>JAOXNO010000063.1:22662852-22672940 GCA_028565335.1 Limnodromus scolopaceus
CAGTCACCTCGGTGGTCCCCGTTGGACGTGCTGCATTCTCACACACCATTTAAAAATAGATCTGCGCAGAAATAGGGATGCATCTCAGTGCTGCTACAACAAGGAGAAAGATGAGTTGCAAATGCCTAAAATTCAGAATTTGGTAAATATAAAAACACAGTTTTATTCAGTCACTAAAATGAAAGGGGCCCTTGCAAGTGTGTCATGAAAAGATGTATTTTAAAGCAGCGTTCTGTTCCAAAGAGAAATGAAAATGAATTTGGCAATGCCTTAAAAAAATAATTTAGTAAAGATGCAGGAAATACAGAGTTTAGAGTGAAGAATGAAGCCTTAAATCTGCCTTCCTGAGCCTAAACTCTGTATGCGATTATATAATTTAAAATTATTTGCTATTTTGTAAAGGCCTTTATGGAGCTATAACAATTTACATCAGCTGACTATCTGGCTCAGATAGTTGTAAACTATCTGCAACTGTGTTCCTGTCAAAAATTGCAGTACTTGCAGTTCAGTTTACTTGATTTCAGATTTATTTTTACCCTTATGGACATCTACCGTCAAAGCCAAGGCTGAAGGGAAAACTTTTGGTTTAAAAATAAGTTTGATTTTTAACAACTTGTTGGCTTTCATCTGCTTATCAATGAAATGTGAGTGCAACCCAGAGAACTGAATAGTGCTGAGAGTTTAGGAGGAAAAACCCTCTTTTGCTCACGTATGGCCTTTGCAAACCATCAGATATTGCTTATTTTTTTTGCTGGGAGGGAATTGCAGAAAGTCATTGCTTTTGATCATTAAGTACTTTAGTTTTTATGGCAAGACTTACCATCAATTAATATATTATTCTCCTCTCTGAGTCTGCCTGAGACTTGGGTTCTTTTTTTGGGTTCAATTGACAGTCCGTGATTTCTTACTCAATTTCAAATGCATATTGTTAACACTGAGGCTGTGAGTCCCAGAGAGTTATTATGTGATTTACGGGAGCGCAGGAGCTCGGCAGCCTGTCCAGGAGAGGCAGGATCCTGGCTGGGGGCCGGGGAACGGCTCGAGTTCCCAGCAGGCGGCTGATTTTCTTCAGGAAAAAATATTCTGAGCTTTGGAGGGTAAAACAACTGAAGACGAATGCATTTAATTCAAAGGAAGAAATAATTGTGCTTATTCCAAGAAAGGTTGGTTGGTATGTTCGGTTTTCATCTTTTAGCAAGAGTAATGGTGGTAAGTGCTCCCAAAGACACGTGAACCCACCAGTATAGACTTATGAACCACCGTGGGTTTTGTTTCCCTTCGACTTAACCTTATGGAATATCTGAAAATTTTGGCATACGAAACTCTTGCTTTAAAGAATTCATGTGCTCTTTATAGAAGAGAAACAAAAATGTTTATCTAGCTTCAGTTTATTCTAAACTGGGCTTAAAGACTGATGGAAAAACCACGGCCAAAGAACTCATTGCTTACCTCTATCAAAAAGCAAGAGTGGCATAGACAAGCACTTGGCTCTGCTGAATGTTCAAATTATAGTTTTAAGGATTATCAGCAGTAGATTGAACTAAAATTGATGATTGACCACAAAATTCAGTATGTGTGCTTTGAAGCTAGCTATTGGAAAAAAAAACAACTGTGGTAGGCACAGGTTTTAATTTAAAACTATGGAGATATTTCTTAAATGTATGCAGAATTCATGAATAAAATGTGAATTATTTTTCTGGTACAGTGACGTGCTTAGAAGACTGTAGCTGAAGGAATTAGTCATAAAGTTTTACCTTGTGGAGACTGAGGGATGCAGTGAAAAAGAAGGCAGATGACTTCAAGCCAGAATCCATGCAAAATAATATAAAACTATTAACAAAGCAGTGGGACGGTTGCTTCTGAAGGTGGAGCCCAATCTTGAGCATTGCTGTAGTCAAATATCCCACATATCGTTTTTCAAAATGAATATGCAAAATGTTTCCTCTATTGATTTTAAGGCAGCTGAGAGAGACTGATTGTTTTAATTTTTATTTTTTTTTTTTTAACTATTACAGTCTTGGATAAAACTTATAACAATTTTGAAACCTTTGTTATCCTCCCGGCCGCTCCAAGGTATTCTTGTCACTAGGGAACGTGATGCTATTCTGGGATGAACAACAATGGTTCTCCAGGCAGTGAAAACTGAAAATAAAACAACAATAAAAGCAATGTAGAACAAAAAGGGGAGTCAATGAGACTTGATAAGGACTCTCGCCTGGATTTTGTCACAGAACTGCGGTAGATGGAGCCAGAAGCATCGGCTCAGACCTGAGGGTCGCCTCTCTTCCATGTAATGTTTCTCTTCCTGTTTATGCCAAGATGTGAAGCTCCATCACTGTTTATGCCAGACCTGATGATGGCTGAATTTAGGCAGCATCAAGACAATGTGCTGCTATTCTGGTCCTCCTTCCTCCGTTTCCCAGGCGTGGGGACCTGGTAGCAGCCAGGGCTGGCTGTCGGTGGGAGCGAGAAGGAGGGCTGCCAGGTTCTTTCTGGTCACTGTGAGGGACAAGGTGACATACAGAAAGAGAGCAGTGCCAACATCTTCGGTCAATCTAAACCAGGAATTTGGGGGCTACAGAGCTCCTGCCGGTGTCGTGGCTTTTTTTTCTACACATATTTTCTGCATATGTACCCAGTTATTGCAGGTATGGCATTTTCATAAGCGCACTTGGAAATTGTTTTTCTAGGTGTCTTTTTGATTTCTTTTCCTAGTTCTGTAATGGCACAAAAAATAGTCATGAGTCACTCCACGAAACAGATGAATGGGCCAAGTTTAAAAAAAAAAAAAAAGACATAATTTCTTCTAATAGCAACGGTGGAATTTGGAGTCAGAGATTCATTTTTACCATTGTAGTCCTAATTTAAAAAAAAATGGTTTCTCAATACCATAGCATAATTTTACTCTTGCATGTAAAACATGTACATCTTTAACTACTGACGGGCCGGGGGGGGGGATTATTGAAAAATCTGTTAGACTTTAGAAAATGTAATTTTCTTGCTGAGAAGCTGGCGTGTACCAGATTTGCAGAATTTACTTTGTACAGAAAGCATTTTGCTCAAAGTCTGTCTGTGTGTGTGTTTGAAAACTGCTCGTTTAGAGCAAGCAAATGAATTTTAAAGTCTCCCTTTCTCAGACCTTCCTGACAAAACCAATTTTTCTCCTGAGGATAATTGAATTCAGAGCAAGTTGTATTTGGTGACTAGTATAATTTTGAAACCCCATGCGTTGCTGTACGTTGGTAGCCAAATAACATACATTTTATTTTTATTATTAAAACTAATGAATAAGCAAGTGATAATTCTGGCTACTGATTTTTTAATGTCATGCTTGGATGCAAACGTCATTTATGGAAGAAAATGTTATTGCAAATACATTTGTGAAATGCAAGAGAGAATGACCATTTTGGAATTGAGTCCTGAGCAGTTACAAAATTAAACAGTTTTAATTCAGGAATCTTATCTTGCAGTTATGTTGGGTTTGGGGTGGGGTTTTTTTTTTTTCATGATCTAAAGTTGAGGCATCTTTCTGCCCACGTTCCTTTGGCAACCCCAGCTAGCATGTGCCACGGATGGAAAAGGGATTTGGAAAAATGGTTAGTTTTGTTCACAGCTTTAAAGTGAAAGCTATATTTTGGAAAAAAAAATACTCTGAAGTATTTTGAAACTTTCTAGAGAGTTTTTTTTTTTTTTTAAACCAGCTAAGCTGGAAAAATAAATGGTCCAGTGACTACTTGCTAATTCATCTGCATATGCAGCTGCAAAATTATTTTCTGTGCACATAGTGCAAAACTTCTTCCTAAATATGAGGTTTAGAGACCCTTTGGGAGTAATTAACTATAATGCAGAAGCAAATCTGGGTTCATTGTACACACTGCTCATTTAAGACCTGTTTTTGTGCACAAAGCCCATTAGTAAGTTTCCAGAACCTCCATGAATGTTAAACATTTTATTATGGGACTCTGAGTGCTTCTTAGTTTGCATAAAATTTAGTGTAATCCCTTGCATTACATCTATCTTTTGATCCCTGGGTAGCAAATTGCTGTGTCACGTGTGTCCCACGGTGTATTCAAGGGCTAAAAATCTGGCTTTTATTTAGTTATGTATTTAACAGTGATACAACACCTCTTTTCCTGTGGACTACACAAAAATTTGGGGATCTGCTCAACATAAATTGCATGCTATTGATCTCATTCTACTCACCGGTCAACTTCCGTACAGCGCGTGGGGTTTGTTGTTGGTTTTGTTCTACTGACTGCTCTCCTGCTGCTCTTCAGCCCTGTGCTGGACGTGGGTGGTGGGATCCTGACCCCGGTGTAGGGGAAATGCCAAGCAAAGCTGCTGTTTCCATCAGTTGTACAGCACTGGCGGTCAAAACGCTCGAGCTCTGAGGATGTACCTTAGCCAGGGCTGGGAATACATGCCCTTAGCCTCAGTGGGTATAGGGAAGTATGTTTAATTTGCTGAATTGGGTCAATGCCTGAGGCTAATGGGCTCCTCCGGAGGCAGCAGCGTGATGCTCCCTGGCCTGTTTTCCATGGGCAGGAGGGAACGTACTCCCACTCGCCCTCGCTGTCAACTAATTTGTGAAGAAGCATAAATCTCCTGAGATGATGCTCTGAGGAAATCTGTCCCACCAGCTGTGCGTGGTGAGGGGGGTGATACTGGGATGTGCTGGGCAGCGGGCCGGTAGGGCTGGGCTTACTGGCCCTGCTGCGTGCTGGTGATCAGATGCAGATGAAGAAGAGCAGAAATAACTACTCAGCTTTTATGAAAGGTTGTTCTTTCTCTTCCCTTAACTCTTTCTTACCTGTTTGGAAAGATTGGCAGCATACTATCATATAATGTTGCCTAACATATATTGTGTCTTATCCACCATTTATTTCCCGACAAAACCCAAACTATCGTCTTTGTTATTACAGGAGAGTTAATCGTTAACATCTGATGGCTTTTACAACACCTGTGCTTTATCTCAGAATATGCAAAATATATCCAAAGGCTTCCATTTAAGGAGGTGGTTTACATTGTGCTTTGGTGGCGCTATCTGGATTGGTTGGGATTTCGTGCAATTACTATTTTACACAGCGGCAGAGTATCTGTGAAGTGGCTATCAATTGGAACATATTTTGCTCTTCAGACTTGCTTTTGCAGGTTTCACAAAACATTTAATTAGTGATAATCAGCTTCTAACCAGCCAGAGCACACTGATGTGATTCTCTCCCTCTCTTCCCCCATAATTGTAGGCATCGTCTGTACCCGTAAGATAAATTACTTGCAGTCTGGAGAACATCCTAGCCAGCAGGAAGGGAGAGAATAAGAATGTGATTTGCATGGGGATAAAGAAGGTGTTGCATGTACTGGGATTTCAGTGAAAAATATACTTTTTCTTTCCCTTTCAGAATGGTGGACCTGGAAACCAGCTGGAGATTGCGAAGTCTCCTTTCCCTCGAGGTTGCTGGCCAGTGGTCATCTTCCACCACATCCAAGGAAACTAGAAGAGCTCCGTGCTGACTTCTGACAGGTTTGTTGCACTATGGAAGATCAAATTATTTTCTGGCTCAGGTTTTGTGAAGTTCGGCATCTGCCTTGGACCTGCAGTTTGGAAAAGGGATCATCTCTGAGGCACGGTTAAGAGACCGAAAAACCAGTCCCAGACGATGAGCACTTTAAGTAGCACTGGAATATTACTCAGCTTAACGACAGTGTCTGTTACGCTGGATTTTAGTTTGCATGGTGGTCTGATGGCTTGGTCCTTAAGCAGCAATTTGACTCTGAATCAGAGTTTGCCTACATCTGATCCTCTGAATGCCTCTGAGAAGGGTGAAGTCTCTCGGATGTCCGTGAGGGAGAAGAACTGGCCAGCCCTCCTGATCTTGGTTGTCATCCTGCTGACTATCGGGGGAAACATATTGGTAATTATGGCTGTGTCCTTGGAGAAGAAGTTGCAGAATGCCACAAACTTCTTCCTGATGTCCTTGGCGGTGGCAGACATGCTGGTGGGTATCCTGGTCATGCCCGTGTCCCTCATTGCAGTCCTGTACGGTAAGTGGCTTCCCTCCTTGTTTGACTATCCGCTTTTGCAGGGAATCCCCTGAGGCTGTCGCAATCTGCTTTGCCCAATTTTTTCATGTGTTGGTAGCTTGGGGAGTATCAGTGTGGACTTGGCCATGGGTGCGTGCTGAGGTTCACGCTCTGCTGGAAGCAGAGCTTGTTTCTGTGCTGCCGGGAATGACCCAGGAATGGTGTTGAGATCTGGTTTTTTTATTACTGAGGCCACTGAGAGAAGCTGTAACAGTGAGTCAGCTTTTTACCTTTTGGTTGGACTGCCCCAAAATTCGCGAGGACACTGAGGGGTTAGGGAAAAGCTGAGTTCAGACCCAGCTCTGAACCAGGTCAGAATTCTTCCTTGAGCTCCCACTGGTATCAGTGGGGTTTGAGCAATAACGTGGGCAAGAGAATGGGCTTGTGCTGGTCAATTTGGCGTTCAAATAAAGGCCTTCACTCCATACCTGAGCTTGCCTTGTGCCTTTCAGGGGGTCATTGTGCCTGTCAGTGTGCCTCAGTTTCCCTGTCTCTAACCTGAGAACTCTGGTTTAAAACACTTTGAGATCTGGATTTGTTGCCCCCCAGCTGTCCCAGGGTGGGTGCGTTTGCACTGATGGGGAGTCACTCCTGTGCTCTGGGGTAGAGTCACTGTTTGTGCCTCGAAGGAGGAAAATGTCCAACACATCCAACTTCCTCATCTGTCTGAGACTTTGAATCTGATTCATTTTTTTTTTTTAATTATTTTTTTTTTTTGGTGTGGTGCTGGGAATCTCCATCCCTGGATATTATGAAGGGGTAGTGTGTTGGCCTCTGTGTCTCTGATCGTCATGTTTGTATCCTCAAGTATCAATATAAAGTGTGTGAGTTTAATAGATAACGCTTAATCATTTTTGAAGCCTGTTTTCAGATTTTCTTTGAAAAGTATTGTTAATATTGATATTTCTTGGAAACAAGTAATGCTGTTTACGTACAGATTTGATTAGAAATTGGTTTACTGTCCTATAAAGTAAAATGTAGGGATATTTATGTGACTTCTTCCCTTGCCTAAATGATTAAGTCAGAGATTCATTTCTCAAACACATTGATCAAGCATACATAATTCCAAAGCTTATATAACTTGTCTACAGTGAGTTAAATCAATATGTGATTTAGGTACATTCAGATCTTATGCATAAAGCTTTTTATTTTGAGCTGTCAGAATAGTTCCATCTCTAAATCTTCTACGTATTAGAACATGTGTATTTTATTTTTAGCATTTTACTCCATTTCCCCGGAGCTTGAAAGGGAGCATATAAATACTGAATGATTTGATTGACCTGCACTTCCATAAATTCTGGGTTACCCAGTGACTCTAAAAAGGTGAATTTATGGAAGTGATCTTCCTACATCCATACTTTCTGAGTCTTTGGAAACTAATGGAAATGGATTTTCTGTTCTGCCTAGAAAATGATTACTTAAGGTCGTTTAAAGGTGTAAACCACGCTGCATACTTAGAGGCAAGTAAATATCATTGATCTGAAGAGGAATTGTAATTATTCCTCTTTTCTACCAGAGCACCAGTATTAGCTGTTGATGGCCCAAATGCTTCTCCACAGGCAAACGCCACTAAACAGATATTTTGTTTTGGCAAAAATTATGATTTCAGCGCCGGCATGGAAAATTTGTGGGAATCCTGTGAGAAGTGAGAATAGCTGGTGTTATTTGAGGGGTGGGAGGATGCTGCTGGCGCCGTGCCGGCATCGCTGCCCTGGGCCCGGTCGGGAGCCCCGGCTGGCGTGTTGCCTTCAGGCTTTGTGAGGGGGAGAGGAAAAGCTCCGTATGGGGAAAATGGAGCTTCAGGGGAACTTGATTTGAATAGGACCCCTTGTGAAATCACTTTTCCATGTTATTTAAACTACTGATTGTGGAAGTAGGCAGCCAGGGCAGCGCCACTCCAGCAGCAAGGGCAGAAGGCTGCCAGAGGGAGTAGAGAAAGTCTGTCCCCTCTCCCAAGTGATTATTTTCTAGTGCATCCTGAAAATAAACTCTTCCTTTGACACCCAGAAGCTAAAAGGCCTGGGTATGTCTGAGAGAGGACCAAAGGAAAAAGACTGATGTTGTGTCAAGGGTATTGCTGCTCTTTAAACCCACCATAACACGCGGATGCGCTCTTATGGCCATCTAGAAAAATAATTTAGGATGGAAGAATTACAGGGCATGTCAACAACCTCAGCTTTTGGTGGTTCATACAAATAAAATGTGCATGCAAGAGCACAGAGGGTAGGCAAGTTAAACCTGTCGCTCATCACTACTTACAGCTTGGATCAAATACAGCTGGGTCTTCCTCAGCTTCACGTGTGCTGGAGTCACCAAGCTTTTCGGAGTCCCACACCCATTTCTAGCTTTGGCAGGGCGGGCAGGCGGGTATCTCCTGTGTTGTACTCCACTTGGTGGGCCAGTTCTTACAGACACACGAGACAGCAGCTGGAAAGGCTCTTGGCAGAGTCGCAACATCAACAAATGCTGTTGTTACAACCAGCAGCCTCTAGAGACCATCACTTATTCCGGAGTCTAGCTTATCTGGAGTCATAAATAGCAGCTCTGCACCATTGCACACAGTAGTTTTGAGGACAAAATCTGGCCTCTTGTGTAACACAGGGGTTTCTTGGCTTAGTTTGCTTGGAGCTGTAGTATTTGGAAAACTGTTTCTCCTTACAGCAGCCTGCAAGCGCTCTGGAATGCCACAGTAGCCAGTAGGACAGTGGACTTTATCTTGATTTCTAAGAGGATATCAGAGGTCAGAAATCCAAACATACGAAAGCTATAGTAGGTTTTATATTTTATGTATTTAATATTCTGTTGGAGGTGGTAGCACACAAACCAGAGGTTCGCACATCAGCAGAATTCCTCTGAGTGTAACAGGGTTCCTGGCCATGGACCGATGAGGGAGAGCGTTGCTGCTTGGAGATGTAATTGTGAATGTTCAGTCGTTTTCACTCTGTGTATCTTACCCTGTGTGTTTGATGTAGCCTATATATGACGACACTGGGTTGTTTTAAAAGCTGCCATATGCTGTATGGAGAAGCGTACGCATCTCTTCCAGATTTGTACAAGTCACTTTTAATTTATGTAATCAGAAAGGAACATTAAAGAATACATATAATAAATAGAAGAGTAATGAAGTGGCTTTTAAGTTCCCAAATCAGCTCTCTCAGCCCCAGTGATAAATTCTAGTTTGCAGAGTAGGTTTGTTTCCTTACTTTTTGGCTAACGAGGTAGAGGAAGTAGATTTCACTTCAAGCATAACCACAAAACTGAATAGACACCCTCCACAAAGACTTCTGGGTTTCAGTGGTTTTCTTTTCTTAATTAAAAGAAGGAAAAATCAAGTTGTCGGTAAATTCAAGAATCTTATTACAAAGGAAGGGATGGCAGGATGCATCATGCTGGATTTTTCACCAATTAGTCAGCGCTCTGATATACTTATCAATTAGTTTTTCTTAAATGTCTTGGACTAGTCGATGAGTTGCATTTGACAACTTAGAATTTTCCATGGCATGCAGTTCCTAAAGAACTAAACAAATTAGTATGCTAATTTATAAGCATGTGTTGAGGAGAGTAAGTGAGAAATTAACACCATGTTTAATCTCAACAGTGAAACCTTCTGATTGATAAAAAATACGGGTATGATAGGGTATCGGTTATTCTGCATGTAATGGATCTTCTGAGAACACACGGAGATTGTCTCAGCTCAGAGCATTTCAGGGACAGGCAGTGATGGGTTTGCATTGTCTCTGGGCAAGAAAGAGAGGGCTGCTCTGTGCCTGGGAGGTCTGGTGAAGGAACGTGAGAGAATCTCATCAGCTGATCTACAACTACCTGAAGGGAGGCTGTAGAAAAGCGGGGGTCAGTCTCTTCTCCCAAGGAACAGATGATAGGACAAGGGGAAATGGCTTCAAGTTGCGCCAGGGGAGGTTCAGATTGGAGATTAGGAAACATTTCTTTACTGAAAGGGTTGTCAGGCATTGGAATGGGCTGCCCAGGGAGGTGGTTGAGGCACCATC
>JAOXNO010000063.1:22710382-22722345 GCA_028565335.1 Limnodromus scolopaceus
TGGCCTTGAACCCCTCCAGGAATGGGGCAGCCACAGCTTCTCTGGGCAACCTGTTCCAGTGCCTCACCACCCTCACACCAAAGAAGTTCTTCCCCACATCTCATCTCAGTCTCCCCTCTTTCAGTGTAAAACTGTTCCCCCTCATCCTATGGCTCCCCTCCCTGATCCAGAGTCCCTCCCCATCTCTCCTGGAGCCCCTTTAGGGGTTTAAGGTCTCCCCGGAGCCTTCTCTTCTCCAGGCTGAACCCCCCCAACTCTCTCAGCACCCCCTCCCAGCAGAGGTGCTCCAGCCCTCCCAGCATCTCTGGGGCCTCCTCTGGCCCCGCTCCAACAGCTCCATGTCCTCCTGATGTTGGTGGCCCCAGAGCTGGAGGCAGCACTGTGGGGGGGGTCTCCCCAGAGCGGAGCAGAGGGGCAGAACCCCCCACCTCGTCCTGCTGGCCACGCTGCTGGGGATGCAGCCCAGGATGCGGGGGGCTTTCTGGGCTGCCAGCACATGTTGCTGGGGTGTGTGGAGTTTCTCATCCACGAGCACTCCCTAGTTCTCCTCAGTGCTGCTCTCCCTCCATTCTCCGCCCAGCCTGGATTTGTTCTTGGGATTGCTGTGACCCAGATACAAGACCTTGTACTTGGCCTTGTGGAACCTCATGAGATTTGCACAAGCCCACCTCTCCAGCCTGTCCATGTCCCTCTGGATGGCATCCCTTCCCTCCAGCATGTAGACCACACCACACAGCTTGGTGTCGTCAGCAAACTTGCTGAGGGTGCCTTCGATCCCACTGCTGATGTCATAAACAAAGATGTTAAACAGTGCTGGTCCCAGCACTGACCCCTGAGGAACGCTTCAATCCCATCAATCCTTCATGGCTTGCTGGCTGGTGGTGGTTGGTTCTCTCTTCTTACTGGGGCAAAACCAGTTGCCCTAGGCACTGCTCACACATCAAGCAAGAGGACCAATTTGCTCTGAAGAGCAAAGTGTGGTATGCAATAAGCTTCCAAAGCTTCTACCTTGCAAGTTTTTGGAACAACACCTCCTCTCTTTGGGAATTCACTGCCGCCTTAGTTACAAAGGGTTATTTGACACAACTGGAAAATGCCTCCGGGGCTGGAGACCTCAGCTCACTAAATCAGCCTGACATTTGTTGATGAAGAGTTTGTCAGTGCAGGTACAAGGCAAAATCCCATGAAACACTCTGCAGTGGGGCTTGGAGAGCTGAACAGCAGTAAGACTTTGGAGCTTCTTGCCTGCTTTGGCACTCACCATCCTTGTGCTGGTGTGGTGAGGTTGGCTTTCTCTGACCAGCTGACCTTAATTCTTACATTATGAACAGTTACCACCAGAGTGTTAGTACTGTGGATTGCTTGAGTCAAGTGGAGTTGAATGCCTTCTCCTTGCTTGCTCAAACAGCTGAAGGTATTGGTGTTTGCCCGTACTCAGGTGCCATGGGAATGCATAGTAGGCATATGGCAGGCATATGGTAAGCACGTACTGATCAGGGTAACCCTATTGAAATCAGGGTCAGGGTGTGAGCTGTGTCTGCAAGCAGGTATTTGTGCATTTTGGGATTGTGGCAGTAGCAATTTTGCAATAATCCCCCATGAAGGAAGCCCCTCTGGGGTGTCTGAGACTTTCCACACTTCACTTCTCACTCCTGGGGTGGTGTAGAGTTAGTCCCTGCTGCCCAAGTTGTGTAACAGACTTAGTTCCCTTTATGGCTGGATTGTGGGGTGGATCAGTGATAAATCTCATATTAAAGAATGTGTTACAAAGACAAGTGTGAGGCAGAAGGAAGCACTTGAGATGAGGATGGTGCTGCCCGTTCAGCAGTGCTGTAGGCTGGCTGCTGAATGAAGGTGTGTTGGCAGCTCCTCCAAGAGCATCTTTCTTCCTATGGCTGTTAACGATGGGTTTTTCCTGGGTTGGAGGAAAGACCTGTTGCTCTCTCTCTTCTGTGCTTTCTCAGTTTGAAGTCCCACTCTGTTATGAGAGGCGAGGGATGCTTTTCCATTCCAGCAGCTACCTCCTCGTTCCCCATCATCATTGCTGAGGTCTCTCATGCTCATGCAGAGTTCGAGGCTGCCATCAGTGCTCTTGATTTGTATATTCATCGTATCCCAGAACCGGGTTATTCTTCCCAAATGTACTTTGTATGTGTGACCATGAAGATATCCCGAAACCTCATCTCATTTCCCTTGGCTAAAGCAATAACACTAAATTCAATGATGATGACTTCATGAATGAACCGTTATTCATTTTGGAGTTTTATTTCAAAGGGCATGTGTTATAGAGGGCTCTAAAGCATAAAATTATCCATGCAAATATAATCCTGGTGTAATACCATTGATTCAGATTTCTTCTTTGTATAAAGACTGCTCTGTCCACCTCCCAGGGCTTCCCAAATGTCTGTGGTTTGACAGAGCCAAGGCATTAGAAAGATGTCTTTAATGATAAAGAGTCAATGGCTTGATGGGGTGAAAGTTATTTTGGTCACAGGGATTTGGCACAGGCAAGGTGACAAGGAGACGGGTTAACGTATTAGAGAGGAGGCAACTGCCTTGCCAAGGGTAAGCTGATAAACATGAGCGTGTAGAGGGAAAGAAGACCAAATCCTGGAACTATCATTTGGGTTAAGGAAACATACGCTATAATCACAGAAGGCATTTATAATCATTACTTTTCAGAAGAAATTCTTTCACTAGATTACTAGCAAATGGTAATTTTATGGTAATGACAAAAACTGCAGATGTATTCTCTGGAATTGTGGAAAACACTTAGCTGGAATGGGAAAAATGCCCTGGTTAATCTCTTTAGCATGCTAATCTTTCTGTTCAGAGACTCAGAGTCCCATAGGATTAGTTCTAGGACCTGTGCCGCTCACAGCAACCCCAAAAAACCAATCCAGATGCAAGAGTGGCTTCAGCATTGGTCATTTCTTGGGTGGAGGAGCTAAGGAAGGGCATGGCCAGCCCCACAGACAAGTCTGCGGAGCGAGTGCTCGCAGGCAACCGGGTGGCCAGAGGGCAAGAAGGGGAGAACAGCAGACATTCTGCTCCACTCTAACTGATGGGACGTGCAGGTTTTTTCCTTCCTTTAAAAGGACAGAGAGGAATTTGAAAAGAAATGGAGAAAGATAATCAAAAACATAAAATGAGTTTGGCAGGAGGAGAGAGTAAATAGAATAGCATTCTTCAGTTCCGAAAGAGAGATCAGATAGGAGAGATGATAAAGGTCTATAAAATCACTGACAAGTGGAAAAGGTGGCCAGAAAGTGATTATTCGCTGTTTCTCACAGCAGAGGAACTGAGGGGAGTCAAAGGAAATTTAAAATGAGCAGGAAATACTTTGTTCACGTGACAAACAGGTTGTGGAACTGAATGCTTCTGAGTATTGTGGAGTTATAAACGAGATCAAGAATTCACAGAAGATAGGTCTCTCAAAGGTTATTTTAAACACAAGGTGTGGATGCAACTTCTTGCTGTGGAACTTTCTATGCTATAATGCTGACAGCTGCCCCTTTTTGTACCATGGCCCTAAACTTCTGGTACCTGCAATAGGGACAGGGCTAGATGAACCCACAATGGTCTAACTAGATCTGGCCCACCATGCCTTTTCCATCTTCTCACATACACATAGGTTGTGATACTCCAAAATATGTTGTTGCTTTTGTTGGTTTTGGCTGTCTAGAAATCTCGACAGATTTCTTTGGAAGGTTTTGGGTCTGTCCTGGTGTGGGGCTGAGCTCCACAGTTCAAGGGAAAAGGTTTGGACCCCAGGATGCATGAAAAACATTCAAGTGAGATCCAGTCCTCTGGCATGAGTCCTGTATTCTGTCTTCTTTCTGTCCCCACACGAAGTGCTGTGCCACCAGGATACAAGAGAAATTGCCTTGGCAAGTGCAGTGATTCCTGAGGCCTATTGCTCTGCTTAGTGCTGAGGAGTAGCTGGAAGCTGTGCTCTAGTTATTATTATAATTGAATCATTTAAAGTTTCCTTCCTTTTAGCCAGAGGGTTTGTAGCTGAGGCTCTGATTTCAGACCGTCGTGTCAATCTGATTGCCAGTTTAGTTACACCTTTTCTACTCTCACTTGGTCTGTTGTTCCCATTTTTAGCCCCATATTGAAGATAGAGGGATTGGAATGGGGCAGCTACTTGACCATGAATGAGGGATTCAAGAAGGACTCTCTCATTCTTCTCACCTTCCCACTGCTTGCAGGTGAAGTGCCCGGGCAGGCAGAGCTTGCAGAGACCACTCTCTGCTTGCACCAAGAACAGCTCATAAGGTCCCAGAAAGCCAGGAGCTTTTCTTCCATGTGTCCATGATACCATGGCAAAAGTGGCCATTTTCTTATCAGGATTATTTTAATATTTTTAAGAAACTTGCGTTTAAACCTTCATAGCTGTAATTCTTTTGGATTTTGATAATTTTCGGCTTTGAAGTTTGCTACTATCTACCCTATTGATTTCAAACCCTCCCTCCCACCCCCTCTCTCCCAGGACTGGCAGGCATGGAGCGCCTGCTGGAACAGAGCAGGGCAATGGCTGCCTTCTCTACACCCACAAATAGCAATTAATGCTAGAAAAAGAACTCGATAAAGGAGTGACACTGCATTTGCTGTGTCAGCTGCGGAGCACAGCAAAGCTGCAGTTGTTCCTGGCAGAGGGTGTTCATGCCCTGGATCTGCCCTCCCAGGAGCGCTGTTAGATGAGGTTTTCCCTTCCATCTGGGAGCATTAACTTCTTTCAAACAGCTTTAGGCAGTGGGCTGAATGTGTGCAGGACCTGCATCATCTCTGCTGCCTCTTTGGAGCTCTCTCCAGCAGGTAACCATCTCTTTTTTTGGTCTCATTCTTCTAGGGATATCTATGCCCATTCCGGTCATTGGTTTGCAGGATGACTCCAGGGTGTTTGTAAACGGGACCTGTGTCCTCAATGATGAGAACTTCGTCCTCATTGGATCCTTCATGGCGTTCTTCATCCCTCTCATCATCATGGTGATCACGTATTGCCTGACCGTCCAGGTGCTGCAGAGACAGGCAACAGTGTTCATGTGTGGAGAGGTGCCCAAGCAGAGGAGGAGCAGCGTAAACTGCCTCAAGAAGGAGAACAACACAGAAAACGTTTCAATGCTTCACAATCACGAGGGGGCATCTCACTTGAACTCTCCTGTAAATAAGGAGGCAGTTCTTTTTCGGAAAGGAACTATGCAGTCCATCAACAACGAGCGAAGAGCCTCAAAGGTCCTGGGCATCGTCTTCTTTTTGTTCCTCATCATGTGGTGCCCATTTTTCATCACTAACGTCATGTCTGTCCTTTGCAAGGAAGCCTGCGATAAAGACCTCTTGAGTGAACTCCTTGACGTGTTTGTTTGGGTGGGGTATGTTTGCTCTGGGGTCAATCCCCTCGTATACACACTCTTCAATAAAACCTACCGCAGGGCTTTTTCCAATTACATCCGTTGCCAATACAAGACCAGTAAAAAATCAGCGCTGCGGCAGAATCAGTGTCTGAATGTTACTTCAACAGCTTTATATGGGAAAGATCTGACTTTAACTAGTTATCGAAATGGCAACGAATTCAATAGCATGGAACTAGATGAAGTTGAGGAGGGCCTTGAAATGCAACCAGGGACTTCAGAGCTCTCCATAAACAGCTGTAATGTTGTAAGCGAAAGAGTGAGCTGTGTGTAGAGGTGGCTCACAGAGCCTTTTGCTACGGTGTATCTGTAGCCAAAATATATTGTGTAAAAATGTAAGTGTTGGTCAAAGGACAATGTAAATATTGCATTCTGAACAAAGCTTTCTTTTTTTTTAAAGGAAAAAAAAAAAGAGTTATCTTTCCAGTCCAGTACTTAAAAACATATATATTAATATACTGCAGTGAAGTTTAAGGTTCTATATTTACTGTTAATACTAGATCAGAACTATTAGTTACTTTGCATATGTCATGGACAAAATGTTTGAATTCTTCTTCCAGTGCATGAACAAAAATGCTGAATATTTATCTCAGGTGGCATTTGCTGGAGTCCAGAATGGCACGTTAATAGTTATATATCAAATACATGCTATTAGACTTGGTCAGTATAACTTTCTTTTTCAAGTTGACAGTAAATATATACTTTAAATCCTCACCCCTATTTGTGCCGTGTAAAGACTGTACAGAAACCTGGCAGAGAGGCGTGATGAAAGCGTAGTGGCTCTGCAGGCACCTGGCCAGACGTGGCCTGGCAGGGGCAGTGGCTCGCTGCCCTACCGGGGCAATCTTGCACTTCAGGGGACCTCTGTTCAGTGTTGGCTCCCTCTCCAATCCTCCTGTTTTCCTTTCCATTCCCCAGGAGGCTCCGGCTCCCCTACGGAAGGTGGGGAATGCAGTTCTGGTGTGGCTTTGCCATCCTGGCTGGGATCACTTGAACACTTGGAGAAGAAGCGGGAGAAACAGGGCGCACCCCAGTTACCTGCTTCAGGCAGTTGATAAATGGAGTGCCTCGTTTATAAAAAGCTCTCCTTTAGTCTTAATAGGTAATCATCAGCTCTGGGATGGAGCAAGCTGTGCTCGGTGTGGATGGCACTGCCCTCACAGATCGCTTGGATGATGAGGGTCTTTGGTTGACCCGGTGAAGAACGGTCTGGTTTTGTATGAGCTCTTGTCTTCTCACTCCTCACATCTATTTGTTCCCTGGCTTAGTTTATCATTTGCTCTTATTTTTCAGCGTCCTGGGACTTGCAGTGCTGATGATAAAACACTGCTTTGGGCGTAAAGCAGGCACCGCTGCGCTTGTGGTGCTGGTCGGGCTGTGTGGTGCAGGATCCACCACCCTGGGGGATGCTCAGGAGAGAGGCACAAACGAGGGTCCCAGCTCTTTTCTCCTGTCTCGGGTGGGAGCTGGACAGAGTATCTGACTGGAATCATTTGCTGGGGACGTGGTTCAAAACCAGATGATGAGCAGGGACAGGAAGGAAGCAGAACTGGAGCTAGTCTACATGGAAGATTAATCTGGATTAACTTTTAAATTTGATTTATTTCCTTTCACTCCCAAAGTAAATTATAGTATATCTTATTATCGCCACTTACATCTTAATGAAAGCATCCACATTGGGATTTAATGCAGTTTAAGTGATCTGCTTTTAATTCACACCGTGTATAATTTGAATTAATTTTCCTCTGTGTTCTTGTGTAGGCAAGTCCTCCAAGGCATCGTGTCTTTCTGGCACTGTGCCTCAGGGGTGATGCCTCTCATGCAGTTTTCCTTGTGTAGAGCGTTGTCTAATGCCAGATATCACCCCTAAGGTTTTTACATCTTCATTAACTAATACACAAACGCTGCAGTGCCTGTCTAACACTGATGTTTTTAGCATCACGACAGCCTCTAGCTCTGAAAAGCCTCAGAACAGAAAAGCTTACACTAGACATGGATAAATTGCATTTTACTAACATGAACTGCTTGTTCTCTGAACTTGCTGTGTTCATCCCCCCAACATTAACTTGCAGAAGAAATGGAAAATTTTGCCAGTGCTTTAGGTTGCTGTTGTGCCGTTGTGTTGCTGTCTGCAGCAACCACCTCGCTGAGGCCTCCACCGAAACACAACGTGCAGGTTACATCTGCTGCCGGGCTGCTCCCAGCTTGAAGCCTTGAAGTTGATGGCCCCATCTTCTCCCTCACCCCTGGGCAAAACCCATGGTACTTCCATGCAGGCAGGCAAGGCATCCCTGTGTGGAGCCGTGGGGCAGGGATGCGCCATGTGCCAGCCCAACTGATACTGCCACAGGCTTGGATGCTCGGGAATCCACTTGCCTCTCCAAAAAGTCTGGTAATCAGTAGGAAAAGGACTGGCCAGAGACACAAACTTGTGCCTTCAGTGACTGCCCTTTGCCCTGAGTGAGATTGACTCTCTCAAACGGGACAGAAAAATCAAAAAGACCACATTGCTTTTTAAGTCCTTTTTTTTTTTTTTTTTCCCTTGGGTGGATTCGTAGCACATCTTTTCCAAACATGTGTATGTGTGTGTGTGTATATGTGTGTTTGTACATATATATATATACACACATGTATATATGTATTTAAAAGCCAGCCACAGGCTTTGAAAGCATTTAGCAATAAGTTGAATTACAGTAGCTTCTAGCACATGTGTGAATAGCTCATTTTCCACAGTGTCCTCAAACTCGGGATAAGTCCACACGCAGGCACCGTCTTCGCACAGGAGCCTTACCCTTGCTGGTTCTGCTGTATGGGCAAAAAGAGAACCTACTATATTTGGATGTAAATAACGGGAATTGAACAGAGAACTTAGAGAATTTTTATAAATGTTTTTAAAAATTTCAGCACCAGAACTGTAAATACGTTGAGCGTCGCGACTCAGCTGGACCCGTACTGGTGTTCGTCACTTGTTTAGATAACCAGACAAGGGGACTGCCTTCCAGCGCCTGCGTTCTCTCCCGGCCAAGCGGGTGATAACATTTCTGTGAGTGGTTAAATAC
Source organism: Limnodromus scolopaceus (assembly GCA_028565335.1). Lineage (NCBI taxonomy): Eukaryota > Metazoa > Chordata > Aves > Charadriiformes > Scolopacidae > Limnodromus > Limnodromus scolopaceus. Next base: position 22,718,856 of record JAOXNO010000063.1, read on the forward strand.
TGTCACGTACCCAACTTCCTTTGGGTCATTCACATCAGGGTTTTGTGATGCTGCTATTAATTTATTAAAGAGAGTTTGTTGGTTTAATCACTCTTAATTTTTTTTTTTTTCATGGTCTATCAGAAAATAAATAAAGGAACGTGCCCTCTCTATCTTTCATCTGTCCCCGATTAAAATCTCTTCTGAGTGAAAAACATGTCCTGACCAAAAAAAAATACCACAACAACAGAAAATACAGATGAGGATAGCTTTCGTTTTTCCTCCCACACTTGAAGTATGGCCCACAGTTTCTTAATCACAGAAATTAGTGTCAGCAGATACCCTAACACTTCCAACCCCAAATCTTGTTAAATACGAAGACAGTGACACACTGTTCCCCCTCTTCTCCTTGCTCCCTCCAGGGGTAACTCTTAAAAATGACATTTTTTAAATTACCTCAGGTTGAAGAATGGATTTAGTTCTCTGCAACTTAACCAAAGTCAGGTTGTCTCCACAGCAGCTTTGCTTCTCCTGAGCTGTGGTCGTTAACCGTGGTGGTGCCTCCAGAAGCCCTGCCCGGGGGCTGCCTGCAGGGAGCACCCGCCGCGAGTCGTGTGTGAGTCCTCAAACCTCGCTCAGGAATGGTTCTGCCTCATGACTAGTGTGCGTGGTGGTGGTTCGGTTTGAGTTCGGACTCAACAAGTGAAACTAGTTCCTTGGACGTGGTGCTGTGGGCTGAAGTGTGTTGGTTGCTTTGTTTCCTGAACCAGATGGGAGATGGCCTGAACGCGCGTGGAAAGACTCCAACCAGAAAACAGACCACCCCGTTCGATGTGGGTCGGGGAGTCTACTCGGTCAGCCCCTGAACTGGCACCTTCCTCAGCTGCAAAGGTTTGCAGCCTTCCTCACCAGACACAAGGCTGACCACGTTTGCTCAGGCACAAAACCTTGTGTCTGAGCAACCTGGCTTCCAGACCTGAGCTGGTTCATCTACATCTGTGACACGTTGCCTCACACAGCCAAGTCTGGGCTGTAGCATCCATGGAGGCAGCTGTGGTGACCTCTGAGGGCCCCAGAGGCTGTCCTCTGAGGACAAGAGCCTGCTCCTTCAGTCCTGTGCTCACTGAATGTAAGAGAAGCTACCCAGAGTCTGTGGCATCTGGGAGATGATACAGTCCGGAGCCAATGCTGAGGAGCCTGAAGGCATCCCACCTCAGGATGGCTCTCCTCGTTTTAATGACTTGTGAGTCAGCAATAGTTTTTATCTGAGTGATAATTCCAAGATGCTAATGTCGGGTGGTGTGTGAGTGGTCAGCCTGAGCAGTGAGGTTAGTGCCTTTTCCTCTGTAGAGACGCTCATGTCCACCATCAGTGCCTTTCTTCTGGACAGCTCTACCGGCATGGACCGCGGCCAGTGCTCTTCCCTTCCAGGTCAGCAGGCCGACTGCAGTCATCTGATGCGCTGGGGCACGGTGGCCATGGGTATGAAGACCCAAATTCCAAAGGAAAACAAACTTTAAAGAAAGCAAGAAAAACACAAGCAGCTCTTGGGAAATATTGTTTAGCTTTGAGATAAGGAAGGGTGTCTGATGTTCTTGCAGACAAATCATGCTCATCTGGCGTTCCAAAAACAGCTTCCATCATGTGATAAAGACGCAGATGTCTCTTGGATGGGTTTCCTCCCTGGGTCACGGTATCATTAGGATAGCTCCATGGCGAGCCAAGAACTGCTTGGCTTTGTCTCTGTCTCAGACTGGGGCGGAAAAGGCATCAAAAGCTTTTTCCTGGGAAAGAACCATACAAAGACCACCAAGTCGAGGGCAGGTGCAGTAGAAGAACAGAGATGGACAGATGTGCGCACACACAGACACACGCCTCCCAGAGCCCCCAGGGAGCAACAGGAGATGTCATCATGGAAATAGCTGAACAGCCAGGGAGGAAACCTGTGATGGAGAGATCAAACACAGATGTAGGTGTCACTGGGAAATGTGGGCCGTTCTAGCGACAATGTAGTGGTGGGGGTGCATGTACCAAAAAAAAATGTTTTTATTTTTTTCATTTTTAACTGTGAAGTTGTTCTTGACTGTTCTGCCTCTCCCTCATTTTTCTTTAAGGCTCGGGTCTTTTACTTGTTTGCTTTTACCCCCACTGAAACATGTGCTCTGAAGCTGTCAGAAGCCAATAAAATATCTGTGTGACGTGTCATTCCCTCTCGGCTGCGCAGGGATGCTGCGATCCCTTAACGACATGGAGATGGAGAGTCTTCAGGTGAGTGATTTTTAGATACGCACAAGACAGGCAATCAATGCAGCAAGGCACGCTTGCCAATGAAAGAACCGCACTAGAAGATCTTTTCCAGCCAAGCCCATGAGCTACACACTGAAAAGCTTTGCTTAAAACTGCCCGAAATCATGGGTTCTGCTGAGAGCAGGAGGCTGTGTCGGTACGTGGGGAGGGCTCTGGCAGTTTTCCCCAGCAGTTTCCTGGGAGAACGGCTGCTGCGTTGTCGCTCCAGTGGGCCACCAGCACTCGGGGGTTCGGTGACATGGAAAATGAATCATGCAGCATCACACAGGGGCACGTTAAATCCCCTCTTCTGAACTTCCCCGTGCTTGAATCGTAATTACTTCTGCAAATTGAATAAACTAATGTTTAATTAAAATACAGCCTAATTATCCAACGTATGTTTTTAATAGGATCTAATTGTGGCATTTTGAGTTATTTAAATTGCTGATACACTGAAATGATCTGTAGGCTGTGCCTGTTAGACCCCTGCCTGCTTGCATTTGTTAAAATTTAGAGCAGTTTTACATTTGTGTGTGCTGCTGGTGTTTGTGTCCCCCCCCCTGCAGACGGACAGGCGGGTGCTGGTGATGGATGCTCATCAACGCCACCGAAGATTTTAATCGGGGTCCTTTTCCCTGGATGAAGGCTAGAACAGCTCTTCTGTGGCTTTTCAGGGAGGAAGACTTCAGTGCCCCTCTTGCGGAGCCAACCCTTCCCAAAGATCACGATATTGCTCAAAGCAACAGGCAAGTACAAACGCCCAGCAGAGATCTCAGCTGTGCTGGGGGTTCCTCCCCTATAGGAACCAACAATTCCTGTCCCAAAATATCTTCGGAGAAGATCCACAGGTCACAGTGACTCCCCTATGAAGCCATGGCAATATTTAGCCCCTTCAGGTAAGCACTCCCCCTTCTGTTTTACAGCCACAAGGGTGGCACACGGGTGGGCTACCCCTCAGAGGAGCAGTCAATCCATCTTGCACCTTTCCCAGAGAAAACTGCCTGCACCCTCTCCCAGGCAGTCCTACCATGGCATTTAACAAGGTGGTGGGATGCGTTCCTGACTCCCTGCAACAAAACAGGTGACGCAGCAAACCATGGTGAACAAACTGTGGTGTTCCTTAGCCAGACCTCATTGTCCTCTACAACTCCTGAAAGGAGGGTGTAGAGAGGTGGGGGTTGGCCTCTTCTCCCAAGGGAATCATGACAGGAGCAGAGGAAATGGT
>JAOXNO010000063.1:22785826-22803236 GCA_028565335.1 Limnodromus scolopaceus
AAATTCAGTGTACCTGAACTGTTACCATCCCCAGTGCTCTCCAGCAACACCAACAGCGGTTGTGGCCTTTCTCTCTAAAATTCACAGCCAAACTGGAAACAAGCAGGTACTGGTCCTTATCAAGGTAAAGTTTTTAGAAAACTCTGAGGCTGGCAAAAATAACAAAAGCCATCGTTCGAATGGAGCTCTTATCAGGAGGCTGTCCGTAAGCTCTCCCTCTTGAGCTTAAAAATTAAAATAAATTATTTCTTGACCAAACTGATTAAAAGAATTGATCTAGGATTCCTTAAGGGAGGGAGAACTAAAAACTTGAGAAGTTGTCTCTCACCCATGTAGGCAGAAATGGGAAGCTGTGATTGCCTGGTTTCCTAGAGACCAAGGCTCTGGGTAATGTTGTTTGGTGTTGACTTGGGGTGGGTTTTAACTAAGAGAGCTCCTGCAGAGAACAGGTTCCTCACTGACACAACCTCCACAGGCTGAGCTCCCAGCAACACTCTTCCAGCAGCTCTTCTGAGCAGCAGGGGGCTGCAGGAAGGGAAACTGGGATGCCCCAGCACAGCTCAGTGCCATCTGGTGTCACACAGGAACTTCACCTCGGGGAGACACCACCTTCTGCACTGGAACTGGATGTTTCAAACACCACTGAAGGCCTATCTTTAGGCACTGGAATCGCTGCCATAAATCAGACCCACAAATTACCATTTGGATGACATCAACTTTCCTAAGGGCTCAAAAGAGCAGATTTTACTTGTTTTGTTATCTGAAAGCAAGAAGCTCAAGCACAGACTATCTGTGTAGCTTCTATTTCATCCTGAGCTAAAAACATTATGACACAAGATGGCAGTAGCAACACAATATAAAAATTAACAAAATATTGAAAGCTGTGATACATTAAAGTATATCAATACCATTTTTCAGATTCCATTGGCTGCTTTGGCCTGTTCCTTGTGCTTACTGAAACGGAGTGATTAAGAAGCCTAGAAAGAAAAAAATACATATTTATTCAACTGCTTTGTAGCTAAAACTTTTTCGTAGAATACATGTTACTTTCACTGTGTAACACTTCCTGTAAATAAAAAGCGTTGAACATTAAGGTATCATTTTCCATAGAATTAGAATACGTATGTGTGTACACGTATGAAATCCAAGCCCAATCCTGCTTCCATTTAAATCAATGATATCGTTTCCAGCTCTTGAAATATTTCAGGTTCTGAATTTTCAGGAAGTAAAACTTGATGACAACTCAAAACGAAGTCTCCTCTTACTTTTCCCCCTAAATAGATGCTATTTCAGCTGAGCTCACATCTGAGTAGAGTTACTGCCCTCGCTGCTGACTGAAAGCAGGAGAGAGCGGAGCAGAGGCAGCGATGCCGGGGCTGAGCACAGGGAGCAGGTCAGTGGGACGGGGCAGGATGCTAAAGGGCAAAGGACATGCAGGGAAAAAGGAGAGATGGAAAGTGGATAAATGGTAAACAGTCAAAAGCCCCTAAACTTACATAGAGATTCAAAAATGTTTTTTTCATCTGGAACAACCACACACCAGAACGTGTGCACACGCAGGAAGAAGATATGAGCTACTATGGATGGTTAAAGTGTTAAAAAATAATAAAACAATCAGGAACACTTAAAATTAAAAATTTCAAGTAAGCATCATGTTGAACAGTAAATAGAACAAGTAATTCTGAATTCTTGGAGGTAGAAATACTACACTTAGACACTGACTTCACATGCAGAACTGTAATCAAAGTACACTACGTTGACTACAGTGATACTACAAAGTATACAGAGAACTAGAATGTATTAAGAATCAGAAGAATTAGAACACCAACTATTCAACAGAAAAAAGTAACACAGTAGGCACCTCTTTATATTTCATTCTCATTACATAGGGCAGGACACTCATTGCCTTTAAATGATTGATGATTTTCAATCAGACTTCTCTGATTATCGTGATAACTTTGAGCTCAGTAATCGCATTTGTGGTTTAAACCTCTCACTGTGTGAACCTCAGTTTAATGGGATTATGAAAAGTTAAGCCCATAAACCAACACAGGCTGCAGCATCCTCAGCCTGCACCATCTGCTCCCTACCTTTTGCCTCCAGAAACTTAATTTTGAGGGTGCGTTCCAGAATTAAACTATACTGCATCCTGAAGTGTTACCAAAAATTCATATTCAGAGCACAGATTATGAAACCATAATATAAACGTGCCATCTTAGAGTCATAAATTTTTAGAGAGAATTCCCATTTAAATTATCCCTTTGTCTTCAACTGCAAGCAAGGAGAAATTCAAAGAGAATTTGTAGGAAGATCTGACCATTACAACAGAATGAGCTTTAAGAATAGACTTTTGAGTCACCTGAACAGTTTGATGCAACACTTGCACCAAGCCTGACTCCAGTGTAAATTCAAGGACTATATGTAATACAGGCCATTTCTTTTTTATACTTATATGAAATGTAAGGAAAAACTGTTTAAGCTAATTTAAACATATACACACACCCTTTTCAGCTACACTGTTTCTATGAAGCACGTATATAATTAGTGTTTGAGTTTATTATAAACTCAGTGTATTATAAACAAGAGTATATTTTTACACTTTGTAAAACAAAACCAAACACAATCATTTTTGAAACTTCCTGTTTAAAAACTGAACAATATTGATGGGGAAGTAACAGCAAGTTCAGTATCTGTCAGGTTGGCAGTTACTAGTCCAGTCAGAGAAATCTGAACTTCCTGTAAAATGAGGAACTTTAAAGCTTTTAGTTCAAGAAAATTAATGTGAATTTACTAAACTTTGCATTAAGGAATTCATGGCAAAACAATCTGTTCAGCTGGAAGGGGCTGTGTGTGGAAATCACTGTAGTCGTGTTAAGTACTGTCTTCTAGGAATTATAATGCAAAACTGAGTATGAAAAATAAAAGTACAGCAGTAGCTCATACTCAGGAGTCATGCTCTTAAGTGTGGTGTTAATGGCACAAAGATTCCAGCAGCTGTTTCCATTCATACCACAGTTCATTAAATCCAAAACTTTTTTTTAATTAGATCCATTATCAGGCCAATTTCTTACTGATGGTCATACTGCATCACTAAATGAGACTTTACTTTGTGTTAGTACTACAATTAATTTCCTTCTTATGGCTCCTAACCACACAAATTCTGATGTTACAGAAGCGTCATTAGAACTAGAACAAAACTACTGCTTTGAAAGGGTTCTAAAACTCATACAAACTTTGAAATGGAAGTTACCCAAGAGCACATACACAATGACATATATTTAGATATATTAAACTCAAAAGACAACATTGTGACTCATTTTTCTAGTTTTATATCATGCAAGCATAACATGTCCTCCAAACTGCTGACTAGCGGGGAGAGAAAAACAATAGCAAGCCCAATTATGGTACTGGAAAATATCTTATCAAGTTTGAGAATTTAAAAAATGGAATCTCAGTCACTTATACTTTCATATTTTGAGCAAACAATGTCATGATTAAGGGACACAAATGAAGAAGACGATGGTAATGCTATTTTAAGGCTGTCTTCGAGTTTAAACAAGCAAGCACTACCTAGGATCTATAGGTATATAAAGACACTAGAAATGCTTTACAGTGAGACAAAAAAAAAAAAAAATCAATGGATTTTAAACTCTGTCTTCACACGTGGCTCTGCTTTGTGCCTGTGAGCTGTGCTGAGGGACTGGGACGGCTTTAGGAACCCACATGTAACTGATGCAAACTGAAACCTGCTCATTCAGCACTAATGAAGATTATTTAATCTGAGCTATCCTACTTTCTTTTGAAACTGAGCAGGAGTATCCAGAGTCAGCTACAGAGTTTCAGCTGATACAGTGACAGTCTGAGATCACTCCATTCATCACTGACATGTCTAAGCAAAGTCTGCACAGCCCAGTCCAGCCTCCGTGTTACCTCTATCTATCTGCAAATGCTTCCCTCATGGCTGTCAAATGCAAAGCAAGTTGTGACTGGTCACACTAATTTGAAAATTGTCACTTTAAAGCCAAGATAACTTAAATAAATAAAGAAACAAAATACCCCACTTTTGCCTGAGGTTCTCTACTTGAGATACTTTATATTAGGAAAACAAAAAAAATGGAGAGAAAGCTTGCCAAAGATACAGGAAATTATGCCACTAGGTTCAGATTTAAACGTTCTTTAGAGAGTCGTCTAATTAAATATTTTATTTAAATAGTATTTCATCTTAAAGAACAATAAACGCATTGCAACCTATTTTTGATCACAAAACATCTTAGGCTAACTTAGCCCATCCCTTTATTCTGTTTTGTTCTAGAAATGGCCAAAACTGTTTCTCTTGTCCGCATTTTAACTTTGGAAATCTGAAGCTCTACAAACGCTTGATACCTTGATGCACGTCCTGCCGCCCTTGTCCTCTGGAAGAGTTTCTCACTGAATGAAGTTCTATAGCTTAATGGCCTTCGTCTGTGTTCACATTTCATGTACAGCAAAGCCAAAGACGGAAGAAGGAAGCAGGACAGGTTGGTGGGAGAGGACAGGGAAGTCATTAGCAGAGCAAGCAAACAAAAAAGAGGCTGCATAATATTTTAAAAACACACCACACTGAACGAACAGAAATATTAGTACGAAATTATTTTGTGACGCTCACTTCTGAGGGTTCTGTTTACTCAGATTGAACAAATTTTCCACAAATAAACACAGAAATACCTTCACTAAACTTCTAAATATTACTGCTTTTTATGGCAAGAAACTGTGAATTTATAACACTATGGCACTTAAAGATACATAAGCAAGTTTTAAAATATCAATGCTGAACTAAGACATAAAACTTAAAACTAATGAGATTGCATATGCCTGGACAATTCAAGAGCAAAGCAGAGCCATTAGCAAGATGTTCCTGTATCTTAATGCAGCGATATGAGAAGTAAAACTGAAGTGGTAGTACTTGAGAAGAGGAGTGGCTTGGTATTTCAAGTGATTAGATAACCAGGAAATATTGAAACTAATCAAACAAGACCCACATGCAACATAAATAAGCATCATATAAAACCCTAATGTAAGAAAACCATGCTTATTCTGTCTGTTAAATTTTCTCATATTAAGTTATTAATATTCTTAGTCTTTTTTGCAATACTATTGGTAATAAGCATGTATTAGCATTAAGATTTCATTCTTACTTTTCCCTTCCCCATGTGAACAACCAATTCTTAAATACACTGCATGGAGTCATAAGCAAAACCTATTTTATCTTTCCCCCACACACACATACTACTGCTACTATATTTAACTAACATAAAACACTGCTGAATTTTTAAAGCTCTGCAATTCACAGTATCAGGATATCAATTTCTCTAAGGGTTTCACATGTGTTTCAGCTACCCTAAAAGAAAACCAGCAGTGCAGAATCTCATCATCACAAGACACTCCAAAGAAATAAAAATAGTATTTCAGCTGGTATGAAATTAAATCCATTACTGTGGGATGATGAACGACTATAATGAACTATTTTAGTTAATGAACTACTATTAGCTACAACTCTTACCTTTCAGGGAAGAGCTCACTCTCACCCAAGTACCTCCCTGGCTATTGGCCTGCCTGGGACAGGAACCAGAGCCAAGGTGGTGCCTCTCCACACCTAGGTGTTCCCTCTGCACACACCTGGGAACTGGGTCTCTTACATCCCCTTCCCCTGCTGCTGCTTCTGCAGCTCCTCCTCAAGAATCATTCTGTTGTGATGCCCAACACGAAGCGCAGAAAGTCAGGCAGTTCATCAAGATCAACTTAGACTGTTCAAATTACTTATTTTTATGCTGCTTCTCTCTACGAGTGAAGGGCTTCGCTCCATCTGTGACTAATGCCCAACGTGGAGAAAGTCAGCCAGTTCATCAAGATGAACTCAGACTGTTCAAATGACTTATTTTTATTTATATCTTGCATCAGAGTGAATGGAGAAGTTACCACCTAAATTACCTCGTATTTGAATAAAAATAACCAGACACAAAGCGTATGCAGGTTCCACAACTCATACAAACTTAGACAAAGTCATTTCAACATGTTACCAATATTCTACTTATATGAGCATTGGCCACACCTGCTTAACTATACTGCTTTGAAAAAACAAAAAAGTTAACATACTTCAAACCAGGAAATCAAGAGACTTTCACATTGACCTCTTCCTCTCCACAGGAGGTAAGTCACCACTTCTCTGGGCAGTGGTGAAATTTTATGAAAAGAAATACAGGAGAGGTGTCTTGAAAGCACCTGTCACTTTAACTGTTCAACAGCTGGACAAAACTGTTCTCAAAATGGTGTCGTGTTGTTGGGCGTAAGGCAGGTTAACGAGCAAGTTAATTGCAACACAAGTTATCTTTACTATTGTAATACCTGTGTTTTTGCTCTTGCTGCAGTAACTGAGCTGCTATTTTTCTCAAGTCAGTCACTTCTTTGAGTTCATCATCATCCTCAGCCAGCAGCTGTTCTTTCTGGGCTCTGAAAAATTAAACAGTAGTGACTTGCCTGACTTCAGCAAAGCAAGACACATAAATGGCTCCATTATTGGACAATAACCAAGAAACGCTTTCTAGAAGCTTTTTCTCTGCGCAAGAAGAATCACTGTGTTCAAAACATTTCTCTCCTACATACTCAAGAAGCTTAAAACAAAACCACCCCTCACTAAAACCTTCCCAAAAAAAAAAAAAAAGATCAGGAAGATTTACCTTTTATCATCTCCCCAGTCCTCATTCTGTTCTATTTTCTGGGATTTCTCAGGATGCTTTCCCCTTTCCTTACACAGAATGAAAAATAAACTTAGACTTGAATTACAAAAAATTTAAAAAATAAGGCAAGTCTGCTGAGGATTTTTTTTCATCAAGCAACACTACCTTGATGTAAGAGAGCAACGGGCCCAGCTGGACATCCCCTTGCTCAGGAACAGCTCCTTCTTCTGCGTTCGGATCAATGTAGTCGTACACCTCCTGGTCTAGTGAGGTTCGATGAAGAAGGGAAAAGATGGTATTAGACAGTTCTCTCAACCAAATGTTACTCCCAAGAGATAAGTACTTATGAAAAATGTCAGATAAATGTAAAACAATGAAATCAGGTCTCCTTGAGCTGGAAAAAAAAAAAAAAAAATTTTTTTTTTCTTTCTGGCCTTGTCTATTTGTGATTATTCTATTGTTTTCTGAAATGATGAAAATACAATGCCAACATGTGATCATATCATTCTGTGCAATTTTCTTACATTAGCATACCTAAGTGAAAGTATTTCTGTTACCTAAAGGGACAGATGCACAACAGATATTACCTTTCTGAGGATCAAGTTTACTTCCCATCACATGATTGTCATTCCTTAGTGTCTGTTCCCTTGTTGACTCAGACACCTGGGAGTGGAGGCTGATGGTATCATCATCAGACGGCTGCAGAGACATTTGATACACAACTTACATATTCATTACATTATTATATGATCTGCTAAGAACTCACAAATTACAGCACAACCGACCCTATTATGAAGGATGGCTCCCAGTACAGGGAAAAGAACGTTGAGTCAGCCGGGGGTTTTGCGGCTGGATTTTGTTGTTTGGGATTCTTTGAGGGAGCTGTGTGTTAAGAATATCATAGTTTAGGAAGCGACAGACAACTATGCAGTACAAAACACTGAAATCCAGCATTTTGTTCAATCAAAGAAGTCCAGTCCAACCCTGGTCACTGGGCTAAGAAAACTGTACTTAGGTACTTTTATCTAAACCTGCCAACTACTTTGACCCTTCTTAGACCACTGAAAAAAAATTTTAAAATTCACAGCTTTATTTCTAATCATTTGGAATGTCTTTAAAAAACTCCAATAATAGTCCATGTTTTACAGTTTTTCCACTAACACTCACTCTGCATTTGCAATAACTCTTTCTTAGTTTCAAAAATCTTTTGCTCTACACTACTAAGCTTTGACACTGCTGTTATTAATTACAGCTCCTTAATCTACATTTCCACAAATACACAGATAACTTGCAGGGATTTTTGTTCACCACTTCAAACCTAGCAGATCATCCAGAAGTTTATTAACATTTAAACAACAATAAGGCTTACTAACATATACAACACTCCAGTTTAGTCCAAATAAACTTTCATTTTCTTAAGTACATTAATTTCATTCGTGAAGAAAACGTTTCAAATAAATTTTGTCCTTTGTGTACAAAATGATTATGCACTTCACACATTAAAAGACCCAAACAATTTCTTAGGTCAGAATTTAGAATCTGGTCTGGAATTAACCTTAACCAGAAAAGTCAAAGCAACACGTAAGTATTTTGTGTCCGATACTGGCAGCCTAATGGTTTAAACTCAACTGTACAGATATTCAAAGAATGTTAAATGCAACTTAGTTAAGTATTTCTCAAATGATATAGAATCCAGAGGAAAAAAAATTCTAAAACACAGAACTTGCACAAATTCATCAATGAAAGATACTCACTTCTGTTGTGGACAACCTTTTATCTCCATTATCACTTCCAATGCCAGAGTCTGGTCCATGATTTTTATTGGGATAAAAGTCCTCCATGCTACATTAAGAAAAATAACACACAAAAAACCACACAGGAATGAAAGAAACAGTAGTTTCACTGATATTTACATTAGTTGCTCTTAACGTATATCAGGGAGGCAGACTTCCATCCAACAGACTGACTCTATAGTCGGGACATTTATGGGAACTTCTCATCTACTGTTTGACATATCTGTTTGGGAAATAAATAACTGAGTTTTTCAATAAATAAATTTAAAATACAACTTTGTTCTGATTTCTACATCTTTAGTGAGTGCATTGAAAATTTTTCATAGCAACTCAGATGAGCCAATTAAGCTTCCAGTAACATGACCTTAGAAGATCATCTAAGACTCCTAAATAAAGAACAATTAAAGTATTGAAGTTACAGATATTATCTGTGATAAACAGCTCACTTCATAGCAAATATGCTGAAATAAAATAAAACAAAAATCCCACTACTCACCTGTCTGTGAGTGGCTGGGAGGGGATTCTTTTACCTAATGATGGAAGATCCAAAGAATCTGGTTTTTTATCTATTCTGAGGCACGCCTGAATACTGAGGAATTTAAATATATGTACTTTACCCTTTAAACATATCTGTTGGGAAACAAATGAACAACAACAACAAAAAAAATCTTCATTACATAGCATGTCTTTTGAAAACGCACCCCAACAAATACGCTGAGTTTGTACCCACAGCTTCCCCCTAGGAGAAATACAACTGAAAGAAAAAAAAAAAGAAAACCTGATTGGTGTAACTCAGAACAGCTTCCTCTTTCTTAAGATCCTAATGCAAACTTCTGGACTAAAATGCTTTAATACTAACCTGTGCTGGTGGTATCTGCATTGGATTGTTATCCAAAACTATAACTTGTAAGTGACGTAACTTTCTGTAACAAATTGGAATTTCTGTAATTTTATTACAAGAAAAATCCAGTTTTACCAAGGGAAGGTCTCCTAATTCTGCATTGGAGGAAACAAACAAACAAAAAAAAAAGAATCAGCTACCTTCTTAATAGTTCACCTTATTTACCTGCATCAAAGAAATGAGGACTAGTAGCTTACCATCTGGCAACATATGGAGATTGTTTCTTCTTATGTTTAATTCTCTAAGTGACTGCAATTTTCCTATTTGCTGGGGAAGAACCTGAAGTTCGTTGCAGCTAATATCCTGAGAAAGATATAATTAATAAATTAGCTCGACATCTTAAATGAAATTAAACAAAATTGCTATCAAAGCTACTATAAAGAATACTATAAAAAAAAAAAACCCTGTCTTTCTTGGTTCTTTCCACAAAGGGAAGTACCACCAAAACAGATCTCACTCTTTCTTCAGTATTTAGCACTTTATGTTTCAGAAACTCAGCTAAAAAAGTTAAAGTAATGAATGATGAAAGACTGGATTTGAGATTAAAACTGTAGCCCAGGAATAGGGAGTTCCTGGTGTAGTCCACGTTGCAGTTACAAACTTCTTGTGCTGCTGCTGGCAAGTGATTTGCATTCTGCTCTTTTTATAAAAGTCTTCCTTAAAAAAAAAAAAACCAAAACCAAAACCCACTTGAACAAATCCATGCAAATAAAAATTTACAAAGAGCAACAGCAGACTCACCAGCTTTTTGGCTACGAGCACTAGAGGGTGACAAAGCTGCACCAAGTAAGCACAGATTACAGGTATTTCTGCCCCTGATTTAACACATTTATGTAGACATTATACGTCTCCTAGACGAGATACCAACGACAGATATCCATCTACACAATGACAAACTGAAGCTGATTTTAATGATGAGGGCAGTCAGATGAATCCTTGACCCGATGCCAGAGCTTCATCTCAGGCACTGCCCTTCTCCTTCTGCAGGCACTGGGGTATCTCCAGGCCCCCCAGCTCGAGATCAACTGCGTCTACCTACTACAAGTTCTCTCTCCACTTCAGATTTAAGATGGGATTCCCCTCCTAAAAGCATCTTCTAGCATGTGGCTTAATGGTCAACTTTTTTTTTTTAACATATATACATATAAAACTTACATTCTAAACAGGTATAACACGGTACTGGAACAAAACTCTCTAGTATGTCCTTAATCCATGTCATCAAACACACATTTGAGGTTTGAGAAGTTTGAAAAATGAATCAGATTTACCACAACTGCAATTCTGAAAAATACTCACTTCCTGTAATCAATAGCAGTGATCCCACCTTGAAATCCTATCACACTGAAGTGAGCATAAAGAATTTCTCACCAAAAAATACAGGACACTAGAAAAGCCTCACAAACATTCAGAATATCCCATAGTATTTGTAAATTCAGAAAGAATGTTGATTTATAGCTCAGAAATTAGGTCTTGTTAAGAGAAATTTCTAGGGCATAACACAGCTACTCTGGAAACAGGGTAAGGATTGCTTGCAATGCCCCAAGAAATCATACAGACTCAAAAAATAGAAATAAAATCAGAACTAGCCCAAGTGTCAGGTTGGTGAATAATTGTGCGTCGTTCTCCAAAACGTGAGCTTAACTTGAAGCAACGAGCAGAAAAGCCCAAAATATGAAGAAATATAGAGAAAGCAATGGATGACGAAGCACACAACTTTAGTGTGCCATAGGAGAACATCACGTTCTTCTGTGAATATCACACATCATTCTATTCACCCCAATCAAAATAAAGGAATACCAGAAATGGGGGGAAAAAAACAAACAAAAGAACTAGACAACAACAACTGAACAGCATGACTCATGTAAGAGTACAGAATAAATTGGGATTAACTCTTCAGCTGGAAAGAAGATTCCTGATAATTTATAAGAAAAAAAAATAGGATTATGACTACGGTAAGGAAGGTAAACAAAAAAAATGCACCATTTTTAACAACATACAAGTGAGGAACTCAAATGAAATAATCTGAAGAGTAGTTTTATTTATGAAGCCCTTAAGATTTAGTTAACCCAACATACTGATTTGTGTTTAACCCCATTTTTGAAATTCTACTATATATCACACCTGTAATTTGAGCTCAAACACTAAGAAAAAGCAGTAACTGAACTTACATTTTGTAGTTCTGTATTTAAAAAAAAGTATTAATTTATATTTTTCTTGTACTGTAAATAAACAGCTTATAGTTCAAGTTTACTTAGTAAAATGGTCCACAATTGTACTTACCAACTCCATTAGATCTCTCAACTTCCCAATCTCTTCTGGAATGGAGACCAGCTTATTATTACTGACAACCAGAACTTTGAGTGGAAGATCAAACAGGTATTTTGGCAACGTTGATAAAAGATTTCGACTTGAAAGAAAGAAAGAAAAATGAACAACCAAGGCTAGATTATGATCTCCTTTTTAAGCCTGATGGGGAGTCTGAGATGCACGTTGTACAACTTTTCTCCTATTCCAGAAGATGTTCTCCACGTATTACAGTTTCATCTAAATTTAAGCTACAATCTCCATCGTGAATTCCTTACCAGGTTAAGCCTCTCCCGTGTGAATTTTGGGTCCCTGTCTTGCCTGATGAAATGAGTATGTACTGTAACTAAATCAAACACTAAAACATCAATACATTTGATGTTTGCTTTTATTCTGCTTCCTGATACCTTCAGGAGGGCCAGTGATCTGACTCTCTGGCAATAGAAAGTTAATGTTCTGGGCAAGCTGGAGTTTATACGAGGCCATTGCTTCTCACGTCACTCCTGAGCCAGCAGAAAAAGCTCCAAACATCTATTTATTACTTTGCTGCGCAAATTTTTTTGTGTATATAATTTTCTAACTGCATGTATGTCTGCTTTGTACACAAGAAATACACCGTTACTCACAATTTCATTTAAATCTACATTGGAAAAACTACCAACTGCAGAATGCCGCTGCCAGGAATACAGAGATATTTTTTTTTTCTAATAAGATATTTGTACATTTAAAAAAGCCATTGAAAAACCAGCCTGTTTAGATGTGGCATGAAAGCAACTCCTTTCATATATAAACATCAAAAAATAAAAATTCAGGAGTTTTGCTGTTGCTTTAAGTAGAATTGTGTAGAGCCCAGAAGTTCTATTTTGGAAAAAAAAAAAATCAACACAAATAGCCCCTTTTAAGTGTTGACATGTATATTCACACTATACTAAGAATAACCCAGAAGTTTTACTGTTTAATTGATATGTATCAGAGCACTGTTTTCGTATCTAAACCAAGATTTTTTTTTTTTTACTTTATTTTTCTCCTTGACTACAGTCTACAGAGCTGCAAAATCAAGAAAAATATATCATGTCCTTGGAATATCTTAGCTTCAAAGCAGTACTGCAATTTTGACACCAAAGAATGAAAGTAAACTTCTATCAGTACTTTTATAGAAGTAATGTATTTATTCTAATACATCTTTAATGTATTAAATAATTATTTATTTATTAAATAATTTTATTGTTTATAAATTTATTAAATAATGCAATTAATAATTGTATTAAATAAAAATAAATGTATTAAATAATTCTAAGTGTACAATACAAATAAGTTTTGGATATAGGTATGCAGTAACTCTCCTATTATGTTGTATCTCAGGCAGACGTGAGAGGCTTTTTTGGTTTGTGAGCACGAGAAGCAAAAAATATGACGTGCAAGCAAACTTTTTTTAATTCACTATAGAAATGCGGCAATGAAACAGTCAGTCTCTGCATCACTTAAATTTCCTCTTGATTTTTGTTCTTTTTTTTTTAAAAAAAAAAAAAAAAAGAGCTGCCTGCTTTACTAAAAGTTGCACAATACATCTCTTCAGCTGTCGGAATCCAAAATTAGAACTTGAGACCACGTGGTTTTCGGCTGTAACAGAATACTGAAGCTGCTAAGCCAGGACTTTAGCCTGTTCTTCAGCTCCTGCGCTGGGATCCAGCCCTCAGCCCTCAGCACACAAAGCAGACCATGGTAAGAGCAGAGTCACTGCAGGAAGATGCAGCGCCCAGTTAGAACTACACGCTGCTTTATTTCCGTGCAAAGAATTGTCCCAGCACCTCAGTTACCACCAAAAGAGAAATGGGCTGGTGCTGCTCTGTGAAGAAAGTTAGGTCAAATTTCTTTCAGGAAACACTGAGGTTTCTCATATCATTACTCCTCTTTAGAATTGCCACAGAACAGACTATTCAAATTATCACTGACATTTATGAATTTTGAGACCATAGTTTGTCTGGGGTTTTTGGTGTGGGTTTTTTTTTTTTTCCTTTTTCTTCTCTTCCAAGAATCAATTCAAAAGGTTCTTCAAAATAAATTCTGGAACCAAATCTCACATGTTAAGTAGCTCCTACCCAAGAAGACTGTTTTGGACTTGATATAGTCAATATTAAAAAACAAGGAATATTGGTGAAAAGCAGGGTCTCGGTTCTTTAATGGGAGGGTTCTTCTAGATTCCCTCTCCTTCCAGAGTTCATATTATCTTCAGATATTCCAAGAAGATCCAACAATTTATTGTTTTTTTCAAGTTTAAGAACAGCAATATCACAGTGGATGTAAATAGTGTGCAAAATGAGTAGGGCCTTCTGGCCAGAGCAATCTACCCTCTTGAGAGCAGCGCATTTTTACATTGTCTGTCTGGATAACATTCCAAACAAAGAAAACTTTGCAAACTCTCCTTATCCTTAGCTACCAGAGTTCACCGATCGACATTCCGTCACGCAGTTAGTACCAACTGCTGACCCTGACACACCAAGGATAAGGCAAACAAACAGAATAATTTTATCTATCCGGGCAAAAATGAGGGCACGTGGGCACTCGGTGACCCCATGAAGCAGAATCTCACCTCTCCAATGAGGTAAGACCTCACATTACTCACCTAATGTTAAGGTAGGTAAGCATTTGCAGGTTTTTAATAGATTCTGGAATGGATTTGATGCAGTTGTGATACAAGTTTAAAGTTTCCAGTGGTGCAAACAGCCAGACATCAGGAGGAATTTCAGTAAATCTGTTCTTTGAAAGATCTAGAAGAAAAAAAAAAATAAAAATCCTTTTTTAGTCAAAAATTTCCCTGAAGTTAGAGGAGATAAAAGTATCCACTGTTATTCTTGTCATGTTCCTAAAAATTAAGGTGTTGCAAGAAGTGTAAAATAAATCAGTTTTACCAGATGCTACTGCATATAATTAATACACAAAAATGACTGCAATTACTAAAAGATTATTGTTTGAGACGCAACTTTAACAGAAAATAGAAAAGTCACAGGAATTCAAAAATATATGACCCACTACACAATTAAGAACATTGTAAGTGCAACTGAGCATCAATTATTATTGTCCCTCAGTCTTTGCTCTGTGCAACTCTTGGGTTTGTTCCTCCAATACCAGGCACAACAGTAACTCAAGGTGCAAACCCAATAACCATTAGTCTTCCTGTTTGAGGCTACATTAGAATCTCATTTCATTGTACAAAATCATCTGCAATGCTAATGCCAAGTCTGCAAAAGAACCCTACAAATTTATTTCGCTAAAGAACTAAAATTCTCATCCAAAAAAATACTCTTTATTGCAAGCACAGTAACAAGAGATATTCTCCAGTTCCACATCTATAACTTAGCCAAAAGAGAATAAAGCCACAAAAAGCCAGTGCCAAATGCATTTACCTATAAAAACAATAATTTAGCCCAGCCTAAGAGCAGAAAGAGGAGGTATCTTTGACAATGGAATCGTAATACTTGAGCTGGAGTTATTCTGACAATGCATGACTGCATTATGCAAATCTGCATGCAGAAGATAAGAAAAACCAGTGCACGACAAGAACGCAAACCATCTCTGACTGCATGAAATCTTTATAAAAAGACCAGAAAATTCCAGTGGGATGTGACCCAAGAATCATGCAAATTATCAGTTAACTACCAAAATCTGTGCATAGAAAAGCCATGAAACTGTCTTGGAAAGAAGAGGTATTTACTTGAGAACGACTGTCTACTTTTCTGAAAGTAACTCTGGTTCCCAACCCAAGATTTCAAAAGGATGTGGTTTCTCAGAAACACTGAACAAACTCTTTTAACAACGAAGCAATACAGATCTCTTGCTATTTCAGGCTTTAGTTCTCTGTTTCTAAGACTTTAATGCAATAACGCGTTTCTGCTTAGCTCCTATCAGATTATCATGAGAACAAACAAATAGTTTGTTCTACACTAGACTGAAAAACCAGACCAGAAAGTGGCTGGAAAGTGGCTCAGTCACCGTCAGGCTCGAAGACAAGAGCTCCACAGCCTGAAGTGCAGCAAGCCAGCTACGAGTGCTGTTTCTCGGGGCCAGCAGCAGAACAGCATCATTTAATATCGTCATCGACCACCTGGAATGTCCGCTCGGGAAAGTACACGGACACCACCGAGCTGCAGGGTGGGAGGAGGAACCATCCTGGAGGGATGGGATGATGGCCAGAGTGAGCTCAACCGGCAGAGGCCCCAGCTGGTTCAATAAAGGCAAAGACCTGCACCCCTGGCAGAATGACTCCTGGCAGCAGCGTGGGCTGGAGCACAGAAGGGTAGCAGACCTTTGTGGAGAACACCCCGTGACGCTGGCAGACAGGGGGCCGACTGCACGGCCCCAGCGTGCCCGGCAAAGGGAAAGGCCATCCACACGGCTGCTGCAGATGCCTATCACATACAGTGAACTGGTACAATGAAACATCCCCCTCCAGTGGCATTATTTCTGCAAGTAACCTCAACTTTGCTTCCTGAAGTCTAGAATACGTGAAATTAGCAAGGTAGCTGTCTGTCACTCCATCCTTCCACCATTTCTAAGAAACATTCTCAAGTATCACAAAAAGCCTTCCTTTAGGCGAGGTCATCCACTGCTGACACTGAACTCTGCAAACTCTAGCTGCAAGAGGCAGAAAGAGAAAGATTTCTGTTACAGCACTAATAGTCTTAATGATGTGAATGAAAAATAGAATAAAGTTAACTAACACTAAACATACCAGCTAAAATTAAAAAGGTTATTAAAAAAATTTTAGCATAGAGAGTTTTCACAAAAATGGCGTTTGTTTGCTGTTTTCCACCACACCAACTTTCCAAACTTTATAGAAAAATGGCAGCTTTCACATGAAAGAGGTTCTTCTCCACAAAACCGTTTTTAGGTTAAACAGAGGCTCTTATTCTAATATCCAGCAGGGTGGGATAACTGTCTGCAGAAAAGACACACACAGTTTTTTTGCTGGCACAGCTCTGCAGCCTCCACCACGTGATGAACAGACAGGCTTTGATACAACCCCGTTCTGAAGAAACCAGTTCTAAGCCTCTTCCTGCTTTTGCTTGAGCAGCAGCTGGGAAGAAAACCGAAGGCTGGTTCAAAGATCACAGACCCCAAAGTGACAGAATCCCACCCTGCTGCCACCGATCCAACGGGCAGTTCCGCAGGTTAGAGCTGAACTCAAGCATTCAAGGAGCACCATTGAAACTGTGCCGCTGCACGAGCATCCAGCCATACCCCAACCACGGGCCTTGGAAAGACACAGGTTAGAAAGCAGCTTCTGCAGAAAGGAAACCTGGAGGTGGGACAGACACCAACTGCAGGGACACCAGCTCCTGCTCCGGGCAGCGAGGGGCCGGCGCTGCAGTGCACGACAGCAGTGGAAAACCAGTGGGGTCTCCAGCCCAGCCTGGCCAAAGTCACACCGGCAGAGTCGGGCTGGAGTCCCTTAGTTACTGCTCATACAAAGCCCATACAACTTCACACTAGATGAAAATATACAAATATTGTGAAATTGGTATGTATTACTATTGAAAACACTTCCCTGAAAACACTGCCTTAAGACACTGGGGGGCAAGGATTCCACTTTTCCATAATGAAAAAAAAAATATGAAGTGATAACTATTTCACTGAATTTCACTGAATTTTTAGAGTTGGAAGGGACCATAGAGATCATCTAGTCCAACTCCCCTGCTGAA
>JAOXNO010000063.1:22894527-22905236 GCA_028565335.1 Limnodromus scolopaceus
AGCGGGGCTGGGGCTGGGCTCGGCGGGACGGACGGCGCGGCGCGGTGCGGAGCGGCGGGGCTCGGCGGGCGGTGAGTGAGTGAGTGAGCGAGCGAACGCTCCCGGGAGCTCTTCCAGCGCGGATCCAACTCGGGGAAAGTTGCCGCCGTTCGCCCCCCGGGGTGCGCCAGCCCCGGCGGAGCATCCCGGACAGCGGCGGGGCGGGAGGCGCCGAGCGGCCCCGGCGGCTCCGCGGGGCCCGGCCCTGGCTCCGCTGCCGGGCAGGCGGGTCCCCGGGGTGTGCGTGTCTGTGTGTGTGTGTGTGTGCGGGGGGGGGTGCCCCCACGGACAATAGGGCGGCGGGACGGGCGCGGAGCCCTGCGCGCATCGCTGCCCGCCGGGACGCGGAGGGAGGGGGGGGGGCTGTCTGTGTCCTCCGGCCGCCCCCTCCAGCCTCCCCACGGGGCGATGAAAAGACGCTTGTCTGATTCATTCCCCTGGAAAATTTCCCCCCCCCCCAGCGGCGATGCGCGGCCGCCGTTAAGGGGGCTGGCCCCGGGCGTTCGCCCCGGCGCGGAGCGGTAGCCCCGGGTGCCCGGAACTCGGGGCTCCGGGCGAGCGGGCAGGGGCAGAGCCCGGCGGCAGCGCAGGGGAGTTCGGCGTTTAACTTCCAGCTTTTGTGCAGGATCGTTCGTTGTTCCCCCCCAAAAAAGCAGAAAAAGTGAGGAAATGGGAGCCGGCCGCTCGTTTAAGCGAAGCGGGTGAACTGGAGTGAAGTTAGCGGGGCAGCTGGGTGTGTGTGTGGGGGGGTATTTTTGTACATCTCTAATTTGGACTGGGAGAGGAAGTGTCACCCTGCTCCCCCGAACAATGGCTTCTTGTTGGGAGCCTGCGAAGGGAAGGGGAAGAGCAGGGAATTTTTCACTTCTTTCCTTTCCATAGGGAAGGCTGGGGCACCCTGGCACTGGCTGGAAGGGATTCCCACGGGTAGCATCAATCCCCGACGCTCCCAGAAGTAACAAACTCTGCAGGCGTGACTCTGCTCCGGCTGTAAGGTTTTATCTAAGTGGAAATAGCGGCGAGACACGCGGATGGGAATCCAACCTGGGGTTAATGCTTCCTTGGGCTAGGCTGCGTGTGTCTGCCTGGTGATAGCATCCACACCTTCCAGCAGGGCATCACTTAAACTCCTTCTTTTCTTTCCAGGAGAGCTGTTGGTAGGGCTCTGAGCAAATGTTGAATCGGTCTCCGAGGTTGTTATTGCTGTTACACAATCCCAGTGGAATGCGTGTGCACACGAGAGCTGGGCTTCCTGTTTTTGGTCAGTCTGTAGAAGAGACTATAAAAGATAATAGATATCTCAGATAAATTGCTTTTGCAATGAGAACTTGGAGCCATTGTTCGACCGGTAACACTTGTGCCTTCTCCAGTAAGCCCGGTAACCTGAGAAGAAAAACCCCTTCGTGCCGGGAGACTTGCTCAGGGTAACTTTAAAGACAACAGCTGGAACCTGGATATAAAGAGGGAATAGTTGCAGAGATCAACATATGTTAGTGCTGCGCATAATGATGTATAGAAATTCAATGTGTTTTGAAAAGAAATCTTGTGTAAAGAGGAGCTGCTGGTAGTTTGTCAGTGGAGAGCAGTGTTTCGGGGGGGATTAGTGGACACAAGGCGAGTCCCCTGGGTGCAATATTCTGCAGCCGATTTCTGCTCCGGGGCTGTTTGATGGCCTTCTGTGTGGGGGGGTGGTGGGTGTGTGTGCAGAGAACTTGAATCCCATATCTGCTGGTTTGCATCTGAATAACTCTTTAAAACATCTCTCTTTTTCTTTTTTTTTTTTTAAAGTAATTTGCTAAGAAAAATCTTTTTGAAGCGCTGCCGTTATCAGAGCCCCCTAATCTTGCCAAAAGTTTAACAATTTGAGGATGTTGCTTGGTTGTAACCAAGCTCCTTTGAAGGAATTCTCTGCTTGTGAAAGATGAATTACTCATTCTTTGTCTGGGTTAAGAGATCATAATGTGATTATTGAACTCGGTGCTAGATACAAAGAGTTATGCTTAACCAGGGTCTTTGTTCTCTTATCGAAGCTAATCTGACCAAGTTTCCCCTCCTATAAAGTAGGTAAACATCTCCCCAGATTAAAGAATGCCCCAAACTCCAGAAACCTATTGACTAGTTTTGGCTAGATTAGCTTCGCAATGGGGAGGGCTCCGGGGAGTGAGCACTTTGTTAGGTATTCGGCCGATGGATGCTCGGATTTGGGATAAATGCAGAGGAGCTCCTTCCCCCGGAGCTCCCTCCCCGACTTCTCTGCTCGGGGTCTCAATTGTTGTGAGATTAAGACGGTGAGCGAAGGAACTGCAGCCTCGTTAAATGGGTTTGCTGCTGAATTCACTCATGGAGATCTTCTAGTAACTCTTTCCTGTGTTTACTTGGCTCTCTAGCGCGGCAACTTCCCTGCCTTTGGAGGAGCGGGATACCCGGTTGTGACCCGGCGGAGGCAAAGGAGAGTGCTGCTCAGTGATTGATGGGGAAGGATGGTGGGGACAGCAACTCCGTAGTTTTGTTTAAGCAGCTGCCAGTGATCCGAGTGCCTTGTGAGTAGCTCTGTGGGAAACCTTCGCGTCGGAAGTTCTCTCTCTGCCTTTTCTGTAGTAAAAACTGCAAGGTGCTCCGCTCCTTGAAGCATCGGTGCAGGCGACGTGGTTTCGCTGATGTCTCTAGTGTAATGCATCGGGAGGAGGGAAGTGCTTTGTCTTTTTGGGCGGTTGGCAGCGAGTTTAGGGAGGGCGTGCCCGTCCGTTTTCTATATAGATATTTTAATCCACTTCCTTATCAAAGTAGGTGGTAGAGATCAGCAGTAAGCACACTTCATCACTTACGAGAGCTTCGTTTAGCACTTGAGGTTGTCCTGGTGGTGCTATTTCAGGTGGTAGTAGTTTTATTTGGGGACGTTGCCCAAGTGCACCCTGTCCGTGTTCTCGGTAGCATTAGATGAGAGGTGGGGAGGCACAAAGAGGCTGTGTTTTTCAGCAAAACCAAAGGCCCAGCAGCCAGTTCTGCTTTACAGCACCTTTTCACGGGGTTAACCCCGCGCGGGACGGCGGGGACGCTGCTGCTGCTGGTGGAGAAGGAGAGTTGGGAAGGGATGGTGGAGAGGAAGGAGGGAGATGTCAACTGCAGCGTCGCTTTGCAGCGTGGGGCAGAGGAAATTTGTGTGTGGCTACAACTTGTTTCTCTTGCTGTTTATTGCTACTCTGTGGCACGCCGATTTAACAAAACAACAAAAAAAAAAAAAGGTGGTTTGAGTCGGTGTTTTGTTCAGGCCTTGACTGTCAGCTCTTGCTCTGTGTGTCTTACAGCCGTAATTCAGCACAGGAAAGCAGATTTTTCCCAGTGCCAGCTGTTTAAACATGTGATGGACAAGCTATCAGCCGCGTGGTGCAACAACAGATATTAATTTTTAACTTGGTAGTTACTACTGCGAAGTTCCTCGTCATATTGGGAATGGCCACAGTACGACGTGTTAATATTTATTAACTAATTACTGGCCTTCGCATACTCAGCACTTTTTGAACTACGTAGTACTGTGTAGTAAGTATTCTGTGTATCTCTTTGGACATTGAGTTCATGGAGTAATTAAAGTTGCTAATTGCTTCAAAACAGCCAAATATGAAACTTCCGTGTGACAGATGGAGTTAAATACTGAATTTAAAAAGTTTACCAAATAACCTTAATGCATATGTGGAGCAAAGCATTTCTGAATATCTTTTCATTTCGAGTACGTTGCAAAACTCAGACCAACTCTTTCAACGAGGGTGATGCAAGGGGGTATTGAATTGGTATTTGTTGGGTTACTCTCATGAAGGTCATAGTATCGCCTTGCTCTTCCCTGTCCCTGCTCCTCAAGCCTTTCGATAGGCATCTGTTGGCATCTTTGCACACACGTTGCCGTTGGCGTTTGGGGACTGGGTGGTCGCACAGGCTGGTGGGCAGGTCCTGGCTGAGCTCTGGCTGCAGCGCTGCTGGGGGATGCGCGGAAGGACCGTTTCCCCTCTGACCATCCCAGAGGGTCCCTCAGGCTCTAACGCACAAGCAGCTTTCTTTGCTTGCGCCATTAGAGCCCTTTCCCAGCCCAGAGGTACCTGCTGCTCTTGCTGCTGGTGGACGAGTAGGTGGGAAGGGTGGGAGGTGTGATCTCATGATTGAAGGGCAATGGTCTAACATCTGGGCTGATTCGTGCAGCTCGCTCCCTCCCTCCATTTGCCTGCATCTGTCTGAAACCAAACAGGACAACGGGCACAAATTTGAACATAGGAAGTTCCATCTAAACATGAGGAGGAACTTCTTTCCTATGAGAGTGGCAGAGCCCTGGAAGAGGCCGCCCAGGGAGGTGGTGGAGTCTCCGTCTCTGGAGATGTTCAAAACATGCCTGGATGCCATCCCATGCAACCTGCTCTGGGTGGACCTGCTCTGGCAGGGGGGTTGGACTAGATGATCTCCAGAGGTCCCTTTCCAATCCTATATCATTCTGTGATTCTGTGGCTGAGAGAAACGATGCGAACCGGCCATCCTGGAGGTCCTCTGAGCAGCGACGGCTCAGCTGACAGTGACTGGGCAGCTGTGATGGCTTTCAGCCGTGTGACTGCTGCCCATGAATGCACTACTGTTGTGTCCCCTGCTCTGCGCGCCTGGGTTTGGGTCTTCTGGCCCTCTTGGATTTATTGGATGGCAGGGAACTAAAAGTAGGTATCCCTGGCGTGGTCTGTGCTGGGGGCAGGTGGTACATAGGCACAGCGGCATTTAGTACAACTTGAGTCTTAGCAGCTGCCTGATTCGTGCTCTTCAGAGGTGAAGCTGTAGGTGACGGGTCAGGCTTGTCCTGTCCATCCTCACCAGTGCCCTGGCTGAGCAAGAAAACGTGATGAATCGATGGAGCTGGAAGACAGAAGTCCCCACTTCAAAGGGCTGGAGAGTGGGGTGGGAGGAGAGGACGTGCCCATCTGCCCTCTGCTGATACCAGGCTGTTTGAGCCAGAGGTGGTGGCGCTGGAGGTCATGGAGCTCTTCCTTGTGGTGGGGACGTCTGACGAGGGTCCTGCTGATGGTAGCTGTGGCCTGCTCTACCCTCTCCCAGCAGCTCTGTCCCATCAGAGGGGTCTGGGCTGAGGTGGGCAGTGCACTCAGTTGCCATGGCATCTGCCGGTCTCCTGGGGATTATAATCTGCTGCCTCTTTGGTAATAGATTAGAAATGCCAAGAATGACAAGCAAGTCCTGTCTGGCCCGCTTGGAAGAATTCTATCATGTGTGCTCCTCTAACAGCTAGTGTTTCACCTCTGGGCTTTGTGGGTTAGCGCTCGGGCTACTCGGAGCTGGTTTTGTCACTGGGTTTGTGAGAGACAGGATGATGGAGAGGTGAGACAGCCTCCCTGTCCCCAGCAGAGCGGTTGTCAGCAGAGATGGAGCTATTGAGAACCGTTCTTTCCCTTTTGCTTGTTTTGCAGGTCAATTTTTGATAGTTTATCTCCACTTTTCAGCAGCTGTGAGCCATGAGGGTGAGGTGGGCTGCTTGCCTTGGGTCCCCTTCCTTGTGTCCCCCCAGCATTGGCTGGCCTGTGTTCTCCAGCCCCCTTAGCTGCAGGGTGACTTCCCAGGGGAGAACTGGCTCCTCCTGTGACATCCAGATGGTCCCCACAGGGCACAGTGGCCTGTGCACTGCTGACATTTGGGATTCAGTATGGAAGAAATAAAATAATTATTGGTTTGACATGAATCTGAGGATGTGGGGAGCAGGACAGTTGTCGGAATGGGAAGCTCTGGTTAGGGCTGCTGCTGCTTGCTTATGTCAATCCATATGGGCCATGTGCTTCTAACCAGGCTCCTTGTCTCATTTCCTTCTCTGAAATGCTTACAGCTGTTTCTTCTGCCTCTTCAGTAGGTTTTTTGTTCCTGTAAAGGGAGTGACAGCTCACAGATGCTGCTGCCATATAGCTGGGGAGAGAGACTATTACTGTGATCTTCAAGAGAAGACAAGGTGTAGTGTCTCTGCAGGAGGCCTAATTTCTGATGGTTTGAAGTAAGCTTTTTTGGTTCTGGTGGGTTTTTTGTTGTGGTTTTTTTTTTTAAAGCTGAAAATAGTTTGCTGTCTCACTCACTGTTTCCCCATCGCATACTGCCCGTAGTGGTGGAAATGAGAGAGCAGGTAGTTGGTGCTGTCACAAGAAGAAGAGATGTTGGCCATGAACAGTGTTAAGAGGTGTTCAGCATCTAGTCTTGCTGCTGTGCTTCTAAAATCTGGGTTGAACTTCACAGTGTTGCTTAGGTTGTTGGCTTTTTTCCGAAGAAGTCCATGGCTGAAATGATAGCAGTGCTTGAGGGTGATCGTTGATGGTCCTCCCCTTCGCCCAATGTGCCCTCTCTTCTGCCCTCTCTGCATTCTGCCAAGAATTGCAGACTTCTCTAGTGGGGTTAATAATGCAGCGCTGGTCAGGTGGGGAAGGTGCTGTAGAGATGCTGATGCCTATGGGAGTGTTTCACAGTTTATGGTTGGATGGATGGATGTTAAAGGGGCACCTGAAGATGGTGAGAGAAGCTGTATGTACCCTCTTGGACCAATGACCCGTGTACCGCAAGGAAGGCGGGGTTAATATGGTGGAGTAAATAGCTGTGTTGAGTTGGCTTGAATGTCAACTTGAGACAGTCCCTGTAACAAATAAGACCTAGTTGTATATTTATGTAGGAAGTCTGTGTGATCTTGGGCTTATTTAGGTGCTGAGAGCATATGAAACCTCTCTGCTCTTAGTGGGTTGGTTGCCTGTGAGACATAAACCCTAAATAAGCAAAAATTCTTATTTTACAATCCTCGGGTTGCTTTGGTGGCTCTACTCTGCCTTTTTTCGTAGTCCCAACAAGATGTCCTACCAGCTGTTGTGTTGGTATCTGAGATAAGAAGCCTCCTGGTATAGGATCCCGATGGTGTGTCCGTGGCTGGTCACCGTTCTCCTGCCTTGTCCTCCCAGGGGTCTCGCTGCTGGGCAAGGGTTGACCACAGGTTGGCTCTTCCTCCTGTACAACATACACTGGGGGTGCACTCTTCTCAGCCCCTGTTATAAATTATACTCTATAAACTGCTGTAGGAAATGGAAAATAAAGTAATTCTGACTTGTGTTCCTTCAGAGCCCTGCGCTTTAGACCAAAATACACAGGATAAGTCTGGCCCTTCCCTCTATTCACTTTTCATAGCCTCCTTTGTTTTTAATTTATATATCTTTTTATTCTAAATTCCTCCCATCCCCAAAATAGAACAGACATCAGCCTGCAAGCAAAGGTTGCCAGACATTGGTCTTGTGGATTATAGTGGCTTTTTGGGCTGGTTGGAGACTGAGCCGCACCCTACGTAGGCTTGGATTAAAAATAGCCTTTCTTTTCAGCAGGCTGAAAACTCTACACAACACGTTCACGTCTTGGTTTCTGGGGCACTGGCAGCCATGGGAAGCCCTGCAGCTGTAAAATACCTCAGAAAATCTGTTGGCTGCTAATTCATCCAAAAGTGCTAAGGTGACCAGTGTCAGGGAGGTGTACAGCCAAGTGTCTGACTGCCAGCCGTGGAGTTATCATAGATATCGGGTAAAGTTCTAGCCATGCTTCTTGCAGGACCTGAAAGACTTGAAAACTATAGACCACAGGATCTGCAGTCCATTGGCCTGGAAAGAGTCCACGGTCCGTCCTTTTCAGTGGAGAGAGTTGGCTGGATTGGATGAAGAGAGGAATGGATGTCGTATCGCTAAGCCTCAGGGGCAGGAAACAGTCAAAGCCTTTTTTGATTCCTTAAATGTCTGTCTTGGCTTAGACAGCTGTTAGGAGAACTGTCAGAAGCTCTTATGCTTCATTACCCATGATGGTAGCATCTTAGAGTAATAGCAAGGTGTCTCTTCGGTGGCTGGAGGACCCCAAGGCTCTGCTCTCTGGGGGCGTGTTTGGGGATGGAAGGGGTTCCTGAATGCGGAGGTGCTTTCACGGAGGAAGGTCCAGGAGACTTGCAGGTCACTAGCTCTAGGAAGGAAGGACAGAGGAAGGCAAGGGCTTCCTCCAGCTGCTCTGCTCCCTGCTTGTGTGAGCTTGTCAGGGAGTTGGGTGAGAAAGGGGATGTGTGCTGGGATGGCTGGAGGCCATGCCTTCAAGGGAGATAGCAATGCTGGTCTGTTTTGGA
The DNA here is from genome assembly GCA_028565335.1 of Limnodromus scolopaceus. Taxonomy (NCBI): domain Eukaryota; kingdom Metazoa; phylum Chordata; class Aves; order Charadriiformes; family Scolopacidae; genus Limnodromus; species Limnodromus scolopaceus. Next base: position 22,902,719 of record JAOXNO010000063.1, read on the forward strand.
CCAGCCTTTTGTCTTTTTGCCTTCATGTTGACCAGTGTTTTGATGCCTGGCAAAAAGAACAGCAATGTTCTGGGGCTGCAGTAGGTGTGAGGTTTCAGTTTGTCCCAGTTCAAGTGCTGCAGGGAGAAGTACAAGGGCCAGGAGACGGCTCAGCCCTCTGTGTCCAGACCTGAGCTCCACACTCCTCCCTTCTCTTATAAAAGAGATTAAAAAAAAAACAACCCCAAACATTAAGGGCAAGAGGTTGACCGGTATCTAGCATGGTGATCTCATTGCCCCACTGCCTATTGGAAAAGCCAAGCCTTCTTGGGCAAGTCGGAGTGGTTGCCCATGGGATGAATACAATGGAAGAGTCAAGAGTCTCCTCTGGACATCTCTTCCCTGCCTCGTGAACCTCAACTGTTGACTTCTTGCGTTGATTAATTTGTTTTCCGCTGTCCTTGGCCATGCTTGTGTGGGGCAGCAAGTTGTTTTACAGGCTGGTAGCCGCTGGCAACCACTGGCAGGCACCCCCTGGGATGGGGGGCAGGGGGTGCTGCCTCCAGCTGAACCTTGAGCCTCTGGGGCTGCTTAGGGCTGGGGTGGGAATAGATGGGTGGGAGAGTGTGGGAGAAGGGCAGGGAGCCTCGACCCGTTGCCTGCTCCGCGATTGCTGATGACGAGCGTACCTTCTGGGCCTGGAATGGTTTATGTGACCTTGTTGATCAAATGTGTCTCCAAAACGCCTTTTTCTCATCAATTCTTGTAGAGTCTGCTTTGGCTTGTTCTGTCTCTGGTTCTTCCATGCTAGACTAGACTGTGGAAAAAAAAAAAAAGTGAAATATTGTCTCTCTTATAATAAAACCTTTGTAAACAGTCATGAAACCGCCTGTAGAAGGACACTAGAAAGATATTTTTTTTTTTCTCCCGAAGCCTAGGGCCAGAGCCTTCAGCCTCCGTCTAACTCGGTTGCATGTTTTTACTTCAGCTGTGAGTCAAGGGGCTATTTGTTCATATCTCAAATTCTTAAAGTGGAAAAACTGATTCCTGCAGTTATGTCTTTTCTACAGACTTTTTTTTTTTTGCTAGAGGAAACTGAATTTTTGTTGAAAAAAATGCTAAGTAGGCTGCTTTTTAAAATTGTGTAAATACAGGAACTGTATAAAAACAACAACAGCGTGAACTATTGCCCGTGGCAAAGAAAAACCTGCAAAGCGCCCATTTGGGGGAAAAAAGCATAAAGAAGAAAATCTGTTACTCGGGGAGAGGAGACGGGCTGAAAACCCTTAGAAGTGCTGCTCTCCCCTGTGGGTGGCTCCAATATCGGGTGCTGAAGGAGGCTGTGGGTTGGGGAGATGCCGTGTTTTTGCCGGAGGTGTTGGGGACCGCCGGGGTGGCAGCGGAGAGGAGTCCCCTCTGGTGATGATCCAGATGATGATCCTGCCCCTGACCTGCGCCTGCTCCTGCAGCTCCTGCCAGAGCTCTGTTGGCTGGAAGTGCCTCTGTTGCCTTGGCTCCAGATGATGGGGAGACCGTCTTGCGAGGGGGGAAAATGAATAATTAATTGCAGAGCCCTAGGGACATCCTCTTGGATTCCTACTGAAATTGTTGTGTCTCATCGAGGTGGTGGGAAACAAAGCTTAAGAAAATCCCCTTTATTCTCTCTTGCTTTTTTTTTTTTCCTGAAGATCGACATATGAAAAGTATTTTGATACCACAAGGAAAATAGGAAAGCATGTGATTCTGCACTCAATTTATATATATATGGGACTGATTTTTTGCCAATATGTTCGGGATTAAATTAGGGCTCTCCAGAGCTGAATGCACAAGATATTTAAAAGACAGGTTGAAGACCTTACATCACAGAAGCTCGTACCCTCTCTGGATTAGATGGAAGGTGACGTGCAGTGGGTTGTTACTGAAACAGGGTTGCGTGGTCACCCGTGTGCCATTTACATGTTCTCCCCTACCGGTTGTGTTGGAATCTGAAAATTATAGCTAAAGTCCTGCTTTTCTATTTGCACTTCCCCTCAAAGTATCTTTACAGCTTGGCATCGCCGGAGCTGACTGGGCGAGGAGGCGTGATCCTGCTCTGCGTGGTGGAGGTACCACGTAACACACGGCCAGACACCGCTACTGCCAGAAATAGCGGCTACGAGTGATGCCGTAGAGTGAGGAGATGAGTGGTTTTGTTTCTACAAGAGCATCCCATCTCTGCTGTACTCATTAGCTTCTAACGGGAACTGGAGACTGGAGCACTTTGGGTTACCACAGACATAGCGATGTGTGCCCCTCTTCCTAAATTTGGTCAGGTTTGGGTTTTTTTTTAATGTTTGTATTGGTCTTTGCCCCAGCGATGTTGCTAGGGTACGTGGTACTGTCCTAGCCTGGACATGGACCTGTTGGAACGGGTCCAGCGGAGGGCCACGGAGATGATCAGAGGGATGGAGCACCTCTGCTAGGAAGACAGGCTGAGAGAGCTGGGGTTGTTCAGCCTGGAGAAGAGAAGGCTCCGGGGACACCTTAGAGCAGCCTTCCA
>JAOXNO010000063.1:22913388-22930472 GCA_028565335.1 Limnodromus scolopaceus
TTCCTGTAGCCCCCCTCAGGTACTGGAAGGCCGCTATTAGGTCTCCCCGGAGCCTCCTCTTCTCCAGGCTGAACAACTTCTGAGCACCTCGGGCATCTTGCGCTTCCCTAAAAGGCTTTCTTCAAGAGGGAGGAAGAGGAAAATACACCCGTATGCTGGTTTGACCATAAAACTTCCTATTTTGGAAAAGCGTGGGGAGCGGCGTGCGAGGAAGCGGGCTGGGAGTGCCGGGGAGCTGCGCCGCCTGCCCATCACCGCACCCCGGCGCGGGGCATGACGTGGGGCTGGCAGCGCCGGGGAGCTATTTCAGGCTGGGGTGTAATTGCAGGTTGGACCGACGGGACTGGATTTTTGGGAGTATTTGGGGAGCGGAGCGCTCTGAAAGCTGTACAAGACATCCAGTGAGACTGGCTGTCATCGATCCTTTGCAAAGGAGGAAGATGAGTATTTGACACGTACTGTGTCTGTAGCGGTTAAACCTCTGTCCTGACTGAGGACAGCGGGTAGAAATGCACTTTCCCTTCCCGGCAGAGGGACTGGTAATAGCTGTGAGTCCCGTAGGATTCATTACGCTTCCCTGAAAAAAAAGAAAAGTGTTCAAGTGGAGGTTTGAAGACCCGGTGGCTTTTGAAGGCTGGTGGCCGTTAGGTACCTGCGTCTGCAGCGTGAATCTGCCACCTCCACGCCTGCGGGTCCTGCTTTTCTATCTCGGAGACACAGAGGAGGTTTTTCTTTTCCCTCCCAAAAGCAGACGTTGCCGTTGGCAGAAGTCACAGCCTATTTTGGGAGCCGGGCTTTGGCACGCTTCTCCCCAGGACCCGCCAAGCCCCAAAGCCTCAGGATGCAACCTTCCAGGATGAATTTATACTCGCGCTGTGCAATGTGCTCGCTCAGGCAGCGAAAAGCGGAGGGACTAAACTTCCTGAAATAAGTTTCTTCAGTTTTGTTGGGTGTTTGCCCTGATCCCTGGTGGGCTGGATGCAGTGACTGGGTCAGTCGGAGCGGAGTCAGAGTTGGTGTCCCCTAAACCCCCCTCCTGTCCCCTAAACCCGACCTGGCCTCGGTGAGAGCACAAAAGCGTTTTTTGAGCCAACTTCTTTCCTTTTAAGTTGCAGCTGCAGTTCTGGGCATAAAAGCCTCTACTTTGGTTCCCATTATATTTACCATCCTGAGGAAGCTGGCAGGTTGTGGCTTTGGGGTTGGGTTGTTTTGGGGTTGGTTTGTTTTTTTTTTTTATACCTCTTTTGAAACTTTACAGCTGGAAGCTAAATTTTCAGGTGAAAGAAATGGGAGCAGGCGATGACTCACTTTCCTGGCTGACGTCATTTTTAAAAGAAACAAAAAAAACCCCGATGACCCTATTGGTCGGGTATTTCTAATTTTTAGAACAATCATGGGTTCTTCAAATTCTTCACTGGTTCAAGTATTGTGTTTGTTAGTTAGTGACATCCTTTCCTCTTAGCTCTGGGAGGGCTGAAGCGTTGTGGACTTAACAGGAATAGAAATTTCTGAAAGACGTGATTATATTTTGGAAATTCCACTTAACCTTTTTGGTGATTGATTCTGCTCCTGTGCATTGCATCAGCAACAGCACAGTACATGATGTTTCTGTTGCTTGTGCCTTCCCGGTTGGTAGCAGATGTCTGTCTGTGTTTCCTCTAGAGCAGACAGGGATTAATTGCTGAGGTAATGCGATATATTACAATACGGACCACAGTGCAGACCGAGGCTGAATGGGTCTGGATCCTCATTGCTCTGTTTGTGAGCTTCTGGTGGTTTTAAAGACATCCGTAAAATAAGTACATAAAACAAAATACAAGCTCCGTGTTGCTGTTTGGTTGGACAAGCTGAGAGATAGCAATGCAAAATGCATTTAGTTTAAAATATTAAAGGTAAAAGTTGTTTGGGTTTAGGTTGTTTGGTTTTGGTGGGGTTTATTTTTGTTTGTTTCAGGGTTTGGGTTTTTTTTAATAATAATAATAATAATAAAAAGTTTGCTTACCTAAAGGCTTTATATCTTACTGCTTCCTGTTCCCAAGTGCCAAGCAATAAAAGAACAAAAGCTAGTTGTTGGGGGAGGTCCATGCGAGTCTCCCTGTCCCTTAGCTTTTCCAACTCATCCTTTTGCAACGAGGCTGCATCCCGGGAAGCGACCTCCCCTCGCTGGGCGGGGATGCGGGGCGGGATGTGGGGGACCAGCGCTCGGCCAGAGAGGAGGAGGAGGAGGAGGAGGAGGAGAAGTAAGGGAGGAGAGGAGGAGGAAGAGGAGAAGAGGTAAGGGTGTCTCCTGCTGCTTGCTCCACTGGTTGCCGCTGGGGTTCTGGCTGGCCGAGGGCGACGCGAGCTCATGCCAGAGGTTGCCCTGCAACGACTTGTCTGGCTTTTATTTTCTCTGCAAAACGTCTAGGGTTTCCTAATGCTGTAGTAGATAAAGGAAAATCACTCTAGGCAGAACGAAAAGATGAATCTCAGGTTTTAATGTGTATTAAGTTTGGAATTTATCCGTGCACCTGACTGAGCAGCACTGGCAGACGGAGTGGCAGTGAGTGCTGCCACTGACTTTGCATCACTGAGTATTTAATTTTCCAAGGCAGGACGGAGGGTGTGCCTCCCAGAAGTCTCAGTCTGGGGCACGTCTTCCCCATCTCCATCTGCAGCAGGCTTTTAAAAAGCAGAACTGCTTAAACTTGCATGTCAGAAGAGTTAAATATTTAACTGTTTGCCTTGCAGAAAGCGTGAGGAGCTCTGGGTACTTTTGGGAAGTGGCCGTAGGCTGGTGACTGTGGTGGCTGCCTAACTTTTGGGGTGTTTTGCCTGGAGAGGCTGGGCTCTGGGTGCTGCTCTGCTGTTCCAGTGGGAATGTGGCACCACAGCTGGGTAGGAGTTTGTTTCCAAACGGAGGAGTTAATCTTGCTTGCTGTGTTTTCTGGCTATGCTTGGTGCTGGAAGCTGGCATAGACCTTCTCCAAATGCTTGAGAGGTCGCTACTGGCTAAAACACTTGTATACCAAATACTTTTAAGTACTGGACTGAAATTTTGTGCTGAAAAAGTTAGACTGAACCCGTCTTAACCCGTGAAACACATCTAGTGTAGCTTCTTGATGTCCTGATTTTGTTTATATTGAACGCGTTGCTCTGAGGTTTTGCTTAAGTTATATTTAACTCTCACCCAGCATTTATTCTGCAAAACATCTGGCTGTAAGGAGTGATTTCCCCAGCTGGAGGACTCCCACACCCTCCTGACATGCGGAGTGGCGATGAGGGTGCCTGCTGTCTGCAGCGCACACCTCTGTAACTGTGACATCTGGCCCTGGGGGCTCAGGCACTGACAGAGCTGCTAAACCAAGGGAGGAGCAAGAGGAAAAGCAGCTTGAAGGGACCCAAGGAGAAGTTAGTGCTTGGCTCCAGGAGGGCTGGATGCATCTTGGAGATCCTGCCTGGCCTGGCCACCTGCTAATTAGGGTGCGTTTTGCAGAGATTATTAATGCTTCTCCAAAATTCCAGAGTCGTGGAGTAGAGGTTGCCTGCTCCCTTATCGCTCCTCCCCGGAGCAGGTTAAATCATAGAGCAGCGCGGGGAAGACCCTGTGTCACCGTGAATGTGATTTCACTCTCATGGCAGGCTCCTGGGAGGCAAAGACAGCAGCTTCCTGCTCCTCTAGCACTTTCGCATTAATCTTTGAGATTAATGTTCCTGCTTTTGTTAAGAATAGATAGGATCTGTGCCATCTTCTCTAGAGAAAATAGGTGTTGAATTTACAGGGGGTTTTTTCTACTTTGAAAAGCCGCTAGGACAGCTATGCAGCAACACTGATTTATTACAGTGTAATGTTGCTTTCTTGCTCTAAATCAAATTATTTTGACTTCGTTCTCTTTTTCCCAAGTGCTTTCTAAACAAGATTACAGGCATCAGGGGAAGGATGGAAAAAGGTTTTTCTTCTTTTATCAGTAGCTCTTTCTAGTAAGAGAACAGTTACTGAAACTCCTGGTTTTTAAGAGACTTTTGAAACACAATTCAATGCTTAGAGTATGGTTTGTAGTTTCTAGTACTTTGTTTCTTACTGAAGAAAACATTCACTGACACGCTTCTCTGAATGTTTATCACCAGCACTCGGTGGGCTGCTGGGGTTTCAGCCCTGGCCGTGCCATTTCAGGACAGCTCTGTTTATCTTCAAGCTGATAAAACAGTCTGCAGAAATCACTGGACTGCAACTCCACCTTCTAAAGGGTTGCACGAAACCCACCCTCCCAAAATTAATTGCTGAAACTCCCCATTGTCCTGCTCGCCAGGGATCGGCACCATCACACTGGGCGTTTGGCTTGCAGGAGCTTGTTTGCTGGTGTTGAATAAGCAGTGAGTGTGCTGTGATTTAATTTCGGGACGGGGCTGACTCCCCAGCCCGGGGGGGGGAGGGAATTTTAACAGACTGAGTAAGGCTTCATGCTTGATCCTGGCATATTGAATGTGGGTGGTTTTACCCACCCAGCAAAAATGGGACCTGGGAGTGGGGGCTGGGGGTTCTTGAGGTTGAGATGGGTCTGGGCTGCGTGGCCTCAGCTCCCTCAGCCTTTGAAGGGCTTTACCCAGCTGCTGGGGCCAGGGCACCGGCTGAGCTCTGCGACTCACCCCTGTAAAGATCAGGGCTCCTTTTGGGCTGAATATTAGGAAACGGAGAGACACACACTTAAAGCACGTTGAGGCTAACCTGCAGGTCTCAGCAAGCAGGTCCCTGCCGCTTCTGGGGGAGGAAATTAGCACTGATTCAGCCTTGTGATCCTCATCCCTCCGTACTTGTGCAGGCGGGGAGCCTGTTGGCTTTTCCATCGCTCTCAGGGTCCCATCATAAAATGAGGGATGCCTTATGCCGAGTTTCGAGATGGGCAGTAAGAGGTGGGTCCTGTCTTGAAGTTTAAAGTCTCTAAATTCTCTACTGTGAATTTATGGTCAAGATGCAGAATAAGTAGAAGGAAGTGTTTCAGGCTGCCCTTTATTTTGGGGACTACACGAGAATAAGAATTACTATCAGTATAAGAATTTTCTCAGAGGCTAGCATGATTTTTCTGTCCCTCAGCCAGGAATTTAAATTAAGCCTTCTGAGTCTCAGCCCATTAGCTAACATCTGACCCCTACCTCTCCTCTCTTTTTCTTCCTTGCACTTCAGTTTAAATTATCTCTGAAAGCTACTTGCTTTTGCAAGTTCCAGGCAGGATAAGTATTCAGCTCTTCCTCTCCTGAGAGGGCTTGAAAGGATCACCTGTTTCATGTTGTACTAATTAGTTAATGGGGAATATTGCTGTTCTCTTTCCACCAATGTCAACAAACTATTGGCATTCAAAAGTGAGTTAAACCAATGTAGCGGGTTATGATCTCAAATGTGCTCTAATCTTGGAGTAGCTGCTTTGCTGAAACCAGAGGTGTGCCGAAACGCAATGCTTAGGGGAAGTATTTGGCAAAGAGGTGTTTAAGGACTGATTCATTGGTGCCTTGAGCAGCCTTTTATCTGGTTTCTGCTGTGCCTCACAGATGAAAAGTAGTCCGTAGATGGAGCAGTGAGGCCAGGACACTGTAGCTGTGAGTCTGCAGTGTGATGGGTATGTGGGAGCGCAGCCTCCTTCAAAGCCAGCACTGGCCCTGCTTGCCTCTTGGCCAAGCCACTTGGCCCTGGTCTTCCACCCCAGGAGCCTTCAAGAGGCTGCAGAAAGCTTTCTGTGCTGCTCCCTTCCCAGTTGGGAGTCCCAAACCAGTTTAATGTTTCTGTCGGTTCAGCCTCCTCGTAGTAAAGGCTGGGTCGTGAGAGTAAGCAAGCGCCCATCTACTCTGCTCTGGGATTGCACATCACCCCTCAGCCAGCCTTAGAGGCAGCTCCAGCTCATAGTCCTCCAGGGCTGGCTGGGGATGTGTTGGGACTGCGCTGAGCACTGGGGAAAGTTTTTTCTTCCCTCCCACGTGCAGCTGGAGTGAAGGCATCTGTGTCACTGACTCCTGGTCCCCTCCAGCCTTTGGGCGATTGGGTATCACGTGGCTAAACATCCTCAGCTGCTCACTCTCTGTCTGTTTTCAGCGAGACACAGGGAGTTGTGTACTCAAATCCTTGCAAATTTCCATGTCATCTCCCCAGCTTTCAGTACTCTGGATGCTGACTTGAAGGACATGGCTTTCCTGGGCTTGTAGCAAGGGTTCCTGGTTCCTGTTTGATGCCGTGAGCGGGTTTGATGCTTGTTTGGGGTTTTCTGTGGGTACCGGCTACAGCTTGGTTCTGGGTCAGGGCTGAACATGCTGACCATTATCTGGGCCTGGCTGCACCCCAAAATGCCTCCTTGGCTGTACAGGGGAGTCAGAGGCATGTGAATTGGCTGATGGGTCAGCAGTTGGTTTAATAAGGATTTAAGATGATCTAAGCTAGTGAATCTGGTTCTGTCTTGAAGGGAGAGAAAACACTTTGACCAGCAGGCAAAAAGTGAAGGATCAGGTTGTCCAGGCCACCCATGAGTGTTGGGGAAGCGGTTAAAGCCTAAGCAGAAGGCACAGGGGTTTGCTGTGGTTGTTCCCGTACTGTTGGAGTGACCCTGTGTGCAGCCCGGATCCCTGCTGGGCATCTACCCAAACGCTGCTCGGAAAAATCTCTGGCATCATTCTACCCGGGTCTAGCTAGGAGAAATTGGGTTTTTAACCTGGACCTGCTGGAGGAAAGTGTGTGGATATCCCACAGACATGCCTCCAAATCCGGAGAGAGCCACTGGCAAGTGGAGCACAGTGACTAACTCCAGCGTAGGTCTCTGCTCCTGATGGATTTGACAGATTTTCCCCCGCAGCAGCGGTGAGTTGTGTAACGACAGGAGCAAAGTCTCTCAGTCTGCTCCCAGGTAAAAATGGGTATAGATGGGAACCTGGCTCTCCCAGCATGGCAATTTCACGGTTTTGAAAGAATATAAAGAAAAATCCACTAATGGGACTTTTGCTGATTTAGAGATGCTTCAAAACCAGCAGCTGGAGGTAATCTCTGCATGGGCCTGGGAAGAAGTGAGCAGTACGGTGCCTGTGTGGTGGGAATCACTGTCTGCAGTCCTGTGTCCCCCCCGCGACCAGAGGCTGGTGGGGTCTACAGCTGGCATGGGGGAGTCAGAGCGTGTGTGTGCTCCGTGGGTACTGGGTCTACTGTGGGTAAAGGAAGCTGGTGAACTGGGAGGTAGTCAATTCAAACAGCCACACAAGCTTAAAGAATCATAGAATGGTTTAGGTTGGAAGGGACTTTAAAGATCATCTAGTTCCAACCCCCCTGCCATGGGCAGGGACACCTCCACAAATTGAATTTGTGCATCGTTGGTTCCTTGGCCAACATTGAGGTGAGTTGTTTGGCGCTGTGCATGGCCGAGGAAAGCTGGATGGCTAATGAAATAAAGCTGGGTTTGGGCAATTGCTTTGCAGGCGTTAGAGCCCAGTGCTGTTCAATAGTTAGAGCGTTGCAGACCTTGAGAGCAGAGCTGTAGCTTCATCCGTGTTGAGCCCGATGTGCCTGGGGCTGGGAAAGCTTGCTTGAAGGGAAGAGCCACAGATGAGAGATGCAGCTACTTGGCCAAGTCTGGCACTGCAAATACATACCTGCCCACAGCCTCGCGTGCCCCTTTCCTCCCGAGGCAGGGGAAATGGCCGAGTCAATAGGAACACCTCCATCATCGTGCAAAGAGCAGCAGCAGAGTCATTTCTGGGGGATGGTGGTTTGTAGCAGCGTCACGGTGTTGAGGCACCGCAGTCTCTGCAGATGGGCAGCGTCTTCTAATCACTGCTCCCATCAGAATGACGCCTGCCGCCATGTGGGAAGATGAACGCGTGGCCAAGGTCTGGTTTCAGCCTGTGCCTCTGACCAGTGACTGTCTGGAAGGTAATTGCCAAATAAAAGTTTATGTGCTTCCAGCAGCCTGGTGTTTGCTAATAGCCACGTGGAACGAGTGGGTGCTGTCTTGGAGGAATTTGATGAGGCACACAAACTGATTATGAGCAGGAGAGGATGGAGTGCATGATAGGTTTTCATTTACAGGCCATAAATCCCTAAACTTCCTTGTCTCCCCCCAAGGTGGCGGTAAGTATTTATCTTGGAGGACTCACCAGACCTCAAGTTACCACTTCCTCCCTGTTGCTGTTGAGTTTGGAGATGTTGTCTGTAAAACCCCGAAGGCTTTTGCTTGGACTGAACCAGAAAAAAAAGAGCCAGCAGAGGTGCTGGGTGTGCCTGATGATGGGGTGGAGGGGGTATGCGTGTCCCCCTCCTGCCCGCAACCCTTTCCAAAGGCAGGAGAGCCTAGGGATGGCCACGGAGGAGGGCTCCTGTGGCGTCAGGAGACCTTGCAGCATCCTGGTCACCCAGGGAGGGATGCAAAGATAAGTTGGGCTGTCAGCCCTGTTCCCTCCCAGCTGTGCCCCGAGTGAAGTGGCTGCCCTGGGCTGGCCCAGTAGCTCTACAGAGGGCATGGCCGGGAGGGGACGGGCATGATGCTGCCAGCCCTATGGAGGGGGTCCGTGTGGTGATGGGGGACAGGCCCTTGCAGCAGAGGGCTGGAGAGGACTTTGTGGTGACCAAGACACACACAACTTGCAAAAGGAGCCGGGGCGGGGGAGTGGTGGTGGTGGTGGTGGAATGGGGCGAGGGAAGCAGGTGGGGTGCGGATGGCAACCCTGTTCTCTGGTGCGGCTGGTGGCAGGGACTGGCCCCACCTGTAGAAGGGGGAGGAAGGGTGAGCCACAGGAAGCCTGAATCTGGGTCTGACCTCACCTGAGTCACCAGGATTCCCTCCAAATGAGCCCAGGGGCTGCGTCACCGGTCCCTGCCCTGGGGCGAGCCCTGGGGGCTCTGGCGCTTACCCTGGGCTGTGGGGCACCGGGAGCCTGGTTGTCCGGCTCCTTATTCCGAAATCAAGACTGATGCCACATTAGTGGTCAGAGACACGTGGGTTTTGAGGTGGTTTTAATTAGCTAATGCTGACTGACTTGCCTTCTCCTGTCATGAAAAAGCAGCAAAACCACAGGTTCCTCAGCGAAGGGGAACCCACACGGGGTGCGTCACTGCCCCAGACCAGGCCCGGCCGGCGCCTCTTTTTTGGTTTGTTTGGTTTGGTTTTTTTTTAAATCAGATAGAAAAAGGACATATTAATACCTTTTTGTTGACACTTTAATGTGTCTCTGTGTTTGCTCGTTTGAGTAAACAAACGGGTGCTGTTAATCAGTCAGTTGTAGAGATATTAAAGCAGGGCGGGTTGGGAAGGGACGGCCCAGCTCGGCGCTCAAATGAACCGTGGAGCTGCCATTTAGATCCGCAGCAAATTCCAGCTCTGTTTCTGTTGGAAGTGTTCGAGTGGCTGTCAGGAAATATTTGGTTGCCGTGTGCTTTCAAAATCAAATTAATCCTCCAGCTTTCAAGAAGATGTGCAAACGCCTGGGTGCTCCTTTCCTCTGTGCCCCCCCCCACCATTTCCTACCACTCCTCTCTGCAGGACACAGCTCTTGGGGAAGAGTCTTGGAGAACTTTTTCCCTGGGCTTGAGGGTTTTTAAGTTGCTGTTTGAGCAGTTCTTCCACCCAAGTATCCTGGTTAGGTTCTGGCTTGCGTGCTGGAAGTGCTGAGGGTGGTGGCATCCCCCTGGTGACGGTCCCCGCTGCAGTGGCCTGTCCCCAGGTGGCTCACAGCTGTTAAAACATGGGCTGGGGCAGCTTTATTTGACCTGCCCATATTGCAGCTCTCCCTGGAGAGCAAATAAACTAACCCCCGTTCAGTGACTGTTTAGAAGCTATAAAACCTGTTTGCACAGAAACTTTATACAGCCCCTCTCTGGGAAGGGAGTCGGTACTGGAAAACCCAGGATGCGCTTGCAGCAGCTCTGATGGGCAGCATGAAGCCACATCTTCAGGGGACGGAGACAAGGCTGCACCTCTGCCAGCCATGCTCTCCCATGGAGCTGCTCTTGGGCTCCATCATCTGAAAGGTCCCGTCCAACCTAGACAGCTCTATGATCCTCCTAGAGCAATTGAAAACTATTTAGCTCTGCTGAGCGTAACTGCCGGTAGCTTCTGATTCATATAATTGAGTTCTCTACCCTCATTTTTTTGCTTGTGTTTCAGGCTTTGACAGAAATAGCACTTAACCTTTTATTGTTTATTCAGACTTACTTATAGAAAAAATCTCTGTGGCTGGCTGTATCAGCTATGCAAATTTTTGCTGACCTGTGGAATGAGGTGAGTGTCAATAAAAAGCAGCTCAAAACCTCTTTCTTCCAGGGTTATTACTGACAGCATAGAGAGTCTTGAATCATGTTGGGCGTCCCTCCTGACGTTAGCATGTGGAACGGATACAGCCCTGTTCCCCTCATGGGGCTCAACACGTATTTGTCAGGCAAACATACCTGGTGGTGCAGGTGCTTGCAGTTATTGTGTCATCCGTGTTTGATTTCGCCTGAAACACGTATTTAAAAGCCAGGCAGATGTGGTGCTGAGGGACGTGGCTTAGCGGTGGTTTTGTCAGTGTCAAGTTGATGGTTGGACTCAATGATCTTAAAGGTCCCTTCCGACCTGGACGATTCTGTGATTCTCGTGCATCCGTGTGCTATGGAGCTGCCTTTGGATTTCTTCTCCAGGGTGTGGGATGAGGGCAGGAGCCAAAAGGATCTGGAGCAGCAATTGCTTCCTTATGCATGGTTATGTGTGGAGTCCCCTTCTCTGGAGATCTTCAAGCCCCGCCTGGATGCCGTCCTGAGTGATGTGCTCTGGGCAACCCTGCTTTGGCCGGGGAGTTGGACTGGATGATCTCTAGAGGTCCCTTCCAACTCCGACTATTCTGTGAATCCGTGTGCATTGAGCGATGGGCCATCTGTCGCCAGGGTGTAAAACAGGGGTGGGATCCCTACCTCACTTCTGTCCCCTCCTTTCCCCTCATTCTCTCTCCCTCCCTCTGAAATGTGTCTGTAAATGCCAGTTTGTCCCCGGCTGTCACTGCCTGCCCTGGCAGTGGCTTTGCTGTGTGGTGCCGTGGGGAGGTGTGAGCGGCGTGGGGCTGCTGCCCGTGGGCGGCCAGGAAGCCGGCCGATGGGCCAGCCCCGTGCCAGCGCCCTAAAAGGGCTTTTTGTGTCCCTGAAGACAAAGCCTCTTGTTGGAAAAACGCAACTGAATGAAAAACACAATTCTGAATGCCCTGGACTCAGCTATTACAAGCAAACAAACAAAAAACCCACACACAACAAAAAACTGAAAGGCTCCCCTGCCCCCCGGCCTGGCGTGCCAATGCTGGTGTAATTCCTCGCCACTGCAAAAAAAACTCTGTAAAATTGCTTTGGGAGCTTAGCAATCCCTGCCAAGTGGTGACTTGGTGGCCCGCTAACCTTTTCCTATGCTGTGGTGTTATATCATAACATCTTTTCCCCTTCCCAGACAGCTATAGCAAGGTCAGGTGTCTGCTTTTTCTCTGTTGGTTCAAATGCTCCCTCTCTCCTCTCAATCAGAGAAATGGAGAAGGAAGAAGCTATGCGAAAACCTGCTTTATAGACTCACTGATGGGGCTGAACAGCATAAGGGCTGGAAGGGAAATTTTTTTTTAAGTGAAGACCCACACAAACAACTGCAAGGCATATCCAGAGTGTGATATTCTCTGATAAATAGAATACCAAACAGAGCAGCTTTTTTAAAAGCTCTCGGCTTCTGGTGGCGTTTGCTGCTTGTTCTGATGTTAAAGATGTTAGGGGTAGTCAGCAGCAAATTAAATTCCAATAAAGTGGTTAGATAATGATGCTTTTGGAAATCCTTTTTTTAAGGGAAATCCGCGTGGTTTGAAAATGAATTGGTGCAAATGAGGATTGGGAAGAAGGCAGGACTTGTGAAGGAGGGTTGGCTGAGCTGTCAGTCCCGTAGCTGGTGCCGCCCGCCTGCCTGCGCAGCCAAAGCTGGCTCTGGTTCCCAGGTATTTCTGCCAGTTGGGAAATCCTCCTCCCTTAGCGTGCACCAAGCTTGCTCAGAGCCGACTTTCTTGCTGAGCGACTCCTTTATCCCCTGGGAACAGCAGCAGGCTTCTGGTGGCACCGGTGTGGCTGCCGGGAAGGGGCAGTCCCGGACTGGGCATCCTGCATGACAGGCAGCACACAACGCTCCTGAGTCTTCCCAGGACCTGCATGGTAGCCTTTCCTTGGTCAACTAGCCTAACTTGTAAGTTTTTAATGCTGTTTCACAGATTGCTTTGGTGCTTTTTTTTTTTTCTTTTCATTTCTCTCCCTTCTGTCAGTCTGATGCTGCGTTGCTGCAGTTCCTCCCCCTGCCCCGTTCTTGCTGTACGAGCCCAGTGATGAAGTGGGCTGTCTTGTTGGTGGTGGCTTTTACTGACTGTTAAACATCTCGTCATGCCTGCTGGCAGCTCTGCAGATGCTGGGAGGTGGGGTCTGATGTTCTTTCCCTCATGTCTCTGCTGTGATGCAACTTCTTGTTGAGTTTCTGTGCTGCTGGCACCTGCCTGCGCTGCTTCCCCAGGCTGCCACACCTCCCCATCGCTCCGTCTCCAACCTCCTCGCCCTTTCCAGGCTAAGTCAAGTGTTACAGAAAATGAATATTTACAGCTACAGGCAAACTTGTGTTCTTAAGTAAACAAGCGCCTGTGAAGCTGGAGCAGCTGGAGCCCCAGACAAAAGAGGCTTGCTGATCAGAGCACAGGCATTTGTGAACTGAGCCTCTCCTCGCAGCGAGCCAGCCCGGTCGGGATCCCGCCTGCGCACCCGGATTCCCCCCTCATCCCTCTGCTCACAGAGGAGGCGGCAGCTGTGTCTGTTCCCATAGGCAGAGGAGGAACCTTTTATTTCTCAACTTACAGCGACTGTAGCTCACAAAGTGGGAGCTAGAAAATCTTGGGATGCAAATCTCAGTTGAAGTTGTGCTGAGCCCGTCCAGATCCCTGCGGTTACAGACCCTGAGCCAGAGCCAGCGTGTGTCTGAGACTGTGCTTATCAGAGCCTGCCTTTCTGTTGGGATTCCCTGTTTGCAATGTTCCACCAGATTGCCCTGTTTGCAATGTTCCATCAGTCCCTGATTTCTCTCGGTCATATGGCCAAAGTGCCAACAGGGCATCTCACGCTGCTGTCACGACTGTGGTGGGAAGAGGGATGTGGGCAGGTCACTGGCCTTTTTCCATCCTTGTGGTGATACCTCCTCTCCAGGCTGGCCCGGAGGCACCTCATCGGTGCTTGGAAAGGAGGATTACAGCAGATGGGTGCAGGAGCTGCATGCATTATCCTCTCGGTTTCTTAAACACCAAGCGGATCTGATCCCAGTGGAGCTTCTGCGTGCTCAGGTTGAGCATGGCAGACCCTTGGGGTATTCCTGCTGTGCCATGCTCAGGAGGGTGGAGGGGGCAGTGGCAGTGCCAACAGCCTCTTTCTTACGTGATTTTTTGAGACTGACTCGAGGGAAATAGACAGCTGTTTACTCAAACAGTTTTCTTGTAGAAAAGCAGGCTATTTCTTTTTTGCAAACAATATCAGGTGTACTACTTTGTGCAAAAGACCTTTTCCAGGTACTGTTCAGAACCTTTTTTCATTTGGTAGCTGTGTGCTCTTGGGGTACAGACAGGCAGGCAGAGTGTTGGGTATCTCTTGCATTCATGTTTTAACTCTGGATTCTGATTTTGTTCAAAGTTGTGAAAAATCCCTGGAGATAGGAGCTTTTCTGACCTACAGAACCCACTGGCAGCAGGTACCTTAATGTTTGTAGAACAGCATAACCCATAAAATAAATGCACAGAGCTAAATATTAATAAAGATAAAAGGATTTTTGACTTGTTAAGGAGTGCGTTTCCCACCTTCTGAGTTTCACACATCTGTTTTGTTGGAGGAAAGGTAAACATGGCTTCAAGAACTGTAGTGACCTTGATACTGATTGTTGCTGTATGCTTTTCAAAACTGCAGGTGTTTGAATGCAGCCTGGTTTCATATGGTGTCCTTTTTCTCTCTTTAGGTACTCCCTAAATTCATGCGATGGCCAACACCATGCAAATCTCCAAAGATGAGCTGGAGGAACTCAAGGAGGCCTTTGCCAAAGTTGGTAAGTCATAGTGAGGGAGGGCACCTTGCTCCTGTCTGCTGTAGGTTTGAAATGGATGTATCCCTCCCCTGTGAGCAGTGGTGCTGGCAGGATGTGGGCAGTCTGTTGCTCTCTTGGTCTTCTCCATGCCAAGGAGTCCTGTAGCAGCCTCATTGCTTCTGACTTGTCACTTCTAGCCAAGGAGCACAAAGGAAGGGATATGGGCAGTCCGGCTGTTGGTGAGCGTTGAATTGTTTTGGTTGGAAGAGACCTTTAAGATCGAGTCCAGCCATTAACCCAGCACTGCCAAGTTACCACTAAACTATGTCCCCCAGCACCACACTTACACGTCTTTTAAGTACCTCCAGGGATGGTGACTCCACCGCTTCCCTGGGCAGCCTGTTCCAGTGTTTGACAACCCTTTCAGCGAATAATTTTTTCTGAATATCCAATCTAAATCTCACCTGGTGCAACTTGAGGCCATTCCTCTTCCTATCACCTGTTCCTTTGGTGAAGAGACTGACATCACCCCAGCTACACCCTCCTGTCAGGGAGTTGTAGAGAGTGAGAAGGTCTCCTTTCAGCCTCCTGTTCTCCAGGCTGAACAACCCCAGCTCCCTCAGCTGCTTCTCACAGGACTTGTCCTCCAGACCCTGCTGGCAGACAGCCTTACCCTGTTGCCGCAGAGTGGGCTTTATGGTTCCTGATGGTGGAATACGTATCCAAAAAGGTCTTTCATTCCTTTGACCCAGGCAGCGCTTGAGGGCTTGCATCGTTCTGGGTTCTGATGATGCTGGGTTTGGCAGATGGGCTGAGCTGCTCACGGAGGTGCTGCGTTTCTGGTTTGTGCAGGTGCATTTGACTCACTGAGTTTGGTGAGCTCGCAGGCAAAACCTAATTGGTGTCTGTGTACCTGGCCATTATGGAGCAACTTGTGGTGCTAATAGAATGCTTTGCGGCTCCCGTGCATATGCATTGCCCTCTGGTGGCTCTGTTTCTTTTCTGGTCCTCACCTCCCTACCAGCCTGCGATGCTCAAGGGGATGCACAGCCCAAGCCGCTCAGCTGCCTCCCAGCTTTCCTCCACGCTGGCATTGGAGAAGCCTCTGGCAGGCTGCTTCGGGAAGCCAAAACAGGCAGAAAACTGACATCATGGAGAAAATATGTTTTCTGCTGGTGTAGTTTCCCGACACAGCTTACTGGAGGGTGAGAGAATGGCCGGGGAGGGGTGGGCCGGGAGCTGGACCGCAGTGGTGCAGGCAGGGCAGCGTCTGTGGCAGGGAGCCACAGCCGGGGCTGGCTCCGGCTGGGAATGAGTTGTACAAGTGCTTTGGTTCCCTAACTGGACATCGGCACTGGTTATAAATACAAATTGGAAGTTGCCTTGCATCTGTGTTGGGTAAACTGCCCTCCAGAACAGGGTGGCTCTTGGAGCTCTCACTCGCTCTCAGTCTGCAATTGGCAGAGAGAAATATGAATTTCAAAGGCAACTAATTCCCATGGAGCACTATTCCCTGTTCGGACTTGAAGCAACTTGTGTTTTCAGCAGTTCCCTCTCCTGTCTTCCTCTTCCCAAGATTTTTCCAGCAGGAGGAAGCGAGCTGCCGCAGAGGGAGATGGGTGACCATCCGTGCTTCTTGCTGCCTGATGTCCCTCTAAGTGCAAGCCTTAAAAAGGCTGGGATGCAGGCAGCCCATTTTGCCCTTGGATAAACTTCAGATGATTAACCTGGCTGGAATGTGGTGGCTTTTTGTCATTAGTGTGGGGGGAAGTTATCGGGCTTAGGTTGGCTGGCTGCCTTTGCACTGGAAACACAGAGAAACCCACGTCAAATCCTGGTTTGTTTTAAGAAACCGGCTCACCCTGCTCAGGAGGTGTAAACCTGTTTGGTTTTTAAATGATACTTTAGTTTTGACACTGCTTTTATTATTGAGAAATGTGATAATTAGCCAGCATGTACCCACAAATGAGATGGGATCTGCTAGTCCTTTTCAGGTGCCTTTTGTTTTGTGTGCTTAAGGCATGGTACAGCCCGAAGCATTGCTGTGGGACAAGCCTGTCCGGAGTGTCTTTATTGCTCTGATGCTTTTTATTCTTGCCTAAAGGAGCCATATTTGCCCTGGGATATAGAACTGGTCGCTAATAGGGTGACTGACTTTCACTGGGAACTTCTAATGCCATCTCTAGTGAATGTGAAGAAAAGTTGGACCAAGGCTGCCATTTAAAATGAAGCCTTTCTTTCATCTCCCAGCAGCCTGGAAGACTTGGGACACAGCTGAGAGGCTTGGTTATAGCAGAGCTCTGCTGGTTGGCTTCTAGAATGTTGTAAAGCAGATGTGGGGAGGAGGAAGCATCTCATGGGGTGGTTTCTGCTCAGCAAGATGTGCCCTGCTCTAGTATGTGCCTGCATGGGCTTTCTGGAGACCTGCTCTGACTCTGGCGTGGGGCAAGGTGCTGCTCTGGATGTATAGGTTGAGGGGACTTTAAAGGTGTGTGTTTGACCAGCTTTTCTGTATGCAGCTGGACGGGATGGAGACATCTGGTGATGCTGGAAGGCAGTGAGGTGTGTTACTATGTACTCTGTCACCACTTGCCTTCCATGTTGCTTGAAGGTATCCCCTCTCTCCCATGCAGCTGGTCTCTGACAGCCAGCAGGAGGCAGGAGGTCCACAGACTCCCTACTGCTTACCAGCAGCAGTCCTCAGGGAGGAACCAGGGTGTGAGGTTAGCACAACAGCCAGCTACAGCTCAGACAGGCTGTAGCTGACTACACCAGGTACTTGTACTGGAAGTGGTCCACGTGGTCAACAGCGGTGGGGGGGGTGAAAGCATTTTGACATCTGACAAAAGCAATTAAGTGTGGCATAAGAACTGTCTAGGCTTTGACTGACCTGCAGGTTAGAATCATAGAATGGTTTGAGTTGGAAGGGACCTTAAAAATCATCGAGTTCCAACCCCCCTGCCCTGGCCAGGGACACCTCCCACCACACCACGTTGCTCAAAGCCCCATCCAGCCTGGCCTTGAACCCCTCCAGGGATGGGGCAG
>JAOXNO010000063.1:22941257-22952253 GCA_028565335.1 Limnodromus scolopaceus
TCTCCAGCCTTATTCTTCTTGACGCCACTAACTCAGAGGGTGAAATTAAATACCAGAGGCTGAAATTAAACCCTCGCGCCTCCTTCAGTCCTTATCGATCCAGCCTGCTGCCACCACAGCTCCACTAAAACTTGGGAGAGCAGCCCAGGAGAGTTTTCTCCAAGGTGCTGCCGTCGGAGCAGGGACTGGGGGGATCTCGGCTCCGCTGGCTCTGGATGAGAGGCCAAGCATCGTCTCCCCGGGCTCTCTCTCACTTGGCTCTGCTGTTCGCAGGAGAACCTGAACCTGGCCCTGAACTCGGCGTCCGCCATCGGGTGCCATGTGGTCAATATTGGCGCAGAGGACTTGAGGGAAGGGAAACCCCACCTGGTCCTTGGACTTCTCTGGCAGATCATCAAGATTGGCTTGTTTGCTGACATCGAGCTCAGCAGAAATGAAGGTAAATGAAACTGTGAGTGATTACTGCTAAAGCACGAACGCTGCATTGCTTGTGCTGTCACCTTCAGCCCCGTCGCTGCCTCTTCCCTCCTCTTCTGAAAGGGGGTGCTTGCCTTTGGGTTCCTCAGTGCATATCCCAGGCCGAGATCTTCAGCCTCTTTAGGGCTGTGAAGCAGGTTCTGGTAGCGTGTGTGAGCCTTGGAGAACTGGCTGAGGACAAGTTTGTCCGTTGAGATGTCTTGCGGTGGGAATGTTTTGCTTTGTGATGCCTCAGGCTGGGCAGGCTCTCCTGGGGTGTTTCGGCCATAGGTACCTAACGATGTTGGGAGGTGGCAAAAGCTGCTTGCATCCTCCTAGGATTGGAGACAACTGTACATCTTCCTCAAAAGAAAAAAGAGAAAAAAATAAAGAGGAGGGCTTCAGCTCTTTGGGAGTGTGTTTGCAATGACATGGCTCTCCTAAACCCCTCTGTGCCGCTGCCAGTGGTGCAGCTGAGCTCCGGCTCCAGTCTTGGTGGTGGGGGAGCAGTACTGCAGCCCCCCCAGTGCTCTCTTGGCCCTGCAGGATGGCATCCAAAATTCAGACTTGGTAAGTCATTCCAAGAGCTCTGTTATTCCTGCATGGGCTACCGGAGCACCCAGAGGGATGGAGGGGCTTCACTGTCCCAGTGGTGAAGTGATAACGTTGTTTGGCTTAGATTGAAAACTCACGGCAAGAAAAGCAGCAGCCAGCTGAAAGGATGCTTATCTTGGCTTTCGGGCATTTTTTAACAGTGCACATGAAACTGCTTCAAAGCACTTTTTCATTGAGATAGAAGTACATTTACATTTAGCTTACTGTCATCCGCTTAAAAGACTGCACATAAAATCCAGAGAATTTTATTACGCAAGAAAATGGAAAATATTTTTCATACAGAGTTTTCTAGATCATTTGTACTCTTCTCTGTGTAACAACCACCTTGGGAAAACTCCACTAATACCCAAATTATTTTGACTTAATCAGTAGTTGGTATTGTCCCCCACTTCTCCCCTGAAATGTTGCTGCAGCTCTAAATCTGGCATGCAGGTTTGCCTCTTGAAAACGTCTTCCTTTCCCTCATGAGCATTTTTCTTCTAGCACTGGCTGCCTTACTTCGGGACGGTGAAAATCTGGAGGACCTTATGAAGCTATCCCCAGAAGAGCTGCTCTTAAGATGGGCCAACTTCCACTTGGAAAACGCAGGCTGGCACAAAATCAATAACTTCAGCTCAGATATCAAGGTACTGAGAGTTCTTCTGGGCTGGGAAGAGGCTGAGAGCCGGCTGGGGCCCCGTTGGGATGTGTAAATGAGGCCCTTCCTCTGCAGACAGGACCTTTTTTAGTACACGGAGCGGGATTAGCAAGGTTTGATGGATGGTATATTTAAGGTACTGCAGTGCTGCTCTCTCTTGCCATAAGGTTGAACACAGTGTTGAACTGTCTGATGTTCCCCCCAGTTCTAGTGGGATCCTGCTGCAAAGCTGTTTTAATAGAGTAGGAAACTGGTATTACTTGTGTTTCAAGTGTTCTAAATACATCTCTTTTGATGGAAATAATTTTTCAAGGGCATGCAGCTCGCTCAGACAGGATGAAATCCCTAACTGCATCCCTGGAGAGCTCTTCCACGCGCTCTTCATTTCAAAGAGCTTCACGTTCTTTGCATTTCATCCCAAACGTCGTGGGCTGGAGAGATGAAGGGAGATGAGACCTCATATTCTCTGCACGGGGCTGAGAGAAGTGGGAGTGGGGAATCTTACGGCTATTTTTCAGATGTGAGGGGCTGACTTTTTTCTCTCAGCACTGGTGAAACATGGAGGGTAATGACTCCTGGTGAGTGTGGGGTTTTTGGATGCTGGTCTCAGGAGGTTTCTGGAGCTTATTCACATGGCCAGCAGTTTCGAGGAGGAGAAAGAGGACTCAAGTGGATTCCAGGCTAAAGCACTGTTGAGGTGGAAAAAAAATAATTGATAGTTAAGGTGCATGGGGGGCCGCAGAACTCCCCTGTGTGCGTGCATGGATGAACACACGCGTGGTCACTCCTATTTCCAAAATCAGAATTGCTTACAGCTTTGCTGGTTGCTGTTGGCTGGTCTGGTGGAACCCATTGGCTGCCAGGATACGCCGAGGTCCTTAGTGCTGAGGACTAAAAGGACTTGTAGTTGATAAGTAATTACTGCAGCTATTTGCCTCTCCTAGTTTGTGAGCATCCCTGGCCTCTCTCCTTTAAGCTAATCTAGCTAATGGCAAATGCAGGAGGAAACAGAGTTCTTATAATCAGCTTTTTCTCTTTCCTGAGCCATTTTCATTGTTGCTGTAGCAGTAGGAATTGGCTGTCTTGTTTAGGAGTTAGGGCCACCTTGGCATCTGGCTGTGAGGACCGTGGAGGGGGCTGTGACACCAGCGCTTGCAGCAAGGGCAGCTTTCAAACAGTTAAACCTCATAGTTTTTATCTTAAATATTTCTAACCTTTTTCTTTTCTGTTTCCTTTCCTGCTGCCTGGATTTCTGCCATCATGCTCTTTTAAGCTTACAGATTTTGGTAATTCGGTCAAGGTACATAATTATGCACAGCGACTTGTTTAAGATGAGCCTGAAATGAATTGATACGGTGTATTCACTGCTCTGCGGGAGACCTGAATTTTCTTTTTCATCCATTTCAGGATTCCAAAGCTTATTTCCACCTCCTCAATCAAATTGCACCTAAAGGGCAGAAAGAAGGAGAGCCTCAGATCGATATCAACATGTCGGGTTTCAATGTAGGTATTCAGGCTGTCGTGTCCTCCTGCTGTACAATCGTGAACTACCTGTGCCCTGTAATTGCCCAGTGACATCTAGGTAACCTGGGATCTTAATTTCTAGAGCGTGTACAGTGTCGGCGGGTGTGTGCGCACCTCGGGTATGTGCTAAATGAGGGATTGTTGCAGGACCGATCGCTACCTGCCAATTAACATCTATGATTGAGAAGTCATTTTGTGGTTTTGCTCCATTTGGGAGCCTGTTGACTTCTGCTATTGAACGACCGAGTTCATAAACCATATAAACTTGGAAGTCACCATGCTGGGAAAAGTACTGAGACAAACAAGGACATTTACACCCACAGCAGCAGGGATTAGCATGCATTCATCCCTTTGATTAGCGACTGATACCTAACGAAAGCAGGTGGAGTTGGGACCCTGCCCCAGGGGGAGCCCTCAAGAGCTTCCCAACTCCTTTGTAGCCCAAACTCTTCCATGACACCTCTTGTTTGTTGCATCCCCGGCAGGAAAAGGATGACCTGCGGAGAGCGGAATACATGCTTCAGCAGGCAGATCGGCTCGGCTGCCGGCAGTTCGTCACCCCGGCTGATGTGGTCAGTGGCAATCCCAAACTGAACCTGGCCTTCGTCGCCAACCTCTTCAACAAGTACCCAGCACTTACGAAGCCTGAAAACCAGGACATCGACTGGACCCTACTGGAAGGTGATGCTCGTATCAGTCACAAAGTTAGCAGGAGGGAAATATCCTGAAGTTATGAAGTAAATAGTTCTGTCACAAGAGGCTGTGCCCAGTGGAGGTATCTCCATTGAGGTAACACCTGTGATTGGAGGCTTCAGTGTTGTAGGGGTCATTTACTCTTTTGGGGCAGATAAGAAGGGAACTTGACAGCCTCTTCAGCTGCTCTGACCCTGATGTGGAGCATGAACCTGTAGGAGCACTGCCAGCAGCCCATCAGCCATCATAGAATGGGTTGGGTTGGAAGGGACCCTAAAGACCATCCAGTCTCACCCCCTGCCCTGGGCAGGGACACCTCCCACCAGACCAGGTTGCTCAAAGCCCCATCCAACCTGGCCTTGGACCCCTCCAGGGATGGGGCAGCCACAGCTTCTCTGGGCAACCTGGGCCAGGGTCTCGCCAACCTCCAGAGTGAATTTTTTTTTCCTAATATCTAATCAAAATCTCCCCTCTTCCAGTTTAAAACCATTTCCTCTCATCCTGTCACTCCCCTCCCTGATCAAGAGTCCCTCCCAAGCTTTCTTGGACCCCCTTTAGAGACTCTAAGGGGCTCTAAGGTTTTCCTGGAGCCTTCTCTTCTCCAGACTTAACACCCCCAACTCTCTCAGCCTTCTCACAGCAGAGGGGCTCTAGCCCTTGCAACATCTCTGTGGCCTCCTCTGGACCTATTCCAACAGCCCCCCAGCCAGAGCTGGGAAGCTGATCATTCCCTGGCATGGGCAGGAGAACCTCAGTAATGCAGCGAGATGTTCATGGGAGCAGTAATTGATGGCAGGACTGGGATTAGGGCTTTGGCTGCCTGGCTCCCAGACAGCAGTTAGCTAACACTCACGTGGAAGACCTTCTCGCTACTTTTTCTTGCAGAACGTTCAGAAGGCATGCTCTTCTGTGGCCTGGGGAAATCACACTGATATCCAAAAGTAGATATCAGGGCAACCATCTTCCTTTGAAAAAATTATAGTAGAAAAAAAATACCTTTTTTCTGCTTGAAAACCTAATTGATGGGCTGTGCTGCTCAAAGCTCCCTGCCTTGCAAGATGGAAAACCCTGTGCAGCTTTGAGCTTGCAGAAGTTGCATGAACCTGTTTTCTCTTACCTAGGAGAGACACGTGAAGAACGGACCTTCCGCAACTGGATGAACTCTCTCGGTGTGAACCCCCATGTGAATCACCTCTACGGGTAAGCGTCGGTCTCTGGGAGAGATTCATCTCCATCGGGCTGGAGATGTGCCCACACCGGTGTCCTGTTGCTCCCGGTCCTGAGCAAAGAGCACCCCTGAGAAAGGGTGGTGGCAGGGAGTGGGGGATGCTCACTGCCCTCCCTGCAGAGATTTCTGAGCCAGCACTTGCCACACCAGCAAAGGGCTGAAGACAGTTTATTTTCCCCTATCTTGTGTACATTGGTACCCTGAGACCCCAATACATTCCAGTTGCTTGAGCAACTGGAAATAAATTCCCTGTCACCTAGTTTTTGGGCTTAACCAGGACGACATAGTTAGGAGGCGAGGCACTCTGGGTCCCTGTAGCCAGTGGCGAGAGGTGTCTACCTTCGGATTTTATAGAGCAAAATCCTTCCCTGATCACCATACTAAAACCTGCTTTAGCTCAGCAGCCAACTGACATTAAACACGGAGCATTTCTCCTCCCCCGAAAACTACAAACTGGTTTGAATTTTTCTTTTCAGGGTTGTTGAACTTGCAACAACCTGTAAAGAGTAGTAATTATTCATGACGTGACAAACTCGGAGTGCATTTAAATCTTGAGACGTTAGGCTTAATCAATGTTTTCCACTTCAGCGATCTCCAAGATGCACTGGTAATACTACAATTATACGAAAAGATCAAAGTTCCTGTTGATTGGAATAAGGTTAACAAGCCTCCGTACCCTAAGCTTGGAGCAAATATGAAGAAGGTAGGCATTTCAAAAGGCGCTATGGACACTAAAAATTCCTATTTGAGGCTTCCAGTCAAGTGAGAGTATTTGTGAGTGATTTTCTGCTTAAATTCTTTTCCCGTGTAGCTAGAAAACTGCAACTATGCTGTAGACTTGGGAAAGCATCCAGCGAAGTTCTCCCTGGTCGGTATCGGAGGACAGGATCTGAATGATGGAAACCCAACGCTGACACTAGCCTTGGTCTGGCAGTTGATGAGAAGGTAGGACCTGCCTCAAACATGTGAAACTTCTGAATGGGGTACAGATTTCGGGAAGTTTTTTGCCATGAGAGCACTGCAGCACTGGCACGGATCACCCAGAAAGACTGTAAAACCCCTGCCCGTGGGGAGTTTCTGAGACACCACTGGACAAAACTCTGGCAGAGCTGATCCTGCTGCACGTGGGGGGCTGGAGCAGATACCTCCAGAGAGCCCTCTGTGAACATCCTGCTGACCAGGATCACCTCTCTCTCACCTGCTCAAGTCTGGTCCTCATGCAGAAACCCTAAGCAGTAATACTTGCACAACTTTTGTTCTAACTTTTAATTGGAAATTGAGAGAGAAACAGTCCAGGGCTGCCTATAACCCCATCTGCGTTGGAGTTGGGGGAAAGGGGAACGTCATAATGGATAAAGTCCATCATCCTTTTCTTACCTATTTCTGAAGAATACTAAGGTGATGCAAATATATAATACACATCTGCAAAATAGCTGCATAGTAGCTCCTTATTTGGCAGAGGTCAGAATGCTAACTTGTGAGCTGACCCACACCTTTTAGGTCATGTGTTAACCCTATGATCAATGGGGAAACTGTCTAACAAGTGTCCCAGGCCCAGCTCTGTGCCTAATCTTGTTCTCTCTGCTGGTTCTCAGGTACACGCTGAATGTCCTCGAGGACCTGGGTGATGGTCAGAAAGCCAACGATGACATTATAGTCAGCTGGGTAAACCAGACCCTGAAAGAAGCTGGCAAGTCCACCTCCATACAGAACTTCAAGGTGCAGGTTCCCCTCTTGCATCCAAAAGAAGGCAGCTGCCCAAAACGTGTTTCTTTGGCTGGAGGAGGAGGAGGGCTGCCTTAGAAAGGGGTTTGAACAGGACAGGATTCACTCTGTGCTGGGAACAAAAGGGGCTTTAAGCTACCAGAGAGGAGAGCTTTCAGAGGTGCCCCGCGGTGGGGAAAGGGAGCTGAGGGGTGGCAGAGGAGGGGAGGATGGTCAGGCTGTGGGGCAGAGGCAGGGCTGAGCTGCTGGTAACACAGGGGCTGGAGGTGGTGAGCAGTTGGAGGTGAGTGTTGTCTGGTCAGCGAGGCAGACCTGCTGCCTGCACATCCATTACTGCTCCACGTTTCCAGAGCATTTGCAGAGAACTGGAGTAATGCTGTGCTGTTACCAAAGGAGAAGCAGCAGCTTGGGCTTCCCTGTGGTCCAGCTGGGAATAATCACCACCACGGCTGCTTTGAAACGGCTTGTGTTGTAAAGCTCATTTTGTTGCACGGTGCAGAGCAGCTGAATAGAGGTGAGAATTTTCCTTTACGGAACAGACGTTCATCTTTACTTGCCTGCCCCTCTGTTCTCTAGGACAAGACTATCAGCACAAGCTTGGCAGTTGTGGATTTAATCGATGCTATACAGCCTGGTTGTATCAACTATGACCTTGTAAAGACCGGTCAATTATCGGAAGATGACAAACAAAATAACGCTAAGTAAGTTTTCTGTCTCAAAAACTTTTTTCCATTGAAAGAGTGCACCTTCTATGTGCCGGCCTTAAGCTGCAAATGCTTTTCCTGCAGTTTATTACTGTGTTTTTCAATCTCTTTTAACGCCGTGCCCTTTAGACAGGCAGCACTTCTTGAGATCTAATTGCTGTCCTTGCCTGCGACGCTGGAGGGAGCCTTTGGCTGGACTCCTGCTGGTTGAGAGAAAAGCAGAACAGCCCCGGCAGCGCTTAGCGATGATGTTCTGTTTCTCACCTGTTTGTTCAGGTGTATGAAGCGCTCGGGGATTTGCAACTGAACCCTTGTACGTCTCGTGTCTCGCTGAATCATCGCAGGTTGTCAAGTTTAAAGTGTGCCTATTACAACATGCCTTTGAACTGCATGTTCTGCGGGCTGTTCTGTGGTGGCAGAATGACAACAAAGTTTTTTGCAGATAATAGCCTCGCTTGATGATTCTTAAAAAGCAAACACAAGGGGAAATTTAAATGTTAGCTGATTAATCCTTTGTTATACGTCCTATCTATTAGCCCTAACAAATATTAATTGCATTTTTTTTAACTATTGGTAAAGGGGACTTGACATTCAAAGGTCAATTTGCACATTAAAGACACTCTTGTCTACTGTGGAAAAGTAATGCAGCAAAAGATCAAAAAAACCCCCCCCATTTCTAAAACAGGCAGATGTGGGGTGATTGGGCTGTTGCACATCTTGTATCTTAACAAAGAGGATCACAGGTGAAATTGTGTTTACTGGTAGCAGTCTGGGTGCTGACCCCCTCCTCTTCCCGTGGTCAACAGGTATGCTGTGTCCATGGCAAGAAGGATCGGTGCCAGAGTTTATGCTCTTCCAGAAGATCTTGTGGAGGTGAAACCGAAGATGGTCATGACCGTGTTTGCCTGCTTGATGGGCAGAGGAATGAAGCGAGTATAAAGGGGTTGATCCATGTAAAGGAAAAAAAACCAACAAAATGCAACAAAAACCCAACCTGCCACCCTGGGTGCATGAGTAGCAGATCAGCTGAGACCACGTTGAAATGCTGTTGGCCTAGGAACTGTCGAAGTTCAAAGGACTTTGTTTTGCTTTGCAAGACAAACTCTTACCAAAATTCTCAGGGAGAGGAGTTTTAACCAACAGACGTGCTCTTTTCCCAAAGGAAAGTTTTAACTTATCAAGAGCTCACAGAAATGCATTCATGACAGACCTGCATCTTGCAATACTGCTCTGGAGCTGTTTTCACCCCGTTATTTCTCAGATACTTGGTGCGTGGGTTTTTTTACCCCTGAGGGCTATAAGGTGGTTGGTATGAGTTGTAATGGAAACAAATCTAATTTCTATCTGCAGTCCAGTTTAATTTCTGTCATATGGTCCAAGCATATTCTAGGTTTGACCACTTCCTTAACTCTGCAAATAAAGCTACAGTACAAGTTGGGACCTGCAGGCCAGCTCGCAATGCTAAAGGAGAGATGTGTAATTAGGAAGATGGATCTTCTTCCGGTATTCTCTGTACATGGTGCTTTTTTATACATCTAACTATTTTGATTACTTTACAAATAAAGCATGGCAGTTTTTTCTCTTGCTGCTTATAAAAAAGATTTTTTTTTTTTTGGTTATTTTATTTTGGGTTTTTTTTAAAGTTATACTATATATAAGAATACCACCATCCTTGGACCTCTCGCAGTAACGTATGATATCACATTGCTGATGGCATGGTTACACCTGAGAATGGAAGTGAATGCATTTTTGTATGCATCTTGGTTCAGTTCTGTGCACCTAGAAAATAATTTTTACAAAAATCTGCATGAAAACTATAACTTTTTTATTTAAAATGCTGTTGAATATAAAACCATACTACGTTGTGGGGAGGTTTTGTGCAGGGAAGAGGGAAATGTTATAAACAGCAGGGCTCGATAAACTGAACAGCAAATGTTCTGGAACATAAAACTATTTTTACAGATAAAAGGAAGCATTGTCGCCAAAGAAGAAAGATGCTGTATCCATAGGATTTAATATTATCTTGCTTTGGCAAGCTGTTTGCTATATTTTGAGATCATATTGCTATTCCAAGCTATTCAAAGTGATGTAATATGGTGGCAAAGCATTAGTTGAAATAAAAACATTTAAATACACGCTTCTCTCCTTATTGACACTGATGCAGCACGGCAGCCTGGCCTCAGCTGCTGTTAGCTTTGCGTGGGTTGATCTTTCTGGTTTGTGCCATCGCTCTGTAAGATGCACTGGAATCGGGGTGTGCTCGAGGAGCTTTTGGTTTTTAAAGTGGGCCCGGGCAGAGTGGTTGTTCTCCATCTGTGTTCCAGCGAGGCTTTGCCTTTGTGGTAGCTCCTGTAAGACCTCGCTGCTGGGGTCTTGTTGTGTGCCCAGAGATGTGCCCGTGGGTGCAGGGGAAGAGCCCCGGTGGGGCAAAACCCACCAAAGGAAGGAGAAGGGTGTTCCCCGTGTCAGGAACATGCTTGTTGTATGCCAGGTCCAGGCTCGTTCCCAGGAACCGCAGGTCTGGTGGCGTGGTGACCCAAGTCTGGTGTGATTTGGGTCTCAGGGAGCCTGGTGGGACGGGGGGTTGCCCAGCAGCCACCAGCTGTTGGAGGGGGTGGGATTTGCCTCCTCGCTGTGTCCAGCAAGGCTGGAACAGGGCAGTGGGTGCTGGAGGGTCATGGTGATCCCAGTGCACCAGTTCCTGCAGTCGTAGAACCCACAGGTGAAGGCCTGGGACTCTGGTGAGCTTTGCCAAAGCAGCGGCCTGACGGCACAGAAGTCCCCAGAACCACCAGTGGCTTTGATGAAAACAAAGAACAATTTGTGCGAAACTGGTGTCTTGTAAACAAACTCCTGTGACCTCAACGACATAAACCTGCTCTGGGTTGTCACCCTCTTGACCTGTCTGGAATAATTTTTTTTTTTTATTATTTTTTTTTTCCAGTGGCTGAACACAGGTAGGTGTGTTTCCTGCAGGAGGCGTGTGGCAGCTTGTCTGCTGGTGGGATGGGGATGAGTTTGTGGCTTAACCCAGATTACAGACCTTCTCTTTGGGCATCATCTTGGGCAAACAAGGTGGCACAGCTGTGGGTATAAACCACTTCAAAACTCCCACAAGCCAAATGCCTGGAGGAGTGTGGGACCCCACTACCAGAGATGTCATTCCCCATCCCGTGCCCCAAACCATCCCATGGTGTGAAGGTGTTGGTGGGAAGGAGCTCTGTTCCAGTGCTGTTGTCAGTCCTCCTGAACCATGTGTGTGGTTGTGTCTTCACTTCTGTTTTTAAAGCAAGGAGGAAACCCCCTGTCAAAACCCAAGCCGGGTCCAGCGGAGGGTCACGAAGATGATCAGAGGGATGGAGCACCTCTCCTATGAGGACAGGCTGAGAGAGCTGGGGTTGTCCAGCCTGGAGA
>JAOXNO010000063.1:22996723-23008878 GCA_028565335.1 Limnodromus scolopaceus
CAGGCTGAACAACCCCAGCTCTCTCAGCCTGTCCTCACAGGGGAGATGCTCCATCCCTCTGATCATCCTCGTGGCCCGCCGCTGGACCCCTTCCAACAGGTTTTCTTGTTCTCAGTCTTGTTCTCAGTGCCCTGTGGGTGCTTCCCAGGGCTCTGCTGGCCACATCCCCAGGCCTTTGCCGTGGGACCATGTTACCTACTTTCTTGAACTTTTCACTCGTTGCTCTTTAGTCTGTGACGGCTGCAGGTGGAACTATGTGCTAATCCATTTATGCCACCTTCCTGCTCATAAATCTATGGGAGGAGAGGGTTTGATAAAGGCTTTTGAGTAAACTCCGTTTGGGTAAAACAGAGAAGGGAAGGTTATCTTGGGTTATCTTTGTGTCTAAACTCCAGCCACTGCTATGTAAATAAATTGCCTTCCTCAATGCCAGGCCAAGTAACTTTAAGGAAAGTTTAAAAAATAAACCTCACACCTTTGAAACAAATTGGCCAGAAAACAAAACCAGAGCCAAACAATTGATAGTATCTGGGAGGTCCCTCTTTACACAGCTCCATGACAGGTATTGAAGCTTCCTACATTTCCCCCTGCCATGGCTTCCCAGCATGACACCAGATACTTCCCAGAGTGGTTCCGAAATCTGTGAGCGGGGCCTCCTCAAAACAGGACAACTGTCCAGCACACTGCTAGACATGTCCATCATGCATTGGATGAGCAATTGGCTGATGGGTCTGGCTCAAAAGGTTGTAGTAAATGGGGTGACATCAGGCTGGTGGCCAGTCACCAGTGGGGTTCCTCAGGACTCAATTAAAGGCCTTAATGCTCTTTAATATTTTCATAAATGATCTGGGCACAGGAATCGAATGTACATTAAGTTTGCTGACAATACTAAATTAGGAGGAGCTGTGGACTCCCTTGAGGGTAGAGAGGTCTTACAGAGAGATCTGGATAGACTACAGACCTGGGCAATCACCATATGTATGAAATGTAATGAGAGCAAAAGCCAGATTCTGCATCTGGGACAGGGTAATCCTGGTTATACATACAAATTGGAGGATGAAAGGCTGGAGAGCAGCCCCAGGGAAAGAGACCTGGGGTTTGGGTTGATGGCAAGTTGAATAGGAGTCAGCTTTTCTCTGGCAGGCAAAAGGGCCAACCGTGTCCTGGGGTGGGGTGCCCTCATGGCAGTCTGCACCTTCCTCGAGGGGGGCTGCAGGAGGGAAAGGTGCTGATCCCCTCTTTTTGGTGACCAGCACAGGACACGGGGAAATTAAATGAAGCTGCGTCAGGGGAAGTTCACATTGGACATGAGGAAAAGGTTCTCCACTGAGAGGGTGGCTGGTCCCTGGCCAGGCTCCCCAGGGAAGTGGTCACAGCATCAAGACTGTCAGAGTTCAGGGAGCATCTGGATGATGCTCTAGTCATACGGTTTAGTGTTAGGTAGTCCTCCTAGGAGGACTCCTAGGACTCCCTGCGAGGAGCAGGAAGTTGGACCTTATGTGTCCCTTCCAACTTGAGCTATCCTATGATTCATTTAGTTCATCATGGACTTGCAGGTGAGGAGGCTTTTCATTTTTCCTGTGTTCAGGACCTGCTGACAGAGTCAGGAATACAATTACTTGGAAAAACATAAGACCTTAACCTCCCAGTTTGCAACCTAAAAGATTTGGCTTAGGTTGCCAGGAGGCTATTGCAATCTTTAAAGCAATTAATAAAGCTTCATAGGGTGCGTTTAGTAGGTTCTGTGAAAATATATATAATGAAATGTAACATAAACTAATCTCTGGCAACTTCCATGGGGATCTACTGTGTCCCATTTGGGAAAAAAAAGGAATTTTATGTGGCCTTTTGGAATCCAATTCTTTATTGCACTCTCTGCTCATGCAGGAATGTTTTGATCTGAATGTAGCTGCAAATAAAAAAGAGAGTGTTAAATCTTTCAAACTTCGTACCTGATGGCTGACGTGATGTCTTATGCCTGAGATGATGGTGTAGTTTAACAAAGAATTAGAACAACAAGTCTGATATGTCCTTCCTGGTCTAAATAGTCTAATCTACAGAAAGCATACTATGCACAGAAATATTAGATTATTTTAGGTTTTTTAAAACAGAAACTAAGGAGTAGGATTTCATAGGAGAAAATTAAATACTAAGAGAAGGAAATTGATGATGTTTTCTCATTTGGAACGAGTACAAGAACTAAATCATCACATAGCTTACAAAGGCTATACACACCCTTTGACTACTAGCTTAGGCCAACTATTAGTCCATCACTACCCAACTTCTGTCTTTCCTGTAAAAACAGATGAAAAAAATTATTTAAAAGGAAAGTTTTTTTCATGGAGACTCTACCGCTGATGTATCCAAGTGTTCTAGCATAGAAGAGTTGAAAGGGAACAGGAAGAATAAATTCTATAGGAAAAGGTGTTTTGCTGAGGATTGTGCCACATGTTTTTTAGGCTGCACTAGCATTTTATACAGATGCTGACTTTTGTTCACAGACACAGCCAAACTGCCCACATGGGACTTTGTTCCAATACCAGAATGTTGCTATTGAATAAACGGCCTTATTCTCAACTACCTCTGAAAAAGCCCCGCTCTAGAGCAAAGAGACATCGTTCCCAACACTGAAGGGCTGATCGTGTGCAGGTGCCTTCTCTTGGCAGAAGGCACACTTAGCACGCTCCCTCACAGGGTGTTTCAAGTCCCGTGTCCATGAAAGAAGGTCCCAGACCATTGCTGAGCTTTGAAAACTTAGCCAAGGAGGAGGAGGAGGACCGGTCCCGTCATCAGGAAAACCAGCCCGGTGGGTTTCAGCACTGTTAGCACACATTGGTTTCTTCAGCAACTGTAAACACAAGTAATCCTTCAATAGAAAATAGTTGTTGTGGAGCTTCTGGAAGAGGAAGAAGTAGGTATTTATAGAAAGGGCTTGAGGTCATCTGAGTGTCTTCCACCAGTGTGATTGACACAGGCTCCAAGGCTCATGCATGTACACAAGCTAAGCTTGGCATCTCATTAGAGGGGTGGGGAGTGGAGATAGTGTTAGCCAAACAAACACATTATGCTTGTTATCCTTCTTCCACAAGTAAGCTTGAACTTTGTCTCTCTCTCAGCATCCTGCTGTGAAATTGGAATTTCTGTTGTGATTGCATGTGGCTTAGGTTTTGTGTATGTTGGTTAAATGATGTCTGGGTTACATATCAGTTGGTCCAAACTGGAAGAAACAGGAGTGGATGCATAAGGAATTGGTTGGAGAGAAAAGGAAATAGCCAACACAACTGCAAACACACCTTGTTTGCATCTGCAAATTCTTCTTCATTCATGACACAAAACAAGTGTGGTCAAAAACCGTAGAGGCTGACAGATTTCAATAAAGATGAGAAATTAGATATTGTGATCTCACAGAAAGAGCTTTTGAAATGTATTAGTCCAATGAGGATAGATACAGCGGATTGACTCATAGAGTTACAGAAGACAACTGCTGGGTTTGAATGACATCACAGAGCTTTATTATTTCATTATTGTAAGGTTTCATTGCATCATCACAACATTGGTGTATGTGATGGATTCACCATAACGTCTAGGTGATAGACAGCAGTGACTGGAGATAATAGTTGCTGTGATTTCTTGTTTTAATGGCTCGTGTCAAGTCTTCAGTTTCCCATGTCATGTCAAATGCCATCTCAGCAGAAGAGTTAAGGGGGAAAATGCTTAGATTCTTTGTTGGATTGGGTTTTTCTCAGAAGAAAAGTATATCTCCTATTTTCCTGGCATTAATCTGGGAAGAATTTGTGTTTCACATGCCTGAGAGATGACCTGTGTGCTGCTTTCTGCCTGCTGAGCCTGGGAAGTGCTGTACTATATCCAAACTACATCCCCAGGCTTCAGAAACATTAGCATTTTTTATTTGTCTTTTCCTGTTTAATTGCTTCTCTATGGCTGTCAGAGCAGTGTTTGAAATTTTTTTCCATAACTTTAAATGATTTTAGAGTGTTGGAAGCTTTTAGTTTTTCTAGTTCACTATTATTTCTTCCTCTCATCTCCAGAAGGCTTTTGCTTCGGTGTTGACGTTTAAGCACAGAAAATTTTTCTGAATTTCTCTTTTTTAGGAATCTCACTTGTAATACTACTGGTGTTCATTAAAGTAGATCTTGGGACTTTCAGCAAAAATGTTTGTTGTAACTGTATTGAAACAGGCCACCTCTGACTGCTTCCGTTCAGTCTGAGATGAGGACAAGCTATTTCTCTTGGCTGGCTTTTACAGGGAAAAAATGTTTCAGCAGAAGGGTGGGATAAAGGAAGATCTGAGTCCTTGCTTCAGCCTAGATCTCCATCTTCTTCAGTGGCATAACAATATTCCAACTGCAGAGGTTTTCTTCATTTCATATGAAAAAAGGAAAAAGCGCATTCATCTCACGCACAGGAGGCTGGACTGGAGGTACCTTCCAGCCTGAGTTGTTCTGTGGTTCTGGATAGTGTATTTCTCAGTTCTGTGGCAGAACTGATACAAACACACAGGTTAAGTTGAGAGGAAAAGAATGGCAATTACCACAAAATTTAAAAATGTATTGAAAAGAAAAATGAAAGAATGAAAGATTATGTTACAACACTTTTTTTTTTTTTTTTTTTTTTTTGAATACTCAAGCCTTTTGCTGAATTTGAGACTATTTAGCCCTTGGAAAATCAGTTCTAATGAATTCACTACTTAACAAAGATATGTGTCTCACCTCCAATGACTTCCTCCCAGATACTTTTCTCATTATAAAACAGACTAATATGATCTAATCTTCTGCAAATGTACTTTAGCTT
Source organism: Limnodromus scolopaceus (assembly GCA_028565335.1). Taxonomy (NCBI): domain Eukaryota; kingdom Metazoa; phylum Chordata; class Aves; order Charadriiformes; family Scolopacidae; genus Limnodromus; species Limnodromus scolopaceus. Next base: position 23,001,536 of record JAOXNO010000063.1, read on the forward strand.
GTTTTGTCTCCAGTGGGAAGCTAACTTCAAACATTAACCAAAGAAAAAACTTAATAAATCAATGTATTAAAGTGATAAAAACTTCAGACTTGCTGGTTCTGCTTTATCACCCTGCTAGGATCAACAACTGGCTGGAGAATGTGCCTCTTCTGTTTGGGCTCTCATGTAAACACGGTGCTTAGATTGTCTCCACAGGTTGCATCCTTGTCCTCCCTGCTCTTTGTCCCTTCCTGTGGTGACCTGTGTTCAAAGAAGCTTAATCCAGAACTGGAAGAGGTGCAGAGGAGGGATGTCAGAATGACCAGAGGAACTGAGATGACACCAGAGGAATGTGGTTTATTTACCTTAGAAATACCACAGACTGAGAGGAGATATGATATGTCTCAATAGACAAGGGCAAAAGGAAGGATGGGAGCAAAGAGGGGAAAACGAGGGATAGCAGCAAAGGAGGGAAATAAAATTAATTAAGCACAAGTACAGCTGTTTGAAAAGGTTAGTTTGATCTTCAGAGGTGTCAGGTTGTGGAACAACATTCTATCTGGAGGGGGAAAACCTTGACTGCTTAAATTGACGTTTGATCATTTTGAGAGGGGAATGGTATGACACTACTGAAGGGAATGGTATGACACTACTGTCCATAGCATATTGGATTGAATGACCTACATCTGCCCTTTCCAAAACTCTGGCTTTGTGTCCTCTGACATCACAGTGACATCTTCCTACTAAAGGAGCTGACTAGGATAAGCCCCGCCAGATCATCCATTCTAACAAATCTCTATAGAAACGTTTACCTTTTTTTTTTCCTGACCCTGTAATAATAATGCTTGATACCTTCTTTTGGCAAAGAAGAAGATCCAAGTGCCAAGTTGGTAAATATCCATACTATTTGGGAGCAAAGCTAGCAAGTTAGCCATTTGCGGTCTGTTTCATCATTTGTGACCTTAGCCTGCCTGTGAAACCCCTGACCTTGTTTGGAGTGCCACGTTGTGATTGTATTCTTCCGTTTGCAATCTTTATCTTTCTAAGTGAAAGGCCTAAACCAGGTGTCCATGTCATTAACTATTGTGCTTGAAATATTCGAGCTAGTGGGGATGTTATCTGGCCTTGATTTAGGCAGATAAGGGAGGACGGACCTCGATCTTTATATAAACAGCCAGCAGCAGAGCAGCAAATCTGGATGCCAGTGTGGCAGATTGAACTCTTCTCTAGGGTTCAGCTTCCTCTCCACAATCCACACCTACTTTATCAGCTAAAGTATGACCACAGAGAAAGCATATCCATTGCCAACTGAGACAGTGAGATCTGAAAAGCCTTAGGAAACAATCAAGATGTACTAGAGTGTACCAGAATTTCTGATTGGATTGGTATCACCTTGAGTCTTTTAGTCTTTGATGTGAAAATGTTTCCATCAATCTCCTTGTAATCTTGCTGAGGTTAACAAATGAGAACATCTATTTGTTCAGTGTCTCCACAGTTACCTCACACACACCCAGAATAAGCCCCAAGAGCATGTCATTTGAATACAAATGAAAAAACATGATTGTCTTCTCATCAGTTAAGCAAGTGGGTAAATGCAGCCCTCTTTGGCTTTATTTTCTACCACTGTATTTCCTCCCCTCCTTTAACATTTACTTAGCTAGGGAGGATACCAGTTAAGATTGGACACAAAACTGTGTAATTTGGCCTGTAAAGCGACACTATATATGGGCTAAAGCCAAGAAATGGGAAGGAATGAAATATCTGAAAGAGGAAGCCAGCCACTATTAACCCCTTGTTGGAAGGACTGACGACCATGTGTTGCCCCTTCTACTTCCAGTGCCTGCTTTAGTATCAGTATCATCTTCATGCTGCACACATACCTGGAACCTGTCCTCAGTGTCCCAGTGAAGAAGGCAACCATGACTTACACCCTCAGAAGACTCAGGTAATGTCTTGTTCTATTTCCATGTACACATATCAGAATAGAGGTGACCAGGTTACACGCTGAACAATTCCTTTCTGGAACTACATTCCAACATCAAAGCTCATTTTCCAGGGAACAAATGGAAAAATAACAACAGCAAGAAAAACCTCACTCCAAAGCAGAAAGTAAATTTCCATGGAACTAGCAAAGCTATGCCTTACAGGAGGGTCTCCTACCCACAGAACCTTGTTTATGCAAGGCTGGCATGTCCTCCCAAACCTGGATGATTGCTGGCACCGTAACAAACACTGCTGGACCCAGTGCTTGTGAGATTACTGTTTGGTTGATGTCTACCACTAGAATGGCCTAACTGTAATGAACCTTGAAACATCTGTAGAACAAGGTGACATGGAATTAGTTAATAAAATTCTGCTAAGCGATGATCAAAAACATAGAACCTTACAGTTTGGACATGGATCATAAATTCTTAAGGGAAGGTTAGCACTAAAAAATTATTGTTTCAAATTAATCTAATTTCTCCATATTGCAACAGCTCTGGAATGTTTGTAGTAAGATTTGGAGTATCAGCTCAAACGTGCTTGGAATCAACGGCAGCACTGGAAGAGGCTGCCCAGGGTGGAGTCTCCTTCTCTGGAGACATTCAGAACCCACCTGGACACATTCCTGTGCAACCTGCTCTGGGTGGACCTGCTTTGGCAGGGGGTTGGACTAGATGATCTCCAGAGGTCCCTTCCAACCCCATATCATTCTGTGATCCTGTTAATAACGGAGTTTTCCTGGATGCTTCCCAGGCCTTCTGGCACCTCACTGTGCAATTGGGAAAATGATCACGGCACTTGACTGTCAGTAGGACAGGACCTGCTTCGATTAAAGCATCTAATGAAACTGCTTGATTAGATTCTTTAATCATGGCAGATCCTCTCCATTCAATAGCCTGAAAACGTAATGTGTTTTTACTGCCAACCTTGGGCTGCTGTAATGGACAAATGTGCCTACTTGTGCTGTGTGGGAGGCACGGCTGCAAAGCGTGTATCTGAATAAGCAAACAAATACAATCTCTGTGCCCATTTCTCGGTTTTGAAGTAGCCGTTCTGTAAACTCTGGGGCTTGTTACTTCTTTTAACTTCTTACTGGCTGCCAGAACTCAGCAATGAATCCGTACAGCCTCTTTACGTGATCCTAAGAGCAGTTTCAGTCTCCTAAAAGCTCAGTGCTGCATGGAACAGTCCTGAAGACCTTCCCATCACAGACAGAAAATCTGGTTCTCTCCTTCAGCTTTTACAACTGTTTGTAAAAAAAAAACCCAACCCAGAGAGAAGGTGAGCCTTTGGCGATAAGCAACTGAAGGGACATTGTACAACCATCACAACCAGATTTTCACTCCAAACCAGAGCATTTCTCACAGCTTATCTTCTAAGGATCAGTGTTTGCTCTCCATGATGTGAAGATCTCCATGATCTCCGTGATCATGGAGATCTCCGTGATCTCCATGATGATGTGTTAACTTTCCAGGGGCTGTTCAATCCCAATTTTAATAGTGCCTGCTACTATGATGTCTCCTGGAGTTCCCTGCCAGGTTTCCTCAGCGCAGGTTCTCGTGTCTTGCTTCATGGCATGGCGAGGATGTCACTGGGGTTTCCTACGCTGTGTTCCTGCACTCCTCTGCAAACTTTACTCCCCTGGTTGCCAGTCAAGGAGAGGTTCGTACTGAGGAGCGCTGGAGATTACAGGATTGCCAGACAAAGGTTATGCAAAGAAACTTATGACGGCAGAGCAGTTTGCAAAGCTTCACAATCCGTAAGTGTCTGGATGAGTGCCATCAGGTGGTGGTGATTGCTCCAGCCTGGAGGAGAAAAGTGCCTTCATCATCCTTTCATCACTTGGATATTAAAACCAGCTACAGAAAATCCAGGTTCTTTGAGAATAAAGAAATAACACTATAAAACTCAACACGTGATGAAGAAAATGAAGCCTTTTTAGCTTTGAGGAAAGTGGAGGGTATTTTCTTTATCCTCTGGAATAAAACGTTTGTAGAAGTGGGCATCCTTCACACTGCAGAGCAGCTGCAGCCTGGGGGAAGCAGGTAGTTAACACTGGGTATACTAACACTTTTAGCAATTCAGCAGAGCAGAAAGCAACAACATTCTTGTAAACTTTCCCAAAATTTAGGAATGGTGGAGTACCTTTTTCTGATAATTTTGGTGCAACGGTATGTTTCAAACTCTTCTTATATCTGAAGTGAAAAAGACAAAAAAGCTTTCTCTGTCCATTGAGCAGTGCTACTTGAGAAGAGATTAAACTGTTTGTTCCACCTGGAGCCCTGATCACACATAAACCATGGACACTAAAATGCTGAAAGGAGATGTAAATGAGTTGAGCTGCCAGGAAAGATGAATTCTTACTCTGTATAACTAATAGCAAAGTGTCTTCTGAGAAACTCCTTTCAGATGCACATCTGCACTGAGACCTCACATCAGGACCGTTCTCGGTCCCTCCTTTCTGCGCTGAGACTCCTTGAAGTATGATAGAGACTTTTTGGCCCTTCCCCGAAATAAATTACCAGCCCAGAGTGGCAATTAGGTGGAACTGTAATCTGTAATCCTAGGAGCCTCATGCCAGGATGCTGCCTGACTCCAACGTGTTTGAACACCGTGGGCCCTGAGTTTAGGCATGGGAAGCCAGGCGGCCTGGAAGACCCTGAGTCTCCTCTGAAGTTTTGTTCTAGATCACCTGCAGCATGGAGTGGCTTGGTTAAAATTGGTGTTTCATCAGAAAATGGCAACCCTTTGGCTGTTGGGGCAGGTGCTCTGGGGGTGTGCTGAGAGGATGCACCTCCAAGCAGGTGTTGCCACTGCCACCTTGATGACGGCATGGCCATGTGAAGGGAGGGGAGTTGCCTTCACACCCCTTTCACCCAGCTAAGGCTCTGGCCCTTTCACTGGGCTTTTTGGGTCAGATATGGCCGTTCTTGGTGCTGCTGGAGAAGAGGAGGTGCTGGGCTGTGAGGACAGGCTGCTCAGAAGAGCCTGAGCTGGAGGGAGAGAGCCTTGGGGCCTGGAAAGGAAAGCTATGGGAGTGGCCAGGTTTGTGGCAACCAGGGGGTGTGTTGTGGGTTTTAAAATAACTTATGGTGTTTCTAGTTGAAGCTTTTTCCAGTCAATTATGGATTAGCTGTGGGATGGTCAGCTTTCTCCACTGCTTGAAGGGAATAGAAATGCACTCCCTGACTTTAGAGAGGAGGATAAAGGGAATGATGGGGTTTGGGATTCATGGGGTCCTTGTGTCTCCTGCAGTTCATGTGTTTAATGCCGAACAAGTGCTGCATAAAGTGCTTGAGCAACCCTACCTCTACTCTCCTCTTTGTAAAAAAAGTGCGTAAGGACCAATTTCAGTCATAAAGGATCTCTAATCCTAGTGATAGGAAGAGACTGCATGGCAGTAGGAATAATCAATCTATCATTCATATTGTTTAGGATGCTTTTTTTTTTTTTAAATTCTGAAGGTGTTCAGCCAAGTAATTGTTGTTCTGGTATCTCTGTAGGATTCCTATACTGCAGCGGATATTAATGTATGAACCCTGCTTTTTGCTTTTAGACTTGGAATTGTGCTATTGTAGCAGGCGATTTTATGGTGTTATTACTTGATATGAGGTTACTTTTGCTTACGTGAGAAGTCCCACTGACTTGCATGAGCTATTTCTGAGAGCGATTGCTAACCTGCAGGAACAGATATCACACAAAAGAAAGTGTTGATGGAGGTATTCCCTTTCCTAAGATGTGGGGCATGGCTAACAGCCTGGCTTTTATCCTGTTGTAAAGGAGGACAATCACAGGATAACTCTCTTAGAGATCACATAGCAGGACTGCATGTTAATATGTAAAACTACCTCAAGGAAAGGTGGACTGAGTTGAAAGGTCGCCTTTTTACTGTGCGGTAGTCAATGCCTGTATTTCAAAGCCTTACTGTTAGTCAGAAGCTTCTCAAGAACATACATTTATGTTATCTCCTGTGAAAAGCTGTTTGTGTGTGACCAGTAAGAAGGTATAGAACTAAAAAAAAAAAAAACAAACCAAAAAACCAGTCTCCAATATCTCCTGGCTTTGTTGAACTTGATACTGGGGAAGAACTTGAAACTGAAACTGTTAATGAGATTGATGAACTCAGTTCAGCATATTTGAAAACTAGCGTTGCACTCATTCCTAGGCTTTATTTTACTCAATTAAAAATGACTCCTTGGTTTCTACTGGCCGCGCCTCTGAAATATTTCCCAACAGGCAAGTCATTATATTCTGACACCTAGGCGCTCGCCGATCATTACGTTTTGATAATCGCACTCTCCCAGGCTTTAGTTCTCCCGTACTTTATCTCTTCCTTTTGATTAGTTGTGTCTGTTGTTACGTCTCCCATGGTACGATACCCGAGGTTTTGCATTTACACAGTGTTTCAGTCATTCAAAGACAAGTTGAAGGTGTTTGGAGTGACCTCTGGGATGGTCAGGGAGCGGGCAGGTGGAGTGAGACCTGCCTGATGCCTCTCGGACATGCTTGGATGTTTGTCTGGCACCGAGCTGCTCTGCCCAGGGAAAGCTGGGATGCTCTGGACCACGTGTGAAAGCAGAACTGGAGGAATTAGGAGCCCTGGGCCACTAATGCGGTTGTTCACTGTGCTTTGGTGACTCTCATGCAAGTTTGTATTTCAGCAGAGATTTTCAGAGGTTTGTGCAGCTTGAAAGAAACACCAAACCTTTGTTTAATGCTACTTTGAACACCTTAGTGCTTTTTTGGTTGCTTTGCATCCTTATTCTAGATCACAGAATCATGGAATTGTTGGAGTTGGAAGGGACCTCTAGAGACCATCCAGTCCAACTCCCCGGCCAAAGCAGGGTTGCCCAGAGCACATCACTCAGGAGCATCCAGGCGGGGCTTGAAGATCTCCAGAGAAGGGGACTCCACACCCTCCCTGGGCAGCCTCTTCCAGGGCTCTGGCACCCAAAAGATGGAACTCCATGTTTGAGAAGTATCGTATATTAATTCCCATATGGCAACCAAAGAAATATCTGACAAATTGACAGCCAGTGCTACAAGGAAGGCTGTGTTCTCCTGGAAAGAGCTTTGGTCTGAGAGTGAAGGATTTGAGGAGCACGTTCTGTCCAACAGTTCCTGAAGATGCTTGAGTCTTTTCTCAGGTTCTCTTCAATTAAAATTGAAAAAGGATAAAATTGACTGATGTGGAGAACAATGTACTGTAGATACAAAACTGACTGACAATTTCATAAATAGTCTTGAAAACACTTTGATTACTTTTGTGGATAGAAACTAGTGGCTCCCTTTTGGGCAGTAAAGTCTTCTTTCAGACTCAGTTAAGTAGAAGAGCAGTACTATAGAGCCTTTCAGTTTTACTGGTATAGTTGAGCGAGTTT
>JAOXNO010000063.1:23022281-23032309 GCA_028565335.1 Limnodromus scolopaceus
GGCAATCCTGCTTTGGCAGGGGAGTTGGACTAGATGATCTCTATGGTCCCTTCCAACTCTAAAAATTCAGTGAAATTACTTAACATATGGGTCTCAGCACCAGCAGGGCTACCAAGTATTTGGGGATCTTGCTGTCATGCAGGTGATGGCAGCTGGGCTTTGGGAGTCACCCAGCCTGTTATGGTGGCCATGTGCCTGTGACCGTACAGACACACACACACCCCCTGGGAACACCCGGTAATTATTTGCACATCCAGACTAGCTGAGATGTTTGGACAATACAGGTCAAGTCCTGCAAACAGATGTGCGTGTGTGGGTTCCTGTCAGATTGTGAAATAGTGGTTTTACTCAAGGCTTCATGCTGCTTTTAGGGACCAGGTCCATAAGTGCTTCTTTTCAGACTCCGGCTCTGCTGAGCGCCCTTTTCCACATGCTGGAGCATGGCTGCCTGGAGTTTTCCTTGGGCCAGGTCGGCTCCTCTCCAGACCTCAGGCAGGCTGAATTTCATCCTCTCCTGCCTCGGCCCTCTTTCCTGGCTTTGTTCCTTTCTCCTCATATTCCTTTCTTACCTCCATGCTGCACCTCCATCACTTAGGTCTTTGTTGCCTTCATTCCTCCTTTCACTCTTTCTGAGCCAATTTTTATTTATTTTTTTTTCTTTCTTTTCCCCTTTTCAATTCCACCTGTCATTGTGCCTTTCCATGGTTCCTGCCTGCCCGTTTTTCTCTTATCAGTCTGATGTCTCCTCCTAATTCTGCTTTCGATTTGGAGCTTTCGGCCCTCGGTCCCAGCACTTCAGGGTGGAGTTTCTCTGCTTTCCCAGCCGTGGTTCCTCTACCGCATGGCTCCTCTCAAACTCACACTCTTCAGGTTCCTGGCAACTGGCTCCTCCTGGTGTCACTTCTCTTCTGGCACAAAGTTATGCCTCTCTGAGGAGTAAGGTAAGGCTTGGAAGCATCTAGCTGGGCAGGAACAAGGCAGAGATGAAGAGCAGAGCGAATTGACTGTTCCGGGCAAATATGAGGGAGGTCTTCAGAAATGGCAGACTCACCATGTGATGGTGCAATGCATTGGCCTGGTGTAACCAGCAGTACCGGGTCAATTATCTGTTCACGTAACACTGAAACTAAGACTCGAGAAACAAGAGTATTGTTGAAGGTAGCCTGCGTGATAATAGCACTGCTTAGCCCTGCTTCTGGCCTGGATCCCATCGCACTACAAATTGTGTAGGCAAACAACAAAAAAAGATCTGTGTCTGAGAGAACCTAGAAGTCCTTGTTCCCAGTAAAGAAAGCTTCAAGCATGGTGCGTGGGGGTTTGTGTTCTTTTTTTTTTTTTTTTTTTTTCTCCCCCTGCTTCCCAGTCTCAGCAAGAGATAATTCCATCCTGCTCACTTCATTTTGACTGGTTTCCAGTTCACATTTTGCTAGAAGTGCTGCCCAGAAAGAGACCTCTGGGCTAGTCGAGTCCAGGCCCTGCTACAGCAGTAAATCATGTCAGAAAACACATGTCTGAAACTGGTCAAGTGCTATCTGAAAAGTGGGTATGTGGCTTGGGCCTTCTGCTTCTGTAGGAATGCAGCTCCAGAACCGGCTAAGCCAGATGGTTTCGTGCTTGGTGTGTCTTCACTTCCCTGGTCGCCTGTTTTTCATCTGTACCAGCAGATCTGAGCCTAAAACCTGGCTGTTCCTCCTGCAGGGGGGACTTGTGTGTCCCCTGGCTTCTGATGTGTGTCCCTGCCCTTCTTTCTACAGGTTGTCTACTTCACTGCACTCTTCCCATATGTCATCCTGCTCATCCTGCTGGTGCGAGGTGCCACCCTGGAGGGCGCTCGGGACGGCATCGAGTACTACATTGGGAGACAGTCCAACATCACCAAGCTGATGGAGGCAGAGGTGGGTGGCAGTGTCAGTTCTGGAACTGTGACCACACTTCTGTGTTTCTATAGGCTTGTCCCTTACAGAGCAACACCCTTTTTTTTTTTTTTTTTTTTAACAGCCAGGTTCTTCATGTCCTGCCCTGCTTTTCATATCTGCAGCTGGGTTCTGTATTTTTCAGCAACCCTCAGCTCTATCGGAAGTCCAAGCCCCTATTCTAACTGCTCTCAATCTGAAAAACTGCCCTCCGAGCTGCCGTACCAGGCAGCAGGGACAAGCGTCGTGCTGCCTCTGAGCAGGTCCCGGGGACCCTGCTGGAGTTTCATCCCAGCAAATCCTGCCGAGAAAGTTCTTGCTGTGGGATCAAGCATTGCTCTTGCGTGTGTCCCACTTGCTTTGGTTACTGATAATTTCAAAGGACTTTATCGGAAGGTTGGAGGGAAACCTGATTTTGAAATTCAGGCTGTGCCTTTCCCAGAAATTAGGTTGGGAAATTAGGTGGACCAGGAAGGGCGCTTTGTGCAAAGGCACAATTTTTTTTTTCCCCTGGCTTATGCTAACATTAGTTCAGTTTTACCAAAAAGCAAACATTAAGCACAATGTTTATTGGTGGTGTTTCATGTGAGCGTTTGTTGCCAACTGGGGCTGCAGCAGAGGCAGAAGTGGTTTGTCTGGGTCACGGTGTGAGCACCAACAGTGGGAGAGCAAATGGAAGCTCTCGCTCCCGCAACCGCGTCCTGGTTTTCCTTGGCACCGTGACAAGATTCATACCTTGATAACCCACATAAGTGAATGAACTGTATCTCTCCTTCAGGGCTAGCCCAATAAGACAAGTATTGGTCAACATACTCAGCATGTGACCTTAGGAAATAATAAGATATTGTTTGTGCTTGCAGCTGCAAGGTCACCAGCATGCTTGTATCCCACCTACTCTAAAATTCATATGAAATAGAACTAGATATTCGGGCTAAATGTAGGAAAAACCATTGGAGCTTCCATAGGGGGCAGATGTAAATACTTATGGTACTTACTGTAAGTGATCCAGTAATTGCCATGTTCTCATTTCTGGCAGGTTTGGAAAGATGCAGCCACCCAGATATTCTACTCCCTGTCTGTGGCGTGGGGTGGGCTTGTTGCTTTGTCTTCGTACAATAAGTTCCACAACAACTGCTACTCGGATGCTATTTTAGTTTGTGTAACCAATTGCGTCACCAGCATATTCGCTGGGTTTGCGATATTCTCCATCTTGGGACACATGGCATTCGTGTCCGAGAGACCCGTCTCGGAGGTGGTGGACTCAGGTAGGCTGATGGTCACGTTGTTGGTACTGGGGTTGCTTTGACCAAGGCCTGACAATAACCTCCTTCCTTCCAATACCTTCCAGGATTTGATCTGGCATTTGTAGCCTACCCAGAGGCTCTCTCCAAGTTACCAGTTTCTCCTCTGTGGTCCTTCTTGTTTTTCTTCATGCTCCTCCTCTTGGGCCTTGACTCTCAGTTTGCCACCATAGGTGAGTACGGTTTGAAGTAACCTATGGCTTTGCAAGTGACCGTTATCTTTCTGAATTGTGCTACTTCTACTCAAACCCCATCCTTCTTCCTTTGCAGAAACAATTACAACCACTATACATGATGTATATCCTGAAGTGATGAAAAAGTTAAGAATCCCTGTAACCCTGGGTGTGTGCATATTGCTCTTCTTTCTTGGTCTTATCTGTGTTACTCAGGTAAGACATTCAATGTTTTGGTTTTTTTTTTTTTTTTTTTGGCTGTGGGTTTAGTTATGCTCAAGCAATGAACTCAAATCAAAATATCTTTCCCAACTGTTCCTGCTCGCAGGGATCGGTCTGAGAGACTCTTGAGTTCTGTCAGTGTGCAATGCAACATAGCGTGGAGCAATTTGCTACAGGCAAATAAGAAATTCCCAGAGGCAAGCTCGAGGAACCTGAGGTTTTCTGTGATTATTGAATTGAGATGTGCTTTTAAATAGAAGGCCTCTATAAAGCCAGTGAACCATCAACCTCCTCAGTTCAGGACGTTACCTATGTGATCTCAAGCGCAGGTGTGCAGGGTGCGTGCAGCACCGTGCCTACCACTGAGAGCTGCCCATGGGGTCTCTTTGTTCCAAACTGATGACCAAACAGGACAGGGTCTGAGGAATGGCCTATTGAGGTCATGGAAACCTCACAAACATCTATAGATTGTGTGCTTACGTCTCTTGTGCGTGCCTATATATATACACACACGAAAGGAATTTGAAGCGTACTGTGTAAAATTTCTTGAGGCAATTGCTTTTAAGGATATGAAGGGTTGTTGCAATGACTCCATCTAGAAATGCAGATTTACATACGCAATTAGACTGATAATGTGAATAAGGTAATTGTGGTGAACAGCCAGTTGTATAGTCAAGCAAAGCAGGTAAGTTAGGAAACACGATGGCAGGGAAACTTGGAAAGGGCTTCATACGCAAGAATGTGAAGTGGCTTAAATCTTGTTTCCTGCCCTCTGATCCTGCTGTTCACACTGGTGTTTTAAAGCCACGTTTAACCCATGTGGAAAACCTGTGTGTGCAGAAGCACACAAGCCTTTCAGAACTGATAACTGGTAGAGCTGTTGCTGTAGCTCAGTATTAAACCTTCAGCACCAACCTTAATACAGTAAGTTCTAAATTTACATTTTGCTCTCAGCCGTCTATACATGCTTAGCATATATATATATCTTGATATTAATCTACAGTATTTTATCAGGTGTGCTTTTCAACCTGATGTAGAGATATCTAAACAAAATAATGTTCAAAAATACTTACTTAACCTAAGGAAATGGAAATTTAAAAAGCTCAGACTGGAGTTTAGTTAAACTGGCTTGAACAATGTAACTTATTTTATTTGCATAAAGAGGTTACTGGGACTGGCTACAGTTTTGCCCCTTTATTGTTTGTTCTACAGGCAGGAATTTACTGGGTTAACCTAATAGATCACTTCTGTGCTGGATGGGGAATCCTTATTGCAGCTGTCCTGGAGATAATAGGCATCGTCTACATTTACGGTAAGTTACTTGCATTGAATGTCCATGATTTGTCTATGCAATGCCAGGCACAGTGTAAATTAAAAGTTAATTACCACAATAAAGCGTTTATAACTTAACGGCTGAAAGGCTTTAACGGTTAGCACAGAGCTGGGGGAGCTGACCTTGACCATTGCCTTTCTTCTGTCCCTTTGGAGTAACCCCTCCTGCAAGGGAGGCACCTGCTTTACCGTGCACCTTATGATGATCTTTCAACAGGAGGAAACAGGTTCATTGAAGACATTGAAATGATGATCGGAAAGAAGAGCCGTTTGTTCTGGCTGTGGTGGAGAATGTGCTGGTTTTTCATTACTCCTGTGCTGTTAATGGTGAGTGTAGGTGACTGGATTGTGTTAGTGGGACAGAACTTAGCAATTGGATATTGAGGAGGTTTCCACTTGAAGATTCAGGGCCCAAGTCATGTGTAAAGACAGGGTATGGTTCTGCCAGTGAAGTAAACTCCGTGCTATCTGTGCTTTCCAACACATACTGCTTCTCCTTGGGTCCTCTTCAGGAGACGCTGGACCTTCAGATCAGTTGCTGATGAGTTGGATCTGTGCTCTGAGTAACACAGACCAACCAGACTGTCCATCAGCTGGACGATCTTCATTTCAGACTTCAGAAAATATTTTGAAAACCTAGATTATTTTTTTTTCCTCCCTGAGTGAAATCCCATTTTTGGGCACTTGTGTTTGCTCTTTGGACATGCAGCTGTTCCCCTGTATCTGAAACTTTTTTTATGTCTTGCTGTGTGTGTCTCACTTTTTCGTCACTGATATACTTCTAATTGTGACCGTAGATGGATGACATCTCTATGAGAGAACTCACTAAGATCCCAAATCCAGGACCAGTGGCAAGTCACTCTGGCCAGCACAGTACCTTTAATATATCCAGATTACAGATTAGAAAATGCTGCTCATAAAATATCTTGTTTCTGCAGCAATATTTGCCAGCAGTTAATCTTAGATATTTTTTTTTTTCCCCCCATATTTCCGTAAATAACAGAATGTGGAAATATATACAGAAAAAGGTACTGGGCTCATCCAGAAACATTATATATATTTCTCCAACATAAGATTTCAGTGGAATCCTGACATTAAGGTCTGTTGGAACATAGGTTGGCCAACACTGCTTGGCCATGACTTATCACCAAATCCTGCACAACCCTTCCCACACTCAGAAAGCAAGAGGGAATTTGTAGATAGCCCCTTTTTTTGACCAACTTAGAAACATGGTGCAGGTTCAAGTTAACTGGAAATCTGCTTTTCTCTTTCTTTTTTTTTTTTTAATGTCACTTCTTATAGGCAATTTTGGTCTGGTCTTTGGTCACGTTTTCAACTCCCACTTATGGCTCAGTGTTATATCCAACCTGGGGAACCGCTGTTGGCTGGTGCATGATTATCTTCTGCGTCATCTGGATTCCCATCATTGCTATTCAAAAAATCATTAAAGCTGAAGGAAACCTTTGTCAGGTAAGGGCACAAAAAAAGCTGTCAGGGCCTCAAATCTTGCTTTCCTTGGCATTATCAGGAATGTCTGTGCTTTTGTCTCCAATACACATTCAGTACTTTGAGGTGTGTGTTAATTGGATTTTTAGACCAAAACACACTTGATAGTTGCATCAGAGGCAAACTTACCCTACTGTTTTCTGATAAGAAGATAGAGTCTGATTCTCTGGGAGTGCACCCACACATTCAGTGGTGATCTGCATGGTTTCTGTTATTATTCCAGCTACTTTAAATTCTCTGAAGAATTTCTATTGCTTTCTACCCCCGTAATGTTTTTTTGGAGTCTTGCCTCCCATTCCGCACACAAATGAGCAAGTGTGAGATCCGAGGCATTGCCTTCTTGCCAGGCTTTGCCAAAAAGTCCTGTTGGTCACAAATTTGTCTGCTTGTTTGACTTCAGTGTCCAGAATCCACTGAAACCAAAGTCATTTGGAAAGATTTTAAAAAAAACTTTGGCGCTTTGTTTGCCATTTGTGAAGTTGTGGGGGGCACATCTAGAGGTACAGCTTTACTGAACTTTAAACATAGCCCAGACTAAGGTAAAATGTTAAATGTCTCTTTTTTTTTTTTTTTTTTTTTTGCTTTCCAGCGCATCATAAGCTGCTGCAGACCAACTGCAAACTGGGGTCCCTACCTGGAATGTCACCGAGGAGAAAGATACAGCCACATTGTAGATCCCAAAAAGGAAAAGGAACACGAGATTCCTACTGTGTCTGGCTTCGTATACACTCAACAATGAGCTGGCCATTTGGATGACAAATTTTTGACATGTGTGTGGGGTTTTTTTATTCCTTAACTATTAGAAAGCGATGATGCAAAAGACCAACAAAAAGCAAATCAACCCTCTGCCCTTCAAAACCCAGCCCCCAAATGAAAGCGAACCATGTTATTTCTTTTTAGTGCTGTACGTTTGGGGAGGAACAGGTAAATTAGATGCTGAGATCTCCCCAGAGAGGGCAGGAAAGTGCATTGCAGCCCACCAGGCTGATGGACCGGGTGTGCTGGACATACACCATCCAGCCTGTACCCAGCTGGACTGCAGGTATAGGCATGGAAGAGGACAAAGACACCTTCTGGGGCTACCCAGCTGCAGGGGGTCTGAGCCCATGTGTTTGCATGCCCCGATGTGCCCCCAGGCAGTTGCCACCCACAGAGGTGTACAGCCAGCCAGGGATGAACGGGTGGGCACCCTAGCTCAGGGAGCAGGACTGATTCTGCTTTGTCTAAGCCTTTCTCAGTGCTGTGAGGCTGCTCAGGGTGTGATTTATTATTTTTTTTTTTTTCACTACGGTGTGTGTGCGTGTGTATGTTGTCTCTGCATCTAAATGTTGAGTGGCAAAAAATTTGCCATCACAAGGAAATAAGGCCTTAATATGGTGAAAAGCAGACTTCTTCCTATTTCTCATTATTCCCCTTGAGATCCCCAAAGAGCCACCTTTTGTGTCATGCCCCATGCTCAACGTTCATCTGCCTATAACTCAAAAATCCTGTGTTTTCATATTCTGTCACTGTAGAATGAAACAGCAACCATTGATTTCTGGTGTCTGATCTCCTGCGCTCAACAAGGTCTCACTTCCCAATTTGTTCTCTGTGTCTTTCACTCAGCCTTGGGTTTTCCTTTCCAAAGGAGACCCCAAGTGCTTTTTAAAGATTCAAACAGTGTTATCAGTGTTGTGGTAGAGCCAAAAGAAGCAGACCTTTACCCCCAAGTGAATGTTACAACTGCCTTGTAGTGCTGTCACCCCAAAATTTGCTCAAATCATGAGATTACTGAAAAGTTAGGAAGTTTGTCGTGCATTTGGGAATGTAGACTTATGCTTCTACTTTCTTAACCTACTTAGGGGGTTAGGTTAAGAGAACCTGACTTCGCTTGTAGTGCTAGTGAATTCCTGATAAAGGGAAAAAGATCTACGGGTTGAGTGAGTGCGTTTGTGTGCTGAGGAATGTCTCTCTTACTGTGATTATGGTTCCTTGGGAACAGCGCAACAGGGTTTCTGGCTGTCACTTCCTCTCAGGGCTTTGTCACTGTTTCTGGACATGAAGGAGCGTGGATAGTGGCTTGTTGCTCAAGATGTGTACCTTGGTGTATGTTTTATACTGGCATTTTTGTGACAAATGAACACTTTATGGCAAATAAAACATGATTTTTCTGTTTTTAATGATTTTGAAGCTGGAAAATGAGATTTCAACCTTTTGTATGGAGTTGGGGGGAGGTAGTTGGTGGGACGTACCACCAACACCCTAAACCTTTGGGTGATTGAACTGGAAAGATTCAACCTCCAGGAAGCCTTTCCTTATAGAAGTTAAGATCTAGTTTTGGAGCGGGTTCAGAAAATACAGAAAGTAATTGAGTCGTAATTTATAAAAAGGACCGTGGGATTAGATCCCGTAACGGAAGCTCGTGGAGAGGACCCTTTCCTGCACTCCAGCTGCTTGAGGGTCATGGTCTATCCATGAACCAGAAGAAAACAGTGCAGTTTCTGGCCCTGATGTATGGAGAGGCTGGGGGTGGGAGGGAAGCTGAGCTACAGAGTCGTGGTGCTCAGCCCCCAGTGCACCATCCACTGGAGCTGCCACTATGGGCAGCAGTTCGTACCTGGGCAGGGACAAGAAGGAGAGAGAAGTAATGTGTGGGAGCACTCCAGGAGGTGGTGGGGAAGCAGGCTGGCCAAACCAGCTCCGGAAAGAATCCAGGAGAGTTTTTGATGAAAGAGATGCTGAAGCTAGCACCAGCTGCCTGTCCACTGTGCTGCAGGAAGCCCCTGCTGCTGTACTCAGGGCTCCTTTGAGGCTGCTTCTGCTCTGGACTTGTCTTATGGGCTTCCAGAAGCTGTTGTCATGATGTTGCACTATCAAAGCCACCTAGAAGACCAACAGGAGACAATTTATCAAGGACTGGGGATCCAGTTTGGGTGTTTTTTCTCCAAGGTAAGAAAGCCACGGTTCTGAAGGCAAGGTTTGCTCTCGTGGTTCCTGGCAGAGCTGGGATGTCTCTCTGTGTGCATGGCTGACATCTTCCCCACACATCCAGTCTCTGTTGCTTTCTTTGGATGAGCTGATTTACTCCTTATGTCGCTGACTGCTGGCATCTGCTGACAAGTCCCAAAGAGTATTTCAGAGCTGGTATTCACGTTCCTCACCTGGCCCAGCAGCTACATTTGTTCAACAGCCCCTGAGGGTTACATAAAGAAGTGGTGTCCCTTGGCACTGCTCTGGGGCATGTTCTTCACCTACGCAGGCTGGTGCCCAACACCCTTGTGTTAGGTTGGAACATCAGCAGTGCCAACCAGCGCAGTGTTTCTGATAGGGGGGGGATGCTCTGTGCTGGGCAGGTGGTTGAAATGTTTGGGGTTTCTGCATTGGAGGGGGGGAAGGAAATGGTTCTGCTTTGGATCAAGCTGAACAAGTGTGAAAAACAAAATCCTCAGAAAGAGAAGAGCAGATCCAGAATGTAATTACATTCATAGAATGGTTTGAGTTGGAAGGGACCTTAAAGATCATCCGGTTCCAACCCCCCTGCCATGGGCAGGGACACCTCCCACCACACCACGTTGCTCAAAGCCCCATCCAGCCTGGCCTTG
>JAOXNO010000063.1:23108871-23119070 GCA_028565335.1 Limnodromus scolopaceus
TCTTCAAGCCCCGCCTGGATGCCGTCCTGAGTGATGTGCTCTGGGCAGCCCTGCTTTGGCCGGGGAGTTGGACTGGAGGATCTCTAGAAGGTCCCTTCCAACTCCAACAATTCCATGATTCCGTGACCGTGGCTGCGTGGGGACACGCGTTCTGGGAGATGGCCCAGAAGCTGGACCCTGACCACTGCTGCTGGCCATCAAGTCCCACAGAAGTCCCACCATCCCCTCATCCATAAGGAGGAAAGCTGAGCTGTCATGAGGGACTTCAGCCTGACTGACACACGGAGGTCTCCGGCTGCCAGTGCTAAAACATCCTTGAAATATTTCGTAATTATAGATGACAATCTCCTAACTGAAAGAGCGTTGCATTTGGCACAGGAGAAATCTGTATTTGACCTTCTCCTGATGGGGAAAGAGAAAGACATGTTTCTAAGAACTGAAAATGAGTGATTTGCCAGGGTAGAACTAATTCTGGCTGGAATACACTGCCAAGGCCATCTTTACTTGCCTTCGTGATGGCAGGCGCTTTGGTAACGGCGGGTACTGCAGTGTAGTAGACCAAGTATAATAAGATTCAGTGGAAAAAGAAGCTAGTTCAAACTGGAGGAAAAAAAAAAAAAGCAGTGTTTTTTTCTGGAGGGAGGAAAATTAACTCTGGGAAAAATTTGCCGAAGAGTTGTGGTCAAATCGTTATTACAGGAAATTTTCCCAAACGCCACCAGATTTTTCTCTCTGAAATCTCCGCTCTGGATCCCGCAGCAATTGGACTCACGGCAGGAGTTAACGGGGGCGGCGCCGAGGCACCGTGTCGGGAAGGGCAATCACAGCGTCCCCTCCGGCTTGGTAATTTCCGAGTCTCTGAAAATATCCATCCAAGCGGGTATTTCACTCTCTTTGGCTTTTGCCCGTTCGCTTTTAAAACGATGTATTTAGGCACGGTGATATGGCATGGCAAAAGCTTCTTTGGGTAGAAACGAAGTTAAGGAGAAACAAGAGCTATAACAGAAGGGAGAACATTTTCTGATGCTCCTTTGCGCCCATGTGGTCCCTGAGAGGGTCTGTTCCCCCCTCGGTGCTGGGCTTATTGGGGGTGACAGGATTTGATGGCGGCATTGCCTATGTGTGTTCTGGGTGCCTCACAGCCCCACTTTCTGCTGGGCTGGTGTAATCTGGAGGGCAAGTTTGCGTCCCCTCTTATTTTTGGGCCACCCAGAGCCAAGGGAAATATCTTCAGGCCCCAGTTTGGCAGCCGGGGTTGGGGCAAGTGCCTGGAGCAGCTCCAGCGCCTGTGATGGACAAGCCCGGCTCTAAGGCTTCGTTTTCAAAACAACTTCTCCAAGTTATCCTACAGAGCCAGGGTGGAAGTGCAGCTTTCCTGCCCCTGGCACTTGCCTGGGGACAATCTTTGGGGTGAGGTTTCATCCTTAGGTTTTCTGGGGAGTTGGGGTCCGAGCAGATAAATCGAGGTTAAATTAAATCTAGATGACAAACGTAAGCAGATGAGGTTCCAGTTTCTGTGGCATTTCATTTACTTGCAGCAGCAGAATTTTGACCTCTGATTTGGAGGAAAATGAGAGGTTTTTTGCCTTCAAGATTCACTTTGCTTTACCTGGGTAGTACAGCAAAGTCAGAGCGTTGGATATATTGTTACGTATTTGATTGTGCTTTAATTATTGTGAACAACCCTGGCCTTTACGTCATGTAACATTACCACTCTCCTTGAGTTTCTCTCTGCTCTCTTAGAGACAGCACCATGCCAATTAGTGTCTCTACTGGTAATTGCTGCTTCAAAAAAGGTGAGAAGTCTGTCTTTTGGAGGGCTTCAAAGTCCACAGGCAGTGGAAACTTTTCGGTGTGTGTTTAGCAGGAAACCGCGCCACAGAGAAAAGCCAAGGAGAGAAAGTCACTGAGCTGGGGAATGGGCTTTGGTGGAGGTGGAAAAAAAAGATGGAAAAAAAAGAGTTTCATGGACACATGTCTGGGTGGAAGAAGTTGTGACTCAGCTCATTCAAGAGGGGTGGTACTGCCAAAATATTGATGGAACTGTGCAGAGGGCAGTTCTAATGGCTTTAGTGCTGGCTATTGCTGCTCCGTATCCTTCGAGGTGTTAGCAGGGGTGATGGTGCACACATTGTGCTGCTTCTAGTAGGGAGATATGGAGACGACATCGTTTTACTCTGCAGCCTGGCCAGCAGGTTAGCTGGGGTCCCAGTACGGCAGGAGGGAGAGGAAGTTCTTCAGCTGAGGAACCAGAGCAGGACTCTGACTTGCTCCAGTCTGGTTAGATAAGCCACCTTGGGAAGGGTCTGCCATGCCTCACAGGGGCCTGAGGAAAGCACCCACAGCCCTTCTGCAGGCAGAGGCAGCAAAAGCTGTGGGGTCACCTCATGCTTGGTTACAGCCACGCTCCTGGAGACCATCCCATGACTGCACATGGAGTCATCTGCAGGAAAAGTGCCCATCTGGTCTTGGTGGGGAGGAAGAGGGGTATAAATGCGCCTAAAGGTCTTCCCTCCGTGCAAACCATCACCAGTAAACACTTGGGTTTTTATCAAGGGTGAAGTGCAATTTGGTGGCATTCTGCTGCATTAAATTAACATGACAGATTAGCTCATAGAAATGGATCGTTGTGGGGGAAGACATCTGGAACAGCTCGCTGGGAGCAAAGTTCTCTAAAGGTCCTGCAAAAGGCCAGCCTTTGACCAGTAAAAGGCCAGCCTTTGACCAGTTTTGAGTGGGGTCCTCTTTGTCCGTGACATTTTAGCCCAAAGACATGACGCATCGTTAAATCCTCCTCCACCCTCCATCCTGGTAGTCTCATGGCGAGAGAAGAGATGTAAATCAACTCCCACCCCATCCCAATGTATAATGTGATTATCCCTCTGCTTGACAAGCCCCTGCATAGTCTGGAAAGAGGTGTGTGCGAAGGAGATGATGCTTCTGAGGTGGAACTGAGCAGGGCTGGTTTGGGGCAGAGCTTAGCGCTGAGATGATTACCAGTGGCGCAGCAGGGATGGAGAATTAGCTGCAAGGCAGTAGTTTTGCCAGCTGATGAAGGCTATAATTAAGCATAGCACCTGCATGTGGAGACTGCCAGAAGAGGCTGCCGAAAATACCTTCCAAAAAAAGCTTCCCCACCCACGAGGCAAGAACTCTCTCCTGTGCTCCCCTTTGGAGCGAGCACGGCTCTCAGCAGACTGGGGAGCACAGAGGGATGGGGGAACCCATCCCCGGTAACTCGGCACTACCCTGGCATGGGGTGGGGTTGGGGTCCATCCTCCCTGTCTCCTCTTCTGCTCCCCTTTAGCAGTCACAGCGAGCGAACAATTCTGCTTTCATCCCATCGGAAAAAAAAATGTGGAGCGCTCTGCTGTGATTATGGCCCTTTCTGCTCATCCACACCTCTGGAAATGGATCTTTATTAGCATTACTGTCAGTCATAATGAATTCATTTCCATTCCCATCGCTAAAACAGTTTTGGTGCCTGCTAAGTCACATTATTTTCACTTATGTTCAGAGCTAATTGTTTCCCTGTGCTTATTTATTTTCTCAGGAGCAGAAAAGGCATCGCTTGCTGCCGAGCAGAACCTTTCTCCACCCTCAGCCCTGCTCTTCCTCCTCAGTGGGTCTCTCCTCTCTTCTCCGGCTCCATTCAGGACAGGTGAAGACCATCACACAGCACAAGCTCCCTCTCTGCCAGCTCAGAGCACACAGGAGGAGGAAAAATCCCCCCCAGATTTGTAGGTGAGCATTAGTTATTCCATAGATGCTGCACGGACACTTGCTATTCTTCACCTAGAAAGTCATCATCTGCAAGTATGGGAGGAGGAAACTAAGACAGGTCTGAGACGTTGCCCTTGGGCAGCCAACCTTGCAAATAGTGATTTCTCTTGGCAGGAGAAAGGAGAAAGAATGGATTTTGCTCTTGGATGTCTGTGTTTAGGAAAATGGTCTGGTTACCTTATAGTTCTTCCTTATGCTTTTAAGTCCCTAAAAACCTTATCAATGTATAGATATAGATATATAGAAGAAAAAATGTGCCTTTTCCGTTGTTTTCTATGTAAGCAGGATAAGGCCTGAGTTGCCTCTTTCAACCAAAACCATCAGAAAAGCCAGTGCCACACTACAACCTCTTCAGGAAAAAGGCTGGAATCATATCCGAGGCTTTAACATTTGTCAGACGATGGTTTCTTATTTTTGTGTCAAAGAATAGAATGGAAATCGAAGGAGGGGCACATTTCTTTTAAAATCTAAGGGACAATATGTTGAATTTTACATTTCTATAGCAACATACACATTGGTAATATGCGCACAAGGAGCTGAAAAACAATTATAGCAATCTAATATTAGAGATCAAAAGTAAGGCAAAGCAGGGAAATCAAGTATGTAATTTGTTCATTGTTCATTTATCAGACTCAACATGAATATTTTTGTATCTGAGACTTGGACTCAGGGGAGTTACATCATGCAATCATGGAGCCTTTCTTTGAAAAGAGCGTTTTATATTAAAAAACAATAACAGCAGCAGCATTTTTCTAACAGATCACAGCTGAAGCAAAGCAGTTTTACTTCCAGCAATAGAAATTGGTTAAGAGAATTAGCGGTTGTCTGAGGCATCAAGCTGTGTGTGATAATGAGATGGGTTATAAATAATGTCATTAATTCACATGTCCTTCTAACACATGCCACTGCAGTTAACGTACAAATCCCAAATCCCTCAATGCAAAATACACTGACCTCCTCATTAAAGTATCTAATGGCATGAAGCCTGCTCTGCATGTATCTGCTGTCTAGTGCTCCACATCGGGAATAATTACAGGGCAGCAATTTTGCTCTTGAGCTAAGAGGCAGAAGCATTTCTGTCACCAGAAAATAAGACTTTCCTCATGTCTCCTGTTGCCTTTTCCAAGTGCTGGGGGGTGTTACAGGGCAGCGAGTCTCCCTGTGCCTTGCAAGGAGAGGCTCCCCTGGCACCACTGCGGGGATGCTCCAGCATCCTCCAAAACCTCTGTCCGGCTCGCAACATTCCTTGACGTAGAATCACAGAATCGTTTTGGTTGGAAGAGATCTTTAAGATCATCAGGTCCAGCTGTGAACCCACCACTGCCAAGTTCCCACTAACCCATGTCCCTCAGCACCAGGTCTACCTGTCTTTTAAATACCTTCAGGAATGGTGACTCTACCACTTCCCTGTTCCAATGTTTGATAACCCTTTCAGTGGAAAAGAATTTTCCTAATAGCCAATCTAGATCTCGCTGCCTGACCCCTAAAGCTAAATACACCTTCTGCATCCCTCTGCTTACTCCACTAGTGGTAGCTTTTCTGCCAGGGAAGGGTCACTGCTGCTGGCAGCTGGTGCTTGTGTCTGCCGAAGCCTCAGCCAGGTTCCTGAGGCCATTGAACGAAGGGATTTCCAGCAGAAAGGCCCCATCCCTTGCAGGACGCCCAGTTTTGTCATTTGTTGGGAAAGAAACACTCTTTATGGGGAGCAGAGGTGGGGTACTTACTCTTCCTGGGGTTGCACAGAAAGGACCCAGCACCCCAGCATGCATCATTGCTGAAGAACAGACTTACGCCATAAGGGAAGGCAGAAGCAACTGTTCTATCAATATTTATTTCACTGTCTTTCTAATAGACCTCTGGAGAGAGTAGACTTCTAGAAGGTGCCCAGAGAGAGCAGTTTTCCCCAACACAGTCCGGAGTGCCCAGCGGGTGCATCCCGCCTCGCCTCTCGGGATGTGCTGGGATGCCGGTGCCGCGGAGGCGTGCACAGCTGGTGCAGGAACCCGAGGAAACCCACAAACTGCTCTTTTGTTCCCTGCCAGCGTCACACGCAGCCCAAGCGATACGTGTCCTAGTTCCGTATGAAGAGAGAGAATGTGCCGGGTGCTTTCAACATGTGGGCGAACCACCTCTCCGCGGTATTACGGCTTTTGTCAGGGACAGTTTCCATGGTGTTCGTGTTCTCAGCCTCAGAGTTAGCACACTTTCATTGTCTCCAAAGATGGTGTTTAAATTGCCCATCTTGTTAACAAATTAAACCCTAGCAATTATGGGCTTTTCTAAATAATCTAATAACGACGCTTCTGCTTTGGTGGGGGAGTTTAACTATCAAAGCATTATTTATATTTATAGAAACCGTGATCAACAGGAATGCCTTGCCTGGAGGGTAAAGGTCCTCTCTGCCCTGCGCAGCAGATTCTGACTTCTTGATGGGAAAAGGAGATACTGGTTTAAAGGCAGGAACCATTGAGCCAGTTGTCATTTCATGGAGGGATTCAGGGGATCTTTGGTTAAAGCTCTTCTTTCCCACTCCTAACCCCTTCCCTGGCTGACCTGATCCCACTGCAGCCACACTGCGCCCACGGGACATCTGTTCCATGGAGATACACTGAAGGTTTCTCGGGGTTTTGTTTTGTTTGTTTTTCTTTTTTTTACCAGCAACATTGCTGGTTTGGATGGTGCCCGGGTGGATCTGCACCGTAGCAGAGCATGGGGCTGTGTCAGAGAGGTCGTGCTGCTCAGCCCTCTCTAACGTACCATATTCACAGGAGCTAAGCTAAGGTGTAGCTGGAGACTTGTGCTGTGTGTCCCCCTCGTGCGCCGGCTGCAGTGCTGAGGCTTGGGAAATCCCATTCAGAATGAACTTTAATTAGCCCGGCTATTGTTTGGAAGAGCTATTTGAAACGCAGGCGTATAAGCACTGGAGTAATAGGAAGATAAACAGTAAGTGGGATGAGCTCTGCCTCCAGCTCATCTTCATTTTGGGGGATTTCATGCCTCGAGGCATCTTCCTGGAGGTTAATCCAAGGAGCCAGAACAACGTGAAGGACCTGCAGGGAATGAGGTTACTGCTTTCTTTCCAATGGCTTTCCTGGCACTGAACTCTGCATCCCTCCCCAGAGAGACCTGAAGGGCACCTTCTCGTCCCTCCCCAGAGAGACCTGAAGGGCACCTCCTCATCCCTCCCCAGGCTGCTCCTGAAGCGCCAGCACAGCCAGTCTCAAACCCCTCTGCACTAAGGGATCCCTGCTTTAGCCGGCAGTTACTGCAAAGCCTAATCTCGTGGTCACCAGGTCACCGAAACACAGCAGCATTTCCTTGTGTAGAGACAGAAAGGTCAAGCCTGGGCTGGAAAATCTCCTTGTCCAGACTTTGTGGGGTGGAGGATTCGGCTCGGAGGCCGCTTACCCAGCCCAAATGCCCTGAAACCATGATAATGACTTAATGATCATGAGAAAGTAATATAGCTGGTGTTACTATTTTTTTTTTCCTTCTAGGATTTAAGTCTTCAGAGTGCACATATTCAGGCTTTATTCTAAGCTTTTCAGGGAAGCAAAGAAGGCAGGAGATACCCCCTGTAATCATCGGCCTCTGGGAGGTGCAGCCCCACAGATGGTACCAGGTATCAGAAGAGGTGGTGAAATCACCGTGTTCAGAGCTGCCTTATCCAGCTGTGGTGAGTAATGTGTTTGCTGTAGGGACAGGGAAGTGTTACTGGAGTTGTGCGTGAATATTCTGTGTAATTCCCAGTGCACATCTTCAGAAAAAGAAGCCAGAAGTCCATAGTAGAAATGCGGAGAGCAGGGCTCCAGGTGGCCTCTTTGGGCACCTCCAGGACCACGGGGGCACTCAGGGTGAATGGAGCAGAGAGGGAGCTGCGCTTTGCTTTTGGGCTGAGGAGCCAAAAGTCATCCCGAGTGGCTCCTCTGAACAACAAAGTTGCACAGAGCCCATGTCTATGCCACACCTACAGGTGCCTCATTATGTAAAATTATTCACTTTTGAATCTATGCTAAAATAATCTCATTTTATAACACAATGCTGCTGGCTTCCAGTGTCTGTGACGGTGTTTCTTGTCTGGTTTCTGCACCGCTGGGATGAAGATGAGCCTGAGCGTCGGGCTTGGGACTAATGCCTGAAAAATAGATTCAGTTCCGAGCCTGCCCTCAGCAGTTCCTCCATGGATTAGGTAAGACATTTTGCTTTTCAGTGTTTTTAACCTGGTCCTGAGGATACTGGACTTTGCTTTTATGTGAGCCGTGAGCCTGCCCTTGTCCGCCACTATTGCTGCAAGAGCTGCCAGTCCTGGAAGTGGCATAAAACATACGTAGCTTTTTATGGAAGAAATTAGAAGTGGCTCTGTCATATTTGTAGGTGTCACACACCACCTGGCATATAAATGTAACTTTAATGCCTAAAAAGTTGATAATCACCTTTATACTTGCATAATAGCATCATTTTAAAGTGCATTACCGACATCATATATTACCTTATTCCCCTATAGTAAATGGTCTCTCCCTGCTGTATTTTATTACGTATTGTAAATTCACTCAAGCAGTATATTTTGCTTTCAGCAAGGTACCCTCAGTTACTTTTTCTGTCCAGGATAGATTGAGATAAATTTTGCCCGTGCCTGGGTTTTTGCTCATGGCATCCATCTTTGCCCATGAAAAGTTACAGCTGGAGTTGAAGAGGACCTGAGAAATGATAATATCATACTGCAGAAAGTTACAGATCACCAGTTTGCAGTCAAGCTGTACACAGAGGGCTCATTGAAGCAGCCAGGAGTTTAATAGTAAGTGAAAAACATAAAGAAATGTGATGTAGTCTCTAATGTTTATCCAGATAAAGTTCTAAGTGCGTTACAAGAAAATGGCACTAGTTATTTAACGTGCCATCATAAGATGGCACATTAAGATTATACAGTAGCCTATCACCCTCGGCACCACTGTTTGTCACTAATTGCCATCTTTACCCTTGGGGGTCTGTGGATTTATTGCTAACGCTACAGAAATGAATTTTTTTTTTTTTTTGGGGGGGGGAGGGATGGGTAAAGGAAGACTTCAAATAAAAGAGATCTCCATCCCTTTGCTGACAATTTCGTGCTCCTAAGGCTTCCCAAATCTCATTGCTATGGCCACTGTGCTGTCAAATTGAATAAAACTCAGAAGGCTTCCAGTGGTCGCCTTCCTGCAGAAGTTGTGGAGCCCCTGCGAAAACTGCTTGATTGAAGGCTCTGGTTTCAGAGCCGTGGGAGTAAGATGTGACCCCAAGGTTGGCCAAGCTTTGCAGCAGCTTGGGGAGATGTGCCTGTGGCAATGAAACCTCCATCTTTCCATGCCTTTTAGGAAAACCTACTGGGAGCTGTAGATGCACCAAGTTTAGGGGTCCATCTAGCCCTTGGTTTGTGCTTCCAGCTCTAGAAACCCCAGGATGGGTCCATGGCAGGGTGCCAGGGCTGTGTTGGGATGGATGTTGGCAGATACAGATGCTTATAAATATCTAAAGGGAGGTTTGAGGGAGGATGGAGCAGGAATCTTTTCAGTGGTTCCCAGTGACAGGATGAGGGGAAACAGGCACAAGCTGGACCATGGGAAGTTCCACTCCAATGTGAGGAAGAATTTCTTTCGGGTGAGGGTGTCAGAGCCCTGGAAGAGGCTGCCCAGGGAGGGTGTGGAGTCCCCTTCTCTGGAGATCTTCAAGCCCCGCCTGGATGCCATCCTGAGTGATGTGCTCTGGGCAGCCCTGCTTTGGCCGGGGAGTTGGACTGGATGGTCTCTAGAAGGTCCCTTCCAACTCCAACAATTCCATCATTCCATGACACCCCATCACGCCCACGCTCACTGCAAAGCCATGCCTGCTGTGGATAGGCAGAGCAGTAGCTCAAACACAGAGCTCATATGGGTGGAAAAATAATAATTATTGAGGTTGTCCAGGTTATGGGGTAGCCCTGGGACAGGTGAGCGGCACTCAACATCGTGACTGCTTTTCCTCCAGCAGTGGAGAGCATGAGCAGCAGTGCCGGTCTCTCCTGCTCCCCTCCTGAATTGTCACCATTTCTTCCTCACCAACATCAAGTGTTTTATTAACAAGTGTTTAAATATTCAAAGCTCATTTTCGATTTGTATTATTAGAATTTTTAAGTGGACAAGGATGTGATTTTCTCATTACAAGGGAGAAATGTCACATTTGAGCTCAAAGTGAGTTTCCAGTGCCAGGTTACAAAACGCAGGTAATGCAATATGCAGACTTCTAACAGTGGCAGCGAAAGCCTGGCAGGGCTGCATGTTCCTGGGGAGGCAAACCTCTCTTGGCAGCCCAAATCCACATGGGAAGGGAATCATAGAATGGTTTGGGTTGGAAGGGACCTTAAAGATCATCCAGTTCCAGCCCCCCTGCCCTGGGCAGGGACACCT
>JAOXNO010000063.1:23141459-23153622 GCA_028565335.1 Limnodromus scolopaceus
TGAGGACCATGTCAACCCGTCTTTTGAACACCTCCAGGGATGGTGCCTCAGCCACTTCCCTGGGCAGCCCATTCCAAGGCTTGAAAACCCTTTTGGTGAAGAAATGTTTCCTAATATCCAATCTGAACGTCCTCTGGAGCAACTTGAAGCCATTGCCCCTTGTCCTGTCATCTGTGACTTGGGACATGAGACCGACCCCTGCTGCTCTACACCCCCCCTTAAGGTAGTTATAGAGCACGATAAGGTCTCCCCTCAGCCTCCTCTTCTCCAGAGTGAACAACCCCAGGTCCCTCAGCCTCTCCTCACAAGACTTGTGCTCCAGACCCCTCACCAGCTTCGTTGCCCTTCTCTGGACACCCGCGACCTTGGCGGAGTCACATCATGCAGGAGCTGCAGAGGAGCCCGACAGTCCTCTGCAGGGATTCCCCTCAGCCACGGCTGCAGCTTATATCAATTCCTTCCAGCAGCCTGAGGGTATTTATGGTGCAGTGGCTTGGTAGGATTCTCCCTTTACAGCAGATCATTGGAATGAGGCTGGAAGCTCTGGTGCCGCACTTACGAAATAATTCTGTGGTAACGCCGTCCGTTAATAACCTTCGTTACAAGCAGGAGCGGAGTCAAGACGATAGAATTGCAGGCTTGACGAAGGAAAGAACCGGGAAAAAGGCCAGCATCAGCGCTGCCTGCCTTCCTCCTGTATCACCTGCCGCCCCGCTCCGCCTGCACGCTGCAGCAGGGAGCTGCGGCAGGGCTCCCCGGCTGGCTGCGGGAGCCCGCTCCCCGACAGGCATCACCCGCACGGCTTTCTTAAATGCTGGTTTTTCCTCCTCTCGCAAGATCACGTACACACCAGGAAAAATTTCCCCTTTCCTGGTTTGCATGCCTGTAGGTTGAACGAAAAAAAGGGACGGGTACCCCCGCAGGGGGCAGGGATGCTGAGCAGTGAGCTGAAAGTCCTTGTCAGGGACGGCAGGAATTAAAAAAGGCCACTGATGTGGTTCTCCATAAACTTTTGGTAACCTCCTCCTTGCTTTTGTGTCCATCACATACTAGTGCTGCAGGGGAGGGGCTGTGTTTAACGCCCCTCTGTGAACCGGACCCTGCTCTGCCGTGCTGCTCGCTTTGCTGTGAATCTTCCCTTCCTACTTGGCCATGATGCCGTGAAAGACAAAACCAGGACTCAATAGTCGGGATGACTATTAAGCAGGCATCCTTTATTGCAGCGCTGGACGCACAGGGGATCGCTCCTCCAAATGTGCGTGCCAGACAGGGTCAGTTTAACAACATATATGCACACCACACATACATATTCATGCAAGGAGCCTTAACATATTTATTAGCTTCCAGTAATTCATTACCATATGCTACCTCCCTCGTGGAGCCCCCCATCTGTCAGAGGTAAGATAACATTGTGCTGGCCTCATGATTGCCACCTACATGCCGTGCTTTCCTGTCCTGTTACTTATCGTAGCTCTGCAGGGGGGGTAGGACCCTGGTTGTGGTCAGCCAAGTTGTATTTGCTAACTCATACTTAGGTAAGCAAACCTTCAAGCCATACCTAGCCTTATTCTTTAATTCAGCCAGAGCAAAGTGAAAATTCCATGATTCTATGAAAGGCTCATCCCTTGCTTGCTTTTTTTTTCCCCTAAATAGCTGCACCCTCAGCCCAGTCCAGGGGAAGAGAGCCCGTGCAGGGAGGTGCTGGGGGCAGAGGTGCAGTTTGATAATTGTTGAAGTAACTGTTCAACCAGGACTATTAAAAAAGGTACCTGTGCTCTTCTCCAGGCTCCCACAGCAGCTGCTGGCGAGGGCAGGCGGCAGAGGAGAGACACCCCATCGTGGAGGCCAGTGCTGCCCAGTAAGAGCTTTCCTTTTGTACAGAAACTCAGCTAAAGGGCAGTGGAACAAATCAGACATTGTCTCTGAAGTGAAAACATTTCCAGCTCATCCTCTTCATCCTTCGGGTCGATATTCATCCTGCGCACGGAAGCAGTGCCTGCAGACGGACCCAAGCAAAAGTATTCATTCAATAACGAATTCAGCAGTTTACCAGTAGACTAAGACTCAAATTGCAAAGCGATTCATCTTAGAACCTGTTTATAAGTGAAAAACAGGTATCTCGAGGCTGGTAACCTTTTAGAAACACCGTGGTGACAGATTCTGCCTGACAGGTTTGATATGAATTTTGCCCGCTGTATAAATATTGATGGGTTTAACACTTAGCATTGCAGACTTAATCTTCTTAGCAGGTATATTTCCAGATCTAGAGCTGTGCTGACTGAAGGTGCCCCCAGCCCCGGCGTGGCAATCGCACTCAAGGTGGTATTTAGAGTCATTAGTCCTTGAAAGGAAACAGTTAATTGACAAGTGTTCACAAACGTTGTGTGCTTGAAGTGTCTCAGGGGAATTGCCCAATTAATACACTCTCAACCAAGCAGATTGGGGATCGTTAAGAACTCCTGACACGTTACAGGAGGCACTGGGAAGGCACACAAGCAAAGGAGGACTCGTGTGGTCGCATTGCCCTCGTGGTGATGGGGGAAACGAGCCACCCTGGCACTGGCTCTGCACTTCCAGATTCTCCACAGACCCCCTGGAGATCTCTGTGATCAGGTCGAAAAGGAAGCAAAGAAGAGCAAGGTTTCAACGTGAGTGTTTATTTTTAGACCCTGGTGTTCTGACTAGCTCTTCCGAGAAGGTCTATGTCCACAGAGGCTCAGAGCCCACCTCCACCAGCCAGATGCGTAATTTATATCTCCTTTTCTTCAGTGTCAAAGCTGGCTGTGCAAAGGACATACAATATTGAGAAAGACCTGATTTTACTGACACTGAAGGATTAAGGAAGCAAGGCAGGAAAAGAATATTAAAAAATCTGTACATCAGTTTGCTTTGTTTTCTGGCTCCTGGATGTCTCCTGTTTGCTTATTCCACCTGCACGTCTCTGTTCACCTTTAGATAACTTAGCTGATGAAAGTTTATTTTCACTTTAAAAATAAAGAATGTTTTAACCTAATTGTTCAAGCTAATGAGCTGCCCTGCAAATTTTCTATTTTGAACCAGAGCCACTCTCGGTCCTGCCAAACCAAATTCTTTGACCTAATTTCTAAGAATAAATTCCCTCCTGAAAACTGAAGGCAGCCGCACCAATCTGTATTGTCCAGCCTGCTGAAACTGGGTTCTTATAATGAAAATATGCAGAGCCTTCAGCGATGGTGATGCAAATTAAGCTACTGTATTTTTTTTTTTTTTTTTTTTTTTTTGCCAAGGCTATTCTGAAATTCTGAGGTCAGTACTTACACAGCTTGGTGACAAGGGAATTAACTGCACAAAGATCAGGTGATATTAGAATGAAAAAAAAAGCTCACTGGGAAAAAGTAGAAGCATTCAATAATGTATGAAGCATGAATATGCCATTTTTTAAAGTAAAAGAGCTGTAATACTGTTTTCTCATTTTTACACTGACAAATGGAAGCAAAAAAAAAAAAAAGGACTTTGTGTTGCTTATCAACAAACATCCTTTGAAAAAAATAATGATCATAGAATCACAGAATCATAGAATAGTTTGGGTTGGAAAGGAGCTTTAGAGGTCATCAAGTCCAACCCTCCTGCGATAAGTGGGGACATCTTCAACAAGATCAGGTTGCTCAGAGCCCCATCCAACCTAGCTTGGAATGTTACCAGGGATGGGGGATCTCCCACCTCCTTGGGCAACCTGGGCCAGGGTCTCACCACCCTTAGCATAAACAATTTCTTCCTGAGATCTCATCTAAATCTCACCTCTCCCAGTTTAAAACCCCTCTCCCTCGTCCTATTGCTCCACTCCCTGGTCAGGAGTCCCTTCCCCATCTCTCCTGGAGCCCCTTTAGAGACTGGAAGGGGCTCTAAGGTCTCCCTGGAGCCTTCTCTTCTCCAGGCTGAACAACTGTGACTCCTGGTGGGGTCTCCCCGGAGTGGAGCAGCGGGGCAGAATCCCCCTCCTCGCCCTGCTGACCATGCTGCTGGGGATGCAGCCCAGGATGTGGGTGGTTTCTGGGCTGTGAGCACACACTGGTGGCTCATGGTCAACTTTTCACCCACCTGTACCCTCAAGTCCTTCTTGGCAGGGCTGCTCCCCATCTCTTCATCCCCCAGCCTGTATTGATACCAGAGGTTGCCCTGACCCAGGTAAAGGACCTTGCACTTCGTCTTGTTGAACCTCGTGAGGGTCACACAGGCCCACTTCTCCAGCCTGTCCAGGTCCCTCTGGATGGCATCCCTTCCCTCCAGAGTGTTGACTGTGCCACACAGCTTGGTGTCATCAGCAAACTTGCTGAGGGTGTACTCGGTCCCACTGTCTATGTCACTGATGAAGATATTGGACAGTGCTGGTCCCAGTATAGATCCCTGAGGGGCGTCACTGGTCACCGATCTCCATGAGAAGATCAGAGCTCTATGATCTAACTTTTAAAGATGTAGTATGTAGAATGAGTTAACAGGCTGTCGTATTTTAACTGCCAGTTACCCGCAACCACCAGGATCCTTTCCCCTTGCCTCTCCTTTCTGTTTAGGCTGCAAACCCACGTGCCATGGAGTGTATCTCACTGTGACCTCTTGCCCACGCCATAGATCAATGGTAGCCGTGCCGCTGAGATGCTGTGCTTAAATCGAGCCCTGTGTGTATTAATAAATATAAAATCACATAGCAGCTCGGTGCTGTAACCCCGACAGGGCTCTGGGGAGGTTGTCATCAGAAGCATTGTAGCCTGGTGGCAATCGCACCCTGGCACCCAGGATTTGCATTTCTGCTCAGCGCTGGCTACAGCAAGGCTCCAGATTGCTTCAACTAATGTAGGTTAGGCCTCTTTAATCTCTGCTGGCGATATTTTTACATCTTATTTTTCAGGGGAGGTCGTGATACAGGGAGAATACATGATCAGCCTTTCTACAAGGGCTTGACCTTGCAAACTCCTCACTTGGCAAGACCCTGCGGTGGCCAGTGCGGGGCGAGGGCTGGCTGCACAAAACCAGGGATAAAAGGAGCATCTCGGGAAAAGCCATTTGCTGCCACGTCCCCAGATCTCTCTGAGCGCAGGGGGAGGCTGCAGCAGCACATCCCAGGCTGTCAAACAGCAGAAATCACTGCTCTCCCAGCACAGCGCTTGCTTTAGAGGCAATAAAAAATATGATGCCCAAGTCTGGAAAGACACTGGAGCGATGAGGATTTACAGGCAGAATTGGACCCCTGGGAGAGGGCTGGCAGCAGCACCTTAAATACTTGCTGCAGAAACCAGGTTTCCTGGCTGAGCCATTTACCTCTTTCTGAAGATGAAAAACACAAACCAAATTTTGTCAACGTGAATATCTCATGGAACACGGATGAGAGCAGCGGCGTTCCCATCTGTGCACACCGACACATGGCAGGACGAGCCTCAGGTTGTGCTCCAGCTACCCCAAGCTCATCCACTGCCAAGGAGCCCAGCACAGCCACCCCAAAATAATTTATGTTTTCGCCACCCAGAAAAATTTATGATTTGCTTGTGCTCTGCCTTGTGTCACAGAAGTACTTTTTTCTACTGAAAGTATACAAATATATTTAATAAAACTGATACATTTTAAGACTAGAAACTTTGCAACTCTATCATTGCTATTGACTTCAGAGCGAGGATACGTTTCCAAATCCATGCAAAGAAGGGACCTTTCTCCTACTGAATTCAGAAAACGGTATTTGTAGATTTCAAAGAGAAATATTTAACAATATTCAAATGGGCTAAAAATGTCACTGGAAGTTCTTGTCTAGATTTATCATTTTAAACAATAATAGATAACAAGCCTTCCTTAATAAACCCAACAAAATAAGAAAGCATCGAAGGAAAACCAGAAAGAGCTGTGGTTCTATACAGCAGCAAAGATACATTTACAATTTGAAAGAAAAAAAATACCCACTTATTTGTAGTCTTCTTTTTTCTAAGGGAGAAGGAGTTTTTTTGTCTCCAGTTGTAGAGCAGAGAGCTATTTCCAGTCCCTCAAAGACAGAAACTCGGCACAGACCTGGTCAGCCATGCAATCAATTTCCATTATTATTTTTTTCCAAAAGCAACAAGCTTCTGTGAAGCTGCATTTGTTCCATTTTTTTTCTTGGGTGACTGATTTTGCATTAATAACAAGATTATCAGCAAAATTATGCACATACTGATTTCACAGGGTGTCTTATGTGTAACTGCGGGCTTTCTTTCCCTTCAAAGACAAGAGGTTGATAGCAAAAAAAGCGAGGAATACATGATGGCCACCTGCTCTGGTCAGTAGAAGACAGAGCTGAGATGAGAGAGAAAAGACATATTAGAGGATCCTGCACAGCTGTATGAGTATAAGAAGTTCCACCTAAACGTGAGGAGGAACTTCTTTACCGTGAGAGTGGTAGAGCACGGGAACAAGCTGCCCAGAGAGCTGGTGGAGTCTCCTTCTCTGGACACATTCCAAACTCACCTGGACAAGTTCCTGCGCAACCCGCTTTGGCAGGGGGGTTGGACTAGATGATCTCCAGAGGTTCCTTCCAACCCCATATGATTCCATGATCCTGTGATTCTATCCAGTGGACAGTCCTAAGGGTATTGCTCAACTTGGATCAAGATAACTGCCATTATTGCTTTAAATGGGCTGTCCACGATCCTATCTAAATTTAGCTGACAGCAGCATCAGTCTTTGATGGAAGACCCCAGCAGCAGTCCTGAGGACTTACATTTCCTCTAACCAGAGCTACTCACCAAGTACCAGCTGGAAAAGAGCTGTCCCAGCATATGGGACTGGCGCGATGCTACAGCTGAAGTACTGCAGGTGCAGCAGAAGGTCCTGTCAAAACAATATTTTGCTTTCATCCAGAGTCTAAGGACATAATCGGACCACTGTTATCTCCATGGCTTCTCCTTATTCTTCAGGAAACAGCAGCACTGGGTTACCACCCTGCGCCATCTCCCCTTGGGAAAGAGCGAGGTGTTTCTGCAGAACATGGCCAATTAGCTAAGCCTGTGCTGCAGGGCGCAGCTCAGTCCATCCATGGAACTTTCCATGCACTCCCTCAAAAGCTTCTGGGAAGGCTCAGGAAACATAAATAACGTGAGGGGCACCAAACACCAAAAGGACTCCCTTTATTTTGTGAGTTCAACTGCTTGGCTTTTCCTCTGACCAGGCAGTGGGTGGAAGCAGAGGGACACGGTGCTGGCCAGGTTGGCCTCGCACAAGGGGATGGCAGGAGAAAAGTGGAGGAAAGCGCTCCCAGGCATGGACACGCTCCTCAGCACCATCTGTTGTCTTCTCCTCGTTTCTTCGGGGTCCGGGGGAGCCTTCCCGTGACCGGGCATGCAATGAGGTTGCACAAGAATAATTTGTTTGCAGAGGGACTAGCAAGGACAGAGAGCAAGAGAGAACCAGGAGAGGAGAGCATTTCATGCATCGAGCTGAGCTGGGCTGTGGTTTTGCTTCTCCACCCTTGCTGGAGCTTGTACCAGTGGGAAAGAAAACCATGGCAACAGAAACTTAGTTCGTACTTTAATTTATTGCCATCGAGATATTTGCCAAGTGCCAGCTCCCTGAGAAAAATGCATTTTTCATCAGTACTACACAGAAATTAGCATCAGAAGAATTAATGCACTTAATAACTGTCAAGGAACACCGAGAAATGCGCCTGAGACATGAAGACAACTGTATTTATGAGTCCCTTCAACCTATAGCAAACATGAGCTAACTGGATAAATGTCACTGCAGGTTTGAATCATGATTTGGTGTCATTTTAAATTTAAGTGAAGCCAGGATTTGCTTTATTTAGCTAACGCTGGAAGTGACATAATGAATAAAGGGCAGAGGCTCCCATTTGTGTTGCAGATCTCTCAGCTTTAAACCTAGAAGAAGGTGTTTCCCAAGTGGTTCAAGCCATAAGCAAACATGGATATTTTGTGCCCAGAGGAGAAGGGGGGTGTAACAGAGGTGGAACTGGTCAGACCCTTTTGCCAAACAGCCTTGGGACTCACGCCATCTCCTCCTCATCAATTTTCCTCCTTTATCTAAGCAAGGAGCCGCTGAAGCCCACTCTCCCATCCAGGAGACCTCTCATGATACACATGCAGCCAGCCGGCTGGTACTTCACAGGTGGCAAAGCAGCAACGCAGAGCATTTATGGGTGTCTACAAGAGACCCAGGGGTTAGTCTGCTGGGTTTAGAGCTCCCGAGCCTGCTTGGTTGCTCCGTTCCCTGGCTTAACTCCAAGGTTATCCTCCTGCTACCCCAGATTCCCAACAGCACAACTGCTCTGCACCGCTTTGGTGCCTCCTCTCCCTCTGTATCACAGCCTGCTAATTTGAAGTGACAGAAAACAAGCAACCAACTGCCCAGAGCATCTCTGGGCTTTACATCCTCGTCTCGAGAGAGTCCACATCTTGGTTTTGGCCCAGGGACAAAAAGAAGTAACTTTTTTCCACAACACTAATGTTGAAGCAAAGCTAATGTATTAAATATACAATACACAGACTTCAAATACAATTAAGATGACTACAGGTAGCATCATATTTCTATGAATATTTCTGAGGGAATGTCAATCTCTGCACTTTTTTTTTTTTTTTTTTTTTTTTTAATATACTGCATTGCCAACAGACAGCAGCACTGACTGCCAGACACGCACTGCAGCACTGAGTCCTGGGTTTGCTTTCAGGACCTACTTTAGGAAATTTGGGCTGTGACGGGCCCATTTTCCCATCTGAAGCAACAGCTTGTTCATACATTTCTAGAGGGTGGTGTTTTCAGTCATGTCCTGATCTGGAGCCAGACTTCCTCCTCCAAATTATTAAACACCATTTGCTTGCACTGAAGGCTGTATTGCTGAAATTCATACTGTGTGTTAGTCTGCAAGCTGGTAACAAACTGACCACTTTTTTCAGCCTCATGGTTCTAGTACTGAACATTATTTAGTGCCACATACAAAATGGCATCTTTACTAGGAGAAAAATAGCAACTGATTCATTGTTCAGCTGATGGGAGGAATTACCTCCATCACTGTGTGATTCCTCTTGATTCATCCCACGCCTGGAATCATGAAGGAATAATTTAAAGTCAACTCAACAAATCAGTAAGCTCTAAACTCACTGCCTAACAGCCACCGAGCATCGCTGTGGGCAGCTCGGAAAGGCTGGTGCTTTGTGCACGTTGCTGATGGACAGAAGCAAAATGTGAGGATATCTCAGTCGCAGAGTATCGGTGCTGCAGAGATGAAAGCACGGTTATAGAAATAAATGATGATCCCTCACCCAGGGTTCACTGTGGAAAGCCAGCTCTCAAGGGAGAAGGTAGAAACAGAAGCAAGCCGGAGAAAAGGAATCAAAATTTTATTGTAGGCAAAGCAAGATCTGTGCAGGGAAAGAGTGACAAAAATGGAACTGTTACGTGTGCTGACGAGACAAACAGGACAGGACATGGCAGATCATCCTAAAATACTGTAAAGCCTGGTGTGTGCCTGCTTGCACATAAGACAAGCAGAGGACAGATAACTAAAGGAAAAGCATCCAAGCCAGAAGCAAATACAGGGAAAAAGGAGTTAGAAAAGCAGCAACACAAAGCAGATACTCTAGGACCCAGTAACACAAAAAAAATATAAGATAGGGATAACGTGAACGACAGGAAAATAACTCAAATACCAGAACGACTCAGCTCCCCGGATGAGCTGGGGTAACAGGGATGACCTTATAGACACGTGGTGGAGTGTTTATCTGCCGCAGAGCACCATTTCTTTCAGGATCCTGCTGTGGTCTGGGCAGTCTTTATTGTTCCCATGGCACAGCTTCAGTGTGTCCAGAAACACGGGGTTTCCCAACAGTGTTCTAGCATGGCTAGAAGGCGAGTTGTGTGCCAAAGGGAGCACACCAGGGTAGCCCTACAGAATCCACCAGGTTATTGATTCACTAAGTGAATAGTCTGAAAGGCTGTAATTGCTGTCTGGGCTGCATTATTGCAATGAGGGTTTTAATGGAGAGTTAAGAGCAGCGCTGACCTTTAAATACCCTATGCATTCTAAGGCTGCGCTAGATGATTTTACACCAATTATTTATTAGCATTATAAGTAAAGGAGTTATTATCATTCATGAATTCTGTAACAGTCAATTTGTTTCTCTGCCCAGAGCCTTGAAGTGCCTATTTCACAATTTCTTAGCGATGTAACCATAGGAACTAAGTGGTTGCCAACATAAACCTTCATAATTAATGACGATAAGCTTTCACCCTATTGAGTGATGCTGAAATGTATACAGAGTTGATGAAATACACCCCAAGGGCTGTGGGACCCTGCAGGCAGCGGTGCATCGACTTGCTGTATGTCACACCTACACACTGCCTACGTTGGCTCAGCTCTGCACCGGGGAAACTCTGGCACAAAGCAGCCTGCGGTGAAATGGGAGACCAAGGTGGGAGATCTTCTGCCCTGGGAAGCAGGGATCCCTCTGAGCTGTAATAAAAAGGAAAGACAGTGCCCCTGACCCTCTCCCTGAGCACCACAGAGGAATGGGAAATGGCTGGGGAGTGGAAGCCCCCCGCCCCGGGGCAGCGGGAGCAGCAGGGCAGCACCAGGTCCCTTGTCCCAGAGCACCAGGGTTTCGGCAGCTCTGAGGGGTCATGCTCTGCTACGCGGTTTGGGGCAACCCCAGAGCTGGGGTCAATTCCCTCCCCATGGCAGAGGACCCACCTCAGAGGAGGTACAGAGCTGCGGTTACCTCCTGCAGGGTCAAACACAAAACAGCAGTCAAACAGCTTCTCTGGGTGTCCTTCCTGTCCCTGTCACGCTGGGATAAGTGTTTCCACTCTGTTCCCCTCTAAAGAGTTTTTTCCTACCCATCTGCTGCTGGAGGACAGAGAGCTCCTCTGCAGATGATCCTCCTCAAGCGCCCGTGTGTGGTTTCCAAGCAATAACCTGGCTTTTCGTAAGAACCTATGCAGGGACGCAAACACTCCATCCCTGGAGGTGAGAATTTTATATACTTGTGTAGCAAGCCATAGAATCACAGAATCATAGAATTGTCTGGGTTGGAAGGGCCCTTTAAGATCATCGAGTCCGACCACCAACCTAACTGATAAAAAACCAGCACTAAACCATGTCACTAAGCACTATGTCAACCCGTCATATGCCAAACACCACCATGAAAGAATGCTTTTGCTCCTGCTTGCCTGTAAGCAGCACAGCACAAGACCTTACAGGGAAAATTTTTCACTAACCCCACAAATTAGGCTGGCAAAGTGCTTTCTTGCAGAGGATGGCACAGTCAGCAGAAGCGAGGTGGGGGGAATCAGAGGGGTCTTGCAGACTGGACCTGGCACAGTTGGTCCAGAAAGCTCAGCTGAGGGTCACCGAGTGGCCTGACCAGCCGTGAGGACTGACTGCTTTAACATACATGTAAAAAGTGCAACCCAAACAAAACCATATGCCAAACCAAATGCACTGGCCACTTGCAAACTCAGGACACTCTTTGGGGAAAAGGGGGAGAAACCCACAGGGCTGAGATACCCACTAGACTCCCAGCACACTCTCCTTATGAGCCACTGCAGGAGCTCCCAGGACACAGCTCAGGACATCCAGGCGCAGGCTGCATGGACGGGCCATGGTGACAAGTGGCAGCATGGGCTGAGAAGCAGCCTGGCAGAAAAGGACCTGGGGATGTTGGTCGACTGTCGGCTGAACGTGAGCCAGCAGTGTGCCCAGGTGGCCAAAAAGGCCAACGGCATCCTGGCCTGGATCAGGAACAGTGTGGTGAGTAGGACCCAAGAGGTGATCGTCCCCCTGTACTCGGCACTGGTGAGACCCCACCTTGAGTACCATGTCCAGTTTTGGGCCCCCTACCACAAGAAAGACACTGAGGTGCTGGAGCGGGTCCAGAGAAGGGTAACGAAGCTGATGAGGGGTCTGGAGCACAAGTCTTGTGAAGAGAGGCTGAGGGAGCTGGGGTTGTTCACTCTGGGGAAGAGGAGACTAAGGGGAGACCTTATCCAACTCCCTGAAAGGAGGGTGTAGAGAGGCGGGGGGTTGGTCTCTTCTCCCAAGTCACAGATGATAGGACAAGGGGCAATGGCTTCAAGTTGCACATGGGGAGGTTCAGGTTAGATATTAGGAAATATTTCTTTACTGAAAGGGTTGTCAGGCATTGGAATGGGCTGCCCA
>JAOXNO010000063.1:23258127-23270995 GCA_028565335.1 Limnodromus scolopaceus
GGGTGGTGGAGCACTGGAACAGGTTGCCCAGGGAGGTGGTTGAGGCCCCTTCCCTGGAGACATTCAAGGTGAGTCTCAACGAGGCCCTGGGCAACCTGATCTAGTTGGGGGTGTCCCTGCTGACTGCGGGGGGGGCGGACTAGATGACATTTGAAGGTCCCTTCCAGCCCAGATGATTCTATGATTCTATGACCCCAGCTCTGCAAGAGGAAGGGAAGGAGGAGGAGAAAAGGCTGTTATCAAAGTTCCCCTCCCCCTGCCAAGAGCTGGTTAAGGACTTGAGATTTTAATCTGTGTAATAAATAAAAATCAGCAGGGCAACTCTTACCCATAAAGAGCCTGTGCTGCACTGGAACTGCAGCGTGCTGCTCTGCAGAGCAAACTTCTTATTTTTTCCAGCTTCACAAAAGCAACCGCTCTACACGCTGCCTAAGTATTACTCTTTTAGCCAACCATTGTTAGCAGAAGAGGAGGTAGTTGCTACTTTGGGGGCTGTCCCCTGCTTACAAAAGGACTTACGCTGGTGATCGTGAAAAAAATATTTCCCAGCAGGCATTCAAAGCTATTTTTAGTTCTAGCAAAATATGAAAATGAACATAAAATCCTTGTCGCTACTTTTCTCCTCTAACCAGCATTTCTGTGACGGCCCAATTAAACTCCCTTTAGAGGATACACTGTCCTAAAGGACTGTGACCACGTGCACTGGTTTACAAAGACGATGTAATTGTCTCTGTGATGACCACTACGATTTTGGGGTTGACGCCTCATAACAAAAAGGCTTCAAGAGACTATATTAACAGCAACAGCAGCTCGCTCTTCTATAATTTTTTTTCAGTTTAACTCACCAGGGAGCTTCCTTACTTATGGAAGGATATAGAGTGTGAGGACATGAACTAAGAAAGTCAGTAAGGAATCCGGGAACTACGATTATCATCGCTGCAATAGGCTTAGAAATTTTAGTGTGGTATAATATTTATATCAAACTCACAGTATACATAATACGCAGAAGAAAAAAAAGATTTTTCAAGAAAAATACAAAGCAAACTTGTTCTTTGTGAATCCAAATTATGAATAATGGCAAGTTCTAGACTTAACTTCGAATATCATAGTCATTGTTCTAATTTTAAAACAACCCCGACATACCAAGGCCTTCATCATGGTAAATGTGAAACAAGCAGTAAGTCTTACCCCAGAGATAAGAAACACTTTACAGAAGTCCAAAACAGGTAAAATCTGCAAAAAACTGGCAGCTTCCAGAGTGTCCTGAAGGTTGTCCATGTTAAGGGAAAGTTTTGCAGTATATATGAAATCTATTATCTTCTTTAGGCCTATTTTGTTCACACCATGAAGCTTAATGCACATTAAATCCTGCTCCTTCATTCCTCCTGAAAAAGACACATAGGTAAGTTAAAGATCGTTTTGATTGGCTTGAAATAACTTCATAAACTTATACAAAAATTAAAATAGAATTTTAAAAGTTTAATTTAAAAACCCATATGCAACAGCAGAGAGAGTGCAACTACACGGGTCGTTTGCGGCGCGGGGCTGAGCCCCACACACCACCCATGGTGGGTCTGGGTGCCCGCAGGACGGTGATTTGGAGACAGCAGCATCCTTGGAACAAAAACGCCACCTGTGAACATGGCCTTGAAGTAGTCGCTGGCGGAAGCCATCATCGCCCGGTGAACAGGAAACACTTCGTCACCATCTCCCGGAACGAGCGTCACGTCGCAAAGCAAACCTTCCACTCGCAGCTGGTCAAAACCCTGCGAGAAGAGCACAACGCAAAGCGTCCGGCTGATTTGGGAGAGGAGTAACAGTCTCGTTCATTCCCCTTATAAATACTTAATAACTTATAATTACATATATACCATAGTTCCAAAAAGTCACTAAGAAATCATTTGTTATCTTACAACCAGTATCTCTAATATATTCAATGACAATTATGCATTGGAAAACAGGCAGAAGAATTATTATTTTGCAGAAATGGCTGAAGAACACAAAATACACTAGGCCTTCGAAAGTAGCTTTATTCCACTAATTAAGTTTTGTCAGGAAAACATATGTTTTGTAAGCTCCTACTCCAGCAGTTGTTTCAGGGAGGGACTG
The DNA here is from genome assembly GCA_028565335.1 of Limnodromus scolopaceus. Lineage (NCBI taxonomy): Eukaryota > Metazoa > Chordata > Aves > Charadriiformes > Scolopacidae > Limnodromus > Limnodromus scolopaceus. The sequence goes on from JAOXNO010000063.1 coordinate 23,260,237, forward strand.
ATATCTTTTTTGGACCTCCCCTTTCTGGACACAAATACATTCTAGACATATTTCTGTTCCACACAGTAAGTACTTTGTGCTCTATAACTACCTGAAGGGGGGGTGTAGAGAGGCGGGGGTTGGTCTCGTCTCCTAAGTCACAGGAGATAGGACAAGGGGAAACGGCCTCAAGTTGCACCAGGGGAGGTTCACGATGGATATTAGGAAACATTTCTTCACCAAAAGGGTTATCAAGCCTTGGAATGGGCTGCCCAGGGAAGTTGTTGAGGCACCATTCCTGGGGGCGTTCAAAAGACAGGTAGACATGGTCCTCAGGAATATGGTTTAGCAATTTTTATTTCCTATTTCTTATTTATTTTTTTGTCAGAGTTAGGTTGATGGTTGGACTAGATGATCTTTAAGGTCCCTTCCAACCTAGACGATTCTATGATTCTACTTTGCAACCAAAGATGCTGCAAAATACTGGGACCTAAAAGGAAAGCTGTCACTTGGTTCTATGATTATCAAATTTATTACCTGCATTTACATGGCAATAACTCCAAAATAAGCTCACATTACATATACGATCTTTTCCGAATTACCCATAATGGCAAACTAATAAAAAAAGAGTTCTCCACAACAGTATCCTAGAGAAGATTCTCCATTAAATATACATCCAGTCGGGGATGCTGGAGGATGGTGGAATCCTACCCTCCCTCACGCGCTGCAGAACAGAAGCTCAAACATCAAACAATTTCCTTCACCCAGGCACGTCTGATATTTTTCTACTCCTAGCGAAAATGTAAATATTGCCTTTAGAGATTCAACATTTAGTGATGTCTTGGCATCAGCCTCCATGGTTTAAAATCTAAGTTATCTTAAAGAAAGGCTGTATTTTTAAGACTGCAAAGGTAAGTAGAGATCAAGATTCAAATTTGTCTCAGAGAAAAGAACAGAGTGCAAATGAAAAACTGAATTATTAGCTCCAATAAATACCAGAAGCCGAATATGCGTTTATATAAAACTAACATTTTTCAATGCCTCAAGCGACTTGCCTGAAGTTTCTACAAAGAAGGCTTTCCAACTACCAGTTCTCCATTTGCTCAAATGTTGAGGAAAAAAATGAAACAAGGGCAAATAAGCTGTGCACGCTTTACCCAGGATTCTGGGCACCACTCTGGGCGGTTCTGTCCCCCGCTGTATCAACAGGAATATCTTTGCTACTCATGACTGCAGGCTTTTTCTAGCAAGTGAGTAAGGCACAGCTCTGCAACTGGTGTTTCACAGTTTTGTTCTCCCCATTTCCCTCCTTCACTGATGATCTTTTTGAGTATAAAACACACAATACAGACATGAGAGTCTTCATAGTCTAAGCAGATTTTTCTGTCGGATGGTAACCAGTTTACATTGGTTGCAGTGACCTTCATCTCACATTGAGGGAAGTCTTTCCGTTGGCCAACTTTAGCCAGAAAACCTACAGCAAGGGGCCAACTCCAAGCACACCAAAGAAACAGTCTCAAGATTACAGCACCTATAAAACCTAAAGAGACATCATGAAAAATATTGAGAACAATTTAACTTGTTCCAAAATTTACAAACGAGGGAGAGCTATGCATAGATCCCCCAAGCCTTAGAAACTAAACCAAAAGAATTATTAGCTCCTCTGAACAAAAAAAAATCCTTCCAATTTTTGTCACAAAACTTAGGTAAAACAGCAGCAAATAAATAAAAAAGCAGCATTTCTCTGAGAAGCCATGCCATACCGATGTCTTCTGCGATCTGAGAAGGGCTGGGCTGGAGAGCAGCAGGAGCCATGGCAGCTCTGAGCTTGACTCCGCATGAGGTGGGCAAGCTCCAGCACAAACAGTAATATAAAATCAATTCAGATTTAAATTCTTAAAGCTTCAGGGAGGACAGCATTTTAATCCATTCTACAGCATGGCAGTGCCCCGTAGTCAGAGCCAGCCCGGGTCACCTGGAGCTCTCGCCGCACCTACAGCAGCATCGGTTCACACGGGAGATAGCACAGGGGCTTGTCTAACTTTAATGACAACATTATATCCAAGTGAGCTTCTTTCATACAGCTATCGCTTCATCATTCAAACGGTATTACCTCTTAGAACTCCATGCTGGCCAGGGATACAAGCCCAGGTAAAGGCCAGGGTGCTTTTCCGAGCTGTGGCTGGACGTCCAACCTTTAACTGGCAGGAAGGAGTTCCAAGCCACACTCGCTTGTGGGCATCATCAGCAGGCACACTAATGTGCATTTTTGGGGGGCTTTTTAAGAATTACTAGTCTGATAAAGTCTATTGAGTGGAGACATTGTTCAGAGCAGCCAAAATGCTCAGCACAGATCAATAGCGACATAAGAATATGTAATTACCTGTAATACCACAGAACTGTGAGTATTGCTGGTGAAAAATCTTGTGGTCCCTGTCTTAGAAGACTGTAGATGGGCAGAGACGCCCATATCGCTGCTGCCGAGAGATACTTTCATATGAGGATCCTCCTCTTCCACCAGAGATCTAAGAAGATCAGAACAAAGAAACCTTAAGAACAAGCTCATTTTCATTCACCGCTTTTGCGTATTAAAACCAGAGTCTTCTGGGATGGAACGTAATGGAATCAGTCTTTAGTGCTCCCCTTCAGCTAATCTAAGAAAGTGAAGCATTAGCAGGCTCTAAACCAGCGTAACTTCAAAAACTTTATTTTTGGCTAATAAATTTTTCCTTTTCCTCCCACCCCCACCTCCCTGTTTGAGACACTCGCAGACTATTTTATTTCTGCGTGTGCTTGCAGGATGCGCGCAGGGGTTCGTCCAGCGTCTTACCAGGTCGCCAAGGAGGATTGAAATGCTAAGGGTAACATTAAAGTTCACCAATTTCATTCTTGCATTATCTTGCTCAAGTATGAACAGGATAATAGAAAATACACATCGTGGAGTTTCAACCTGTAACTTCACACTTCCTTTCTAAACCCACAACTGGAACTCCTCCTCTGGGACACGATATCCAGTATTTTCCTACTGCAGGCAACCACTTCATAATTTTATTTTAAGATTTGTTAGTGTGAAGTCAATACTTACGTTTTTGGTTCCAAGCAACTACTGTCCAAATCTAGATAGGAAGGGTGAATTTACGTAGAACTGGTAAAGAATTACTGCACTATTATTAGCTTTCCATTTTAATCTTCAGATGTAAATTAGTCTTACATAAAGAGATATGCATATGAGATTCTAACTACTCTAACCTGTAATTATTATAAAATGTAAATAAATTTAGTCTCCAGAAATATTAACAATAACTAGTTCTTGTAATTTCTGTGATCTAATGTACTACTTATTAGCATGCATAGTGGTATAACGCGTATATACACAATATTAATTAGCAAACACAAGCTGTTAATCCACAGATGAGGGCATCTTCATTATTAATAAAGACTCCATGTTTCAAAAAACGATTCATAGCAGTTTGCCATAATTGCTGCCAATCTCAGATACAAAAAGTTTTCTAAATTTTAAACGTGCAGGAAAAAAACATTGGCCTCCAAGCCAGTTTCAGAAATTACTTTCAACGAGTGACAAGAATGCGCTTAAATTCCCCCCGTCCCCACGTTTTGACTGCAATCACTATGTAAGGACAAATTTGGAATTTGTGGATGAAAAAATAATTTTAATTTTTTCCCCCCCCCCCAAAAAATAGATTAGTTTTGGTTTTTTCCTAAAATACCTTCCCCCACCTTCTTTGGGTACAGGGGCTTTGTAGAGCAGTTTCTGAAACTCACACATTACCCTGGCAGCACTGATGTCCCCTGTTCGAACCCATGAGGACATCAGGTCGGCGAGGAAAACGTATTCAAACCAAAGCCAGCACTCAAGGGCGTACACGGGTCTGCAAGGGGGAGAGTTGATGCACACAGACATAACACGTAGGGACACGAGTACCTCTGAGGAGCTTTGACTTCTGGTGTAACAACCCCATACTCGGACATCTGACAAAGTTAAGAAACGTGGAGGTACTGCAGCGTGCGAGAGTCGGGGCATTTTGGAAATAGAATTATCCCTATTCGATAATACAGAATGTAATTTTTAAAAAGTTTTACAGGGTGTACCTTAGAAAAGCGCTCTCCAAACGAACTTTGGCATCCATCAAACGCATACGGGGGTGGAACTCAGCAGCAATCAGTGCTCACAACCCAACACATTTTTGTTCACTTTGTCCTAGGGTGTTCTGGGGGTGGCTTTTTGTGGTTTTTTTGCTTTGTTTTAGTTTTAATACAATCACATCAAGGAAAGAGTCTACCATAATTTCAAAGGACACCCAGTCTCTAAATTTGTACATGTCTTCCTAAGAAGAAATATGAAATAATGTGGGGAGACTGGTAAGCGTGGGTGGGAAGGAACCACAGATTCAACTAGCACGAGCCTGGCGGGACTTGCTCTTGAAAGATCTTCCCAAAATGTCAGCTCAGACAGCCGTTACACGAAGGGGCTTTTAACTTTTTCTAAGCTCAGAAGAAAACAGAAGATGTACATATACATCACTTAAAATCGTTAGGAAAAGCAAGGTACACGTAAAGCCATTTTCTTGGCTGTTTGGAGTGGGTTTTCCCCATGGTTACCAGGTCCTCCCCACCACGTGCTACCTCGTTTCCCAACCACCAGCCCCCTGCTCACCTTTAACAAAGGAAGCCAAGACCTTGGCCATGGCTCGTTGACCCCAAGGTTGGCAGAGGTGATGGCACAGCGTTCCTGAACAGGTCACACTGCACCCAACGTCCCAAGCTTTGTCCCCTAGACTCCTCAACAGCACAAGATGCTTCTTACAACCACACGGCCAGCAGAGAGCGCGCCCGGGACTTCAAAGTGCTTCCAATACTTAATTAAGTACTTAATAAAGTAGGCACTGGAGGTGCCAGCTGTGCTCCACCAGTTACCTCCCTTGCCCCACGTCCAGTACATACTGGGCAGATATCTAATACTGATCTCACACACAAGCTCCCAACTTGATGCTCTTCTACATCAGAGATGTTCACTATTTCTTTTCCACGTTCGCTGTTATGTATAAGAATTAGACATTAAAAATACTCGTGTATGAGAATTAGACACTGAAAATTGCACACTTCCACGCTATAAAAATCCACTAGAATATAAATGTTACAGTTCCAGTCTCAAACATTAACTTGGCTGTGTACGACTCTACGAGAGCACAGTTATTTTAAGAAAACCAAATGATATTATTCCTATATTGGTTTTTGCTTTATATCTAAACAACTGACTAATTTAAAAAAAAATGATCTTTTAATTTTTTATTATTTACCGCCACCATCACCACCTTTTTTCCCCTCCAGTGTAATCATTTGGGAAGGGCAAGCACCCTCTCCCGTTCTGCAGCCAGTGACATTCTGGAGCCGGCTCTGGCAGCAGCGACAATGCCAGGCAGCAGTAAGACCTGACAAAAGCTCATCGATCCCAGAATCCCAGCCTTGTGACATCCACCGAGGGGGAACGAGCATTCCCGGAGCCACCAGAGATTCCGGGTTTGTCGCTGCCTTTGCCCCAGTTTCAGGGTTTATCTTCACACGCCAAGAGAACCCCGTCTTTGTAAGCCCGAGTGACGATGTCCCAGCTCTCGGGCACCGGGCTGGGACCAGCACACCCAGAACCCGTAAACCCCAAGCCCTGTATCCCACGTAAGAGCCGTCTAAAACTGCCCTGCAAAGAAATGTTTATCTATTTAGAATGTAACTTCTGTCTGGGGGGCTGTGAAGCCAGTATTCAGAACCCACTCTGCCATTTGCACCCAGGACAGACGGGGAACGCGCTTCTCATCCACCCAGCTCCCAACAAAACCGCAGTGAGTACATCTGTCTCGTTTGGACACTTACCAAAGGCATTATTTACGTTCATTAACACGGGTCTGCTAAGCACTACAATTAATTATATAAAAATTAATGTAAACATATCGATTTTTTTACTTTATTGTAAGGACAGTATATCACAATTAAGCATACTACCCAAGAAGAAAGCTAATTCATTTTCTAATTAATTTTATTGTTCTGATCAATAGAAACCATTAAACAAGAAGGGCAGCAGTAGCATTTTTAAGCAGAATTAAAAAAAAAAAAAAAGAAAAAAAAGTTGGAGGAGGAGATGACTAAAACTCCAATAAGGTGCTAATCCACACCGAGTGGCCCTACGTGTGGCTGGTGACACCGGTCTCCAGAGGGGCTGGATGTGGGAGCGTGGGGACGGAGGGGATGCCGGATCCCCCTGGGACGGGAACGCCGGCAGCACAGTAGAAGGCAGAGGCGCCGCCTGGCCCTTCCCGCACCTCCAGGTTCCAGGAAGGGACCCCGAGGTTAATTAGCTGCTACCACAGAATAAGCCATCAGTCAGAAGCATCTCTATCCCTACGGCGTTCCTTCAGGCACAGCACAGGTTTTTTTTTTTCCCAGCTCCTGCAACCCAACTCGTTTTTCTCACCACTCCAAGTTAATCCTCCAGGTACCTGCAACTGGCGCTTTTGTAGCGACGAAATAGGGAGTGTGCAGTACACGGGTGTTAATTAAATATCTTCATTTCCTAGCTTCCTGTCAATTTTGCAGGAAGATAGCTTTGCTTTTTACCATTAAAAAACAAGATGTAAGTCTTCGTGCTGTAGAAGATTGCTCACTAGATTCACTTTCATTTACTTTCTCTTTAAAGACGCTATTTTTAGTCTTGTTCATCTACTAAAAGGTACCTGAACAATTTGTGTAATCAGCAATTATTTTAGAACTCAAAAGAAGACAGTAAGCCAAGTGTTGAGCTACTGAAAGAGTCCTGCCAAGCTAATGTGAAGGTACACTGACTTTTGGGGTTTGGGATGGTTGGGGTTTTTTTCCCATAGCCCAGGCAGAGGAAAATCACAGCTAAGGACCACCGTAGTGGAGAAAACAGAGTTGAAATTGGAGTAATTTAGTAGTATTATTTAATATTTCATTGATTTGAAAGATACAACTTCAGTGGCTTTTAAGTATTATCAGGTATATAATTCCCTAAACCTTGTCCCAACACAGAACAAAACACGGTGGGGTAACAAGAAGAGTTCACTTTGGTTAATGAAGAGAAGTCTGGAAGCCACCTCAACAGGTCTTCACGAATCCTATGTTTAATTGCTGGTCCTGCACAGGGAGAAGCAGCACAGGTAAATCCGGGCTGGCACAAGCTTTAAGGAGCTCAGAACGGCAAATAAACAATTTGAAAACACACAGAGCGACCACAGTATTTACAGGACTTCTGTCCATTGCTGCTCCCAGCTCCACAGGCCGTCCCCCATGGATTACTTGCTGGGAATTATGGAAACTGAAGGGCCTCGACTGGAGAAAAGTGAACTCTGCAGGACACTCAGGGCCATGGGGACCTGCCATGGAGACAGAAGCTACCCAGGCTCTCCATCACTGCTGGCTGTGCCTCCTTCAAAAGATGCTTTAGACACTAGGACTTTCCAGCAACAACTGACGGGTACTTTGGAAAGGGCTGGAGTTACCACAATTCACAGAGCAAAACTGCTTCCTAAAGCACTTTGCAAATATTGACCTGTTCAAAGAGTCCAGAGGCAACCAGGTGACCCATGAAAGCAGGGACCTGCAGAAACTAAGACAAGTTTTCCTGTCGACTAAAATATTCAAACCTGGCATTGCCATTTTGGGCAGTGTTCAGTGGCAGGAACGGAATAAACCAACATTCCGTTACGGCATTTTCTTCCAAAGTCACTGAACTCATTCTGATGCAAGAGAAACAAGGGAACTATGAATATTCTCAGGGGTTTGTTCATTTACATCAGTAAAGCATTGATCTGGTAGAAACTGTCAGAGCACGGCACAGAATCTTGGAAAACAAAGCAAGGAGATCAGCCTACAGCCACGGGTATTTTAGAGCGCGTGTTCTCTGATTTATTTAAAACCCACAGTCTTTACATAACTCAGTAAAAGCTTGCCAAAGCCATATTGGCCAGACAGTGAATTCTTAATTTGGTGAAGCTCAATAGCTTGTTTTTGAAAGGATTATAACCTTATTTTCTCTGTCAAATTACTGTTCAATGAACCATGACTGCAAGTGTGCTGGTCACTGGTAAATGGCATCTTCAGCAATGGCTCCTGGCACGTGCCAGTATTCTGGTATTCATCAGCAAACAAAGAACCAGATTTCAATTTTCTACTAAAATATTCTTATTACAAGACAAATCTTTACTATTTTTTGATCTATCAAAGAAAACCAGCATATTACAGGGCCGTCCTATACATGCAGATATGCATGTATTTTGCTAACGAACCGGATGAACCTAATGAAAAGGCCAGCGAAATACAATGAAACTTTCATTTACTATTAGATAGAGTAATTCTTTACTTTGTATGCATAATCTGCCAAAAAGTATTTTAGTATGCTTAGTCTGCCAAAAAATAATTTAAGTATTGACTATCTTACTGTCTTCCCATTACAAACAGATGTTCCAGCTTCATAAGTAATGAATTTAGGAATTCCCTGACAAATTACATGGCCACCTAGGAGCTCAATAAGCATAACTGATACAGGAGCATTGCATAAAGGAAAATCCTATAACACTGCTATTAAGAAATTAAAATATTAATATAATGTAGGTGAACAAATTATACAATCATAGTATTTCCCATTTCTTCCATGCCATATCTTCACCCATACAATTTCAGGAAATTCTTTATAGGTTACCTTTAGAAGTTATAAAGGTAACCTATAGAAGTTATCTTTATATTTGTCCTCCCCCGAAACAACACCTCATCTTTTTATTACTATTTTTTAACAGGACTTTCTAATTTAATTCCTTTGTGGTATCAGCAAGCCAGTAAAACTAGCCCGTTTCGTGATTACTTAGGGGTTTCTCATTACAAAAACACAGCCAAAAGTTTCTCTAGGAAATGCAAGCGTACATTTTAAAATAGCTAGAAGAGAAAACAAAGAGAACAGGTCATTTTTGTTCGGCCGGGGTGACAGAGCAAGTGAACTCCTCTCCCAACAGAGCAACCACCCCGTGGGGCAAATGTCAGCTCTGCTCTGGGGCACCTGGGACTAATCCTGGCACCGACGGAGATGCGAAAGGGGCTGAAGGTGGGACCACGGTGACCAGGGACACACAGAGCATCAGCACTGCAAATCAGGGTTTGCTTTTTTTCCTTTTTCTTTCTTTCTCATTATGGCCACTCATGCCATGCCATCAGCTTCAGATGTCACTGTTTCGCAGAGCAATTTAAAGGCTGTATTTTTAATAGACGAGCCAGAGGCTGACAACGTAACTAGAACCACTTTGGATTTCTCAGGTCACTGCTTTGCTTTAAAGCCTGGTGGGTGCAGCTTTCCAAAGCAGCTGCAGCACCCAGCGCTGAACGCTGCTCCCCTCGGGCAATGCTCCCACGGTGGCACCGGAATATCTCACTTTTTACACCTGCCCTCGTTTATAGATTAGCTTTCCAATCTACACAGCAGCACCAGCAGAACATTTCAACATTTGTTTCGAAACTCGATACTGAGCTCTCCTATGTCTCTGCTCCAGAAGAAAGACGTGAAACAAAGCTTACTCTTTCTTAAATTAAAAAAAAATAGACATTCCTATATCCACGAAGGTCAGGCTGAACTTTGTTCAACCTGTCAGGCTCAAGGTAACCTGCCTAAGCTATTTTAGATGCAAAGTTTTGGAGACTAGCACACAAATGTCAAGCCTTTAACCTAGAAATGATGGTGGCTACTAGAAACCCTCAGATGATTGGAGACACCATCGCTGTTCCAAAAGCCAATGGATTTGGATGGAAAGGAGGACAACACTGAAATGAGGATATTCCCAGCATCACTCTCACCTTTTTGTGTCCCTTCCTAGTAAGATCCCACCGTGACCAAAGCCAGCACAAACAAGGTCCCACAAAAGCCAGCAGAAAGGTCTGAGCAACATCAACCACCGTTTCAGTGCGATTTCCCCAAGGATACGCACACAGAAAACGTTCTCCTCAAAATTCCTTCTTAAACAACTAAACTATCAGAGGTCTCAAGCTGTTTGCAGTATAATTACAGCCCGCTGGTTAATTCAAATTTGTTTTCCACAGAAACAAAGCAATATTTGGCTCAGTCATTGCTATAAAGCTTTTGTTCCTAACAGTATTCGGTCTCTCTGGGAGCCTTAGCATCACATCCACATTTATCTGTTTGACAAAGGGTTTACACTCATGGAGCCATTTGTAGCTTAAATTTGCAGCCTCAGATTGTTTAACGATGCTAAATTAGAAACGGTTCTCTAATGACTTTTTGCCAAAGTTGGTGTTAGCCTATTGATTCCTACTATTAAAAACGGAAAAAGCAAAGCAAACACACGGGCTTTGCAGCTCTTCTACAGAAGCAAAACTGCTTTATTTCCTTGACGTTCCAAAAGGTAAAATACAGCAGTCACTGGGGTGTCCCAGCCCGGGCTGGGCTGACACTGCACATCCTGTTCTCCACCCGTTATATTTTGCTTTAAGTTTTCCAAAGGCAAGCCATACTTTCATCCCGGCAGCTGAACGCTGCCTGTGCATTACAAAACACTGACATATTGTGCATTCACCAGCGGAACAGGGTTCTACCTGACCCGTCTTAAAGTCAGTTTTCACACACAGAGAAGTTGTTAAATTTGTGGAGTGGTTCATGGAATCACAGAATTGTTGGAGTTGGAAGGGACCTCTAGAGACCATCCAGTCCAACTCCCCGGCCAAAGCAGGGCTGCCCAGAGCACATCACTCA
>JAOXNO010000063.1:23385792-23398138 GCA_028565335.1 Limnodromus scolopaceus
GCTGCCCAGGGCAGTGGTGGAGTCACCATCCCTGGAGGTATTTAAAAGCTGAGCAGATGTGGTGCTGAGGGACATGGTTTAGTGGGTGTTTTGTCAGTGTTGGGTTGATGGTTGGACTTGATGATCTGAAAGGTCCCGTCAACCTAGATGATTCTGTGATTCTAAGTAACAGGAGGAAGTGGAATTATTGCTTGTGTGGTTCTGTTTTTTAATGACTAGTGACTCTTTGGAGTTTGCAAGGCAGAAAAAATTGTTGTCTTCACAAGCTTTGCTAAATCCTTATGTCAATTCTGAATTTAAGAAATATATGTAGTACTCATTTTGGTTGCCAGAATTGATGTAACCAAGCACAATTTCTATTTCAAAGAGATAGCACAGCTTGTGCTAACTTCAAGTGCAGCTATAGCTACTTGCCAATTCTACAAATCAAATAGCAGGTTCTAAGTCACCCTGAACCCTGCCTTGTGGGCTGTTACTAATTGTACCAGTTTTATGGAGAATGCTGTGGTAGCGCTGAGCTCCCGTAACTCCTCTCCTACAGGAATCTGCCCCGTGGGCTTTTCCTTTCAAACTGTTTTTGCAAGTATGTTGCTCAACCCACCAGTTTTAACAATTGCGTTTCAGTGTTTTGACCTGCAGTTTATTTCACTTGTGATATCTTGCGTATGTCCTAAATCTTGTCAGTTTACATTATTACATTACAAAAGCAGAAAGGTTTTTTGGTGTAGAAAAAGGAATTTTATGTAATTTTAACAGTGATCCTTTCATTTTGACAGGGTGCTGTTTGGACAATGAAATTCTCTCACTGTGGTCGGTTACTTGCATCTGCAGGACAGGACAATGTAGTAAGAATATGGGTTTTAAAGAATGCTTTTGACTATTTCAATAACATGCGGATGAAGTACAACACAGAAGGTATCTTTCTATGTATCACTAAAGCTCTAAACCAGTAGAAATTCCAGCTATTTGGGAACTTAGAGTTGACCATGGTGTTTCTGCCTGTGTTCTAGGCCGTGTCTCTCCCTCCCCATCTCAAGAGAGTCTGAATTCTTCAAAGTCCGATACAGATGCGGGGGTATGTACACTAGGTATTGGGAGGGGAAGAGCTGGGGGGGGTTGCACTGTTCTGTAACGCCAGATCTTCATTGTTTTATCCGAGACTCCTTGGCCTGTGTCTTTTGAGACACAGACAAACTGTCTTATCAATAGACAGCTTCGGTCACATACTGTTACCCCATGTGTAGAGGGTCCAAGCAGGAAAGAAAGTCACTAAATTTCCTGCGTTACAAAATCCACGTGGCTTTGCTGCGGCCTTCTGCCAGGGAACTTGCCTCCCGAAGCAGGTTTCTGAGTGAAATGCTAAAGGAAAAAAAACCTCACATTGTTGAATTTCCTGTCTTGGTGTTTTGCCTCAGAGCATTAACTAAGGTTAACATCTGACTTGATGATGACTTTTCTGAGGAAGGCCAACAATGGGGTACTCGGAAGCATAGTAGAACTTGGCATTTTTTATGTTTTCTCATCTGTGTAAAATAAAATGGAATACGTTTGCCCAAAGGGATTAAGACGCTGTTACTTGTAGAGTGTTCAGATACTTTGGTAAACCTGCCATTAAAATCAATGTATTAAAGTGATGGGGTTTTTCCCTGTACTTGGTTTCCAGTAGTGTAAGAAACAGATGACAAAATTGGGATTAAGCAAAGATTTTAGCAGTAGCATTATTTAGTGTGCACAATTTAATGCTTGGGTGGGGTGGGTATTTCCTTACCTTAGGTAAGTGAATATGCTTACTTAGCACACACACCAGTGATGTTTTGAGTTACTTTTGCTGGAAGGCTTTTTTATAGGAACTTCTAGCTTCAGTTTGCACCTGTTTATTCTGAAAGGATCTCTTATTAGGAAGATAACATTCTTGATGTGCGCTAGAAGCATGGAAACTTTAACTCACAGTTCATATTCTAAGTTGGAATGTGATTTTCAAGGTTGATACACTTTTTTCCAAAGCTTATTTTAAGATGTATGCTTAAATTGCTCTCAAGCTTATCTCATTGAACAAAACCTGTATGGATGGAAAATGTAGAACTTCTTAATTTGGGGATTTCAAGTTGATGTTTCAGCCAATTGTACTTGAAATTTACTTTGGTTGTTTATTATTGCTGTTTTGTTTATTTTAAAGTCCTAAGAGTTGTTCTTCAGATTGTTATTAGTCCTGTACTTTTTGTAAGCAGTAATTGTTTTATTGTTAATTTTTCCAGCTAATATTTTCTGATGTTTCTATACACTTCTTGATAGATTTGCAGTGGAGTTGATGAAGACCCAGATGATAAAAATGCCCCGTTTCGTCAACGACCGTTTTGCAAATACAAAGGACACACAGCAGATCTTCTTGATCTTTCCTGGTCCAAAGTAAGTTACTTTAATACAGACTGCACAGTTCTCCTGTGCTTTCATTGTTTTCTTTTGTCAATTGCCATCGGAACCATACATCTAAAGAAAATGAAACTGAAATGTCATTGAGATTAAGAGAAAGGGTTTGTAGAGACAACGCTCATTCCAGCTGAAATACTTTAGATAAAACAAACAAACTTCCTGGGCTTTGATAAGTAAGTCTTCTTTATAAAAAACTTAAATTTGAGCTATTAACAATTACAATTTTGTATTCAGTAGTGGAGTTAAGTTGTTTAGAGTGGAAGAACTTCCCACTGAGCTGTGTGATTTCTGATTTTTGGTGTTGCCGCTTTTCTTGTCTTCAGTGTGCTCCACGGTTTTTATGTGGTGTACAGATTCTAAAGTTGCTGGATATATACGTATGTTGTAAAGTTAGAGAATTACCTTGTGCTTAACTTTCAAAATGCCTCATGTAAAGCTTATTCAGTCAACTCTCCACTCTGGAATACAGTTCTAATTTTAAGAACACAGTCTAGCTGAAGGGCCTTATGTTGGGAGAGACTCACCCCTTCTCTGAAGCCTGTGGTGCTGTTTCTTCTCTGAATGCTGTAACTACTTTCCAAGTAGTTGACGTTTCCAGTGAGGTTCTTCCAGAAAATTTTCTGTAACTGAGCATCAGTGTGCTGAGCTTAAGGAAAGCGCCAATCACTAGTGATAATTTGGATAAAACATTTTATCTGAAAGGATAAAATCTTGAATTTCATGGCAACAGAGAAATTGGTAAGACTTTACTGATCTGATTGCTTCTGGGCTTCCTGTTACTTTTGTGTCTATTAATAACTGTGGAATTCTCTTGTTTCACAGAATTACTTCTTGCTTTCTTCTTCTATGGACAAAACTGTCAGATTATGGCACATATCAAGAAGAGAATGTCTTTGCTGTTTCCAGCATATAGATTTTGTCACTGCTATAGCATTCCATCCAAGGGTAAGTGTAATTGCTCTCTTCCTTCTAGAGAGGTACAATTTGAAATTACAAGAGTCATCCTCTATTTTCAATTAAAATAATAATTGAATAGTAGAGTTTGTGCTCTTTAAAAATGCCCCTATTGGATAATATGCCAGAACTTTAAGTGTTCATTTTCACTAAACTTCACCGGGAGTGTCCATGTGGTTTAGCCATTTGTGGGCATGATGTGGAAAGTGAATTGTGCATAACGTCACAGCTGGTATAGTTTTGAGTAACTTTGTGAAAAGTCAGAATTTCCCTTGAGGGATGTTGCGACTAAATATTAGTGGAAAACATCGTAAGGAAATAGAACAGATTGTCCAGAGATCACAGAATCCTTGGGGATGTTTAAAACTTGACAGGATATAACCCTCTACAGCCTGATCAGACTTTCAAGGCTGTCCCTGCCATGAGCAGGGGAGGTGGAGCGAAGACTTCCAGTGGTCCCTTCAACCTATCTTATTTGATGATTTTTTTAAAAATACTGTAATAACGCTTCTTAATATTAAGAAGACTCAAGTAGAGGAAGAGCGTTTGTTTTTTGGTGTTCCCTGAACATACATAACTGGTAGATGTATTGGGATCTATGAAAGGAGTTTTCAACTCCTGACAAGGTTGGTATTTTTCTAACTTATGTTGAGAGGGTAAAAAGCAACTGTGGTAACAGAGAACAGTTTCCTGACTTGAGGCACGCACGCTGCATGTGTGCAATCTTGTCAAAAAAAAATCTGTAAGAAACTGAGCTCCATTTACCAGTAATTTTAATGTTGTTTTTTCAACCTTCTTAAACATTGTAATGAACTCACCTGAGAGCTCTTATTTGGGAGGATCTGGAGAGAAGCTGTTCGGAAGTGGGGCGGGAAGGCTTTACGGAAATCAGGGCATACTCGCAGCACAAGCAGGGGTTAATGTAGTTTGTCCTCTCAGGATGACAGGTACTTCTTAAGTGGTTCATTGGATGGGAAACTCCGACTCTGGAACATTCCTGACAAAAAAGTGGCATTATGGAATGAAGTAGATGGACAGACAAAGTTGATTACAGCTGCCAACTTCTGTCAGAATGGCAAATACGCAGTCATAGGCACATACGATGGAAGATGCATCTTCTATGACACAGAGGTAAAATGTTCTTGAGACTATGTATTTTTTTCATGTTAAATAACTAATGGATTTAAAAGTTGTGCTTATTTAAATATCAAGAAACAAACGTATTAGAAAATAGTTTGAAGTGAAATAGTTAAAAGCAAAATAGTTTAAAGTTTTTACACAATTATTTCAAATCAGGATAAATTTTAATATCTTTTCAGCACTTGAAGTACCATACACAAATACATGTGCGTTCTACCAGAGGCAGAAACAGAGTTGGAAGAAAAATTACTGGCATTGAACCCTTGCCTGGAGAGAATAAGGTACTGACTTCCAAGCCAAAGCTGCACTGATACTGGGGTCTGATATTGGTATCTAGTTCTTAGTAAGTCTGTGCTAAGTCATGTTTATAGTCACTGACTTAAATCAGAAGTCTTTTAGCACTACTAAACTGAGCACTACTCTTTGCTGATTTAGACTAATAGAGTACTAAATAATGGTAGAACGGAATTTTTGTTTTAATGACATTATGTTTTGGTCAATGTAAGGTTGTATGTAAGAGACGAGTTGACATGGTGCTCAGGGATATGGGTTAGTGTTGGATTGGTGGGGTTTTTGTGTGTGTGTGTGTTTGGTTTTTTGTGGGGGTTTTTTTTGGTTTTTTTTTTTTCATTGGTTGGACTAGATGATCTTAAAAGATCCCTTCCAACCTAGGTGATTCTGTGATTCTGTTGATAAAATGCTTACAGTGGCTTTCAGTGAAAATTTCTTTGGTGTAACTAACCTTTCTCAAATTTAATATTCATTTGGAATTGTGCTTCATTCAGAAGCTTAAAAAATGCTGAAAACTTGGAAACTGGTATCCAAACAAGTGTGCTCTGTTCTTCAGAATCTCCTTTTGTTTGGTTTCAGTCTAAACTGAAGTCTTATGTTGAAAGGGTCAAATAGTCATCATGAAAAAAAACATGCTATTGAGTGTAAAGGCGTAATCTAAAGCTGAAGATTTTGTTACGTACACAAAGTTTCAGGGGTGATGTGGGGTCAACAGCTGGCTCTGTTAGAGTAGCAGGTCAGCTGTTATCACCTATATTATACTCTTTTCAGTGACACATAAATGACTTAATTCCAAAGACATGCAGAAGATTCAGAAATCAGTAGTACCTTTGCATCAGATGCTGTGCATTGGCATATTAGATGATGTAATGACACGGCTCACCGTGAACCCTTTTGAAAACAAATAGGAGGTTCTATAATCTGGTGGTGATAGTGTTCCAAGAATTGTCACAGTTTTGTTGTATAAAATGATTAGGTAAGGAGTCAATATTTGTCTGCTACTCCACTATACCACTTACTGCTAACCTGCCGTCTGCTCCACTTCTAAGGTGCTGTAAAAGGGCTAATCAGCCAAATGCCTTTATGCATTTTGACAACCCTTTCATAGACTTCTCTGTTTCTTATAAGTACATTTAAGCGTCTGATCTGAAAAATGTTAAAAGGAAGCAAACTTGTATCAACGACGAGAAAAGCCCATTTGTTTATATAGTTGATGGTGGCCCCTGTGACTGATAGGTCACGATGCTTCAGAAATGTACCTCACTGCAACAGCTGCTGTTATTGTGGAATGTGTTCCTAAATAACCTTTGCAAATTGATGACTGTTCTTTGGGCCCATCTTTTACTTCAGTAAAGAGCAGCTGTTCTGGTTCAGACCAGTCAGGATGATCTTGACAGTGAAGTTGTCTTCTGTCCACTGACAGAAGATCAGAAAGAAGTTATCATCGTCCTAAATCGTCTTCTCCTTCTTCGGGCCTATTCTTTGTCTATGTAACCTCTTTTTTATCGAAAGAACTGGAATTTTGACAGTTTGAATGAACTATGTTGCTCCTTCTTGGGCATGCTAATGGTTTCCACTTCTAATTTTATTTATTTATTTTCTAGATTCTAGTGACATCAAATGATTCCAGAATCAGATTGTATGACCTAAGAGATCTGTCTTTATCTATGAAATACAAAGGTTATGTCAACAGCAGCAGCCAAATCAAAGCCAGCTTTAGGTAAGACAATATTATAGCAGTGGAGTTGCTGGATTTGGGAAATGCTATGGCCGAAGGACAGAGGCTTTTGTTTAAATAATCTGTGTACCTTGATATGAAACTGAGCCTGTGAAACGTCGCTTGGCTCAGAATACAGAGCTAACTGGAAGCTCTGGTCAAGAATGAGCTTCTGTGAATGGGTGAATCCAGGGCGGTGCATGGCCACAACTATTGCTGGAAATACAGGAACTTTGCTAGAACTGGTGGGACTGGGACACCGCATTTCTGCCCCCCTCATCATAAATAATTTTTATTTCCTTAAGTTTGTCAGGTATTGTTGCAGAGGTGTTGGTCACCCGACTGCAGCCCAAGGCTGTTGGCCACTGCCTGTGTATCATCACTGTCAGGAAACAGCCTGCAAATCCGAGTTGGAATTCTTTTTTCCTCTTTCTTTGTGCTGTCCTAAGATGCTTTCCTGAGTTTGAGTGTATTACTATGACTGTTGTAGAAACAGTTTTTTAAAGCAGTAAAAGAGAGGGAGTAGAGGGAGAAGAATATTTGTTCTGTTCCCTCCTTGAGTCTTGCAGACACGAAAGGGGAGGATGCTTGGGTGTCTGTTTAACCTGGATGTTTGAGCAGAGGAGGGCAGCAGTGCTTAAGGAATAGTTCCAAATTTGGTCTTGATTGTCAGCCTTTGGCATTTAAAGCATCTTAAAGGCTGACCCGGTATTTCACAGAATGGCTGAGGTTGAAGGGATCTCTGGAGGTGATCTTGTCCAGCCCTCCTGCTCAAGATTAATTTCCCAAATTAAGTCATCTCTACTTACAGGGCTGTAGCATAGTTAGTGTTACAGTTTAGATATGTGACATACATGTGCAGTGAGTAAATTAAATATGTGAGTTGAGTTTCCAGGTACTGTTTTGTCTCTGTCAGTATGAATTATACAGTCATCTGGTTCCACTCCTGTTGAATGCCTTTCCTCTTCCACCTGTGTGGTTATTTTTTTTCGTTGTTGTTGTAAACAATTCCTGTTACGCAGTCTCAGGTGTTCACACAGGTTCCAGACTCAAACAGGTGCAAATTGCACTTAAAGATTATGCCATTTTCTTGTTGCTGAGTCTAGCTGTTAGTCTAACCCTCCTCTCTGTAGGGAACTGCAGTAGAGCAGCTCCTGTGTGCTCTTCACCAGAACCATGGTTTCTTCCAGGGGGGCAGCATCGGGACGCTGCACGTACCTCCAGTTAGGGACTGCGTGGGTTTTTGAGCTGCATTCACTGCAATAAGGGATCAGACTGGATTGTGAATTTAGCCTGATTGCACTTATAAAGCTGCAAGTCATCTGGGGAGCTACTGTAATGGTTGCTTGAACAGCTGAGAAAAGTAATGTTTTTCTTTGTTTAAATCTTTAGCCATGACTTTACCTACATTGTGAGTGGTTCAGAAGATAAATACGTTTATATTTGGAGCACGTACCACGACTTGAGCAAGTTTACATCTGTAAGAAGAGACCGCAATGACTTCTGGGAAGGCATTAAAGGTAAAAATCAACTTTTGCTTTTTGTTTTATTGAAACTTATATGATTTCAAAAAATAAATGTTTTTATTTGCTCAGCAGTGCTATTCATTTATTTTGAACAAATTATTAGCAAGATGCATCGTAATTGGTGGATTTTTGGTACGTGGGCTCTGTCAGAAAACCTTGTCCACAGGAAACTACAGATGTGTGATTGGGATGGCAAGAGACAGAGTAGCTGAGAGTTTGTCCAGCTTCAGTAAGAGATTCTGAATGAATATAATATGTTTTGTTGGCGGAACTTGGTTGTGGTAATCAAAATAATTATCAATCCTTCCATCCTTTTTCTAAAAGTGGCTTTGAAAACAATGCAAACTCTCTTTTATTTCCTATGTTCACACAGTCTTTGGGAAATGTGGGGCCATATATTTACATAAAACATGTTTTGGAGTTCTTGCCAGTTAGTTTTGGGCACGTACAGGAACTTGCAAAATCCCTAAGCTTATAAAACAATGACAACTTCTCCTTGAATGATGAGCTTACCTGGTGCCACTGGCACTGTGGTTATTGGATATTTACTAAAATTTATTTGCTATTCTTGTAAAATTAACAATTCCTTGAAACAAGGTAATCAAAGTTGGATTGTCTTTCTGAAGCGCACAATGCAGTGGTCACATCTGCGATTTTTGCTCCCAATCCTGGTTTGATGGTGTCACTGGAAACTTCTGAAAAGCAAGAGGCTGAAAGTAAGGGAGAAGATTGTGAAGCATCAGATACCATACCCTCTGGTAGGTGTTTAAGATGAGCTCGGCTTGATACATGGCATGAGGAGGAAAAGATTATGAAGAATAATTTTCATTTGGGAGGAGGGTTTCTTGAGATGAAAAGTCTTTGCATGGAAACACAGATGTTTCTTGAAGTATTGGCTAGATAACCAGAATGTGATAGAGGAAGAAGGGTGTCACGGTGATAGCTTATCTTTTAATGAGAGTTTGATATTTATATTTTTTTTAATGAACTAACAGTTTATTCTCTTTCCTTATTAAGGAGCTTTGAAGACAGACCACACAGAAGTGCTTTTATCAGCTGACTTTACTGGAGCAATCAAAGTCTTCATTAACAAAAAGAAATATGTATCCTAGTTATTTTGCAACTGACAGTGTAAAGCTATGGTACTGTGGGATTGAAATTCCATAAATAATGCGGGCAAAAGCAAAGTATCTAATATAATAATGTTACGGGCTGATTTATTTTCAAATCTTTATTTTAAGGCTACTCAGATATTGGATCCTTGGAAAGCAGTGTCTACCTATTAACACCTGGGCTTGTAGAATAAAAAGGAATGTGTAAGAATAATCCTGCCAAACATTAGGCTCTAAACTTTCTACAAACAGTCGTTTTGCAACGTAATTGTGAACCTGCGCAGGTCTGTGCACGAAAATGTATTCACACATGTGTGTGCCTTTCGGTTACATGCACTAATTTGAACATATATCAAAAGGATTTTAGTGGTGCTTGTTGCCACTAGATGTCAGGAACGGGGATGGGAAGGGAGGGTTGGAGGTATGGCTGGGAAAATGCTGAATGATCTCATCTGATCTTTGCACAAAATTCCATTTGAGAAAGATCTTGAATTTGTAGTAGCTATTGTTCAGAATTTTAAGTTATGCAAGTTTTTGATGGGTCAGCAACCATGTGTAAATGTTTTTATAAATTTCTCAACTTCAGGACGTGAAAAATTTTTTGTTGTCTTCTAATTATTGTGGACTTTAGATGCCTTTCTTATATATAATTTTTTGCACACTGGAGCACAATACTTGTGTAAAGAATTCTCTCATTCCTTGTTCACGGGCACCAGGATATATTCACTTTCCAGATAAAATTAAGCTACACTAGAAGGTTCTTATATTTTACAGCTATGTAAAATAAACTGTTTACATTTTTTAAGCATTGTAGCTTAAAGTTTTAAGTTCTTGTTTGTTTAGTGCCACTGAATTTTGAAAGTCTTTGTAAATATTCATATAAAACACCTATGAAGTAACATTCTGGGCATCATAACCCATGAAATGTTATTGATGGTCAAGTGTTTCAGAGAACAGATGTATCATTAAACTTGGTCACACACTTGGAAATCGTTGCTTCCTTTCCATTTTGATTCATAAATTTCCCTTTTGTCTAAGTGTTTTTGACCTTGTTCTCAGATCATTGATCTTGCATGCGCTCGTTAACTTCTGAGTTCTGCTTTTCCTGATCTTGTTGCTTATTTCGATGACAGCTTTCTTTCTGAAGTAACGGGGAATGGAGTGCTGGAACTGGACATTAAGCAGAATTAAGAGTAGTCATATGATAGTTTAGCGTGAGGAGGAAACTTCAGAAGTGTGTAAAGAATTCTCTCCTTCCCATTAGTGAAAGAGTGAAGGCATGGAAAGGCAGGAGCTGAGTGGAGTGAGACGCCACTCTTCTTTTTGATACCCAGGTGAATCTGACCATGACTTTGTGTAAAATTGTCTTGAACAAGAAAAGGCACTTGCAAGGGGTGTATCGTCAGACAAAATAAATACAAAATTGGTACATGCTGTATAAAATTATTTTCAGTTGACACACTTGGCATAAGTGACTCAGATTTGAAAATACCTGTATAGATGAGACAAACTAAATTCTCTCTCAGGTTTTTTTTTTATTACATTGAGCTCCACTGAATTGACAGAAATGAGGAAAAGCACAAGAAGATGTTTGACTCCAAAAATGAGTTTCTGTACTAGGTTGTATATGTAGAAGACGGTAATGGCCTGTGATTCCTGTGAGCTCGCTACGGGTACTTTACACGTTCAGTGACAAACGCAGGCTCAGAACCTGCACTGTGCAATATGAACACTCTCACTGTGCTTACAGGAACCTCCCTCTGGTGTCTTGGCACATGGGGCCATCCCGCCTCTGGAACTAGAAGCCCAGACTGGAGGAAAAGTCACACGGGCTTTGCATTGGTTTTTTGGGGTGTGCTTATTTTTTTAAGGTGTGCTGCTGTCCCATTTCTGCTTTCCTCATATTATAGTTAAAATAGCAGTTGCAAAAATTAGTAGTGAGTAAGAGGAGGAGGGAGCACTCGTTAGCTGGTGAGAAATACGAATGAGAGGATGGTTCCAAGCCCAGCTTTTCAGAGCGACTGAAGACCTGGGCAGTGCCAGCATGCAGGGTTTGATGTAGATTTGGGATTAAGTGGGCTTCAGGAAGGATTCTCCAACATTCATGGCATGCATCTTGGCGCGTTGTTTTAAACGTTCTATGCAAACAGTCTCCTCTGTAGCCTCTTAACGATCTGAAAGTTTGGAGTTTTTTTAAGATTTAAACATGACTGCTTTGGAGACCTAAGTTGAACTGTGGTTGCACCTTGTAGCTGCCAGGTGCTCTGTTAAGTTGCTGTCTTGGACCTGCTAAGTACTCGGGTGATCGTAAAAAAAGGTTATTGTTGTTTTTGATTATGCAGGATCTCGTGCAGGCAGTAAACAAAGCTGATCTTGAGGAAGATGTTTGACTTTGATTTCTCTTGGTATTTAGCTTCTGGTGCTCACAGTTCTGGTGCTCCTCTGCAGTGTCCTAGTATTCCCCAGTTGTACTGTGCTGCACATTGTTAATGGTTTGGAAATCGGTGCTTCTTTCCCTCTGTTTGTATCAGTTCGGTGGTGCTCCAGTCTGAGTGGGGCTGTGTCCTCTCCTCTCCTCCTGCTGGGCATCAAGGCTTGCCTGACGCCTCGCACAGCTGGGAGCTGCTTTCATCTGGAGCCTCCACCTTCTCCTTGCAGGTCAATGTCACTTACTCTGCGGGGCCTGTTTTGTTCTCTCAAGTGACCTCACTCTGTACATCCCCTTGCAGTGGGGAGTGATGTTCCCTTGGACACAAGCAAAGCACGGGGGAAGGTCTGTTAAAGTAAAACCATTCCCCTTGTGCTGGAGGGTGCCTTTCTGTGCTTTTCCTTCTAAGGGCTTACTTAACCTTCTGTGCTTTAACAGAAGGTGTTGATATCAATGTAATGGAAATTCGGCATAAAGAATATGATTGAGAATTCCCAGGAGGCCAGTTCTGGGCTCCCCAGTTCAAGAAGGACAGGGAACTGCTGGAGAGGGGACAGCAGAGGGATTAGGGGCCTGAAGCATCTCCCTTATGAGAAGAGGCTGAGGGACTTGGGTCTTTTTAGTCTGGAGAAGAGAAGGCTGCGGGGGGATCTGATCAATGCTTATAAATCCATAAAGGGTGGGTGTCAGGAGGATGGGGCCAGTCTTTTTTCAGTGGTGCCCAGGGACAGGACAAGAGGAAATGGGC
>JAOXNO010000063.1:23434466-23445452 GCA_028565335.1 Limnodromus scolopaceus
AAGCTGTGGCTGCCCCATCCCTGGAGGGGTTCAAGGCCAGGCTGGATGGGGCTTTGAGCAACATGGTCTGGTGGGAGATGTCCCTGCCCAGGGCAGGGGGTGGCACTGGGTGACCTTTAAGGTCCCTTCCAACTCTAACCATTCCATGATTCTGTGATTCTGGAAGAGCAGCTGAGGCCCAGAAGAGTAAGGCCACTTAAATAACTGAAACAGCTGCTCTGCGAAGAAGACTTTGTGAATTGATAGTTTCCTTGCTGGTAGGAAATACGTTTGGAGGCCAAATATAGATGGAAATGACAAGTCTTTGCTTTAAAAGCAGGCCTGATATTACTGAGGAGATGTAGCATTACTGGTCTAGAAGCAACAGCTGCCTTGTCTCCTCTGTGCGTAATCCGGTGTGTCATCGCTTAGATTTTGCAATGGAAGTTTTGAAGAGTTCCACCGCAGGTTTTTGCTGTGGCAATGAGCCTGTCTGTTGTTCCACCACACAGCTGCCCTGGTACAGCCGAGAGAGAATGTTAGGGAGTTACGCTCAGCTGTGCAGCTGAAGGATGGCTGCTTTGTGAGGATATTAGGAAATCTCAAAAAGCTCAGTTGTTCAGAGGATTCATTCAACGAGTTATGCTTTCGTAAGAAGTGGACTGGGACAGTTCAAAGGGCTAATTTTAATTTGAGTTTTAAAATGACTTCTCATGAGCTTGGAGGTGATAGACAGGAGAGGGTTTTCTGATCCTCTGCTTTTTGAAACAGCAAGGTTGAAGCCATTTCTGCTCCTGTAACTTTTGAAGGAGGTATCATGCGTGCTCGAAGCAGTTAGTTTGGTCTATTCTTGACTGAGCCTCTGGTGGTATTGTTGGCCTCAGTACCCAGCACCTCAGACCCACCTTTCAGGGTTTTCTGAACTACACTGGCTTCAGTTCAGTTAATAAGACCCACAGAGTCCCTCGTGAAAAAGACAGCCGTTTTCGTGGCTCGTCAGCCATTTTCTGAGCTGGTCCTGGTCACTTCTCTGTCTACAAAACACCTCCTAAGGCACATGTGAGAAATATGAGGATTTTGAACGTCTCCAGCCTTACCACGGCTCTGAGAGAATCATAGAATTATCTAGGTTGGAAAAGACCCTTGGGATTGTCGAGTCCAACCATCTACCCTACTCTACAAAGTTCTTCCCTACACCATATCCCCCAACACCGCATCTGAACGACTCTTAAACACATCCAGTGATGGTGACTCAACTCAACCACCTCCCTGGGCAGCCTATTCCAGTGTCTGACCACTCTTTCTGTGAAGAATTTCTTCCTAATGTCCAGTCTAAACCTGCCTTGTTGCAGCTTGAAGCCATTCCCTCTTGTTCTCTCACTAATTGCTTGTGAGAAGAGACCAGCACCAACCTCTCCACAATGTCCTTTCAAGAGAGGCGGCTGTGCTATGGCGGGAAGCGGACACGTCCACCTTTGGAGAATGGGTTCTTTCGTGGTGGTGAGGTGTGAGCTGTCGGTACCTCACACTGTAGCTCAGCATGTGCAGAGTGTGTTTTGTGGAGAGCCAGCCCATGAGCAAGCTGTAGTTAGGCTACAGCTCCCAAGCTTTATTTCAGAGTAACACATTTTTGGAGAGAACTTGCCCCAGCTTGGCCTGGCTCTCTTGCCGTCCGTGCTGCGGTGTGTCGGTGTGCTGCGTTACAGCCACGCTGTCAGGATTTTCTCTCTTTCTTGCTTTTATCCCTGCCCAAATGGACTTCCCCAGTTCTCCAGCTGTCCCTCTGCGATTGCCGTGCTCACCAACAGCGTGTGGAGTCTGAGCAGGGAGGATGTCCCCTCTGCTCCCGGGTTTATTCGTTTAAAATGATTCTAGTCTTCCAACAATTATTTCTGACAGCGGCGCTTACAAGACAGGGAAGATCACACAAATAGTATTTGCTGCTTGCTTCTGCATTGCCTTTCAAACAGAATTCAGAAGATACAAATGGGTTAGCATGAAATCCCATACCCACGAGGGATATCAGCCCTGTAATGTCTAGAGAGATCTGTCACGGGTTTCTGTAACATCCACTGCCAAAGCTTCTGAGATGGATTCAACGAAGTGCTAAATCAGTGTTTAAGCTGGTTTACACTTAGCATGCTTAGACTTCCATGTATTTTTGTGCTTTTTTGAACTAAAGGTTTAGTTAAATCTTATAAAACTTAAAGCTCATCAACCCTCAGAGTATCTCTACACCTAACTACCCATCTAAATGATGCCAGAGGTTCCCTTTCAGAGGGCTTGGGTTACCCTTCAGAGCACAGTGCTCCCTTCCAGTTTTGTGCGAGTAAGCGTGTGGGTTTATTGAACATTTGCTAGTGTCAGTAATGATGGGAGCAGGAAATTACTAGTAGTCTCCCATCTGGGATGAAAAATCCCATGTTTATTCGTAGATCTTGCAGATAGGCAGAACAGTGGAAATATTCACAGAGCTGCTTGCCCGGGCTTCCTTCGGGATTCTCCTAACAACTAGATATCTAGCAACTGTGAAATGCACCCTGTTCCTTACAGACCTGACAGCATATGGTGCTACTGTAATTGCTGCCAAAATGTTCTCCTGAATTATAGTCCAATGCTTATTGGCAAACAAACATGAAGGAAGGTGTTCTGAGATACTGGAGAGCTTTCTCTTTTGTTTTTAAATTAATGCAGTCTTCATATAAAGCAGTATCTCAAACACAGGAACGTTTCTCCCAAACTTACTACTTTCTGAGGTGAGAAACGAACACTAAGCCAAAGCCAGTTCATGAAAATAGGTTTGTATTAAAAAAACCCACAAAACCACATAAAAATACCAGGCAGATGAATGGATTACTGTGTCCCTTGGCTTACACTTGAGTGCTAGGAATTTCCACGTGTCTGTTCCAAAGTCTTCTGGAGAATTGCTTTGTAATTTTAACCAAGGTCTTTATCAAAAAGGGTCTGGAAATATCTGCTCTAGGGGGGGATGAATTGTCAAGCAATGTGCTGATCTGAATTTACAGTGCAGCATTACTTTTTAAAGATAAATGAGGCTGGAGCCAGCTGAGGGATGAGCTGGAAGCCCTGGGGCTTTGCTTTAGATGGGCAACATCTAAGTAACAACAAGGACATTAAAATTAAAGATGACGACGAAATCTCTCTTTACAAAAACAAATCCTACTCCAAGGGGTGAGTCTGCAATGCTCTAGGGTCATTGGTGTTTCTCGTTACGGTATTTTCTCAATACTAAGAGGGCAGATACTGAAACTGAGACTGGTTTGTGATATACAAGAGTGAATACTTGCATGAGCAAGACTTTGTTCTTTTGCAGGTATTCAAGAGGAGGTATTTCTACTTGTCACAACTCACGGATGGCTCCTATATTCTTAATTCCTACAAAGACGAGAAAATTTCAAAAGAATCCAAAGGCTGTATTTTCTTGGACGCTTGCAATGACGTTGTGCAGGTGGGTGTGCTTTCTGGGGAGCTGTACCTGAGCTTGTGCATCGCTAGCTCCGCGACAGAAATGCTCTCTCAGGGTCTGTGCCATCGAGGGGTGAGGGCATGGATTTACAAACTAACCCAGAGCTGGTTTGCTCTGTCAGCCGGTCTGATTAAAAGGCAGGCAAGACGTCTCATAAGGGTGCCATACTTTTGGCCAGGAAGGCAGCAAGTGGAAGAACTCCCGTCAGAATGAAATGGAAGTGTTTCATCGTTGCTTCATCTGCCGTCTCCCTGCTCTGTCCATCACCTTTCCCTGCTTATTGTAGGTCAGGTGCCTTCCAAGGCGCCCTGAGGGCTGGAGCCAGTAACTGGCGTGACTTATACTTGGACACCTTTCTCCTCTGTTTGCTGCTCATACCACCTCTTTGTTTCTCTAGTTATGCCCTGATAGGTCCATGCAAACATGCAGCCCCTTGAGACTTAGGACTTGCAAAGAGCTCATAAGGCTTTAGGAGGGATATTTGTATGGGATTTAAACCCGGGTTTGCTTCATTATGCTGAGAGTGGAGCGCAGTGGGCATCGCTGCCGTGCCTTCTGCTGTTCTGCCTCTGTGGAAGCTTCAAGCACCGAGCGTGGTGGAGCTGGTACAGGGCACCTTAGATTCCTCCGGCAGTTTGCTTCAGCGTGGATGAGTCAGGGCTGTGTGTTTCCGTTTGTCTTTCCGCACACAGTCAAAGCAGGAGTGCACACGCCTTGGCACGTGTAATTCCCAAGTTGCACCAGATTTGCCTTGGCTTCTTGTTGGAAAATGCTTTTTAAAGGCCAGCAGAGCTCAGAAAAGTTGCGTCGAACCATTTGCTTTTAAGGTAGATGGCTCTAAGTGTCCTGGAGTGCGACATTACTTACTGTGTCAGACAGATCCGGTTTCTGGCTTCTCTGAGTAAATCTGAAAGGTCTAACGACATAAGGAGGAGCTTGCTCCTGGCTTCTCGGTGCCATGGCTGTGGTTCAGTCTGGCTTTTGTCCACTCTCAGAGTAGCTGGCAGCCATGGAGTTGAGTACACCTTGGTGGCAGCCCTGAAGCCCGTTGTGATGGCTGCAGGAGAGGCGCTGGGTCCAGGAGGGTGCTGGCCTTGTTGTGTGATTTTTTTTTTTCCCCTGTCATGATATTTCAGTTCTCGGATGCTTTCACAGAGAGGACCCTTTTGGCAGGTACTGTGCTGAGTCATCGAGGACAATGCAATACGAATCTTGGTCTTTCTTGTTTGTTCGTTCAGTGTCCTAAAATGCGCCGTTACGCCTTTGAACTCAAGACAATAGACAAGTACAGCCACTACCTGGCAGCTGAAACTGAGCAGGAGATGGAAGAGTGGCTGGTAACTCTGAGAAAGATCATACAGAGCAATACTGAGAGCTTGGTGCAAGAGAAGAAAGATACTGTGGAATCTGTGCAAGGTCAGTTTATAAATAAACACCTACCTTCACCCTTCTCCAGCAGAATGCAAGCAGTGTGCCTGCAGAAGCGTATGCTTTTCTTTCTGGATTAACAGCAAGAATTGTGGCTGATACGTGATGTCATGGCAAAGGGCTTAGTATAATGTAGACGATAGTCTGAGGAGTAAGAGTGGAGGGAAACGTGACCCCTCCACTGGATGGGAAATGGATGGCAAAATGTGAAGACTCCTGGAAAATTGGCTCTGTGCTGAAGTTCTGCTTTGGAAGGACCTAGCAGGCTGTAACAGTACACTCTGGTACTAGTAATGTATGGAAAAATCTTACTCCTGGGGAATGGAAAAGTCTCTTTAAACTCTTTCTCTGCTATTGTAAGCAAATACTGCAGGATGATTTCTGGCAGAGCGGTGCTCCTGCGGTTGTTTTGAACATCTGTTTTTTGTGTCCTTGCAGATGATGAATCAAGCACGCAGGGAAAATCAGAGAACATCCTGGAGAGCCTGGAGAGAAGCATGCATCCGGAGCTGATGAAGGTACCGCGTTTGCAGAGGTCGCACCCCAGCCCGTAGCTAGTCCTCTCCACGTGACTCCAAAAGGGGTTCTCCACATTCTGTGTGTTCAGCTCCGGGGCAGCTGGGCAGGCACCGAGTGCTGTGGGGTCTCTGTTCTCTCCTCTGCCCGTCTCACAGATGGAGCTCCATGGTTTAAGGCTGCACGCTCCTCACCTCCAGATGTGGGGCGCTTAAGGAGGAACAGACTTGGAGTGGATGAAGGGCCTCTGTGGTCGGTACTGCTCATCCCTGCTCAGCAGGGGAGACCGTCCTGGCCAAGGGAGTGGAGGGGCAGTTCGGTGGCAGCCACCTCCTGTTCGTGATCCAGAGTGTGCTTGCCTACTTCTGCCTCCTTTCACATCTGGCAGAGCCACATGGCTTTACTGTCATGGCACCATGTTGGTGACAGCAGCTGAGAAGCCTTGCATCCTCTCATGTATCACAAAAGGAACCTGAAAAATATGTGTTTTGTTTTGCTTCCGTTCCTTCCAAATGATGAATGTTTGCCTCTGTGTGACCAGCAGTAATATCGATGCTTTCCTTTTGTCCTAGTACGGAAGAGAAACAGATCAGCTGAACAAACTGAGCAGAAATGATGGAAGACAAAACCTCTTTTCTTTCGACCCAGAAGTCCAGGTAAACATCCCCACGTTTGCAAACACGAGGTTTTGATCCCTGGGTGTTGGGCCTCCCCTGTTCCCTTGCGTGGCCACAGCACTCACCTACAGAGGCAGCCTGATTTTCCGTGGAGAGGAGAATAAAAGTGCAGCCCATGTCCTGGTCAGTGAGAGCAGAACAAGTTGTCACTGCTCAGGTGATAACTCAGATAAAGTGAGGACTCGCAGCAGCCCCACACATGGGCCTCCCTCCAGCTTTCCTGGCTTCTGTGTGATGCACCTTGATGTTGTTGGCTTTCAAACCCTTGGTCTGGGCCTCTGGGAGGTTCTCATGGTTGCAGAAGTGGTAGAAGGGGTTTTGCAAGGACACCTGCAAGGCTGGGTGGGTGCAGCACATCAGGGACCAGAGAGCAGTGATGTTAAAAGCCATGATAAGGGTTTACAGGGGAAACCTCAGTCTTCAGGGAGTTTTCAAATGTAGGGGACATACAAACAGAAAAAACACCCCATGCTGTTCTCACGCAGGGGTTCATTGACTGTTGGCTTGTTTTCTTCTCAGCTTTGATGTCTTCACCAAGCTCTCTGCCAAGGTCCAGGTGTTGGGATTTCAGTGGAATGAGCTGCAATTGTTAACACAGCTTTAGAGAATTGTTCCAAGTTATTTCATAGTTTCTAGTTCTCCTTCTGGCATGCTTTGGTTTGTTCACACCTGTGAAAAATAATTTTCTGGTTTAACAAGGAAATGTAATCAGTCTTTAAAAGGCTTAGTTGTACAAAATGAGCTTGTCTCTTGGCACTTCCTTAAGGTCTTTAACGGGAAGAAGATAAGCATCCAGGAGACTTTTTTTTTTTAAGAGAAGCCTTGAGAAGTTTCCTACATTCTAGTGAGATAATAAAAATGGAAATATTATTCAGTGCGGAGCATCTAAGATATCTTTTTTTTACCTAAGCCAACGCTTAGGGTGAATTTGCTGCCCTCCCTCTGTACCCAGAGCTTTTCATTCTGATGTGGGTCAGTCAGATCTGCTATTACACTGGGCATTCAGAGTCACTGCCCTGGTCAATGCTTGTGTCTACGTGCACGCTTGTATGCCTGGTGCTAAGGAAACTGGGAGCAGGAACATACACCTGCAACGTACTTTCCTCATCCAAAGCAACTAGGGGAAACAATGGGAAGAGTTTCCCAGAACTGGATTAACAATTGCAGCCTATTTTGCCGAAGTTACTTGATGATGAGATAGATATCAGTGCCCCAAGTTTGGCATGCAGATTTCTGCAGAATTTGAGGGGGAAAAACGAATAGGACCGTGCCCGATTGTCACTGAGAGATGTGCTGGTATTTCGGGTTCGGTGTCTCTGTGTTCCCAGTGCCCAGTACGACGGGTATGGTGAAGGCAGAGGGTCTTTATCGGGCTGAAGCTTCTTCGGTTGCGTATGTGTCTGCTCTCTGGGAAGGGCAGATCTTGAGGCACAGCCCAGGCCTGGCTGTTCTGGATTAGGAAAGAGGTGATTATAATCAAGACTGTTTGGATTTCCCAGCCAGCTCCGCAGACAGTCTTTGTTGTTTCTAACCACGCCAGTTATTGCTGTGCTTCCAGAAATACCTTCCGCTTCGAGATGTTGTTCATGATCCCGATGGCGTGTTGCCTTCTCTCTATTTCAGGCACAGAGACCATGTCTTTAACTAGTCACATCTTCAAAGTGGAAGATACTTTTCTGAGCGTAACAACGGCTTATTTTCCCCTTTCTTCCCCAAGCTCTAAATGGTGTTTGGGAAGATCCCCAGGGTTACAGCAAAGCAGGAAGGAACTGAAATCCTACGGAGGTTTAGTTTTCTGTGCTCTGCAAACCAGATTGCTAAAAATTGATACATCCCCATGAATTCATGTCTTGAATACATCTGTGTAACATCACCAAATGGCACTCATTTGTGAATGTCTTGTACCTTTTGTACCACTTTAAAAAAAAAATGGGTTAAGATAATATTGGCTGTACTGTGGTCCCTGAACATTATTCAGGGGTTTAGTTTCTTTTGTAATGAGACCAGATTTGTTTGTTTGCTGTCTAGAGGCTGGACTTCTCAGGGATCGAGCCAGATGTGAAGCCATTTGAGGAAAAGCGCAGCAGGCGCTTCGTGGTGTGCTGCCAGGACTTCTCCCTCAACCTCCTGGCGCAGCTTGGAGACAGGTCGGAAGGAGGACCCACCAACGTAAGGGGAGCTCCGGCGTGTCCTGCTTTGTCTTCTCACCAGCAAGAAAAACACTCAGCAGATTAATCTGGGTGGATAAAAACATCCTATTTTGCCATGAGCTCTGATGGGACCTGGGCAGGCAGTGACTGCTGCCCCAGGTCATCGCAGGGTTTGTCTGCCTTGGTACTTTGGTGTTCCAAAAATGTGTTTGGGGATAGTGTCTGTCCTGACATGCCTCAGTCTGCCGGTAACCGGGGCTGCTGGTAAACTAGGGAATAGGGTAAAGCAGGGTAAACAGGGAATGGAGAGCGTGTGTCTGCCACATTCTGGGCCCCTGTGAAAGTCCTGTTGGTAAATGATTAAGCTCCATCTCCAAACCACTCACTGCTGTGTTTTATTTCATTTCCCCTAAAGGCAAGGGATTTCCCTGTTCTGAAACCTTCTTCTGACTCCCAGCCTAACTGTATTCACAGCCACTTTATTATATGCATTTGTTATTGTGCCAAAGTTGTACCTCAGCCTAAAAAGCTCTTCCTTGTATTTGCTGAGCCTCTGATGTCTGTAGACAGCTATTACATCTCTCCTCAGGCTTCGTTCTGCCAGGCCAAACAGACCAGGCTCCTCCAGCCTTTCCTCCCACAACTATTGTCATGCCCTGCACTTGCTCTGGCTGGAGTGGGCATGTTACGTGAGGGTGCCAGAGCAGCAGAGAGCATCACGGGGAGGCAGCGGCACCGGCACTGACCCATCCCTGCTGGTGGTACACTGTCTGGTGGCCATTAGAATTGCAAAGGCTTTCTTGCCATGGTTTCATATTGGCAGCCCACAGCTAGTGCACGGGGCTCCATCTCCTCAGTAACTCCCCGCAGACGGACGCGTCACTGATGGCAGAGATTCTTGTTATTCATCCTTAATCAGGCCCAGAGTCAGACCTGATCAGCACATTTTTAGTATTGATGTAATGCCTCTGCGTTACGCTGTAATGTCTCGGATGGGCTACAGTCTTATCTTCAGGCCTTCACTTTTATCTTTCCACGGACACGTGCCTGCTAGGATCTTTCAATTAAAAATCCATGAAATTGTTGCCACTTGCCTTGTGCTGTTGAGGTCAATAGCTACAAATAACTTGGCAGATTTTTCACGTGCAGTTAGTTCCTCAGCAGCATTAGCCTTGTGTTTGAGCTCTCCTGGCTGGAAAAGCTGCCTTTGCTCCTGTGTCGCCTGGCCAGAGCAGCTGAGGAACACGTTGAGTGTCTTGCAGTTGGGCCAATCCAGAGCTGATTGACTTTGGACAATAAGTGAAGTGGTCCTTAGCACGTGAACATAAACACTCTTAAGTTGATTTCTTTCTCATTGCAAAGGATAAACAGCTATAATTGATGGATTGGGGTCATCTTTTCTTCCTAATTTCATAGTTAATCGTTTATATAAAAAAACCCTATGGATTTCATTGATGGTTTTAAAGTAGCTTTCCTCAAATTGATTAGGTCAAAAATGGAAGAAGATACAGGGGGGGAAAAATGGGTTTGTGTGTTTATAAAGCAAATAAGCATAGGTTGTTTGCAAGAATTCTGTAAAATGCTGGTGTACAAAACTAAAGGAACAAACAGATGCAGAAGGCAAACCTAGCAGGGAAGGCAATGCATGTTGATACTCTTGAGCCTGTAACATGCATTTTTTTTGACATATATATTCAATCAAACTTCCAGGTTGAGCCCTTTTTCCTAAGTTTGGCACTATTCGACCTGAAAAATAATTGCAAGATTTCGGCTGACTTCCACGTGGACTTGAACCCTCCGCCTGTCCGTGACATGCTGCTGG
This sequence comes from Limnodromus scolopaceus, assembly GCA_028565335.1. NCBI lineage: Eukaryota > Metazoa > Chordata > Aves > Charadriiformes > Scolopacidae > Limnodromus > Limnodromus scolopaceus. Next base: position 23,444,526 of record JAOXNO010000063.1, read on the forward strand.
ATAACTCTGCGTCCGGAGCAGAGGGCACCAAGGGACATTTGCCGGGCGAGACCCTCGTGCACGGGGTCCCGGAGTCTTGCCTCCGCTACATAAAACGGGTAAAGAACTGTCTTTCTCCTCATTCTGTATCTCTGTTGAGGCTGTGGCTGTTCAGTAGCATTGCAGTGTGTTGTTACCCACTGTGTGGAGGAGCAGCAGTCAGCTTCACTCTTGAGCGGTGAGGTTTTGGTCAGCATCTCAAGCCAATTGCCACTTTGGGCTCATTGGCAGCGACAGGCAAAGCACTAAGTAGAGTTCTTCAAGATCTGACCATGCTTAGACCTTGTGAGCCCCCATGTCCCATCCGCAGCAGCAACCAGAGGAGGGTCTGTGTGGGTTGTGAGAAGGGACAGCAAGATGATCGGGGCCAAACCCAGTGGTGCAGGTAGGGTGTCCTGCTCTCTGACCGGCTAATGTCTATCTGTTGCAGGGGGTTTTCTCCGTGACTGACCCACACATGGAGATCTTCCTGGTGGCCCGTGTGGAGAAGGTGCTGCAGGGCAGCATTACGCACTGCACAGAGCCATACATGAAAAACTCGGACCCGGGGAAGGTATTGGATGAGGCCATGGGTTATCTGCTTAGTGATGCTGTCTGTGCTGCAGGGAGTAGTGTGGTCTGAAACATGGGCTGTTTCTGCTGCTCTTTAGCTTCTTGCTGGCAAAGAAGGCTTCGTTGTTTCATCCTTTGTCCCAAAAGAATGGCTTCATCCATTCTGCTGCTTGCACCCAGGCTGGCTTCAGCTGGGCTGTTCTGGGAAATTCAGTTCCTTCCCCTGGAAAGAGGCAGTGGATTTTGAGAAAGAGTCAAGCCAAGGCCAGGCTGGATGGGGCTTTGAGCAACCTGCTCTAGTGGGAGGTGTCCCTGCCCATGGCAGGGGGGTTGGAA
>JAOXNO010000063.1:23480923-23498355 GCA_028565335.1 Limnodromus scolopaceus
AGTATTAGTCATTGGGAGATGTGACAGCAAAGCCACAACAACCACCGTTGCTTATGCTGTGGGAAAGATCTGATCTTCTCCTATGAGCATTTCATGTAACTGTGCTGATAAAACTCCTGTATTAGGGATCATTCAAATAAAGCCCCTGCCCTGTCTCAACAGATAATAATTGCAGTGAGCCAATTAATAGCAGATGTGGCACTCAGCGGTGGGACGAGGTTTCAGGACTCCTTGCTCATCATTAACAACTTTGCAAACAGTGACAGGCCTATGAAGGTAAGTTAGAGGCTTCAAATCACATCATGTGCTATCATCCGTTCATGCAAGGTTGGGGACGCACTCAAGGAAACCATGTTTAAGGGTAATGTCTGGAGCTATGACTTCTAAGCTTGTACTGGGCTGTGTTTGCTCAGTAAACAAGTATTATTATGCCACCAGCCATAGGCTGGCAGGTCACGCTCCATCCCTGAGGCCTCACACACCAAGAGGAGGGAGCTCTGCAATTCAGGTTGCTCTTCACAAAGTGTGCCGCCTGCAAGGCTGTCCAAAGAGCTTTCCAAGAACTTCCAGCCTTGAGAGGAATGAAAGGGAGGGTCTGGTACTTCTGTCGCCTGAAGGTCATAATTAGCAGGAATTAATTTTAATTAATTGAGTGTCAGAAATGAGAAAGCACTCTTTCATGGAGATTAATGGTTGTATTTCTTTGGAGAAATAATTGTCTGTCTTTGCGCTAGAACTAACAGCTTCTGCCCAGCCCACTGAGCAATATATCATCACTGCAGCTTGCTCCATTGCACACAGTGTAGCTGCCAAGGTTGGATAGAGAAAAATGGGAAGCATTTTCACAGCTCTGTGATTATCCTGTGACCTAAAGCTGGAGTGGGAACCTCAGTTAGTTGTTGAATTGTGCTATAACAGAGTTATAGTTGGGATTTACCTGGCAAAAATCTCCGTTCCCTTCCGTACACAGGTGTTTACAAGGGTTTCGCTCAGCCATACTTTGCTGACGATGTTTTACATCAGGAGAACATCGTTATATCCAGTTTATGTGTTTATATAAAGTGCAAGAGTACAAGAGATATTTCAGTACGTGGGAGAGGATGCCGTGCACAGCCACAGAGGTGGCTAGGAGCAGGAGCTCGAGGAGGGGGGAGAGCCAGGCTCCTCGTGGAGGAGGGAGAGCTGAGGGGCCCCCAACTGCTGCCGCCCACTGCCAAAAGGGGGACCACAGAGATGAGGAGATCAGGCTCATCTCGGAGGTGTGGAGTGGCAGGACAAGGGGCAACAGGCACAAATTGCTGCAAGGGAAATTCCAATCTGACTTAATGAAAAAATTATTTCCCAAGAACATGGGGCAGGGCCCAGAAAGGGAGGTGGGATTTCTGCCCTTGGAAATTATAGAACTCGGCTGGACAAGCCTTGCTCTAACTCGATGATGGCCCTGCTCTGAGCAAGGGATCAGACTGGAGCCTTTGTTTCTTCCTCTGTTGGTGACATTCCTGTGGTGGGAAGCTCTACAAATGCCTTTGGGTCTGCTGGAATTAAAGAGTGACCACATCAGAGACCGATAAGCCGGATGTTGAATGACAAGAAACATACTTGAGGCGTGGTAGATGGTCCCGTCCCGGGCCACTCGCATGCACGGAGCCCTTCTCTCTCGCTCTCGCAGCAGCTCCTCAGGATGTTGAAGGACCTGCCTCGCTGTAGCACCAACCTGACGCCCTGCACGTGGCTGGGGGAGGTTGGCCCCGTGCACACCCAGATCGGTGCCTCTAATGACACATGAAATGTGTCACACATGCAGTGTGAGTTCAATAAGTAAAAGCTACACTTAGTCTTCTCTCCCGTGTCCGCGGCGTTTTCAGATTGGCAGTTAAGTGGAGCGTTGGCTGACAGGGCAGCAAGGGTCTTTCTTTGGCAAAGCCTGGCACACCATTTATTTCTGTATTTGCTTCTAATCAGATTTGTTTTGTGTCAGGCAACTGCTTTTCCTTCCGAAGTCAAAGATTTGACAAAGAGAATCCGTACAGTGCTCATGGCGACCGCCCAAATGAAAGAACATGAAAAGGATCCAGAAATGTTGATAGATCTACAGTACAGTTTAGCCAAATCTTACGCAAGTACCCCAGAGCTCCGGAAAACCTGGCTGGACAGTATGGCAAAGATACATGTCAAAAACGGAGACTTTTCAGAGGTAATTCGTGTAATTAAAAGCAAAGTGCACAACAAGACAGCTGTACAGATGACACTTTAATTTTCCCTTTGTTCTTTGCAGGCAGCCATGTGTTATGTTCATGTAGCAGCCCTCGTTGCCGAGTTTCTGCACAGGAAAAGTAAGTGTGTGCTGTTTGGGAGGCACAGTGATGGGTTTTGTGGGGGGATTAGAATATTTTTAAAGAGAAATTTCTCTCTATTTGGTATATGATTGTTTTAGAAACAAGCTAAAAAAGAAAAAAAAAATTAATGCAGTGGATAAAGCTAGAAGAAAATTAGTATATTTTAAGAAAGGAATCCAAGAGTTCAAACACAGGCATTTACAAGGCTGGCCAGGTCTGCTTAGACAGTCATGTTGGCATTTTGCTGAGTAAAAAAAACAAAAAGAACTGACACATTATGTCTCAGTTTAAATGTTCAGTTTTATTTTACATTAGGAAATGTGCTCACAGGGGAAGCCCATGTTAAAAACTGACTGTCGGTATGTTCATCAGAAGTATCGCTATCGGCAGTACAGAAAAGTACCGAATGAAGCAGTCAAAATTCAGTCGGAAAATGAGAGTACAGCCTAACTATATAAATAGGTCAAGAACAATCAGAAACAACACATCAGAGTGTTGTGGTTTAATGCAAAACAGGAAGCAAGGACAGACTGGTGTGTCCTCAAATAACACCACTTTGCAGGTTTTCTTTTAAATACCTGGTCCACAGTTGATATATTGACCCCAATTCTTATTTCCACGTAAGTGACTGATTGTTGAAATGGCCACTAAACAGTTCAGAAAGTTAAGGCTGAGTAAAAGCCAATTACATGCGCTGCCTTGACTGGAAAGGTCTTAAATCACTTGCTCAGGGAGGTTGGAGCCCCTCCAAATTCAGTACTTTGTATGGGCTAATTGGGAAAAATCAGGACTTGTTTTTCCGATACGTATACACATTTCATGTGGCTGCAGAGGGGAGGGTATTGAAAGTTGGCCATTCTTGTTTTGTACCCTGGAGGCTTCTCACCACAACCAGTGGTAAAGGGGAACTTCTAAAAAAGAAGCGGAACAAATCCAAAGGAATATCAAGTGAATACACTGAATTATCTCTGACACTGGCACTCTTTACATATACATGCAAAAATATACCCTTGTCCTTCTCTCCTGACTTTCCATTGTTTGCAGCCAATTGGGTTGGTCAAAGATGACTTCCAGATAGGACACTGGGAAATCTGTTGTGCTTGGTGTTAGTTAGTTGTTAGTTAGACAGCAGTACTAAGAATGGCTCCCACGGCAAATGGCTGTGGAGATTCTGATGTGTTCAGTCTCATATAGGAAATCAGTAGCAAAAATGGCAGTTGGGTCCCCTGGTACTCATAGGTCTTCTCTGTCAGCTAGACTGCTTCCCTGGCCACTGAAGTATGACACACTTGAGATAGGTTATTCCACTAATCCCTTTGCTTTTCTCTAATACAGAACTCTTCCCTAGTGGATGCACTGCTTTCAAGAAAATCACTCCCAACATTGATGAAGAAGCTGCAATGAAAGAAGATGGTGGGATGATGGATGTACATTACAGTGAGGTGAGGACCTGTAGTACAGACCGCAGGATATTTGATCACTGATTAAGATTTAGTTTAAGATTTGTTCACATGAGCTCTAACAAATTATAGTTGTGAAGTGGCATTTGTAAGGAAGACTGTTCCGTGGCAATTTCCCGAGAGAAATCTGCATTGAAGGATTTTCTGTGTACAATTCAATAGGTAAAACTGGTGTCAGTTCTTGGTTCCTTTGAAAGGCTTTTCTAGCACTGAGACTGAAAAAGCTACACCTAAATCTTTGCCCGCCGCGTTATGCAAATGCTAATTTTGCCAGCCCAGGGCAGCACAGCATGATATTTCCCAGGGGGGCAGAATGCAAGTCAAGCTCTGCCAAGCGAGAGGTCAGCTTAGGTTCCCCTTGAGTTAGGGCTGTGCTGCAGGACACCACCTTAGCAGAACAGTCCCGAAACCACAGCTGGGCACTGGAGAAGTGGGTAGATCCTCCCGTGATTCATAAAGTCTCACAATTACTTCTGCACCGTCCCTGTACACCTGCGTCGGGTGGGCCATGTGGCTGAGCAAGGTGGCCTTGCAGCCCAGCTGCCCAATTGCCCATTCATCAAGACTAGGCTTGAAGATCCTTAGCATCACATCCTACTGCTATTGCACACATATTCCTTGTAGGTGTCTTTTAGACATGTATCTCTGACTTCTGGTGCTGCCATCTTCATACCCTCCAAGAGTTTTGGCATTCTCCTGGCGTAAATAACCAAGACATACTGGCTGGCGCTTGTGCTAATGATTCATTAAGAATGAATGAACTTTTAAAAAATAACTTGTCCTTTCTCTCCCCCCTCCAAAAAATAAAATGAGAATACCTTTGGAAAGGCCAGGAACACACAGGGTGTGGCTACTTATATTGGGACCTGTTAAGGTACCTGAAGTTAAAATGGTTTTCTCTTCTAACTTGGACTGTCATTAACAACATCCATTTGGTTGCTCTCATAGGAAGTGCTGGTGGAGCTGCTGGAGCAATGTGTAGACGGCCTGTGGAAAGCAGAGCGTTATGAAACAATTTCTGAAGTTTCCAAACTGATCATTCCTATTTATGAAAAGCGGCGTGAATTTGAGGTAGGCATTTTGAACTAGTTTGCATCCATCGAAGGTTAATTTCCTAGATCAAGAAACTAAGAAACAAACAAGATGCATTTTTATTTTTGAGGTTATGAGTTAATGAATTGGTGTCAGTAAAGAGCACACTCTGCTTCATTGATGGTCGTTAAACGAATTAGTGAAAGCAATGTCTGGAGGGTAATTATTAAAGCTAGACACGGAAGACTCGTGTTTGGTGAATAATACTCACCTTCCTTCCCCTAAAATAAAGCTTTCATCATCCCATATGTTCATCAAAGCCAGATTCTTTTTGAGACTTGAGTATTTTAAGAGTTAAAACTCTAAGTAGATCTGGAGGTAATTCAGTGGCAAGTGGAGAGGAAGGAAGAAGCTGTTACCAGCCCTCCCCTTGCTCCTTCCCCACACCTGCTTCATGAGGCTGCTGCTCGCTGCTCAATCACACTCCCCTCTCCCATGACCCCCTCCACATCAGGACAGCGTCCAACTCTGTAATTGAAGCTAGGGGAAGCCTTGATCTATTTTTTCATCATAAAGCTGTTTTTAATCAAAAAAAGTATTTCTGGGTAAAATGCTGCAAACTGCTCTACCATTAAAGGCTCAGTCAGGGACCATGCTGAGAGAGCAGCTCAGCCTTCTCTCTCAGGACAGTGACGTTAACTGCTGCCTGCAGAACCCTTCATATCAGAAGCTTAGCACGCGCTTAAGACTGAAGCTTTTCAAAGGAAACTGCATAAGTTCAACCTCTTTAGAAATTCAAGTTTGAATTCTCCCAAAGGATTGTGTTCAGATATTTCAGTAGCTTCCAGTGTTAGCTAGAATTTCCTGCTTGCAAAATCCTGCTTTAGTGATGTCAAGATTTGATTTCCAGAAACTTACTCAGCTGTACAGAACGCTTCATGGAGCATATGCTAAGATATTGGAAGTAATGCACTCAAGGAAGAGGCTTCTTGGCACCTTTTTCAGAGTGGCCTTTTATGGACAAGTAAGTATATAGACCGTCTCGCCAGCTTTCCCTCACCAGGCATCCTGGCTCCTAGACCTGCTGCTCCTTCAGAACTGAAGCTGAAAAGCCTGCGGGCTCCTCTCCCTGAGCGGTTCGGTATCGCACCCCTGAGCTGAGGGCTTCTTTCTCTCTCCAGGAGCACTTGACTTATTATAAAGTTTATGATCAGTTCCCCTGAAACCATCCTGGGTTTGTACCTTTGAAGACCAGAGTGGTTATACACACAGAACATATCTGAGCATTGACTTTCGCTGAAGCGAGCGTGTTTTATTTTTGTCCTAATCTTATCTTCAGCTTTGGATATGTAAAAAGTAAATAAGGTTTGCAGTAGATAAAAGGAAACAACTGCTAGCTTGGCTTTCTAGAAGCTATAGAAGTAACTGGATCAGCTCCTAACCCAAGCTATGTAATGTGTCATCCTGACAACCCATACTTGATCCAGTTATGCACTTTAAAGCTTTGCCGGCTTTATGTGCCAGCCTCACAGAGATAGTTCTAACACTCTGCCACAGCCTCTGGAACAGCTCACCAAAGCATGAAGCTTTCATGCTGTTTCCGTTACAGGGAGGACTGGTGATGCAGGCACGACCTTTAATGCCATTTTTTCTCTATTTACAGCAAATACACCAAGTTCCACTTCCCTGAATACACAAGGAATGAAAGCAGAGGAAACACATTTCTTTCTTTATTGCTTGAAGTCCCTCTCAGCCTACACAAAATCCTTCTCTTTATGCTTTTCTGGTGGCCCTGCTGTCGGGCCTTCTTCAATACATGTGTCTTTCTGCTCCTTCTCTGTGCCTTGTTTTTGTGGTTTTGCTCCTGCTTGCCTCCTTCCAGCCTTCCTAAAAGTCAACCACTGGCCAGACCCCTCTTCCACATTGTTTAGATTTCTCACTGGTCATACTCAAGCCTTTGTGCTCAGCAATGACTTGTTTGTGTTGGTTGAGGAATGTTATGATTTTTCACACAGTTCTTGAAGGAGCCTATTAAATGGGCCAAGTTCAGACTTAATGCAAGCCATAGCCTTCTAAACGGTCTTGACATTTGAGATATTAGTAGAAAGTTGCTTTCAAAGAGCAAATCTAAAATAAAGTTTTCCAAGTGAAGAAGCCCAGCTATTCCTCACTGCTTGTTTGTGATTAACGCTAGGCATTCTTTGAAGAAGAAGATGGGAAGGAATACATCTATAAGGAACCCAAGCTGACAGGCCTCTCGGAGATCTCCTTTAGACTGCTTAAACTTTATGGAGAAAAATTTGGGTCGGAGACTGTGAAAATTATCCAGGATTCTAACAAGGTAAACTGCATGAAAATCATTAACGAAAGGCAATTAGCAGTGAACCCCGGGGCCACATACTAGAGAATGCACTGATGAATGTGACAAAAATATCGATTGTATTCAAATACTGTTCAGGGCCTGGGAGTGCGCTGCTCTAAGCACTGTGCCAGCGGGGCACAGAAGGATGAGCTTTGCTCTTGTGGAGCTGAAGGTGGAGGTGACAGAGCATCCCTTCCTTCTGCCAGGAGGAACGGAGGAGTCAGCCCTGTCTTCTGCCCTCTTACAAGCACCTGTGTCCAACTGCCTCCGTGCATCCTCGTGCTCCCGTGTTGCATAGCTTGACAAGTTTTGGTGCTGATCTGGCTCCCAGGTGGAAATAAATGAATTGGGAATTATGTGTGGGCAATCGTAATCCACATCTCGCTGAGCCCTGTTGTTGGGAGGCGTCAGGAGCCAGCGCAGGGGAGCAGATGATTGGAAGCAGAGTTACTTCTCGTTACTTTCACACCGCAAGCCTAAAAGAACATCTTTTGTGGCCTTGCAACCATAGCTCCTTCCTTTCCCTGTGGAATATCCATTTATGGGCCCTGCAAGGTCTCTTCACAACCTTCCATGGGTTGCACCCATGGATATGTCTTGGGTTGCTGAAGACGATGCTTGGTGATCCCAAATCTGGGTGCGTGCCAGCCCGCAGATCTGCAGGCACAGTGCAGCACTGCAGGAGCACCAGCTCATGGCCTGGAAGCAACAGGGTCAGATTAGGAGGATTAAGTAACTCGGGCATGTGCTGCATTGGTGGATAGGGTGATATGACTGCCTCCTCCAGATGCACCTTGTTTGGCCCTAGATGATGTATTTCTTGTGCCACCCCTTGTTGTCCTGTGTGGTTGATGGTGGTTGACGGTCTTGACACCACAGCCAAGGTCAAAGGGAGTGTTTTGTGTGTCATTTGCCTGCATGCGATGGGGCTGGGTTGGCAGGGAATCAGATTAAATCAGGTCCAAGTAGATAAATTCACCTATTATAAAGTTAATTTATTAACCTTTGTTCTTCTAGTAACTAACCCTCTTACATCACAGGTCAATATTAAAGACCTTGATCCGAAGTATGCCCATATTCAAGTGACTTACGTGAAGCCCTATTTTGAAGACAAAGAAATCTCTGAAAGAAAGACTGAATTTGAAAGAAACCATAACATCAACAGATTTGTATTTGAAACTCCTTACACTTTATCTGGAAAAAAGCACGGCAGTGTGGAAGAACAGTGCAAAAAAAGGACCATTCTAACTAGTAAGTACAAGCATCTGAACATGAGACTCTATGTATCAGCAACTATTTTTGGATTATTTTAGCTCATAGAAATATCCCAAAAGAGTCAGAAATTCTCTCAGCAACTTAACCAGAATTGTGGTAACAATATTCTGTTTGATGGGGGAATTCACCTTATATTTCTATGTGCAAAATTTTACAGATTAATAAATCATGCTCATAAATTATAGCCCTGTTCAGGATTTTAGTCACCGAGTGAAACCCCGAGGGCAAGGATCTGCCTGTGTGTGTTCTATGAAGGGACCTCCTATTTGCTGCGTGACTTTTCAATCCATAAACTTCCTTTGCTCTTTCTACTAGCTTCGAACTCCTTCCCATACGTAAAGAAGAGAATTCCAGTCAATTACGAACATCAGGTCAATTTGAAACCAATTGATGTTGCTACTGATGAAATAAAAGACAAGACCGCGGAGCTGCAAAAGCTCTGCTCCGCTGCTGACGTTGACATGATTCAGCTGCAGCTCAAACTGCAGGGCTGCGTCTCCGTGCAGGTGAGACCTGTGTCCCTTCAAAACTGCATTATATACGTCCCTCAGGGTGAGTGAGTCAGGTTTTTCACATTTACTTTCCAGAAATCATTAACTGCCTCACTGGCAGCGCCGCAGCCAGCGCCCTGCCAGCCCTGCCACCTACATTAACTGATTAGTGTCGTGGCCAGTGATGTTTGCAGTGTCAAGCCCAGTGTAATGCTGAAATAGACTTAATTCTTGAAGACTGTACACTAAATATCGGGCACAAATAATCTTTTTGCGGGGCTGTCTATTTAAGCTGGATAAATGACCCTAAGACTCAGATCGTACTGCTTTTCCAAAGAGAAATAAGAGGAAAGTATAAGGAAACAGTTTGCATCTCTCTTTTGTTATCCCTGTTTATCTTGCGGTCTTAAAAAAAAAAAAAAAACAGATGGAAAAACTAATACTCAAGTTTTGAAACTTCAGGTACCTCCGGTGACATTAGTAATGCAGAATTGGTGGCATTCAAATAATATGATAATGGTTCCTGAAAAAAAAAAATATTAAAAAACCCCTGTTATTCTCTTCATAACTTCCTTTAGCAACTCAACAGAAGTTCTAGCATAAATGATTTCTTTCTTCTTGGGTTCTAGGTTAATGCTGGCCCCTTGGCCTATGCCAGAGCTTTCCTAAGTGACAGCCAGTCCAGCAAATATTCTCCTAAGAAGGTGAATGAGTTAAAAGAAATGTTCAGGTAGGATTTCTGATGTAATCAAAGCCAGCCAGCTGGCTGGAACGTGGTACTTGCTTTTCTTATGTTTTTGTCTGTCTCCAAAATCAGCAGATGCTGAATGCTCAGATGTGCCTTATCAAGATCCAGGTCTCAGAGGGTTATGGGTGCTCAGACAGAGGAAAAAAGCCAATGGAACGATGTATGTCGAGGGTTCCTAAACTCAGGGCTGTGATCTCCCTGGGAGATGTACCTGAACGCCTGCTTCGGCGCTTTGTGTGGCTATTGGAGGTTATAGCGCGAAGAAAGTTTATGTTTGAAAACCAGAGGTCTGAGAGTCTTGTGCTCAGGAATCTTTCATATTGTGCATTGTTTCCCAATCTTTCGAAACGGATTTTTTTACTACATAGTGACAAACTTGAAATATTTTAAAGCAAATCCCTTTCTGGTTTATGGGGGACCACCATTCTTGTTTCTGTTGCTAATTATTAAAATGATAAGACTCGCACAGGTGGTTTTTTAACTCCTGTCCCTTAGGGTAGGTTTTACCTCCCACTTGAAAGTAGCCCCCAGGATATAATCCGGCAGCTCCTGCTTCACCTCAGGATAATGTGCCTTTCCCACGCTATTTTCTGAACCCCTTGGGAGCAACCAGTTGCCCACCAGCTCCTGCTGGTGGCTCCCGTTTTGCCCATCGGTTACTGTACGGAGAAGGCAGGATTTGGGCCAATCCTGTTTTCCTTCGGTGTATGGAGTGACGTAGCAAAGCATGGAGCAAATAAAGGCACAATCCCTGCAAACCTGCCACGTGTGGAGGCAGAACAGAGGGAAGGTGGTTTTACTTTCCACCCTTGTGGTGCAGCCAGAAGGACAAACACAATCTCTATTTCATGCAAAAAAAAATCCCAGAAAATCCCACTTGTGCTTCTATTTTCATTATAAAGAAGGAGAAATAAGTATGTGAAACCAAGCGAAGAAAATGAGTAATAATGCGAAGTAAACAATATTACAGCTCTCCGTGACCTAAATTTCCCTCTGGAGGGTGTGCCTGCTGTTTGTTAGCAACCTGACCTCAAGCACATGTGGTCCATCACATCCATCCAGATCCGTCTCCCCTGGGCCTGACCGTGGTCTCCCTCTGCTCTGTGACCCCACGTGCAGATGGCTGGGCTTTGCTGGGGTCTCCAAGCTGTGTGTGGTTCTACAGCTCGAGCTGAAGGTGCGAGACCACCATCTTCTGAGGACCCAGGCATGAAGGAGCTCCAGCTGAAAGCCTAGTACCTGTGTTGCAGTCTCTCCCCATCCCCTCACCCACTGTGCCAGGGATGTTCCTACAATGTGACTTGTCCCAAACCTCAGAAAAAGAGGGTGGGGAGGTGGGGAGGAAGACATTTGCCTATCTGTTGGGTTGTTTGCTTTGGAAGGTGACTGGGCTATTGTAATGGCAAAGTTCATTCCTTTCCTCCCCAGGAAGTTTATACAAGCCTGTGGAATTGCTCTGGAGCTCAACGAGCGGCTCATTAAGGAGGATCAAGCAGAGTACCATGAGGGGCTGAAATCAAACTTCCGGGACATGGTGAAAGAGCTTTCTGACATCATCCACGAACAGGCACGTATGGCGTGGCTGGAGCCCACCGAGGTGGTGCTCCGTGCTTGAGACTAGCTAATGCTGAAAACTAATTGAAAACTTGATCCCTCTTCCTGTTATTTAGCTAGACATAAAAAGGCCAGTAACTGAATGTGAAAAGTAAATGATACACTTGGTGGATTCCTAAAACCGGTTTCTGTTGCAGAGGGTCTCAGCCTGGTGTTGGTATACAGTGTGCTTCAGGGTGGAGTCTTTGCTGACACATACCATTAGTTTCCTGGCTGCCGTGGTCATCAGAAATCCTATGCCAGGTTTTGTCTCATGTTTTCTACATCGTAAGAATCCTGTGATAAGTCACGGGTCGAAATTATCTGGAAAAATTTCCATTTCCTCAGTTATATCCAGCTTAAGTTATTTTATTTTTTTTTTTTAATTAAAGTATGTTTTCTTTTAACTTTGGCCTAGTACCAACATGCTATTTATATGCGTTTAAAATCTAGTTTGAAATATAAAGTAATAATGTATCTGACTTATGTTTTAGTAGTTTCTTGGATCTCTCTAGGAAAATACATTTGAATGGTAGCATCAGAGAGGTGAGAGATTCAAAGAACTGTTGCACATCTGCCCAGTATCATGACGTGAAATTAGATGAAAACTGTCTTTCTGAAGGAATCCCCGTGCTTCTGCTCTTTAAAAAGAAAGTTCATTATAGATTTGTATTACCAAGCCCGTAAGATGAACAGTGCAGACCGCATTGTGATTGATAGTGCTTGAAATTTCGAAGAACATTTTCAAAATCTCCCTGTTACTCCACGTACAGTCCCTGTGGGACTTAATTAAATCTGCAACATTTTCAGTTGCTAAAAAATATATAGGCAAATCCCCCAGTAAGCTGAGCAGTTGTTCAAACTGATGCAAAAATTGGCGAAATAATACAACTGCACCAGGCTGCTGTTTGCACGTTAGGTTTATTTACAATAAAACAATGCTTCTAGGAACCAAACAGAGTCTTGTTATGGAAGAGCACGATTTCATTTCAGGGAAACGGTCTCATGATGGGGCTGAATTTTTTTATAGGAGCATAAGGGAGAATGCGTTTGGGAATAATGACTGCTGCACCCCCCTTGCTTTTGTTAGATTTCCCTCCTATTCTGCTCATGACCACCATTTTCTTAGTGTGCAAACTATGAATTTTGCACATTCGTCACGCTCTTTTTTTTTTTCTTGTACATCGCCTACTATATACATTCCACTGGTGAATTTTGGTCAGTGTTCATTCACAGGAGTTGCCACCTGCTTATTCTAAGCTCTTTGCAAGTAGACCTTTCCAAGGCATTTAATTTGCATGCAGCTGCTGGAACTTTGGTGGTTTCAGAATTCTGCAACAGTCAAATCAAAAACAAATCACTCAGTTCTGCACCGCCGCAGTAGAATAGATGAGATTACCTGAGAACAAAGAAGGATTGTTAAAGCGCTCCCCACGATATAGATAGATTTACAAATTCAATGTCGTGTTGTCTTTGGTTAATGGGGAAAATATTAGAGCAACTGAAATGTCGAAGTGAAGGCCTTGCTGGGAAGGATATACTTTTCACTTTTGGCTTGTATTAGGTCAAAAAGGCAATATTATGTAGATAACTGCTGGCTTGAACCTTGTATTGCCGTCAAATTACCTTAGTATCTAACAAATTAAACTTAATGGAACACGTTTTCCTCTTCTGCACAATTACACAGTTAAACTTAAAAAGTCTATTACGTTAATTTAGGGCTCTCTTTACAAATTACCTATGCTTTTCGAAATACTGTCAGTGCCCCAAAACACGACAGGCAGCGCAGTTGGTTTGCGATGGCGGGGCAAATGTGTTAACCCCATGGGTCAGCCTGTGGGCTGTCTGCAGATATTGTAAATTAGGGAAACGTAGACACAAAAAAAATGATAAATTGCAGCCGAAGAGGCACAGGAAGCCTCAGTCAAGTGGCAGAAAACTAGATGTCCAGAGTCTGTTTCTGGTGGCCAGTGATCGCGGTTTCACTAATGTAAATTCAGGCTAACTAACTTGATGGGTGAACCAGAGGGTGAAACACAAACACAGCTCCAGAGCAGCTCAGCCGGTCCACGTAGATCCTGGGCTGTGAGACCATCCTTTGGGGGATAAAGCACAAAATCTTGCAGGATTTGCAAAATCTGCCCTACACACGGCAGGGATGCAGTGAACGTTTGCTGTATTTAGCTGCAGGAACTCCCTGTGCTTCCTGAAAAAAACCCTATTAGAATTCTGCCGCTGCTAAGATAGAATAGAAAATTGCTATATGGACAATTGTTTCTTTCCTATACTGGATAGTCGTAACTAAAAATAATCCAGTAATACACAGAACAGTGTATACATGAATACTGCAGAAATTGCTAAATTACTCTTCTTTCTCATTTTTTTTTTTGTTATGCTGCCTTTGCGAAACAGCTTTGAAGACAAGGTTGGCTATCTCTTTTGCATACCTTTTTTAAACGGCTTGATTGTAATAACTGAAACTTTTACTGAATTTGCAAATATTTTGTTTTGTCTAGATCTACCAGGAAGATACCATGCATTCACCGTGGATGCACGACTCCCTCCACGTCTTCTGTGCCATCAGCGGAACATCTGGTGATGGAAGTTACTGTTCCCTCCGACCCACTGCTGAAATATAAACATATCAGTCGTATTTTACAGAGCTTTCTCAGGAATACTTGGAACTGTGCAAAGGATGTTTAAGGAAATCCATGACGAGCAAAGATTCAGTTGTGGTTTTTTTTCACCCCCAAAAAAGTTGCTATATGCTTTCAAACAGGGTGCTTGCTTCTTTTGCTGAGCAGCATTGAAAGTGCCTGGACATTGCACCACTGTGCTTGTTTTCTACTAATTTTTTTTTTTTTTTAAGCTAAATGTCTAACAGGACATGGAAAGGCGGTTATCTAAATATATATTGAATTGCTGAACTACGAATTGGAATGGGAATGGTACTATGTAAAGTTGTACAATGGAATATAATAAAATGTAAAAGTACTTTGTAAATAGAAGGAGCATGGAGTATACAGAAATTAGCATTGTATCATATTTGCTGCTAAAAGCTCTGTTGAAGGAGAAACTGTAGTCAGTATTAAGAGACCTTCTTCATCTAAGAAGTGACTTGGGGTCCAGGTGTCCCCATTGCACTCAGACAAGGAGAGTAAACTTGCCCGAGTCTGGACTAAATAAAACCTGAATCAGAAATGGTACTTTTTGTACATCCTCTGAGCCGATAATTCTAAAATAACCTCCGTGAGAGCTGAGTTTGCTGTAGCTGATTTCAGTTTTGGCTCACCCTTTGCGGCTGCAGGAGGATGGATTCTACTCACTGAGGACAACACAAGAGATCTGTCATTTCATACAAGTTTTCCTATTTACCACTCATGGTCTCGCACAAATATAAACTCTGAAGACACCTTAAATTGAGTTGGAAATTATAAAATGCTTTAACACCTTTCAGAAAAATTATAATAATCTTTGAGGTGTGCTTTAATAATAAAAAAAAAGGCAGCATGTCAAAATAACTCATACAAAATTGAGGGTTTATTTTTAACATCAGATGACATGCATGTTCCCTCCTGTTAAACAGATCTGTTTTCTGAAAGCTTGTTATTTTTGTCTCGCTGGTTGGAGAAAATGTATTTTCCAGAATTCTTTTATTACTTCTTCCCCTCCCCAAAGCAGGAAGAAGAAAACAGATCAGTAATTCTTTTATCCAGCAACATTTATAAAATCTGTGTTTTTCAAAATCCCATTAACTGTAAATATGGTTCCAGTAGTTCCAGGAGGATGGCGTTTTTCAAGGATATGTAAGAAAATGCCATAATAAAAGGGCTCCATCTGGGTATTTAGCTTGGCTATAGCGTCTATAAAATGTTAAGCTCCTAATTTCTGTAACAACAATTACCTTCGAATCGTAAGTGGGCCACGTTGCAAAATGTTTATTATGCATGATTCTAAGTAGCTAAAATTGTCACCTGAGAAAATAATGCGTGATCCATAGATTCAGCCATTAGCTGCTGCTAGCAAAATACAGATGTGCCTGTGTGACAGACAGACCACACTTCTGCTTGTGTGCGCTTTTATGCCAGGCAGGCTCTAAATTTAACTTAACAGAAAGAGGAAGAGAGACTAGGATGTTTAAATACAGCCGCCACCTTATTGATTTTCATCTTGCAACAAATAATATTTAAAGGCAGATAGTGAGAGTTTTCCAAATTCCTTTACGAAAAGGTGGGGAAGCTGTTGCTCAACAGTGGGTTCGTTACAAGATATTTTGGAGCCAAACTCCCGACATCAGAGTAAATGCATATCTCGGGTGCAGGCAGCAACGGTGAGATGCGTGGAGAATTGCAGTGAAATTCTTATTCATGGGTCTTGATGTCTTTATGTTCTGAAATAACACTGTAGGCTGATTTTTTTTAATGGCTATTCCTTACTTTCACTGGAATTCCAGGGAAATTCTTACTCTTATCTTCGCGTGGTCTTCAATGGTCCAGGATGACATTTTTATCTGAACTTCTCGATTTATTGTTGGTATTGAAGTTGTCCTGTCGTTTCAATTTAATATACTGGAAAGCTGTCTCAGTAATTCAGCCCAAAAAAGTATTTAAAGCCCGTCCAATTAGAATATATACAGTCAGTAGAGTTCAGAATGCATGCTTTTATGCAGTTTTGATGAATAACAAAAATGACCACGCCCTAAGGATTTGCCTTCTGTCCTGCAGGTAAATAATTCCACTGGATTTTTAATGGAAAAATCTCAAAGGAATTTTCTTTTATTTTAGATGGTTTATAAAAAGACTGGTAACAAACCAGCTTGTTTTTTCTTTAAATTTTCACCAATCTAGAAGTGATAGGGAGTGATCATTAGATATTTTACAGCTGTATCTGGACAGCGGTACCAGGAAGTTGTTCACATTTTCTCTTCCTACCCTTTTCTGCCGTAATCGTCCCAATTTAAAGTCCTCCAGATTTTTCCTTATTTCTGGTTGAAATAGCTTAATTCACTGATATATCCGGGGAGTGTACTATATATGTGCCTGTTTCACGTAGCTGGTGCTCACGTTGGGTACTTTTTGCTATTTGCTACCTTTTTTGGAAGAACATAAATGTTTATTCTTCATTGACACTTTTGTTTTTCTTATACGGCCTAAGGAATGGCAGGAGGGTTTTTTTTTTGGTCTGTAAAAATCAGCCTTTATATTTCAAATTACAGCTCTTTCAATACATCAGTGCAGCTACCCGTATGTATTTTACACGTGCACCTCTGATTGCTTTTGCTGCAAAACTGCAGTGTGACACGCCGAGGCTTCAGACCAGACGTGTTGGTAATTTTGCATAAAAGGAGAAGAAATGGGATAAAGTACCTGTCCGTGAGGATTAAGAGCACTTGGCTGCTCTCTGTTTGGTATGTGTTTGTTTGCTAATAGGACATGTAAAGCAACACAGGGCCTGCCAGCAGTCTGTGTACCAGAACATGCTTCTAGAGATTTATACGCCTAGATAGAGCAAGGAAAGTGTAAACATTTACTCTCCTCTTTGACTTACTCCTTTCCTCTCTGCAGAGAGATTGGAAAGTGGTATTTTAAGACAAACAAGTTCAGATTTACGTTTCTTTCCCCCTCGAAAAAGAAACCTGGAACGCAGAATTTCCTGCAGCCGAGGAAACATTTCTACATGCTCGTCGATGTTCTAAATTTCTCCTGATGACAGAAGTTTTCATGAGGTGATGCACCAACAAATAGAAAAACATGGATGTGAGCATACCTGGAGTGTGTAACATACTGATTGTGTTCCAGAAGCCTTTTGAACATGCGCCACACGGTATTTTGGTATAGAATAAGAGTTTACCTAAGCATAGCACCTTATGTCTCAAAGCAGATAAAACACATCTGTTTTCCCTTCCTGTAGAGACAGCCCCGTGGACTTCACAGCAGGCTTCAGAATAACCCTCCCGTTTGACGTTAGCACAGCCCAAAAGAACTGGAGGAAAGCATAAGTGGAAGCCCTGGGCTCAAAAGTCTCCTTCAAATTAAACCACTGAATTTCACTGAATTTGTAGAGTTGGAAGGGACCATAGAGATCATCTAGTCCAACTCCCCTGCCGAAGCAGGATTGCCCAGAGCTAGAGCATGT
>JAOXNO010000063.1:23509228-23526122 GCA_028565335.1 Limnodromus scolopaceus
TGACAGGAGCAGAGGAAATGGTCTGAAGTTGGGGCAGGGGAGGTTTAGATTAGATATTAGGAAGAATGACTTTACTGGTCAGGCACTGGAACAGCCTGCCCAGGGAGGTGGTGGAGTCACCATCCCTGGAGGTATTGAAGAACCGTGTAGACATGGCACTTCAGGGCATGCTTTAGTGCCTGAGATTGTTGGGTTGTGTCTGTTTGTGGGGTTTGTTTTTGTTTGTTGGTTTTTTTTATTTTTGTGGTTGGACTCGATGATCTCAAAGGCCCCTTCCAACCGCGAAGATGCTGCGATTCCACGATTAATAGTAATTCCCATGCGTTCGGTGCGGCCTGCCAAATGTCTGTCTGGTTTTCTCTCCCCTCCACCTCAACCCAGGAATGGAGCAAGAGTCGCTTCCGTGTGACGGATACGTTCCTGAATGAGGAAATGCGGTTCAAAGTGAGAAGTGAATGCAAGCACAGCAACGCCAGCAAGCCCAGCCGATGGGTGGAGACCTCTCTCCTGCCAACAGGTAACCTCTGGAGTGGCCGGACCCGGGGCACACCTGCACCTTGTCAACCAGGAGAACCCGGCCTGGCTTTCTGCCCGGTTCTAACAAAGCACCGTAGAGAAACAGGGAGAGATACCAGAGGCGAGGGCTGGTTCAAGGGGTGGGGTTCAGACGGAGCGATTGTGCTACGTGTAAACACAACCGAATTCTTCTAACACTTTAAAAACTTACGGGCGAGCTTGTAAAATTTAAGGGCTCTTCCAAGATGGCAACGTGATTCCTGTTATTTTTCTTGTCCCTGCCGTGCTGTGAGATAAGAGAGAACTTGGGTTGTAGTAAGCCTGCTGGCTTCATGACTAACGTCTAAGTCAGTTTATTTTGTATGTTTTTTTCTGCATGAGCAGGAGTCCTTAAAATAACCCTATGTTTGTAAATGTTAGGGGGATGAATCTAGCATATTTAATGACTTGTTGAATAAATAAGTGACTTAAATCACTACGGTAGGGCTCCCTCCTTTCCAAAAGAGGTGTCTGGGCTCTACAAAGCTGTGTACAGCAAAACAAATGGAGGAAAAAATATTTTTTGTTTCTTGACATCCAGAAATAAGGGATCCATAGCTAAATTATTAGGAAGCATTCATATTATTCTGCTGGGAGCTAGGAGGTACAGCAAGGAACTAGCGCCTCTTGCCTTGAGTAGTAAAAGTCTGTCTAACCCAGTAGCGTGACTCGATCTGGATGAAAACGGCGTGTGGACCAGAATCTGAGACCTTAGCAGGCTTGTCTGCGTGTCTGTCAAAAGGGTATTCTGGAAAATCAGGGAAGGAGATCATCAGGATAGCACGTACTAAACAGGCTGGGGCTTTTAGAAGTCTGCTTGCAGATGAAATATTTTCAAATACTTCCTGGAATAGGAAAACCAGTTTCATTTCCCTGTACTCTTCGAGAGTTCCTACTTCAGGAAGAATTCAACCTCAGAAGGAGAAGGTAGTTTGGGGTTTGCTATCAATAAAAATCTGGATTGTTGATAAAATGAACATGCATTTTTATTTTTAGTTCGTGGAGATGTTGCTACTTGTTACAGGGGAAAAAACATCTAATGTGCTGTAATATGATAATACAGTATAAAGAACTTGTACCATAGAAAAATGCAAGATTGAATTTGAAAGGCTTTATTCTGTAACTGCTCCGCTTGGGAGATAACATTGACGTCTCTATTGACAATTGCTATGTGCTCATTTACAGAACTCACTACGTTCTGTAGTTTGGGTTTCCAATATGTTGAAGAAGTTGACTGTCTAGAGGTACATGAGTGTCAATAAAAAATGCAACCAGTGTTGCTTTTGTCCATATTTAAGATCTACAGCTATTTCCATATTCAGAATATTGAGAAACTAATGTTGTATCTGGAGAAGATAACAAATGCTGACTATTTTTAACCTTGATGACTAACAATTATAACAAAGCTAAGTGCTACCCATATAATTGCTAGTTACTTTAAATCCTTTTTAAAGTATCTGTAGTTTAGTAGAACAAGATATTTTCCTGTCTCGACACCTTGAACTTAGCATCGGGTAACGCCAAGTAGTAAGGCAGACGTGGTGGAAAATGAGATTCACTGTTACGAGTGGCTTGTATTTAGAAGTTACTCTGAGATTTCAGCTGCTGCAAGTGATAAACAACTGGAATTCATCATTTGTGGTGCTGGGACAGGCAGTGCGGGCTGAGGTAACCCATCTTTGCCTTCCAGACAGTTATGTAAAAAGGGATGTTTTGCTTCTGGAATTTGGGGAGAAGGCTTTGCTGGCAAAATAAATCTTATGAGACCTTTCCAACTTGCCTTGCAGGTATTCCAGGTACTGCTGCTGTTGGGTTGAGCTGTGTTTGGCACAATTTGGAGTACATGGATTGTTCGTGGCGTCCCGGGGAGAACGCAAGCAGTGATACCAATTATACGTTGTTCTACTGGTTTGTATGAACTTTTTATTCCCAACTCTACAGTGATTTAGCCCTGATCTCCAGCTTTATGTGACGCCTTTTACTTGTCTGCTCTTTCTGTTGCTCTGAATGTCTCGGGGCATTGCATACAAGTCAGCGTTGGCTCCTGTCCAACAGAAAACTTCACCGCTGAAGTGTCAAAAGGTTGCTGTTGCTGAGTCTTTTTTGGGGAAGTTGATAGAACCATTATGTAAAGTACTGACTACTTCTGTAGCCCATTTTAAAACAACTGCTACTGCTTTTCTCATTTTTTTTCTAATTGTAGATTCAAAGAGGGGAGAATTGAGACCTGAGCTAGACCAATATGGTATTTGCATTCTTTGGAGCCCAACAAACACGGGCTGTTTTAAGTTGGAATCACTCACTAATGTAGGGGTCAGCTCTTAAATCATTGGGAAATGGTATGGAAGCATTACTAACATTTAGCAGTAGTTTTGTTTGTATCATCAGTGTAATAAATAACTGATTCACCTTGAAAGTTGCGGAGAATGTCTTTTTGTCATCATCCCCTCTTGCCAGCTGACTGCCATAAATAGACTCTTGTTCCAAAGGAGCAGAGTTGTGGTGTGAGCAAACACTTGGCAGCAAGATCCGCACACGCTAAGCTACGCATACTTCTGCGTGTCGATGGGGCTTGTGGAATGCCAGATTGCATTGGCTTTTGCAGAAATATTGACGTTTTCTTTCTGAAAGCCCCTTGTTGTAGTTTTAAATCAGCTTTCTGTCTTATCTGAACTGACTAAATAAACGTTTTCCTCTTCCTCTCCAGTTGCAGCCTCGCAGGCGAACTGATTTAATGCCTTTGGACAGCAAACAGCAGGAAACTTGCTGCTTTAGTTAAGTGCAGGGAGGACTGTTCTCTCTCTAAATTGTTACTCAAGTATTTATTTTTTTTCCTTTATTACAAGAACAGTACCAATGAGACAGCGAAGATCTGAATTTCTGGAACGATGCTTTAGATTAGAGCTGTGTATTTTCAATTTACCCCTTAGCTTCAGTGAAAAACGTAGCTGCGGTGACAGCAAAGTGTTTTGGTTCATGCTGCTTAGAAAGAAAAGGACTTTTTAAGTTTTAAAGCTGAAAACTAAGGAAATACTTGACTTTTGGACCGAAAGATACATTTTCCATAATGCTGGTGAATGGGGGTTTTTGTTTTGTTTTGTTTTCGGGAATGAATGGACAACTACCTGAAAAATTATGGTTCCGTTTTATATTCTTCTTCATTGATATTTTCCTCTAAAAAACCTCTCTTTTCATCCAAAATGAACGTGAATATAACATTAGCTTAGAACAAACGGATCCCATCGGCGCACAGTAATACTTGCAGAACGCCAGGCGCACGAGAGCAGGTTGATGCATCGGCACGGTGCTGTCTGCTCTGGACGCCCCCCTCTTCATCAGCCCCATCAGGGTGGGGAGAGGAGGAGGAGGGATAAAAAAAGGGGTCTGGGCATGAAAACAGACAGATGGGTTTAGCTTCTTCAGCCCCTGTCCAGGGAGGTGTGAAACAGGGGAGTGTCATTCTTCTCATGCTCCTAAATGAAGCTCTGATTTGCTCCATATAATTAAAAAAAAAAATAAAATAAATCAATGCCCCAATTTTCTATGGAGGAAAAGCTGCTGGCGTATTTTCATTGGAACTTGGGGAACAGCAAGGAGAAGGTTGTCATAGCTTCTCTGTCATAGGAAGTGAGTACTGACATTTTGCAAGGCGACTGCAGGCAAGAGGTAAAACTGGACCGTCTCAAGCAAGAGCTGCAGTACCCGAGGCGTTGCTGGAGGAGGCTGATCTGCTCGTTCCTTCACAGGATTGAAATTCTGCTGAGAGGAAGTGGTCCAAATTAGTTTGCTTTCTAAAGACTTTTTTATTTTCTTCCTTGAAATTGTTTTCCCATGTGGAAAACGTGAACCAAAGCTGACAGCAGCTCTTATCTTTGATACCTGGGTGTAAAGCAAACTTGCCTCTCTCTCTGCTACTTGGCACTCTTTACGCTTGGGATAAATGAGAAGCTTCTTACTTTGCTTAGCTTCACTTTTGTATGTGCTATAGCATCGTTTTAATGCAAGATCACTCTTTAGAATTTATAATCAAAATAAGCTTGCCTCTTGCTGTCCTATTATTTTGAAGTTTTAAAAAAAAAAAATTTATTTCCTTTAGGTTTGACGGTTTGAAAAACCCTGAGAAGTGCAACAACTATTCTATGGACCACAGAAGATGCATTTTCAGTCTTACCTTCCCCAAGGTCACCAATACTTACCCAGCTATAAGTATTTTGATTAGAGATGATTCTGAAGACATTAGGCCTGTGTGTGCAAGTAAAAATCCTACCACCCTTGGTAAGTTTAACACCACGTTACAAAAAATATAAAGAGAGAAGTTTGCTAGTGTATCACTGTGTTTGAGAAGTTTGCAACTCATAAGCTGTGGATGACACAGTATGATTTGAATGCTCTCTTCTTACTGATCTTTGATTTAGGAATTATATAGACAGGTTTGCTTTTTGAGGGGTGAAGGTTTGGGGTTTGGGATTTGTTTGTTTATCACTTCCCACTCGATTTTATTCTTACTCTTTTGTTGTTTTTATTCTTTCATTAGTTTTTGGTGCTAACTTTTTCCTCTTTCCATTCCTAAACTGTTACAAGTGTAAAGTTATACAATACAGGACTTCCAACTACTTTTGTAACCAGTGAAATATAATTTTTAACTAATTCTTCCATTTTGCATTTCAGTAAGGCCTGCTACACCAAGAAGACTTACACTGTCAAAGATTAATGATGGAATATATGTAGAATGGAGTGAACCAGATGCCTTCCCAAAAAATTGTTTATTTTATGAAGTTGAATATCACAATGGTGATTTGGACGCTGCTCGGATAATTAAAGTAATTTTTCATTACTTACAGTTAATGGATTTTTTTTGCTATGTATCTTTTATAATTTGTGTTGCTATTCACAGTAATTCAAATATTTGCTGTTTAAAAATGAAAAAATTATATGTGCTGCATGTAAACGGGTCTGGTGCACCAGCTGGTCTTCCGAATCCTTACCATCTTTTGTTATGGCAAAGCAGTAGTGTGTAAGAACAGTCTGATAAAGAAGTATTTATTAAACTAAACAACTTTACTTATCAGGAAATACACTGCAATACGTGGGCCTGTTTGCTTCTCAGTGGTACAGGACTTTGGTCTTTTGGTATTGGGTTTTCCTGTTGTTGGCCTGCGCTTGGTCAGATGATTCCCTTGTTCTTGAACGACGGGACTTGATTACCAGAAAGCAAAATTAGTTGCTGGTGCACACAGGAACACAGAATGTTATACAGAAAAGCAAGGGGCTAAAAAAGACTGAGGATGCAGGGGAAGAAAAAGGTGTGCAGTCTTAGATACACTGATTTTAATGTACATATAAAAGCACTGACTTCAGTGTCTGGATGGACTATGCCTGGATCTGCGCAGCCAAACTGACTGTCCTGTTTGATCAGAATGCTAAACGGCATGATAAATTTAAAAGTAAGAAGAAAAGGAGAAGACCACACGGTCATCTCCTGTGGGGCACAGTTAGCTGTTTGTCCTACCTCAAATTTAGCAAACTCAAATAATGTCAACCTACCTCAGAAAACTGGCATTTTGGATCAATAATGCGAGGTTTGATCCCAGCTAGTGTATTTGCATGCCTCTGTAGAGGCATCACGGTAGACTTTTGTGTGGTCAATGTTGGGTCAGCCTCGCTGCCCTGACAGAGAGAGGGGAAGGCAGCAAAAAAAAAAAAAAAAAGGCACTGTTCCAGACACTGAGTCTGAGTTGAATCATTGATGCCAAATGCTGCGTGATAGATGTAGCAGTGAATAAGATTAAGTCTTTGCCTTGGAATCTCTATTTAGGCAGTCTTTGCCTGTTAAATGCTACTGTGGCCTTTTTTTAGGAAGTTTAGTGTTCACAAAAAGATCTTCCATCCGAATATTCAGAATACATTAACTGCACAATGAAAAGGGGCTGGTGAATGACTGAGAATGTGCTGATCGTTGAACAAAGCAAGCTGTCTTTTCTTTTTACCTTAGGTTGAAGATAATCACATGTCAATTCCTAGTGTTGATCCCAACAGCAAATACACCTTCAAAGTGAGAGCAAACCCAAAGCCCGAGTGTTACAGCAGCAAGCTCTTTAGTGACTGGAGTGAAGAGAAGAGTATTGGTGAGAACGATTGTGCCTGCAATTTGTTGCGCTTTATTCTTCATCTACAAGCTGTCTAATACCTTCTGTCTGCTAAGTAAATGGGAGTTGAAGATTATCTTCCTATGTATCTATGTAATTTTAGGTGAAAAGAGGGCAAGGGAGCTCTGGTCCTTCAGCAGTGCCATCAGTTACTGCCCTGCAGTACGCGCTGGTGGGGTCGCCACTGGTCACCACTGTGCAATGACAACACCTTTCCAGGGCCATCAGTTCTTCAGCCTTGAGCTTTGCTGGTGTTCATTTTCTTGCCAAATGTATCTACGTTATAATACCATGCTTTGAAAAAATGAGCCCTTGCCTACAAAAGTGCTAGTGTATACGAAAAACATTCTGCCTAGGAACAAATTAGAGAATTAATTAACTTGTTGTCATTATTCCTAAAATGCCTCTCAAAACATCCCTACGTTTCTACAATTTTTCAGGTGAGAAGGCGGACTCTACGTTCTATTTTGTTCTAATCATCACCATTCCATTAATAGTAGCAGTATCTATGATAATTCTGCTAATTTATCTGAAAAGGTAAATGACATGTTTACAATCTGCTAATTCTGATTGATCTTTGACTCGCGTTATAATTCATCTCTCTTCCAGGCAACAGTCCATGATGTGGCATGTTTCAATAGCAGCTGTTTTTATCCATAACACACTTTGTATAACAAAAGTGGCAGCACCATCATGCCTCAGTCATTAGAATTAGGTTTATAGACCATGTACACGCTCTGGTTGCACTTGGGTAACGTCGCTTATGCATCCTTACGGGTTCTTGTTGCACAGCTGTTGCATCCTCTCTCTCCTTAGGCAATGAAGTCCAAATTCAAAATTAAGCTTATATAGCATATTTGACAAGATTTTGTACAAAGTCTCCTTTTGTTGCTGTCTTTGGCGACGCTGAAAGTTATTTAGCAGCTGTCTGTGTGAATGTTCCCATTTGCTTTTGGTTTGGGGAGTAAAAAGGGAGTGTTGGGCACAGTTGCAGATAATGAAAGCTGGCCAGTAATGTCAGAGCAAATTTTCTTCACCACACCCAAGTATGATATTGAAATGGTGGTTTTTAAATTAATACATCTTTCATCTAAAACTTTTCTTTTTAATTTTCTGAAGGCTGAAGATATTAATTCTTCCGCCAATTCCAGACCCTAGAGAAATTCTGAAGCGCATGTTTGGAGAGCAGAATGAGGATTCCCAGGTTAGTGAGAAGCTGTTGGGACAACAAATCTGTTGAATCGGAATCTATAGGCTTCCAATTTTCTTCTTCCTAATATCTATGTCTATCTTAAAACCAACTGTATATAAGTAAGTCTGTCATATGAAGATTAAGTATTTACAATAGTAAGAGTTGTTCAGAAACAATTACCTACACCTGAGAGGGATTTTTCTTTTCCTTCAAATTGCATTTACTTTTCTAGGCACATTAGTAGAATTGCATTATTCTGTTATTTCACAGACTGCTAGTCCTTTCAATGTTTTTTGGGTTGGTTTAGGGGTTGGGTTTTTTGGGTCGGGGTTTTCTGGTTGTTGGGTGGGTTTTTGGTTTTTGTTTTTGTTTTGTTTTCAGCTTCATTAAACTACTTCTCCTGAACATCCAGGTCTTCCTCTGCGAGTTGCTCATATTTATGATGCTGAAAAAGCTATTCATATTTGACTTCCAGAAATTAGTATTATTAGCACTTTCCATTTATCACAGTTAGCTATGAAGTAAAACAGACACTTAGTTTTGTTCTTTTGCCAATGAGAAGCTAACTAGAGCTGCTTCACACATTGGTTGACGAAAGACTTGCTACGGGCCCTTATTTCAGGAAAAATAAACATAATACTGATTTATGGAAACTGTTATTTCTAAACAAATTCAAGTCACTCGCTCTTTATAAAAGCCCAAAGGGAAGTACACTGAGGAGCCCTAATTCAAACCTGCACCCAAGGCATCGTGTGGTGTTCTCTGAACACAGTCCTTGTATGGAAGGGACCTTCTGACTCGCTGTGGCATCTCAAAATTGATGCCACTTGTGAAACCTGTGTAGAGGATAATGACTGTCTGGGTGTCTGGTGCCGCATATGTGTTGGATGTTCTCAGTTGAACAGGAGTTGCAGGAATTGCTGACTTCTTGAAAAGAAGTCTCCTTTTGTGGCCTCCCAATTGCAAAAGGAGTCAGAGTCCAAAATCCAGTGTTCCCTTTTTCCACAGGGGTTTTCTGAGTTCATCTAAAAATAAAGCAGAACTATGTGGAAAGCATGGATCTGGCCTCCTAGTTTACTACCTTATGGATATATATTTCAGCATGTATTGGTTATTATGGGACTAAGATGGGACTCTTGGCCATGAGGATGATAAGTAGGGTAGCTGTTACCCTTTGTTGTGCTTTGAACCTGTGCTTTGTTACTCCCCTTAATAATGCTACGTTCTTGCCTCTGAGTGTTATCCTGATCTTCTCTGTGCACTCAGGTTCTCAGTGAAAACTCTACTGTGTATATCCTCACTTCTCCATCCTCCTGCCTGAGCTTCACCCATTAGCTCTAGTTGGAAGCACTCTTAAGATGGGGGCCAACCTTCAATTCTTCTTAGTCTCCAGAGAGGACAACTATTCTGTCAACCAAGCCTAACTCTGGCCCTAATGAGCACAATTTGTTGCCCAGCTGCCTTGGCTTTTTCACCATAATACGGGCTTTATGTTGTGAAATGGGTCTGTCTTACTGGGCTGAAGAAGCAATGCTTGCCATGAAGAAGCACTGCTAAAAATGTTGTTCTTCTCTTTCAGAGCTGTGCAAAGGATGATTCTGTGAATGCTTACGACAGGTTAGTTAAGGAAGAAGAAATTAATTCTCTAATTTTAACAGAAACTCCAGTCTGTGCCAATTCTGAAAAAGAAAACCCATAAACTCTGCTTTAGCAGTCAAAAGATGAGGACACTTTCATTCCTGCTCCTGTACAATGTAGATGTGAAGAGGCCTGCAAGACAGTCACCAATTTTGACCTCACTGAGTCCCTTCTGAGCCTTACTTCTGTGATGCTCAGAAGATACATCACTAGCAGTGGCCATTCCTCCATCTCTGCTAGAAATACTCATCTTGGATCATTCAAGAGGAGCATGTACATACCTTTCCTCTGACTGCATTGCAGCATCTCTCGTCCTGGCTCCAGCCAGCTCTGCCCTATTACTTGTGTTTGTGCCTCACCTTAGACTGTAAATGGGTTTTTTTGGAGCAAGCACTGGGACTTCTCTGAAGCATTTGGCTGGATTTTGCAGCAGGTGAGAGGAGGCTCATTGATGGTAGATGGGCCGTTATTGCCGCTACACGGAGCTGCTGCCAGAGCATGGACCGTTGGAGGGTGGCCTCTTGTGTGTGCTCCGGGGCAGGGTGCTTTTCAGAGGGCATTGATGGACTGACCTTCTTACACTTCTGTTTGATGTGTGTCAGCTGTGGCCTGGTCAAACCCCACAAAAGAGGGTTGGTTTTTTTCTTTTAAAATGTGTATGAAAAGCCTTTCAGCGTCCCAGCTGGTGTTCAGACTATCGATAGAAAAGGCTTAGGTTTTTATCCTTTCAAGTGCCTCTTCTCAGATGCCTTGCCTTCATGGACTTCTTGCATTAATTGTACTTTGTTTAATCCTTTCAAGTGCCTCTTCTCAGATGCCTTGCCTTCATGGACTTCTTGCATTAATTGTACTTTGTTTAAAATGATAAATAGATTTATTTTTTTTTTCCCTGTGTTGTGCAGTGGCATATAACTGTATTGAATCTCACCAAACTGTGATTCTACTTCGGCCATATTGGCCTGAAACCACCTTGATTTTTGGAAGCTAAGTCATCCTGAGTCTGTCCAGCAAAGTTACCGGGATGGATGCATGAGTCTAAGGACCTGTGGTCAAATTGATTAGCAAGTGCTAAGCCACTGAAACCAAATAAATTCAAAGACTTCAAGACCCATCCATACTGCTAAGCTAATGGATTTGGGGGAGGAGGGCATGACAACCTTGGCCTGCTTTCTAAGGGAAAAGCTTATTCCTTCTACAATGATGGGGCTGTGATTTGAGCTTCACCTCTACGAGCTTTGCAGTGTAAAGCAAGGTGCTGATTTGAGTTTTCATTTTAAAAGTTCTTTTTTTTTTTTTTTTTTGATAAATCATGACTTGATTTGTTCACGCACAAGCAGTAGCTTGATTGTGCTGGAGGCAGAAAGTAATGTAATGGGGAGAAAAGGACCCATGCAAGCTGTTTATGGTTAGTGTTCAGGGACTTCTTGCTCCTCCCAGCTACGTGGAGCCATGTTAATCATCGATGTAGTCAGTCTTAGCAGACTGAGATCTCCTCAAAAGTTCACTAGGAGCAAACTCTATAGCCACTAATCTTTTAAAGTTCAGCCCTGTCCTCAAACTCTGTTCAGACAATGAAATGCTACATTTTCTAGAACTTACTGTTCTGTGAGGAGCAGAACTAAGGGAGCTTGCTTTTTAACTACAAATTTACATCCTTTACCCTGTCGTGTATCCCCTCCCTCTCAATAAATCCCATTCTTCCTGAAGTCCCCACTGAGCCTCTCAAA
This sequence comes from Limnodromus scolopaceus, assembly GCA_028565335.1. Lineage (NCBI taxonomy): Eukaryota > Metazoa > Chordata > Aves > Charadriiformes > Scolopacidae > Limnodromus > Limnodromus scolopaceus. The sequence goes on from JAOXNO010000063.1 coordinate 23,520,487, forward strand.
TACAGCTTCCTTCACATCTCTTATCTACCTCTCATTACTGGTGGTAGAAAGGGAAGGAGAAATGTAGCAGAACCAGCAGACCCCGTATTAGCTTAAATCTTGCACTTGGAATCAGGCTAAAAAAAAAAATATAATAAAAAGTGGTTCATGAGACAAAAGAAGAATAAAGCCTCAGGGATTTCAGTGAGATAAAACAGAACTCAGGTTATACCAAGTCAGCTGGCAGCACTACCTGATACTCCAGAGGTAAAGGAATAGCATGGGGAAAAGAGTAATTAAATTCCTGTGCCAACTTCATCCCTGCTCCCCTGCAACATTTATATCATTATAGTGATAGAAATATTTCTAAAATCTACCTCATCTACAATGTTGCTCATCGTACACCACTAGAGAAACAGAAATGTATGATTTCAACGTAATATTCAGTGTAATATCAAGTATTGTGGCTTCCAGTAGAGCAATCTGGGAAGACGATCCTCAGTACTTTACCCTAAATTCTTTTGACTTCTGTTTTGGTGTTTATGCTAAAACCAAAGCTTATTTGTTTGAAAAGCAAGCAAACAAAAAAACCGTAAAACCAAAGGAGTAGGAAAAACAGATGGAAGGTGTTAGGCCAAAAAGAAGACTTAAATGCAGAGGACGGTTTAGGTCACTGTATGGAAATGTTTGGGGGCAATTCTTTGTTTCCTGAATAACAGTAATTGACACTCTTCCAAATGGATGGGTTTATTGAGCCTGTGTTTTGTCATGTAAAGTAAGCGTCTGAGTATATTTTCATCTTTGAGTATCTTTTTTTATGGTTAGGGGGGTTTTAGCTTGAAATTTTCCAAGTTTTGCTATCATTTGTTTGTTCTTCATTGCATTTACTTGATCTGTAAGTTTGTTTAAAGACTGAATAAATACGTTTGAACATTTTTTGATATAACCGGATGGCGTTTTCATTCTTGGGTCGAAAAGATAAACTGAGACAGAGGAGATGGCAGTAGTTTAATGAGAAACCACGTTTGAGGTGTGGCAGAACCCAGAGAAGAAAAACTGAGTGTTGCTTTGCCCTCTTCCCTTTCCAAGGTGAACTCGACCCAGGCAGGCAGCGGGGAGTGCTACAGCTGCCAGTTTTTGGCTGGGGTGATGAAATGGAGATGGAGCTGGGGGCGAGACGTGTGCTCTTACCCTTTGTGTGCCCAGTGCCACGCTACTGTTTTCATCATTGCCCTCAAACTGGTGCCTGACCGGGGTTGCTGCAGCCCCATCAAACGTAGCTCCAGTATTTTATGTCTTCTGTCAGCTGCTGAGGTGGCTGAAAATGCCAGGTTGCTAAACTGCTGAAAGCCATTAACTACTTGCTTAGACCCCAACGTGTTCAATCGCCAAATAAACACATTAGCAGTGGCTTCTTTGAAAGATTCAGAGAAAGCATGCTTCGTTCCCTTCAGGTCAGTGAGCAGAACGTTCAAAATGAAGGCATAAACTGTGACGTTAAAAAGCGAGTCTATTTGGATTTTTCTAAGTCTACAGTTTTTGTGGCAATCGTAATTTTAATCACTCCCCATAAGTGACCTTTTCCTATTTTAATACGTTATGTTAACTAATTTAAGTTTTCTGTATTTGGCATGCTGGGAAAACTAAACACTTCTTTTTTTTTTTTTTATTCTGTGAATTTTAATTTATTTCCATTAAGGAATGCCATTACATAGTTGGGTAGCTTTAAAGGAGTCGATAGATGAATACACAGAACGGTAAGTCATGGTGGCTCACTGGGCAGAACTATTCAGGTTGGATATTTCCATTCACTGGAAACTATGTAATAAGCTTAGTTCTGAATTGGAACCTCAAATATTCAGAATTTCCCCTGGAAGGGAAAGATTGATTTTTATTTTTTTTTTTAATGAAAAAATAAAAAGAAACTTTCAGTTTTGGAGGGTTTTCCCCTCACCCGAGCGAGAGTGGGAGGCAGGTGAGTGGAAAGCCAGGAGAGGTCAGGGCGCTGCAGAGACCTCTCTTGCTTCATCTCACCCCAGCATCAGGCTCAGCTCTGCGGGCCAGGAACAGGCATGGTGGGGCTGGGAGGAGCAGATCTGCCAGGGTTGTTGGAGGTTCATCAAGACGATTCCCAGATGCTGCAGTTTCACCCAATAGTTGCCAAAAAAACCCCAAAACATTTTATGGGAGCAAGCCCCATGGGTTGTTGCGTTGCCAGCTGGAGAAATGTAGCTTCTAGACAGCACTTAAAACCCAAATGCTAAAACCAGATTAAAATCCCTCTGTGTGGATGATGTTGAATCGTGGTGAAAGGAGGAGACTTGCCATCACTGTGATGGAACTGAATCCACGCTGTCACCACAGCAAAGCGATGTGGCTTTGGGTGGGAGGCACGGGGGTGAGACAAACCTTCTTTCAGGTCCGGAAACTCTGCCTCAGGCTTGTAGCGTGTAAGAGCCTGAAAGCTTGTTGATGACTTTTGGGGTTTTCATTATTTTTCCCCTCTCTCTTTTCTCCAACTCTGTTGATTCGGTTAAATGAAATCCTTTCTCTTTGCTGGTAGGCCCTGTGGTGTTTATCACTAAAGTAGCCCTTCTACAGCTGTGCTCGGCTTATTGCCAAGTAGACTTCTGAAGGTAATAACTCAGCAGGGGAAGACAATCACTGCTGTCACCGCAAAGCTGTAAAACAGCCAGTGTATTCTAGTAAAACTCCCTGCTCCTTGTTTTGCTTTTGCCAAAGTACTGCAATTATTTTGATGACTCTTGCACAAAGCATCGACAAAGAGATGCTTTCCAGTTAACCAGTACTTCCAGTAATTATGCCCTTAGCTTATTGCATTGAAGTTTTCCACTATTTAATTTGGCTCAAGCTGCTATAATGGACTTGGCTAAGAGGAGGAGGAGATCGAGAGCTTAGTGAGAAGAAGGTTTTGTTAAGCTCAGACACTGTCACTTTTTGGAACCTGGACAAAATTTCCTCAGCTAGATCAAAAGTTAGGAGCAGCTTGAACCTGGAGTTAAACCAATGTCTTCCTTTAGAAAGTACAGCTGGCCCTACATCTTCTGTGCTTAAAAAAAAAAAACACCACCAAAGAACTGAGTATGTGCTTCATGCTTGGAAGGAACTGGTGTGTTCTATGGGGCACGTTTCCTAGTGATCTACTGAAAGATCAATTAGATCCCACGCTATCAGCAATTGCTCTCTCAGGGCTCTCCGCACATGTGCAGTGTCATTCTGTAAAGTCTGAAATACCAGAAATGAGGCGTTTTTAAGACACTTAGCTATGTCATTGCCATTGCTGCTTCTGAACCTGTTTTAATGTAGCAAGCTGAAATAAAATTCACTGATTTTGTGACAATGGCGGTGAGAGCACTAAAATTAGCTTGTGTCTATCTGTTCTGCATGTCGGAGCCTTTCTGCCTCCTGCACTTCAAAGCCTTTTAGTGTCACTAGTTTCCTTCCTTCACAGAAAATGTCAGGGTAGAAACTTCAGAAATGCCAGCTAGGTACTCTGTAAAAGGTATGAAACTGCTCAGTCCTTCAAATGTCAAAGTCAGCTACGGGGGAAGTTATTCAGGGCATGGCTATTTAGTTTTAATTTTACATCCTATTGTGTTCTAGCAGAATATTCAGCTGTAGATGACCCTGAGTAGATTGGCAGGGTACTAAGGCAGAGCCTTTCGTTGGCATTTTTCCACTGCTGATTTTCAGAGTGCTTTTATTGCATACAAGACTTTGTGGCTTGTTTTCCGAGGAGGAATAAAAGGTAGGAAAGCTGACAACATCCCAGTCAGAGAGGAGGGAATCTGCCTTTCTGTATGCGGGACTCCAGGGCTGTGTTTGAGCTTGGATTGCAGCGAAAATCCTGCAGCCTTGTAAACACTGGGCTGTTTTTATTAGGCGTGTAACATTATTTTCTTTGTTGTTTCTGGGTTTTATGTAAAATGGCATTGATCATCCCTAAAAAAAAAAATCTCTTGTGAAAGAGCCTCCCCTATGTTCTGGCCCACTGCTGTATTCAGCTTAATTAGAGCACTCCCCCAGTAACTGACCTAAATTGAATTTGCTGCCAATTAAGTTACCTTCTCCTCCTTCCTCCCCTTGCTTAGCATCTGGTTTGCGCTCTGATCACGCTGTCTTCAGTTCCATCTCTGGTCTTTGCTGCTTAGGAAAAAAAAAAAGAAAAAGCAAGCCCTAAGTTATGTTTTCTAAATCATTCATCATTCTTGATGGTCTTATCTGGAGCTGTGTTGCTATCTTAGCCAAACTGCATCATCCCCGAGCCAGCACAACAATTACCTTATTTGTCTCTCAGTCCTCTTGTCCCCAAGTTCATCCAGAAGGAGAAGCTGCTGCTTTCTGTGGCGAGGGGTTGTCCTACAGCTGCCCCTCAGTTGGTGGCTTGCTGTGATCGCTGAGCTTTTTAGCAATGTTGCTGCCCTGACGGTCACTCCTTACTGCAAAATTGATTTCTCCTGCCCAAGAGGAGCGCTTTTAACAATTTTATTGAATTGCATTGTTGTCGCTTATGTTGCTGTGCCATTTGGAAAATGGTCGCAAGTTTTTTTTACGTACTCTAATTGCATCCCTGAACATCTTTCTAACCATTCCTCCTTTGATACAATCCATGGAATGCCTTCTTTCATGGGATCACATTGTTTAAAATGCTGAAAAAAGCTGCTAACCTGACAGATTCCTGCAAAACACCAGTACTGGCTGTCCTGCTGGGTGATCAAGTGCTCCTTTAAGAGGTTTGTTTTTTATCAGCTGCGTATCCATCTCAGTGATTAACTGCTGTATTTCCTCAAGCTGATTAGAAGGGTGTTGCCTCCTACATTAGGGCTATCAAAAGGGGAAACTGGATCGGTTTGGCACAGACTGTTCTTGGTGGCTGGTAAACAACACAAAGAAGAGGGGAGGAAAAAAAATTGTTTACTTTCTTCCAGAATTATTCTAGGGATAAAAGTTGGACAATCAGACCAATAATTTCTTGGATGCTTCCTTTCTGAAGACAAACATGATGTTGGTCCTTCACTTTTTAAGGACTTTGTTTGCTACAGGCCTCAAAGAAAACTGCCCCTGGTTCAGGCTGCATCAGTATTTAGATCATTAACTGCTGCAGGATTAATAAGGTCCTGCCCACCTGAACTCACGGAACCACGGAATTGTCAGAGTTGGAAGGGACCTCCAGAGGTCATCTAGTCCAACCACCCTGAAGACATCCACTTTATCTGGATGTGCTCCAGCCTGTTTGTCTGGATGTAAGTTTATTTGCTTGTTAAAGTCAATTTGCTCTGGTTAGAAACAATTCTTTTTTTGGAAAGACTAACACAAAAGGAAAATGGACTGCACCCAGCACCATTGCAGCCGGCATGGTTGGACCTTTCCTCGTGTCACGAGCCTGCACGTCTTCTTCCTTGAGCTCACGGGATATCTAAAGGCTCTTTTCCTGGCTGTTTTGTCCCCTGTTAATCCAACGGCATCCTGGCTTGTATCAGGACCAGCGTGGCCAGCGGGAGCAGGGCAGTGATGGTGCCTCTGAACTGAGCACTGGTGAGGCCTCACCTCCAGGGCTGTGTTCAGTTCTGGGCCCCTCACCACAAGAAGGACATTGAGGGGCTGGAGCGTGTCCAGAGGAGAGCCACCAAGCTGGT
>JAOXNO010000063.1:23546055-23567688 GCA_028565335.1 Limnodromus scolopaceus
GGGGGGGGGCATGGGCAGGGCCGCCGCTGGGTGCCCAGCGGGCACGGCAGAGAGGCGCTAGGGACCCCCTTTTACCGCCCGCCTTCGCGCAGCTCGGCCCCAGCCCCCGCGGCCGTGAGGTGAGCCGGCGGCGGGCGGGAGCTGCTGGGGCAGGGCGGGCCGCGGGGAGGGAAGGAGGGAGCGCGGCCCCGCGCTAAAGCCGCCTCCCCGCCGCTTTGTCCTTCCAGGCCCCGCCGCCGCCGTCGCCGCCGCCCAGGAGCAGGGAGGCCGAGAGAGGGGAGCAGCGGGCGGCGCCCGGCCGCCGCAGCCCGCCATGGCCCACTCGCCGGTGGCGGTGCAAGTGCCCGGCATGCAGGTGAGCTCCGCGCTGCGCCGGCCCCAAAATGGAGGCGACGGGGCCCGTGCTGGGCCCCGGCTCCGGAAGCCGGCGGTATTGCGGCCCCCCACCGGGCGGAGACGCACCGCGGGGGTGCGGGGTAAGGGAAGCGGGGCGGGCGGCGCGGCCTGGCCGCCGGGGGTCGGCGGGAAGGCCTGGCTCGGCCTAGGGAGCCGACGAGCCCAGCGAAGCGGGTCTGGGGGTGGGGGGGGGAGTCGGAGGTAACGGGAGGCCCTGGAGGGGCCCCGCTCCCTCAGTGTGCCCCGGGGGGGCCGCGTACCTGCGGCCGGCCCCTCGCAGGCCAAGGGTTTCCCATCCCCTCCCTTCCCCCTTTGTTCCGGGTTTGGCCGCGCCGCATCCAGGGAGCACGTAAGAGCTTCTCCAACTGATTAAAGGCGAAATGAAGTTAATGGCAGGGTGTGTGGGTGTGCTGTAAATGACATATCGGGCTCGCTGGCAAGCGTGCCTCCTTGCAGGACTTCTTCCCCCCTCCCCACCGACCTGCGCCTGGCGCCGGGCCTGCAGCAGGGCTGCTTCTTCCCCCCCCCACCCCCCCCCCCCACCCCGCACTTTGCGATTAGTGGAAGGGTAGGAAAGGCCAGCTCCCATTAATGGCAGGGTGGTCAAGGCGAGCGCCGGTGGTGAGGGAGCGCAGGGGCCGGCCTGCTGCGGGGAAGCTGTCGACTGTCAGAAACCTCTCCTCAGCTGGGGATGAGGCCTGGTGTCATTTCTCCACGTTGGGGTTATACCTGCTTGGAAAACAAACAAGCTCACGTGTTACCCATTTTCATGGGAAAGGTGGAATGCCTCTGACTCTTCATACTTACTCCTCTGGACAGTCCGATACAAGTTTGGTCAGCGATCTGTATCAAATGTAAAGGAGCTGAGGACCAAGCTCATTCCAGTGGTGATTGCTGCTTGTCAGGCACTGGCAGCCCAGTCGGTGTTTTGAGCTTTCTTTTAACCTCTGGGATAGTCATGCCTGTATAATGTTGGAGGTTTTTTCAGTTCAAATAACGTAGAAGCCTTTATGATACATCCCCGTGTATGCAAGGTATACAGTAAAGAGTTCAGGAGGTTTCGGAACAGGAGGATAAAATTTCTCTTGGTCAGGTGTCTTCATCGCCTTTAGAAAGTGAAGAATTGATATATAAACAGCATTTATATTTTAATTTAGGCCAGTTACAATACCGAGGTTTGGTTTACTTTTCTGATTTCGAATAATTTGCAGGCTTTCTGAAATCAGTCAAATTTTGGTCATCCAGTGACTTTTACTTGATAGAGGGCATAAACTACATTTTTGCAGCCTCCTTGTTCAGTTAATATGTCAGGGTTACTGTTGTTGTGGTACCTCCTAAAGAAATTTTGCGATAAAAGATTCAGAGGCTTCAGCCTGAGCTGCTTCTGTCTTTTTTTTTTTTTTTTTAGTGTGTTTGTATTTGGGAGACTTCCATTTCAAAACCCAAGTCTGTGAATTTCTTGTTTTTATATCTGCTTAGTGTATTACTGTCCTATTTTTCATTAGCTGCCTTGTCCTCACAAAAGGACCTTGAAATTATTTAGAGTCCTGTATTCCGTTGTTAAACCAATAAACTTTATGTAATAGTTCCACTAGTTGTTAGTTTAACCCAGACCCCTTAACAAATATCTGTAGGTTTAAAGGATTTTTTCAACTGTTAATTCTGTGTAGCTGTACATACCTAAAATATATTTTTCCCTTGGTGACTTTTTTTTTTTGGTGATGACTATTGCACAAGTCCTGAAAGTCATAGAATTTGGTGCAAAACTGTTCTGCTCACTTTTCTTTTAGAAGGATCGTATTACGGTTTGGTTAAAAAAAACCAAAACAACAAAGTTACAAACCACCAAAGCTGTTTTAGAAGAGTGTGGTAGTCTGGGGTATAAGGGTTGCTTCTTTTGGTTTTTTTTACCTGTCTGAACTATTCAGTCAGGATCATCCAAGGATGATAAAAGTGTCCCTGCTTCTGCTCAGTGTTAAAGTAAACACATGGTGATCGACTGAAGACAGAATAAACAGGTTCTTCTGTGACGAAAGAAGATCTATTGGTTGAGTTAAAACTGTCACTGTGGCAAAGTGCCTGTCCTGTCAACCCTTTGTTGTGTGGTCTGTGTTGAGGGAAGTATTTTATTGAATATAACAGTTGGAAACTGAGTTTGCCAGAGAATGTGTTACAGGTTTGAAGTCTTCGGTTTCATTGTAATTTGTACTTTCCCTCCCATTTCATTATACAAAAAAAAAAGTATCAACAAAAATCCAGAAATAATGTATTCTATATTAGCCATACCCCAAAAAGAATACTTTGACTGTTTATCACCAAAGTATAACATTTTTGACTGCTTTAAGATCTTTCGTCCTGTGAAGAGTCAGGTTCCCTTTAAAAAAAAAAAATCTAAACATGGAAAATTACAGAAAGTCACAAAGAGTTATTTCAGTGAACTCAGAGTCTGACTTTCAGTACCCTGGCAACAATGGCAGACCCAGAGGTAGTATTACCTGCTGTCCTTATGAGTAGTTAGAGAACCATTTGTTTATGTAGTGGTTGTGTTCTCTTTAACCTGTCTTGTGTCCCTAACAAAACCAAATTTTATACCTAACAATTTTTGCCTGTGCAAGCAACTTCCTAAACAAATTCCTTTCCCTCAGTCCTTTGGAAGTCCGTACTCGATACGATTGTATGATGTTAACTTACTCAGCTGCCAAACTGCTAAGCCCATTCAATAAAATCAAAGTACTTGCTGAATGTATGAAATGATTGCTCGGAAGTTGAGCACGATACTCCAAATTATGACACTTTATACAGAATCCAAGACTAGAAGGAGGGATGAAAGGTTGATGTAGCTATTATTTTATTATTTTTATTTATATTATAATTGTAGCACAATTAAGGTGTCCAGGTTACATGAGGCACAGTTTGCAGCGAGTTTGAATGAGCGGTTGGAATTTTTATTCAGTATTGTCACTGTAAATTTATTCTTTTTTCTAATGGGATATAAATATTCAAACTAGTTCTTCATCTGGAATGCTCTGATATCTCATGGTGAGAAACTTGTCCACTGGCACTGTCTTCAAGGAATCCAGTTGAACTCATACAGAGCATTTCTGGATGTGGCTTGCAAGAGAGATGTTAGAGCCTACCTGTGTCTTTTACCAAGCCAGGACCTGTGCTGAAAATAAAGTACAGAAAACAGAGCTGGAGTGAAGGTATTGGAGCCCTTATTAGTAGTCCTGCACTACTGCTTTTCTCCTGCCCAGCAGGCAGGATGCAGAGTTTATGCAGGGTTATGTTTGTTTCAAGTCATCAGAGAGTTTAAAGGATGTCAGTCATTTCAGAATGATGCATTTCTCATTAACTTAGAGTATTGGCAGCATCTCATACAGTACTCCAAAACTGCTTCACAAATAAGAGGCTGGCAACTGTTAACTTAAAGGTGAGTAACAATTAACCAGAGAGGAGTGGACAGTGAGGAAATCTGTCTGTCAGCATGCTAAATTTCCAAACTAGACTGTAAACTTCAGCGATGGAGCATCACTCAAGTAATAAATACTTTTTTTAGTTGGTAGTTTTTATGTATAAACTTTCCCTTTTCCTATTGTAATTTCTTGTGCAAAACCTTAAGTCTGCAAAATAGTCATTCGTTAACTGATGGAAATGTTGATTCTTCACGTTTGCATTTCTTCTTGTCAGTGTGTGCATCTTTGGAACCTGGTTTGGGGCTTTATTTCTCGTGTCTCTTATCCTACTCATCGAAACACTTTTTGTTTCCTTTCTCATGGCTTTGTTGGTTGACTCCTGATCCTGTATGGCAGTAGTCTTGAGTGCAGCCAGAAAGGTTGTTTAGACCTGCTCTCCATCTGTTTTTATTGGCATTCAGGCTATCTTGCAATAAAGAGCCTCACTTCCTCTAAAAGCAGAGCACTAGCAGCACGTGAGCTGCCAGCCGGTGTGCTCTGATTCACAATCGAAGGATTGCGTGATTAAATGCAAACTGGGGTGTCGAGGTGAGCTTTGCTCCCTGTGCTGGTCACCAGACTGGCTGTAGGGCACTGCTCGCCCAACAACCGGGGCCTGGCTGCTGGGGAGTCTCTCCCTGCAGGGCGCTCGGAGGCACGTCAGCTGGAGTCTAGTTATTGGATGATGTATATAGAAAGGTTAAAGGAAAGGTAGCATTTCATTTTGGAAGTGGTCTTTTTCATAGACCAAGAAAAAAATACGTTGTCTCTTAAGTCAGTGCACCTGTAGAAACAGGCTCTGTGGTGCCTAAAGCTGGTCTGGAAGTGGGTCAGATTTGGAGTAAACCTTACGGATTGTGGTTGGAAGAACATGATTTCTTTTGAGAGCAAGCAGTCTGTTTCTGTCAAATGCTTCAATGTTTTGAGGGTGGGCATTAGAGGAACTTAAACCTTTGAAGAAAGGTCCATTCGAGGATCTGATAACTCATTCCTTTTTTAGGAACTGAGGTGCATACAGATGGTTACACGGTGAGTTTGAAAAGGCTTTAAACTTTTATTATTTAGAGACAAGATTTACTTAAAGGAAACGGGGAAGTCTAGGGCTTGCACAGCACCAGGAGACTTCCACAGTGCTGAGGAAACAGGGATTTCTTAGGATTAAGTTATTGGTGATGAATACCTTGTCCAATTCCAGTTCCTTGATTTGTACTTTGAGTCACAGTACAGGCAGACTGCAGGAAGATAGTGTTTTAAGACCTGCAGAACACATGCCTCTTTGCTACTTGAAGCAGATATGCATCAAAATATTTGTGGAATTCAACACTGCGGTTGTGCCTTTCCTCGTCGTGCTTGATGTACAAGCTGTATCATACATAATAGTAGTCTGCTAGCTCAGCTTAGCCTTTATTAGCTGAACTTGGTTCTTCCGTCTTGTGCATTCTGATAAGTTACTCTGATGACAAAAGTAGGGCTCAATAATACTTGTACTGTCTTTCTGTTACCAAAGGAGAAGGATAGAGTGAGCTCTGAAAAGCATTTGATACATGGGAGCTGTGTAGGTATAATCAGATGGAATTCAGCAGATGCTTTTGTCAGGCTTAGAAGAAAAAAAATCCACGTCAGTCTTTCACTAGTAATTTTTGTGCAGATTTTACAGTTTTATACACACTTAAAGTGCACTGACCTGGAATTCAGAGGCAAAGCTGCTGAAGCTGCAGAGCACATAAAACAAACTCAGCTCATCTCACCTTAATATCTCTGCTGTTCTGTACTCTCAGTTTTGGGCAGAGGATAATTTCCCCCAAAAGGTAAAAATATTACATCTGAAAACAGACTTCTAGATTTTAGAAATGTGTAATTGTTACTTTATTTTGTAGTGGCTTTTTTACTTCTCAGTTTAACATTGAAAGGATTCACGCTGGCTGGTTTTAAACTCCAGCATCTTACTGTCATGCTTTAGAAGTCCTGGTGAAAGTTTTCTATTTTCTTCCTTTCCTCAAAAAGGAGAATATATAGCAAGTAGTAACTCAGTAATATAGTGGAATTCGTTGTTTAAAAAAATAAAACAAAATTCTTTAGATGCTTGTTGTGAGGGGAGGATTGTTTCTTTATATATAGTAACTTTGTGGCACACCATGAAGAGTAGGTATGGCTGAATGTGCCTCTGCAGCAGTATTAGTCATATGGGACCTCTGAAACATCTTAGTAAAGAAAGGTAAGCGAATTATCCTCAGTTTTCATTGTTTTCAGTTGTCTCTAAAAGTGAAAGGATTAGTTTTAAATCTGTTAGTAGAAGTACCCCTCATTTGCTCTTTGGTGATTCCCTTCAGATTTAAGAAAGAATCACCAGTTCTGGAATGAGAGACTGTTGTTTTGTCTTTCATTTATTCTTAGGAACTGAGTTCAGTAACTGACGGGCACTTGAAGAGTTCAGGGATGGGTTTGGGGGGATAGGCTTCAGGACAAACAGTACAAAGTTGGTTTTGAAATTTTTCTGTGGCAAATAATTTTCTGACATGCTGCAATTAGTGGCTGTATGTATGTTGTCTTTGCAGAAGTTGAGTTGATGAGGTATTGATCATATCAAGAACCACTGTTCCAAATCCTGCTATTTCATTCTAACTTACGATAATTGAAAATCAAATTCCTTCCTAATAGTGCCGTACCAGTTCTCACTCTATTTTAAGAACTGTCATTTGTTCTTTAAACTTCTATGAGTTCTTCTAGAACAAGTCTGTTCTGCTGATTAGACGAGGATCACTGAGCACACTCCTTAGCCCTGAAGGAGACGCTTAAATCTCATGGGAGCGGTGCCTATCCAGTGATACTCACTGAAATCCCTTCTGCCAGAGGGGTTGCTAGCCAAATAAATCTGGGAAAAAGAGGAACTATTAACAAAGGGATTGACAAGGTAACAGTAGCTCGCTGGTCTCTGTCTCTTTCCTCCTCATATCTTGTGCATGTGATGTTGCAGAGATAGTCTATATTGGTTGGATCCATAGCTTGGACAAGAGCGTAGCTCCGGCTTAGATCTTTCTTTGTGAAGAAAGCTTTGAAGAACTGCATAGTTGACTTAAAAGTGTGAAGCCAAGTTTGTCTTGCCAGAATCTGTATTTCAGTGGTCTTGATTGAAGCAGCGTATCTGGAAAAGCTTAGTGGTGTGATCTGTCTTGGAGCTGTGTGAATTCTCTATGCATTGGTGAAGGAGAGCAAGGAAAGAGAAATGATAATTATCTGCAGGTTTTGCACTTGAGCTGTGGAAGGGGGAGCCTAAGAGCCCAGGGTGGCTTCACTGTTTTCATGAACCAGAAGTCAAGAACCATCTGTTCAGTCCTGAAGAATGTGGGTTTTTTCTGATTCCCCCCTGCTCCTCGATCTTCTGCAGGCTGTCCTTTCAACTGGGTACTGTTTTATGTTCTGAATATTTGAATAATGTTGACTGGGAAGGGATCAGAGGGTGTCTATGCTTTGCTAGATGTCAAGTTATGTTTCAATGCAGGCTTCTGTGTTGGGAGCTGAATGCAGAATAATAAAAACAGTGTACAGCTTGGAATGACCATGAGTGTTGTAAAGTGCCTAAATATAAAACACAGAAGGAAAAAGATTGAATTTCTACTGATGTAAATCAATTAAAAACATATAAAGTATTATGAGGGGAGCAAGATGGTCTTGCTGTTGATCTCACACCTAGGAGGGTGTCATCTGTCAACTGGTCATAGCAAGAACTTTTTTACATTCCTGCACAGCTTTGTTCCAGCCTAGTTGGCAAGAAGAATCTGAATTTTTTTTCAGGGTGTTTCTCTTCCTTCCCCCCCCCCGCCTTCCCTTCGCCTTTTATGTAATGAGATGCTTTGCCATGCTATGAATGAGCTGCAGAGTAATTGAAAAAGGAGTTTGGTTTTGTTTTTTTTTTTTTTAACAGGCAGGTTGGTTCTGACAGGGTAGGTTTCTTCCTTCCTTTGTACCTCATTTTGAAGTTGTGTTTCTGGTTTTTCATTGTGTGCTTCTTGTAGCCTCAGGTCCAGTATGATTGATATGATCAAGGGCCAGTATTCCAGAGGAGAGTATAGCTTTCAAGCTTGTGGTTGTCTAGCCTTGGGGAGAGGACAGAAATCTAGGATTCTAGTAGACTGGTGTGTTTGCCTTCCTTTCTCAAAATAGTCCTTACCAAAGCTAAAGGAATGGTGTGATATCCTCTAACCGTGGGTTCCCACTTGAGCTTCATTGCAGGCAGTGATTATGCCTGGAGAGTTATCTGTGGTAAATAAACTTGTGGCCAGCTCTTTAACCCACGTTGTGTTTTGGAGCCATCCTTTTTCAACCAGTGTTTTTCTGCCTTGCTTTAATTTTGTTTAGGCTGAAAATAAGTAATGACTGCTTCAGTAGAGAGCTTTAACAAAGGTGCTTATGTGTGTGTTAAACTGGAGGTCTTATTGCTGCTTTCTAGTTTATGAACCGGCAAGTTAAAAAACTGGATTTTGTTTTGTTCTATCTGGATTTTAGTACGAGTTTAATCTTACTTACAAGAGGAAAATCTGTGTATCATGTTCTAACCTGCACAGAAAAAAAGCTAAAATGGCTTCTCAGAGCAGCGAGGAGGCCTTTAACATTTATGTAGCAGTTGCCATTTAGCTGTAGGTACTGAACCTCAAAATACTAGGAAGATGGTCCAAATGCTGTAATGATATAGTTTATTGCTGGCAGGGTTTTGACGTAGTTTTTCCTTTAAATGGGTGTGGCCAAAAAATAAAAAAAAATTGTTTGTGTACTGATAAGCGGGCTGCTTGCTGAAAGGAAAGGCATACTGCTAACAGGAGGCTGCAGCCCATAAATGGGTATTTTTCCATATCCCTATTAGATGTGGCTTTTGTAATCTCTCTGCAGATTAGGTTTGACGAAGCAGTTCATAAAACGGAGAGGTTACAAACGTTCATCAGCAATGAGAAATTGCAGCAGTCTTCTGCCTTCCCTCTCCTAATTCAGGTGTACGGGCAGCTGGTTCATTGAGGTGGGTTAATCAACCATTCTGCAGTCACTTGTCCTGCACTGTTCAACAAAGGAGATTAAATCTGTTTTGAAAGATCAACCTGTTGAACTCTAATAAATACAGAGCGGAGTTTGAACACTTTGGGATACCAAAACCTGTTGTTTTCTTGAACTGACATCTGTCTCCATCTAAAGATGCCCATCCTTCCTAGCTATAGGGTGTTCTGTCACGGCTTTTTCAAACCATGTCAAAGACCTCGCCACGTGGTTCGTGCTGTTCTCCCTCCCTAATCCCTCTGACTCTTGGTAGGCCATGCTCCTCGGAGATACAAGCAGTCCGAAGGATGTGCAGCTGTATGCAGTGCTTTGAGGATTTTTCTGGTTTTTTTGGAAGATATTGAGTGGTTAAAAGGTATTGATAGAATGGAAGCTAAGTGGGACTCCATTTGAAATGTAAGGTTACTCAGTTACAGAGAAGCTCAACATCACGAGAAATTTCTCTTTGTGTTTTCTCTCCTTATCGTCTTCATAAATAATTGGTGTAATTTTTTTTAATTGCCTGTGTCAAAGAGCTAATCTTTGGGCGATGTTGCTATTCTTTCTGTTTGCTTATTTATGCCGTTTCCTAAGCCTCTTCATGTTGTGTTACCAAAGTGAAAGAATAGCTAAGAATAGAGGAAATGAGTTCAGTGGTTTCCATTTTCAGCACAACATGCGATTGACAGCTTTTTTCTGCCTCAGGTCAGAGATGGTTTGCAGATGAAGGTGATTCTTTCCCTAAAAATGTAAGAATGGGTGGGTTTGTGTGCTGATTTTAAAGTTTTGACAGTCATATGAATTTTCAGGCATCTTGCCTTATGGCTGACTTGATGAAAACAAAGCCACATGGGTTTTTTGCTTGCTTATTTTTGCTTTTGCTTTATATTGAGGTTCTCTAGGTTCTCACTAAAAATGGCAATGAGCCTTGTCCTTGTCAGATATGGGAGATGTTTCATAAAGAGTGTAACAGAGGTCAGGTCCCATTTAAGGACAGCAAATCTCAAATCTAATTTTGCTACCTACCAGGTAGAAAAGATTGATAAAGTAAAAGTTTGATACTTTAGAAAATCAAATTGTTTTGGTTTTTTTTTTTAAATATTTTTTTTCTTCAGAATGTATCGTACAGTTCCAGTAAATATAAGAAGTATCTACGATCCTGATGTTTGAGTCTCGAGCTGCATGCAGGACTGCATGGTAGCATCAGTGTAGTTACATGTGAAAGTCACTGAGAAGCAGCAGTGACTGTACAAGATGAAGAAAAAGATGTCTACAGGTTCCACCCTTCTTTTGAATGTCTGCAGGTTCATTTTTTCTGCTTCTTTATAAGTAATAATGGATCTGCACCTGTGCCTTCATTAACTTCAAACTACTTAATTTTTTTATATATATACACACACGCCTATGGCACTGTTTGTGTGAGTAACTTTAATTGTAATAGGATTTTAAAATAAAATTGGTGGGGTGAGGTGGGGAGGAGCACCAGGAATTAAAATCTATCCCTACCTGTGGTGGCTTTATTGTAAAGAAGTAAAATGTTCCTTATGCAGGTATAATATGGAAATATATATGTAATATATGTGAATATATATTGATATATAATAGAATATGCATGATGTGTAATTAATATGAGTATATATAATATAGCTGAAACTACATGCAAGGAGTGCATGGAAAGAAATTCAACTAAGAAGTATATCTCAGTTGATTAAGACATTACTCTAAGAAGTTTCGTATCCTGTCAGGTTTACCAATACTTACTCCCTCTTACTTTCGTTTTTCTGGGGGGTCTGAACAGAAGAAAAACTTAAAGGGACTCTATTATTCATCTTGTTAGATAAGAGACATTAGCTCAAAGCTCTCTCCGAGATTCTTTGAAGCTTTGTTTTTTCATCCAGTTGTACCCTTTAATGCCATTCATTAACGAACCTTCTTACAAGGCCGTGTCTGTGAAAGATCTGTCCTGCCCTGATGGATCCGAATTAGTCTAACGTAGATACTGTTTCTTCTAATTTGGTGTATGTCATTAGATATCTGTATAATCTTGAAAGTTAGATATTGGGTGTGCTTTACCTTTGTTTCAAAGGAGGAAGGCAGACTTTGAAGAACAGGTATGTGATGCAGAAGGTGGGTCAGCCAGTCAGTCTTGGAGCAGAATGCAGCCAGGGCGTTGCTCCAGAGCTGTGTCTATCAGAATAAAAAGAAAATACTAACGTAAGCCATATTGGCAGAATACTTAATGCAAGCATGCTGGCAAAGGTTATGCTATAGTGTTTTTTATCTGGGGCTTCTGAGCTGGCGGCTGGACTAAATGACCTCCTGAGGTCCCTTCCAAGTGGAGTTATGATCCGATGACCCCGTATGTGTATAAACACGGACAGTAACGGTACAGGGCTGGATAAGAGAGGAGGAGAGATCTTACTGAACTCTGTAGTAACGCTGGGCTGGTGAAACGGTGCCTTCCTAAGCTCTGCAGAGGGCTTGTATTGTCATGCTGGTGCTGGGCTGTTCCTCATGCTGCCCAGATTGGAGCTGGCAAGCGAATGTGCCTCTGCTTGTCATACTCGTTGCTGCTTTTGCCTGGAGAAACAGGCTTGGGGAGGGAAATCTTCCTGATTTGTCCACTTAATAGGTATTACCTTCGGAGAGGTGATGATGGAGTCCATACGCTGTCTATTGTATTGTTACCATCTGCTGCCAAACAGACGTGACTCCCCATAGAAACCAGTATTTATTTTTAAAAGACCAACAATTATTCATGCAGGCAACTTTCTAAACCTTTTTCCTGTTCAGTGAGAGACCTCTGAAAGAACGTGGAATAACAATTGGTTGTTTTGCTCGGGAGTGTTCATAGTGTTAAAAATCTTAATTTTTACCATAGTAGAAGCTTAGCTGGCAGTTGTACTGTAAGAACTTATTGGTATATATTGGGGGCGTGTATACACACTTTTATTTATATAAAATATATCTCCATCTTTTTCTATACCAGGATAAGAAGATAGGTGTTACTGCATTATATAAATTTACCTTTGTTTAAAAAGTTGTTTTTTAAAGTTTTGGGTGTTTTGGTTTTGTTTTCAGTTTTGTTTTTTAATTAGTTGTAGAAAGACATTCCTGTAGAGCAATAGTCTAAAAGACAAGGACATTTAGAAAGGTAAAAGCAAATCTGTTTCAAAATGCAGTCTTTGTTCTAAGGCCTTTTTAAGTTATGTAGTTTTAAGTTATGTATTGTTCCAAGTTTGAAGCCTTTCCAAAGGACGTTATTTCAATATTAGAAATATTTGCCCTTATCCTGAGGTGTCCTACAGTCCCTTGTCAGCCTTGGTGAATAACAGACGTTGTAAAGCTGACTTTGCTCGCTGTGAGAGGATTTTCTCAGAATAGAAAGATGTGACTCTTTCCTCCCGTAGTCCCGTACAGTTTGTTCTCCTCTGGTGCCCCCGTGTCCCACCTCTCCCTCCCAGGGCTGTAGAGGTAGTTCTGCAGTGCCCCATCTCTCCCTGTACTCCCACGTCACCGCATTAGGAGTTGTTGGCCATTAAAATAGCCTTTAAAGCTCTGATTCACCTGGTGTAGCTTGGGGGAGAGAGTTTGGAGGCCTGGCTGGTTTTCTGATGGCCGGGAAGTGGGTGTATGTATAGGATTGAGTGATGTGCAGTTCCGCTGAGGAGCCCAGAGGAGTTTTCTGCTTAAGGTTTCTCCCCAAGCAAAGCCCAAGTGTTGCCCTTTGAGTTCATCAAACGTTTGTGATGGGTTGGATTAGCTATGTCTGTGATTAAATTGCTTTTCTTTTATCTGCCTGGAAGTGTTTAACAGGTTTGAGCTCAAATCAACAATAGCTATTAGGCTCCAAGGGTATCTCTAAATGAAGCTAGTTTTTGTGAAGATGTGTATTTTAGGGTTAAAGAAAAGTTTTGCCAATCCTCTCTCTTAACTCTGTTACAGTTTCTTGTGGGGTGTGTGTGTGTGTCTTTGTTTATTGTAAATGCAGAACTATCCGTTAATTATTCCTCATTGCAACAAATGTAGTTTAGGAACATATTAGATTGCTAGCTAAGAGACAACTTGGCAGCTTAACTAGCAGCAGGGAAAGGCTGGGTGGCAGTTGCTGCTGCTTTTGTAACACCTGTCCCTACGATAATTTTTTGAAACACATCTGAAAATAGTTTTTAAATTTAGATTTATTTCTTTTTAAATTATGTTTAAAATTTATTCTTAACAATGGCAGGAGCTGATGCAATAGTATATGGCTGTCTTGGTAGTTTGAAGATTTGCTGTTTGGGTTTTTTTTTATTTTATTTTTTTTTTGTCTAACTAAAAGCTTTATGGGCCTAGGGTAATTTTCTTTCCCAATAAAATAATATTAGTTGTCCCAGATTTCAGATGAAAATATATTCATCCTGGTTTTTTTCTCATTTGCTTTGATTATGTGTTTGTTCATCTTTTAAGTCTTTCACTGGATCTATCAACAGAAAAAAATATTTTTTTTTTTTTTTGCTTAATTGCATCTCTCAAGCTGGTGTGGGTTTTTTAATTTTGTTTTTGTTTTATCTTTAATGGAGCAAAGTAGTAACGAGCTCATTATAGACAAAGGGGAAATTCCTCATTATTCTTTCTTTAATGTGCTGCTTGGGAACAGCAGTGTGTCTTGTATATTTGCAAAATCTAAAAATCTAATTCCACAGATCAGCATGAATCTGCCATGCTGCTTCATGTTCCATCTTATAGCACAAATGACAGCATGGTATATATGAACAGTGAACTGATTCTGCTGAAAATAAACCTGACAAATCATACGGTTGACTCTTGGCTAAATCTGTCTCCTGATTCATCTCGCCATATTGTGAAATAAATTCTGGTTCTGGTAGAAGAGAAGAAGCGACAATAAGGGCTCAGTAAGGAAATGAGACTGTCCATTTTAGACTAGGTTAACATAGTAATGTATGGGTTTTTTTCCCCCAGTAAAGATTTTTGCATACATTTGCAAAAACATCAGTGTAAAGATGTATTCTGGAATTTCATGTTGATACTTCAGTGTTTTGCTATCTAGTGTAATCTGTGCTTTGGGTTGAATGTCTGCTTTTGCCAAAACTGTCACTTCTTTTGCTGGTTCTGAGGTTTGGAGTGTGAGAAAGCTCCAAAACAAAGCATCTCTTTCATATTTTCAAATGTTGCTGTCGAGTCAGAGGGCTTTTTGGGCAGATGTTTCTTGATCAAAGATTGATTTGGGCAATGAGTTGTCCAGTTCTGACAGCAGTAATGTGTTTAATTCTGTTGCTCTGCAAAGCATGGGCTGTTCTCTTAGCACGTCTGGCTTGCCTCTTAAAAACACTTTTCTATAAACTTTCCTAGTGTGATCTGAAGTTTTGTGCTCTTAAACTCTGGAGCAAGTCGTCTGTATCTTTCAGAAGTCACTGCTGTGGTTTTTGGATACGTAAGGTTCTCCAAGCAGCCACATATCCTGCTTTATCTTGAAGGGAAAAAGAGAATTTGCTTCCTTGACTATTTGAATGGAGCTGAGACATTTAAAATGTTTGTATAGCAATCAGTCTGCTGATCTTAAGAGTAGTTAATCAACGGAGATTTCAAGCCAGGTGTGCCCATCAGTGCCACGCTGCCTGGTGCTCTGCTCCCCATTTCCAGGCATGCTTGGGTGATACCAGCCGGTTCCCATCAGCACTCCGGTCTCAGTGCTCTGCTCCAGCCTTCTCCTTCCTTCTTTCAGCATCTCTTGGTCCCTTTTGCTCTACTCTCTGTCAGCACTTTTAGCTGCCCCGAAGACGTCCGATCTCCCCAGATCTCAGAATGTGCCAGTGTCCTTCTCAC
This sequence comes from Limnodromus scolopaceus, assembly GCA_028565335.1. Lineage (NCBI taxonomy): Eukaryota > Metazoa > Chordata > Aves > Charadriiformes > Scolopacidae > Limnodromus > Limnodromus scolopaceus. The sequence goes on from JAOXNO010000063.1 coordinate 23,560,752, forward strand.
AAGGAGCTCCACGCTGAATCACTTGCCCGGGTCCTTTGTCTGCCCAGGGCTGTTGGGCGGGTAGAAAGCTCAACCTTTTCTGCCAGGTGGTGGTGTTAGTGCTTCTGTGCCACTAATTGCATTCCCCTGTCTGCTGAGTTACTGCACAGATAGGATTAATATTAAGAACAGCTCTATTCTTTCATGGTAAAGGGTTGTTGTGTAGGGAAATGAAATGAGGTTTGTACCTGTCTCTCTCCCCGGCGAGGCTCGTTTACCTTTGACATAATTGCATAATGGATCTTCTGTAACTAATAGCTGAATTAGAAGTCAGCGTGCAGTAAATAAATTTATCTGATGCGAGCCTTCTAGTGATGATAAATCTGGGTGAAGTGCTTCTTGAGAAGTAATGAGGGCTAATAACTGGGAAGTAAATTAAGTAACTTGTATATCTTTTTTTTTTTCTTTTTCTAGAACCATAGAGCAGACCCAGAAGAACTGTTCACAAAACTGGAACGCATTGGGAAAGGCTCCTTCGGTGAAGTCTTTAAAGGAATTGATAATAGGACACAACAAGTGGTTGCTATAAAAATCATAGACCTTGAGGAAGCAGAAGACGAAATAGAAGATATACAGCAAGAGATAACTGTTTTAAGCCAGTGTGATAGTCCTTACGTAACAAAATACTACGGATCATACTTAAAGGTAATGTATAGTATTGCACAAAGATTTGCTAGCACCCTGTTGTGTTGAATGCTGCTAGAAAAAAACCTCTAGAATTGAGGAAGAGTTAACATGCCAACTTGACCTTTTTTTAGTAGGTTTTTGGTTTCCCTTGAACAGAGCTTTTCAGTTTGGTTTGCTCCTTTTGCTGCTGGTGCTTTGGGGCTGAAGTCTGCACAAAATGGCTAGAGAATGAAAAGTTGACAGAAGATTCCTGTTGCCATTTGCTATTGGTCCAACCTTGGTATTTTCTCCTCCCTGCGCAATTCTGTGGCCTTTCTGGGGAAGAAAAAAATACCTTCATAGCTGTAGAAACAAAAACCTTTCTTTGATATTGAAAGAAACCCACACAGTGCAGAGATGTATTGGTAATTATGCGGTATAGTAGGCCCGAGACAAAGTAAAACTGACATCAGCAGGGTTGTGTAACTGCTGTGTGAAATGTTATCGAAGGCATAATTTAAAAACAAACAAAAATGAAAACCTACAGAAATCCAAAATGTTGAGTAAGTCTTTTCAACTTGCAAAACTATCCAGATATCATCACCTTAAATACTGCTGAAGTGATCTGCAGTGCATACATGTTTTAGATGGTTTTTAAAACAAGCTAAAACCGTTTAATAAAAGCTAAAGTGCTAACCATAGTTAGAGCTGTTTTAAAGGTCTGGGTGGTTTTGTTTGCTTGTGTTTGGGTTTTTTTGTTGGGTTTTGTTTGTTTGTTTTGGTTTGTATGCTTGTGTTTGGGTTTTTGTTGGTTTGGAATTTACTTTCCCGCATCATAGTATATTAGAAAAAGCTGGTTCTTCTCAAGATAACTCTGAATTCAGCCAGCAGTGTTCCTCTGGAGCAGTGCACAAATGGTACTGCAGATCCAGGCATGATCAGTCTTTTTTTACAGTACTTTATTTTTTGTGATGAGCTAAGTCCTAAATATTATCCTCCTGGGTATCCGTCACTTTACCTTTGTGTTGTAAAAGCCCAGTTGTTTGCCCTGAAGTACAAGCAGGTCAAGGTAAATCTTGTAAAAGCGTTTTTGCATGTTAAATTTCAGAATTAAACAGTGATTTCAGCAGCTGTAAATGAGGAAGTGAAACCTTGATTTGGTGGGGGTTTTGTTTGTTCAGTGTTTGGACTTCAAACAAAAAGAGTATTGCAAATCCACATAAGTACCTGTGCATCCCAGCAGATTGTCTTTGGCCTTGTTATGCAAGTCTTTCGCTTTCTGCCCCTTTTCTTAGGTATGTAAATATAGTTATTCTATCAGTGATATAAAACTTCCAACTTCTGGTTAGTAGGTTTTTTTTGGTTTTTTTTTTTTTTTTACTTTTTAAAAATCCTGGAAAATACAGGTTCATGTTAATGCTGCTGTACTTTCTTTCCCACTGTTTGAGTTCTTTCCGTATCTATTGTAAATGGAAAATTTCTGAAATATTAATCCTGATCTTCTGTTTACTTTTCACACTTCTAATATTTTGGGGGAAGGAAAATTTATGTGTAGAGGTGCTTATGGAATTCTGGTTACTTTTCCATTCCTTTAAGAAATTCCTCTTTAAAAAAACAAACCCCTAAGAGTGGTTCACAGGAATGTCATCCCAGACTAGCATGATAGGTAATTTTACTGCTTGCTGTTTGCCAAGTAAATAAATATGTCCACAAATAAATGAAAACTTTTAGTTCTATAATTAAAAATAAATAAATAAATAGACTGTTTAAGTAGTATCTTGGCTCTAAACTTTTCTTGGGCTAGATTTATCCTTGGTTACTAATACTAGAACTTTCAGCTTGAGATTCTTCAGGGGAAAGAGTGTTTTAACTTTGTTAAATGTGCAAAGAATCTTTTATGCTGGCTTTTTCATTTTTGTAATAACAGATATTTTAAAAGTTGCATCTGTCTACTTTTTTTTTTTTACTTAATTGCTATAGCTTTTAACTTTTTATTAGCTCTTACTCTGAAAATGGCTGACAGCCAAAGTTTTCAGCTATGTAGTGCATTGTTCATGGTTTAATTTCTCTGCTGTAGATATCTCTTGGAAACACAGAAATAGGTACAGTTGTATACCAAATGACTTTATGATTAAAGGTTAAAGACCATTGAGGCTAAGTGCTGAAAATTAAGACAATTTATTTCTTACAAAGCAAAATCCTAGACTGCAGAGATTAATAGCGGTTTGCTATGGATCTGACTGGTAGGAAGATCACATTCAAAGTGGTCCCATAGGTTTGTTGGTGAATGCTTAGCTTTGTGGGTAAAGATCGCTTGAGTATTCCTAGAAACACCTTTTAAGGTAGTGGTTATAAAGAGCATAAACATACAGTAAATAGAAGGTATTTCAAAATTCAAGAGAGTTTTCTTTTTCCCTTTTCATCTTTCTTTATTTACAGGAAAACAAAGCAGTTGAGCCAGTCTGCCCTCTTTTAGATCATGCTTATGGAATAGAAATAGTTTACTAAAATGAATTCATCATACACGTAGCTTTCTCTTAAGCTCTAGGAATGGCATTAGAAATGTTTTTGAGTTTTGCACTGTTTAAATCAAAGAGACTTAGTATTTTCCTGGCTATACCAAAGCAAACCCTCAGTGCAAAGGCATTCAAGTTGCCTAAAACACGGACTAATATTTCTTAGCTGAGTAATCTAGATATAGTGTAAATCTTTAAATTTGATGGTTTTTACTTCAAAGCAACTGCAGCTGAGACCACACATTGGCTTCAGGTTTTTCACGTGTGCCTCAGTTCATCCAATTGAACTGTAATGAAACGTATTCTGTTGTTACTTATTCTTGGGGTTTTAACCAATTTCAAGTAGGCTTTGAATAAGCAGATTGTTCTTGTCGTCAATTTATAGTCAGTTTCAGGTTTTCCTCTGTTAAGATAGCATATTTGATAATTAAAGGTCGTTATGACTAAAACATGAGATAAGAGATGTTAACTGTGAGGGTTTTCTAACTAAGCATTTCAGATGAGAGATCTTATTTTTGTGCAGTCCATTCTACGTATCCTGCAGCTTTAGAGTTTTTCCTGGCGCTTTACGATGGAAAGCCAGCCTTGTGTCTGACTGCGATGGAGTGGCCTGGGCTCAGGGAGGCTCTTCCAGATGCTCCTGCTGCTGAAATGGGGAAGGGAAGAGTGTCTTCATTTCAATTATTTGACTTACTAATTGGTAACTTAGCTCAGCTGCTGCCATGTAAGATACTCTTAGTTCTGCAGCCTAGCTGTTCGTTAGCTACAGCTTGTACATCTGACTTGTAAATGTGATTTTTAAAATGCGGGCAGTCCCTTAGTATTTTTTTTTTTTTTACCCAGCATTGCAATGTTATTTGTCTGTTATCAGATATTTCATCCTTTAAAAACCTTATCATTGGTAGAGATGGACAGAACCTTCTTGAGGTTCTTGGGATAAAGCTGATGCCAGGTTTCAGTTATTGTTACACAAAAAGGTGCAAACCCCCCGTATCTTTGTAATTTGGGGTACCTATATATCTTGAATTGTGGCCTTGGAATGGGATTTCCCATTGAATTAATCTTGGGGTTTAGGTATTAGTAATTTTTTTTTTTCTTACATTTTCATTGGGTATCTGGCAAGATCAGTGCTGTTTTCAAAATATACTGGTAGGTGATATACACACGTGTGTGTATATATATATATATATATACGTATGTATAGTCAAAGAATGCACCATAATAAACACAGTTATGTACAGTAGTAAAATGTTTTACCTTTATATCATGTCTTTCACAAATGCATGTAGAATTGTGCAGTCTTATGGCTGTATGATGGAACTTTTGTAGCTGCAAGATAACTAAAATCCCGATGTACATGTCTGTAGATGTTTGTGGTAGGTCAGGATCTAAATTTTTCTCATCATCCCGTATTGCACTTTGATTGCAGTTAACATCACACCTCAATAAATAAAACATTGGCTGTGTAGGGTACCCTTGAAAGCGATACCGCATAGCAACGCAGCAGCGCGAGTTAAACTAGATGAGCTAAAATGGGTGTTTTCCGCAAACCTAATGGCTTGTCAAAATGTATTATTACTTTATCAGTTCAGGCGAGAAAAAGATTAAAGGTATTAAAAGTTACCCTGGTTCTGGCATGTTTTGGTTATGCAAATTTGTGAAGCTTGATAAAATGCTTGAGCTGTACTTTTCGTCTGTTCCCAAAGAGGTAGGTCTTCTCTGGATGTCTGAAATGTCGTGATTATTCTCCCTATTTGTGCAGTCTCGCCAAGAGGTTTGAATACCTGTCCTTGTGACTGTTACAGACACCTGGGCTTACTCTTTTCTTTTGCAATTAAAGCAAGCCTGAAGTTATTCTCAGTTTTTCATATTTGATTATGGAGAGCTGCTATAGTAGCATCCAGGGACTTCCACTAAAATTGTACAGTAGTTTGTGCAGTAAAGCCTTGAGACAATCTAAAGATACTCTTTGTTCTACATTGTCTATTTATACTTCATTGACCTGAAATAGCTAGGAAAAAGGTTGTTCATACCTCACTAGAAAATACCCACACCCGGTTCCAGTGGATAGTATCAATTTCTTTGAGACATTACTTCAGAAACACAGGACTTACTCATTTTCAACCGATACTGTTTTCAACTAATAGTCAAATCCTCCAAACACGTCTGGTAACCACAATGTTTGCCTTAAACTGGGAGTTCCTTGCAGGTCTTCTCAGCTGACAAAGTTGAGCTTTATAAAAACTGCTAGAATTAGCCAGCCCTTCCCTGCTGATGTCATAATATTGGAATAGAGTCTCATAAATGCTGTGGTTTTTAAATTCGGTACAAACCTAATAGAGCACACTTTGTTAAGGTAATTGGATGTGGGTCTTTTAGAAACTGCACCTTTATTTGCTCGTTGAGTTTTCTTTAGTTTTCTGTCACCAGTCAGGCAATAGAAAGCATACAATCTAGAATGGAAGAGGCTTTAAAAGGTAATTCTGCTGTAAGTTTGTGCTCTGTTACAAGGAACTAGCACTAGTAAATATTTGCTGGAGGCTTTAACAGCGTGCATGATACATCCCCAAGTATGGTTCAACTGAGTATTTTTAATAACTAGGTTTTATTTTAAATAAACGTTTTATTCACAGAATTTCTTAGAGTAGTAGCCCATCGATTAATATTTGAGTTTCTTCTGAAATGCGAGGGGACTCTGGCAAGCAAATAGCAGAAGATCCCAGTTTTGAAACATAGGGTCTGTAAATCTGAAACCAATTTTTTCCAGTTTTGTTTGTATGAACCAGCCACCTTTTGTGGCCGCGTACCAAGGGCAAAGTCAGCATCTAGAAATGAATCTTAGAAGCATTTGTCAGTTCTAGTATTCTGGTATTTGAGACATCTCCACTAAGGAAGCACAGGAACTCCCATGCTCCCAGAGGCTGAGATTCAAAGAGCGCATAGTGAAGGAATATGTGCACTCTCCAATATTACTATAAATAATTTAAAAAAAAAAAATATTCCTAAGGCAGGTTCCTTAAGTCATACTTTTTATTGAATTCTATTGCTCTTATCTTTGACCTTTTCGTGGCTGATTTCAAACTTCTGATTGGAAAACCTGGGAAATCCGAGGGTGTGGGGAGGGTTGCAGGTCTGGGGGTGCTGGTTCTCCTGGCTGGTGGTCGTAGAGCTGCTTTGGGTCTCGGTGCCGGAGCTGTGGCAGCAGGCAGGGCTGTGGTGGGCTGGATCCATGGGCTGTCAGTTGGCGCTTTTTGCTGGATTTGACAGCTGAAGTTGGAGCCTGAGGACATGTTAGATACACACTTGCACGTAGGCAAAGAGGCACACGGCAGCTTTAAGTTCCTCTTGTCTTTAAAGCGTGTTCGTACTCTCTCTTGCTCAAAAGCAATTTTAAGTTCTGAGTATTTTCCTCAGATATGAGGTGTGGAAAGAAAGTTTCCTATTAAAATTGTCGTGCTTCTGTATCACAAATGGCTGGAGTTAATAATTGTCGTGCAATTCTTTTGTAAGAACTGCAATCTTGTATCAAAACACCTAGTTTAAACTTAAACCACCACCAAATCACCTTTTTCTCTAAGTTCAGTTCCTTTAGGGAGAATCATTTTAGATACCAGTTAGCAGGAAGTTATTAGTAGTGGTGGGGTGTTCTGTTGCTTTTTTAAAATACAGAAGTCAAAGTTTAATTGATATTTAGACATTTTGCACAGGAGCTGTGTGATGTTCTACAAGAAGTAATTACATGTAACTTGGTGACTGATGGGACTCGGTGTTTCCAT
>JAOXNO010000063.1:23612886-23627589 GCA_028565335.1 Limnodromus scolopaceus
AGCCCAACATTCATTTTCGTCCTTTAACAGAACTGCTCCCATCAGTACACAGTTCCAAATCCAGATTAGATAAGGGAGTATCTTTTAAATCCGGTCTGCTTGAATAAAATTCTTCAATCGTTTGCAGACAGTCATGGTCGGGGCTACTCTCAGTCTGTTGTGCCACAAGGAACATTGCAGGGTTAACAATCAATGGGTCTTCAGAGTCACATCATCTTGCTCCAAAAGTACCGCTTGGTACTTTAACATCCTGCTGGGTGATGTTTGCAACCTATGAAACTCTTCATACCCAGTATCACAGACTGCACTAGGTATTAAATATTCTGTTTTCTATCTGAAGAGATAGAGGGATAACTACCGAAAACAAAACAGGACATGCAATTTCATGATGCTGATATGGCCCTCACTCTGCATTCATAATAGCACTTTGGTTACATAAAACACTTCTCAAGTTTCCAGAGAAAACCTGTCACAACACTAAACATTGTTTACATTTAATTGGGCAAAATCAAATCTTAAAGTTAGTTCATCAGATTTCTCCAAGGCCAGTTGTTTATGTAAGCACCAAATCATTAATACAGTAATATGCAGCTACTTCTCTAATTAGAAGGCTGTCAGATAAGAAACCTGATGTCTCAGACAAAGCAACTTGGAGATAGTCACAGATATAAACTTTGATTCGGCCTGACGGTATTTGGACAAGCCTAGCCTGAAAATGCGGAACCACTTGTATATACAAACCAGCAGCAGAGAAATAAAACAATGCATCCCACATGAATGAAACTTGGACAAAAAAGCAGAAGATAAAATAACGATTGCAAATTCTTACTGCCTCTTTGGAAAGAAGAAAAAGTCTAAGAAGGAGAGCTATAGTGTTATGTATAATTCTAAATTTAAAAAGGCAGTGAAACCATATTTTCTGCTTCGCCATGAAAGAATTTTTTTTTGTTGAATCTTTATTTAGGCAGCAGCATCTCTGGTGAAATTCAAGACAGGGACAGTATTTTCCTACAGAGGGCAACCCAGCATACTTGGCAAAGTGACTTAAGAGGAGAAAGACAGATCTAAAGAGACACACATTTTTCCCAGGTCTTGTGTCCTACCTGCCAGTTCCATGCACATCCCTGGGACGTGGGGCTTGGAGACAGTGCTAGCTCAGTATGTTGAGGGCCTGAATTGCTTCCCAGTGTTTAGACACTACATTTATGTCAGAAATAGCATGGCCAGCAGGACTAGGGAAGTGGCCATCCCTTTGTACCAGGCACCGGGGATGTCCAGTTTTGGGTTCCTCACGACAGGAAGGACGTTAAGGGGCTGGAACGTGTCCAGAGAAGGGTGACAGAGCTGGTGAGGGGTCTGAAGAACAAATCTTGTGAGGAGCGGCTGAGGGAGCTGGGGGTGTTCAATCTGGAGAAAAGGAGGCTGAGGGGAGACCTTCTCGCTCTCTACAACACCCTGAAAGGAGGGTGTAGCCGGGGGAGGTTGGTCTCTTCTCCCAACAGGCAATGCGACAAGAGGAAACAGCCCCAAGTTGCACCAGGGAAGATTTAGGATGGATATTAGGAACTATTTCTTCACATAAAGGGTTATTAAGCATTGGAACAGACTGCCCAGGGAAGTGCTGGAGTCATCACCCCTGGTGGTATTTAAAAGACAGGCAGACGTGGTGCTGAGGGACATGGGTTAGTGGTGGAATTGGCAGTGTTAGGTCTATGGTTGGACTTGATGATCTTAAGGGCTTTTTACAGCCTAAATGATTCTATGATGCTGTGACTTCTGTGACTGCGCCCTCATGCACCCAGCTCTGACGCCTTCCACCTGGCTCTGCCCTGGCCCTGGAAGCCAGGATGAGGCCCAGGGGACAGGGGAGGGGCCATGAGGAGACCACACTCCTGACTCAAGAGGGTGTCCCCACACACATAGGAGTGACCCTGAGCTCTCAGCAACAGTTGTCCCATTGGAATGAGTTACAGGCTTTGTCCATCCCACTGTCTTTAAGAAGGCTGAAGTGTGACAGCCATTTTCCCCAGCAAGCCAAGGCCTGGGCCTTCCATCACCCCTGGACATGCTGTGGCCCTGCCACAGCAGTAGAATGCTGAAATTGGCCATGTCACGAAGGATTGCTGGGGACATGCGGGCAATAAGCTGTCAAAGCCTGGAGCTGAGCAGACCGGTGAGCAGCCAGACAGCCAGATATTCTCTACCTTCTAAAAGTACAAGGACACGAAGATAAGGATTGAAGAGTGTGGCAGAGACCTGGGCAGGGATCGTCCATGGTGACTCATGGTTTCTGCTACCTCTCTTTGTTGACATTATCCTGCTTGTTCTGGCAGCAGACCAAGACAAGGAAAGAACAAGACCACGGGCCACTCAGACCTTCAAGCACACAGCCAGAGATTCTCTGCCTTCTACAAAGACACAGACAAAAGCTAAGGATTCAGGAGTCTGGCATAGACCTGGGCGGGGCTTGTCCGTGGTGAGTGAGGATGCCTGACCTCTTGTTTGTTATCCTGTCTCTAATAGCCAGAGGCCCAAAAAAGGACAGGACCAGACCGTGAGGAACTCTCATCCTCTAACACCCAGGGATTCTCTACCTTCTACAAGGACACAGACACAAAGTTAAGGATTCAAGAGTGTGGCAGAGACCTGGGAAGGGGAGTCCATTGTGATTGATAGTCTCTAAAGCCTTTCTTTTTTTTTACACTTTCCTGCCATTTAGAGCTGCAGGGACAAATGGGAACCGGAGCAGAGCATGGTGCACTCCCAGCCTCAACAACCCAGAGATTCTCTACCTAGTCTACAAGGACTAAGACACAAAGTTAAGGATTCAGAAGTCTGGCACAGACCTGGGAAGGGGTTTTCCATGGTGAGTGAGCATGGCTGACCTCTTCTTTTTTATCCTGTCTCCTACAAAAGCAAAAGAAAAGGACAGCACCAGACCATGAGGAACTCCCATCCTCTACCACCCAGAGATTCTCGATTCACCTCCCCATCCCTGGAGTTGTTCAAAGCCAGGCTGGATGAGGCTTTGAGCAACCTGCTCAAGTGGGAGGTGTCCCTGCCCATGGCAGGGGGGTTGGAACTACATGATCTCTAAGGTCCCTTCCAACACAAACAATTCTATTATTCTATGAATCTATGATTCTATGATTCAAGAGCGTGGAGAGCCCTGGGCCGGGGCGTCCATCATGATTGATGGTCTCGAATGCCTTTTTCTGTTGACATTTTCCTGCCATTTAGAGCTGCAGGAACAGATGGGAACCAGAGCAGAGCCGTTGCTGAAGTCCATGGGAAAAGACTTGCGGGCATGGCCCAAAGGCAAGCTTTGCCTTTCTTCTCCTCAGGAGCCCAGACCCTCTCTGGCAGCAGGGCGGACTCTGCCCCAGGGAGTCTCCTCCTCAGCATGGCCATCCACACCAAGGCCTTTCTTTTCACACCCCAACATGCCTGGGGCTGGAAAAGGCATGCCAAGGAGAACACGGCACTGCACCAACACTGCTCCCTCCACCTTGTTCTCATCTTGGCTACCAATGCTTCTTGGGATCTCAGCCTCCAACCCAAGCTTCTGTTAGGGTTAGGAGAGACACAAAGCCTGCAGCTCCAGGGACACTGGGGCTGGAAAAAGAATGCCAAGGGGAGCACAGCACTCCAACCACATTGATCGCTTCCTATACCAGTTCTTCCTCTCAGTCTCTACCTAATATTTGATACTTTATTTTAAAATATGTGTAAAATAATATTTCATTTAATTCTGAATTTTCTTGGCGAAGTTCATTTAGTTCATAATGCAGTTCCGTTGCCCTGCTAAAATGGCAAAATCTCAAGATCAAACTGAGACTGAGCCCCCAAACGTGTGGCAAACAGCTGAACCATCTAAGAATCTGGCTTTCGCATCAAAACAGCTACTTTCTAGAATGCACTACTATTGCTGGTTACATTAAAAGTTCTCTGAAACTGCATAGTAAAATTAATCACATTTATTCATATATTATGCATAATTATGCATTAAAACATACTCTGTGAAAATAATTTCAACTGTTAACATTTCATAACAGACTAAACTTTGTGAAGATGTTTACATGTGACCATACAGAGCGTACTTTTTAAAATTTTAATCAGTTTTTAAACTTTGCAGGGTACTTCCTGCATTATTATTTTTGGAATTTGCAATTTTTCACCTTTTCCAGTTGATACAGTTTTACCAGTTGATAACTTCCTTCTTTCAATTTAGTTTTTTCTTGTAAATTGAAGTACTCGCTTCATCTCTTTCACCTCTCTATGTATCGCTCTCCTCTTTTCATTTCCATGTCTTCTTGGCTCTGCTGTCAGAGAGACAAAAGACTGCATAATTCATTGGAGTAAAACTATATGCTCGTTCAGAAATATTTTAAGAAGTAAACTTCCAACACGAGATAGAGGTTCTAACCTCTGCTTTCCAGACAGCTGTAGAATGTACTCATGGTCCCTAGGGTATCTTGTGAATGTTTTGTAGCCTTAGCCCTTTTATGAATTTGAACCCAGGCTGATCATCATTCAGCCATTGCAGATGCCTCACAAGCAATCAGAGAGACAAACAGATCACACTCTGTCACAGATCACAGTCTCTCCTGTGCTTTGTCCAGTGCTATAAGCCAAACCCCACTGCTTCTGTAGCTCCTCACTTTAAAGGCAGGTATGTATTTTGCCTTCATATATATACTGCCTTCAGTAATACTGTGAAAAATCAGAAATCACGGACTAGTTACACAGGCAAAATTACATGTCTGCAAACAAACAAAGCTGCTCTTTTAAGACTACTCAGCATTGCTTAGATGCTTGCGGTTTTTCGGTTGGGGAAGTTTCAAGACCACTTTCTAGGTGGGCAGAAACATGTTGCTTTTACTAAAAAGACTGAATTGTAAAAATTTCTATCAAACAGTTACCTGAATGCTGGTTTTAAACTTAGACAATGTTTTTGCATCTGGATTTCTTGTCCTCCAAGTTGGTGCATTATAATATCCTGAAGGAAAAAAACATAGACATCGTTTCTTAATTTCAGCTACAATTTCAGGAAAGACTCTCTTAGTCTGATATGTGAATTAAATATTACATTAGCTGAAGTGTCAATGAAGGCATCAGGTGAATCATACATCATCTCTGACATACAAGCTAGTGTTAAATACAGACTCTCTGTATTACTTCAAAGATCATCTGTAACCTTGCAGCGTTTCCATCAGGCTCACAGGATCATCCAAATGCGGCGATTCTGCCATGGACATCCTTGACCTGAACAAAGTTCCTGACTTGAAATCTTCCCAAAAGCGTCAATTGCTTTTAGACTAAGTAAGTCCATAATCCAATCTCCTCCTTTATCTCTGCTTGCGAAATCACTAGAGGCAAGGCAATATTATGTGTTTGTGCTAGGCAGCTGATTTTACATGCTGCCTAATGACTAGGCATTTTCTGTGACATTTGGCTAAAGGTCATTATTATTAATACTCTGGTTTCCTGCTCATTCCAAATTAATTCCATTAAGTCCAATTATTAATTGCACAATATTCCCAAAATTTTCCGTTTATACGCAGCATGTAAGTATTACCATAGTTTTCTGTTTGGGTCCAAAATCTCCTATTTCTGTCAAGCTGGTTCTTCTGTTTGGAACATTTCCCACCACGTGGCTCAGGGATGGCTGAAAACAAAGGTACTGAAAATGCTAATGATCATTAATATGATAAAAACATTGCCTTTTTTTGACATGCTTTATCCTTTAGTAACCTGGAAATTTGATAAGATGTATTCTTAACCTTGATAATGTTCTCTCAGTAATCTCTATACCTATCTATCTGTCCACATTTAATGAAAGCAAATATTCAAAGAAAAAAGAAAAAAACCCACTACTATTCATCCCCAAGACAAAGCAGTGATGTTGGGATTCATTTCACTTAACTTTATTCATCTGAAAGTAGGGGTTACTCAGTCTGAAGGAGGTTCCTTGTATTGGAAATTAAGACAGGGAGGCACCTCAGGAGGGAGGTTCAACCCAGCCCTGGAGAGATGACTGAAACTGGCAAGATGAAATAATTTTCTTAAGTTATGATTATGTAAATTATTTACCACTAAATTTCTTGGTGAAGTGGCAGAGCAAAAACCACAATTATTCAGAGAAACCATGGAAATGGAAAGTAGAAAGACAAATTAAACTCCAATGATGAACTAGATTGCGTGAAGTTAAATTTATGGTTACATCTGAAATCAATTGCCAAAAGGAAAGACATAAGACTCAGAATCCCACCAACAGTGGTCTTGTCAAAGTACTAGTATGTACTACCAAGAGACAGTAGAGTATTTCAAAGATGGAAAAATGATGAAGGAAAATATCATCCTGCAGGAATGGCAGGAAAAATGAATTCATGTGCAAAAAATAACAACATAAATCACAATTTAGTGTACATTTAAATTGGTAACAGAAGTTTGAATAAGTCCCAAGTCCTTTTTTATTCAAGATGAAAAATAATCCTAAATAATAAAAACAATCATAAATCCATCACAATCAAACCTCAAGTGAAATCCTAGTTATGGAAAAACACCATTCAAAGCAAGGTCATTCTTTTGTCCCATGCTGGGAGGACAAAAGTTGAACAAGAAAAGTTCCTTGAGAGGAAACTGAAATTCTGCTGCAAAACTACTACTATTGCTATCAATATTTAGAGTAAAATGAGAAGTTAAAGGTGGACTGTTCTGATGTCTATGAAATATTTCAAAAGAATAAATCACATAAAAGATCCTGTAAAAAGTGGACATAGGCACATCACTGCATTCATCCCTCTTTGTTGACAGATAAATTAATTCATGCTACGAAGGTGGCTAAATTATTGTTCATTAATATTCTGTCTGACTAATTGTAAAGCTTTATAAAGCTGTGTATTTCTCTCTATGCATGCTGCTGCAATCTACTTCTGAAAACTATGCTGGATCAAATTTACTTTTGCTCATATTTAGGCACAAATAACTTAATAGTCACCTGCAGGGACAAAATCGAAAGCAGCACGATACAGCCAGGTGTATTTGAGGCATTTTAAGAATCCTGTGTAAGCAGGAGCCCACCTGGAGATCCACTGAACTTTGGTTCTTGGGTGACAGTGACAGTACGGTAGACTACATATGCTGATCTTCGAGGTGCTGAAGAATTGAAATAAGTCTTTCTTCCAGTTTCTCTCACATAAGGCATAGAAGAAGTTTCATCATCCTTACTTTGACCCCTTTGTTGGTGACGTGGCTTTCCTTTGGGGTCTGAAGTGTGAATTCCTAAGAGTGAAAAAACAAATGTAAACAATAATGTTGTGCTATTACACAAAATTTGACATATTGCAGGAGACTAGAGGCTGGAAGACAAGATTAAATAAATGTTCTTTGTGGGTAGCCCAAACAAAATACATTCCCTTATTTTATTTACCACAAGGTGTTCAGCAATGAGAAACCAATGCTAGAGTATATTACCTCCATTTTCAAAGGATCTGCAATCTGTTCTGGGAACACTCTCTGTGGGCACTCTTCTTCTGGAACGCCCTCCCTCTCTTTTTGTGTTATTGATTTTTGTAGGAATTTTATTACCATCGCCTGGAAAGGCAACAGAAAGGAGGTTTAGCTGCTCGTGTAAGCACAGGGAATGGCATTGCTGTTTTCTTCCTCCCACCTCTGTGAGCTAGTGATTTGTTTAGTGCAAATGTTTAACCTCTTCGTGTATAGTCTTCCTCTCATTCACTAGTTACTTGGATCCTGTGTAGTGTAACTGATGTGTAACTCTCATGTTCTCTAAGAAAAGACAGGTTAAAGATGACTATGGCTCCAAAGTAAAAAACCAGCTACAAAATACCTTCTGGTTCTTTAGCATCTCATTTTTCATGAATGGCATTTAAGAATCCTGTCTGATCAAATTTATGGTATTTTCACAATGCATGTCATCATAATACCTATCATGTGCCTCAGAGAACTCAACTGAAGAAGAGCTTTGAGGAAACATCTTGGTCTCTTACTCTAAATTTATCTGTCTTTTCAGACTGTCTCAATAGCAGCTGTGAACACAGGCCCCTCACCCACTCCTCTCCTCTGAGCGCTGACTACCTGCCCAGACACATCCATTCTCTATGCCACATCGAGGGTGTGTGGACCTCTGGAACGGCCATGGTTGAGCCCACAGAGATCAATGCATGCCAAAGGACACCTTCTGGCTGAACTATGAATTACTTCTGTCTGTAGCATTGAGATACATGCTGGACACGGGCAGTTCATGAATGTTAACAAAATACTGCAAATGATGAGGCTAAAATTGTCATAGCACTGGTCGCAGAGGTAACCCCCTTCAGACTACAAACAGAACCTCTCAAGGCAAGTGGTGGTATAAAGTAGCACAGTGCTCTTCACCTGGCCCCTGCAACTTTGCAGGCTTTGCCTGTTCTTCCTTTTCTCCTGCTAATGTAAATAAGCACTTCTGTTCCTCTCAGTTCGGGCCAAAATGCAGCAAAAATTATGTACTTCTGCTTCAGTTTATGGGGTACTTTAAAGCCAAAATCTATCCTTTTTTTGCTTCAAAACCACATACTAATAAACAGATAACAATTTACCTACAATAATCAGGTTGACATATATCATACACTGCCAAATCTATTCTAGAATTCTCTTGTGAAAAGAAGGAAGTCTATCCAACGAGGTATTTTGGTGTCGGTATTTTAATTTGCTGTATGTGATTAGTTCGTAAGTACACTTTAGCAAGTGTCACGCTCTTTCCTTGATTGATTGTAGTTTTACTGGTTCTGTTAAGGCCTATGTGAGACACCACCTACGTTCAAATCTGTTTCACCTGATGGAAGTGGAAAGTGCACAGCACATCACATGCTCAAAGATGTGGACATCAAAGACTTTGGTAACTCAGGGACCAATCCTGCTCACATTGAGTTTAACAGAGGATGCAAACTGGCTAAAAGCAGCAGAATTGGACCATAACCTACAACAACTGCTGTCATCTTACAATGAAAGAAAATTCTACTTCAGATTGGTTTTATGTAAAGCATATAATGTCCACTGCACTTGTAGAGGAAGAAAAATAATCTCACCTAAAAATTAGGAAATACATCATAATTGAGTACCTTTCACATTGGAATACTTTGATGCAATTTGTTCTTTTTCCTGAGGCAGTGCCTCGCATCTTTTCCCTTCAACAAATGTGTTCCTCTGTGCCACAGAACAATCGCCTCCTACAGGAAATGAGTCTCAAAAAGTTATCCACACTTCAAGAGCACCCAAAGAAACATGACCAATGCAAAAATTCTGCTCTTCTTACCATTACATTGTTTTTAACTGAAATCAATAGAAAATTGCAAACAATGCCATGAAACCAAATAGCTGATTCATTAAGGACCACAAAAAATTAGATAAACAGTCCATTTAAAAAGCTTTCAGTACATATGGGTATAGATTTAATTCTAGAATTGCTTCTAATCTATTCTTTTCTCTGAATGTATGTAGTTATAAATAAAGACATATCTTAAAAGCTATATTCATATATTCATACTTATTTGTGACAGAGGATGCAGAGAAGGCAGAGTTACTGAATTCCTTCTTTGCTTCAGTCTTTACTGCTAAGGCTGACCCTCAGGAACCACCCCAGACCCTGGAGGTTGGAGATAGAGACTGGAGTAAGGAAGACTTTCCCTCGATTGAGGAGGATCAGGTTAGGGATCATTTAGGCAAACTTAATACTGAGATACACCCACAAGTGCTGAGGGAGCTGGCAGATGTTATTGAAAAGACACATCTTTGAAAGGTCATGGAGAAGAGGAGAGGTGTCTGACAACTGGAGGAAAGTGAATGTCATGCTAGTCTTCAAAAAGGGCAAGAAGGACCCAGGAAACTACAGGGTGACCCAGTCAGCCTCACCTGCATCCCTGGAAAGGTGATGGAACAGCTCATCCAAGATGTCATCTCTAAGCATGTAGAGGAAAAGAAGGTTATCAGGATTGGTCGACATGGATTCACCAAGGGGAAATCATGCTTGACCAATCTGATGGCCTACTATTATGTCATGACTAGCTGGGTGGATGAGGGGAGAGCAGTGGACATTGTCTACCTCAACTTCAGCAAGGCTTTTGATGCAGTCTCCCATAACATCCTCATAGGTAAGCTTAGAAAGCATGGATTAAATGAGTGGACAGTGAGGTCTATGGAGAACTAGCCGAATGGAGGAGTTCAGAGGGTTGTAGTCAGTGGCGCAGAGTCCAGTTGGAGGCCTGTAACTACTGGAGCTCCCCAGGGGTCAGTACTGGGTCTGGTCTTGTTCAACGTACTCATCAATGACCTGGACAAGGGAACAGTGTATCCTCAGTAAGTTTGCTGATGTTACAAAACTGAGAGGAGGGGCTGACACACCTGAAGGCTGTACAGCCGGACCTGGACAGGCTGGAGTGTTGGGTGGAGAGGAATCTAATGAAGTTCAACAAGGGCAAGTGCAAGGTCCTGCATCTAGCGTGAAATCCTATACACTGGTACAGGTTAGGGGATGACCTGCTGGAAAGCAGCTCTGCAGTGAGGGACCTGAGAGTCCTGATGGACAAGCTGCCCATAAGACAGCATCGTATCCTTGTGGCCAAGAAGGCGAACAGTCTTCTGGGGTGCATTAAAAATAATGTGGCCAGCAGGTCGAGAGAGGCCATCCTCCCCCTCTGCTCTGCCCCAGTAAGGCTGCATCTGGAGCACTGTGTTTAGTTCTGGGCCCCTCAATTCAAGAAGGGCAGGGAACTACTGGAGAGTCCAGCAGAGGCTACAAAGATGATCAAGAGAATGGCTGAGAGACCTGGGTCTGTTTAGTCTGGAGAAGAGAAGGCTGAGAGACATCAATGCTTATATCTAAAAGGTGGGTGTCAAGAGGATGCAGCCAGACTTTTCAGCGATACCTAACAAGACAAAGGGCAACAGGCATAAGCTGGAACATGGGAAATTCTATCTGAACATGAGGAAAAACTTCTTTACTGTGAGGGTGGCAGAGCCCTGAAGCAGGCTGCCCAGAGAGGTAGTGGAGTCTCTTTCTCTGGAGATATTAAAAACCCACTTGGATGCATTCCCGTGACAGGTGATCTCTGAAGGTCCCTTCCAACCTCTGCCAATCTGTGATTCTGTGACTTCCTTTTCTGTAGTCTAAATCTTTCTAAATACTTTTCAGAAATAGCTTATTAAAACCATTTTAATAACAAACATTTTAAATGTAGAAATGAGAAGAAAGTAATGTTGCCCAATTCTGTTTATCAATTTAGGCTGGCAAAAACAGTCAGTCAAAAAAACGTGACTTCACCTGTCTGTATGATTTAAAATGCAGACAACTTTTCCATTCCCACTTTTTTTATTAGCACATCATCCTACTCAAATCTGTTTTACATAAAAGAGTATTATCAAGATTTTATTCCTGACATTTACACAACACAAACAATAATATTCATTTTTATTTAAAGTAGCAGGTCATTCTGCCCAGCAATTCTTAATGACTGATCTACTGATTACTCTGGTCTCTTGTTCTATTAAGAACATAACTCCCTCCTATGATGGAATTATATTATTAATGATTCACTAAACAAACTAATACAGATTTTTTTTAGTCATGCCACTTGGTCAAGAATGGAGAAACACACTAAAGGAGGTAAATATTTATCTGTTTGTCTTCCTTTGACCTTAATTATGTTGGATAAAGCCCAACATCCAAAACCATATAGAACTCTTTTGTTACTATCTTTTATAAGACACTTCAAGGGTGCATTTATTTAATCTAAACTTAGTTATGTACAAGTTTGATGTATCTAATCATCTAGACAACCAAAACAGCCAACAGAGCATGGAGAACCTCTGGGAAAGTCAATCATCTCATCTGTCTTTGGCACTGTCTTATGATCCAATAAATAGCCCCAAAAGAGTGTCTCTCTCTCTCCATTTCCAACACAGAGCCCAGATGAGAAATTTAAATTACATTCCTAACCTAGGGTGCTTAAACTTAAGACTACATAAATCTTGATTGTGAAGAAAAGTTATATGAAAGATCTTTGTTGTGTATCTCAGGAAAGTACACAGAGGGTTAACAGCCCATTTCCATCTTTTCCTTCTACAGTTGATTGATGCAGGGAGTCATCACATGTGTGACTTTCTGTATATATATGGGGAAAAATGAATGAAGCATTTGTATACTCTTTGTAATATGCTATCTTTTATTGTCACTAAATTAAAAAAGCGAAGAGGATGGGCAAATTATGTAATAGTAACTGTAACAGTAACTTAAAAACTGGTAAACATTGTCTGAGAAGATGGAATGTACTTGCCTTTCTGCAAGTCTTGCTGAGTAGCTTCCAAGGGTAATAGCTCATTTTCGGGAGGTGAAGACATGGGTTCTGTTGATTGGTGTTCATCAGCGTACTGAATCCTGTAATACTCACCTAAATATACCCCAGGAGTGAAAAAAATGCAAAGTTTACTATATTGGCAGCATTGCTGTTTGGGAAAGAGTAAGTAATTCCATATTTACCAGATTTATAGCACATTTCCTTTATTGCTCTTTCCTCTTCAATATCTGCATCAGTCTTAGGCACCCAATTAGAAACATCTGTAGGAAAGATTTTTTAAAAGATTACTAAGTATCTATACAAAGACCTTCAGCAATTCTTAATAGTCAAATACCATAATGAATTTAAGTTCAGTCATGGGTGTTTCTTTTCTGAATGCAGCCTCTGCTTCTGAACAGAAAAATGGTCCCTTAATAATAGGTATTGCCAAGCACAATGGAATTGCAGTTAGAACACATATTAAGAAGCTCATGTTTGTTAATTTAAAATGATTCAAAAACATCTTCAGTCCTTATTTGCAAAATAATTCTTCATTTGCACCTAAAATCTTCTGACTAAACATGTCACCAGGGAGTGCTTGTCACAAAACCCAAAGTTCCTGTCCTGTAACATCTGCCGGCAGAGCTGGTGAAGTGAATGCTCCCCATCTGTCTCAATTAAGGCTGCTAAGACCAGCAAAGCCCTACATTTCCCGCTGTTTAAGTTAAGGTGGCTTACTCAGGGTGAAGCCGAGTTGGGAAGCACTAACAGGCAGCCCTACCAGCCACCACAAAGGGCAGGAGGGGAAAGAAAAGCACCTCGAGGCTGCCTGAGAACTAGCACAGTCATTTGTAGAGTGCACACAGGACAGTAGGTCACTCTCTCAGTCTCTGGGAACATGCAAGTAATTCTTTCCCTCTCACCAGCCAACAGTTTAACTATGTTTCAAAAAATTTAAATAAATAATAATGTAAATAGATACACATCCAGTTAATCTTGTGAAGAGTTTTGTCTGGATTCTCTTCACTAGATTCAAGAATAACTTCCTGTAATAAAATGAGACTGTCTGCAGAGTTCAGGAAATCAGTTGAACAAATTATTTAAGTTGAAATCACATAACTATCTTTTGTAGACAATCATGTGACTTCACCTTCAGTGATGAGCGGGTACAGCCCCTGTTCCACAGTTTGTTTCCCAAAAAAGAAGTACCTCCTAGACTGGTGATTTCATCCCCAAATTTTGAGAAATTTTGGAGAGTGTTTGATGGCCAGGTGAATGGTGGATCACATCATCTGAATAGTGATCAAATTTTAAATTTTATTGAATGAAAAAGAGGTATGTGAATTACACCACTATTGAAATATACGTTTCACAGGAGTTAGAAAATGTTGCCTCACTCACATCTGATGACCACCAGTTCCAATATTTTGAAGATTAGCTGGAAACTATTTCCAAAACTTTCAACAACCCTTTTCTAAAAATGTAATGGTTAATATGATAAATCAATTGTGAAGTGCATTGCAAGAGTCCAAAAAACCCATTCTACTTCCTTGTAAAAGCAAGAAAAAAAACTGTTTACAGTTCTCTTCCTCTTCATCATCCTCTTCATCCTCTTCGTCATTGAGGTTTATAATCAGAGGAGGGTGAATTGGTAGTAAAATATTCTTTTGATTTCTGAGTGATTCTTGATGATAGGCTGGATGCAGCATCCCTTCTTTTACACCTTGTTGCAGTGGAGCATCTGCAGATAAGAACAGCTTATTTATTTAACTAGGAGAGAATTAGAATATCACATCCAGGTTCAGACCAGCAGGTATAGTTTTTAAATCATTATCATATTGAAGGAATCATTAAATAGACAGATTGTGCCTTTCAGGAAAAATCTTCTGTAGAGGTTGACAAAAGAGCATCCTCCAGCTACAGAGAGTAGGAAAAATGATGGGTACCCACTCCTCTGAATAGACAGATGAGCCACTGCTGAATAAAGCCTTTTGGAAACAGGATCGATTTGATCATTCAATGTGAAATGTGGAAAAGGATGGCTATTTCTTCCAGCCAGTGGACAGATTAACCTGTCCTTCTTTCTTCCAAGCCCTTTTAAGATATTTACAACATAGGGAACCTGGGCTGAAGTGAGTGAGTTTAGGACCCCACCTGTGAAACTAGCTTAAACATGTTGAATAATAGGGAGGCCTGTGTCACTCTTCCTGGCATCAATTTTGAAGAATTTAGCAATGCTAAGCACAGGATTACCTTTTCTTAGCTTGTAGACATTTTTTTCCTATAAATTTTCTGAATCACAACTCTCTTTACTGAGTACAAAATGTAGATTTTGAGAAAGAACATGAAGCTCATGAGGAAGAACTTCTTT
>JAOXNO010000063.1:23634664-23679105 GCA_028565335.1 Limnodromus scolopaceus
AAAGGGCCACAAAGATGATTAAGGGCCTGGAGCATCTCTCCTATGAGGAGAGGCTGAGGGACTTGGGTCTTTTTAGTTGGGCAGGCAGGGTGTCTTCAGGAGTCTCTTGGCAGAGTGTGTGTTGGTTCATCGTATCCTCCGAGTGCTTCTCCCGTGCACCTTTGTAGGGTATAGTTCTGTGGATAGTTTGAAGTACTGCAGCTGCCAGCTGGGTGCTTTTATTTGAGAGATTTGCCAACAGTGACTCTTAGAGATGCCTAGATGTTTCTCATTTTTAAAAGTCTGGACTTGTGTAAATTGTAGCTCTTCTTAAGATGTTTTGGGTTTTTTTTACACACAAATTTTTTTTCAGCATGGATATGGGACTCACATATGGTTTTTGAAGAGAATGCCTGCATCTCAGTATGCTTTGAGGAATGAATACATAGGTGATTTTGTAAAAGGGGAACGGCACGGACATGGGAAGTTCATATATGCCAGTGGAGCCGTGTACGATGGCGAATGGATTTGTAATAAGAAGCACGGCAAGGTGAGTACTGAGAAGCAGTAAGACAAGCCTGCAGACAGCACCAGAGGAGACTGTTCTGCTCTGTATAGTGGATCTCTAGATTTGTGTATGGAGGACTACATGCCATTTGCATGGTGGATGGAATCCCAACATAAAGGGCAGAGTCCACCGAAAGCAGTAGGACTCCTTCCAAGGACCTTGCTGAGCCCCAGATTTGACTCTGGGGTTAGAAGTGTCTTGTGTCTATAAAGAAATACGATTTCCTGTGGATGTTTTCCGTGCAGTAGGTGCATATTGATTTTTGCAGTGGTTGGTCAGTACTTTCACTCTTACACCATGAGCTGCTGGGTCTCAAGCTATCCTTGCACAGAGGTGTTCTCATGTTAATGGGCTGTTCTGAAAAAAAAACTGTGAGCAGAGTGCCATGTTTGCAAACTAAAGATTGCAAATAAGTCTTTCTATAAGGAGAGGGAATATTTTTTTCCTCAAAAAACTTTTCAAAATCAAACAGATACATAGGCAGTTCTTCATTCCAACAGCGTACTTTAATTAACAGATGACAAAGTACTTTATAAAAGAGGGTAGGAAAAATAATTTCACTTTACTTTGTCTCATATATTGTATTTTAGGTAAGATTGTTTAAAGGAAATTTGATTGAGAGCATTAGTGTTATTTTTTCTGATCTTTGATTTATATTTATATTGAAATCTGTCTGTAGGGCAAGTTTGTCTTCAAGAATGGTCATGTTTATGAAGGAGAGTTCATAGATGATTGTATAGTAGAATATCCTGCCTTTCGAGTGGATGCAATGGATGCAGAGGAGCTGAGTGCCATTTGCACAGGAGGTAATTTTGGCACTGGTAAGCAGCTTAAGAAAACAAATTCTACTCTGTTCACATTTTGTTGTTCCTTTTTACCGTAATGTGAAGCTGTTTGTACTTTCTCAAGAGCCAGACATGTTTCTTCAAAGAACTTTGATGAAGATGGGAGTTAGCTTAACAATTAATGACTTTTGCTCCCATGCTTCTTGTTGCCTGTGCGTGACAGTGAGGTGAGTGACACATCCACACTACACCTCATCATGCTTTTGGAACACTGGTGTCTGAAAGCTTCCTAACTTACACAGTATCTGCATTTCCTTTCGGCTAGGGGTTGGATTGGACAGAATTACTCTTCAGTTGTTATGCTGTTGATTATGAAATCTCTACTCGTTGCTATAAAGGAGTCTATTATTTTCAGCTTGAAGTCAGAAAAGAAGGAATAATGTATGCTTTATTTTCCCTGTGTGTGCGTGTATATTTTTAACTTGGTTTTAGTTTGTTCTAATTTATTTTATTTGCACGGTAGAAAACATCACAGTCATGAACTGCTCAGATAATACGTCTGTTCTGGGATCAAATATTGAGTTGGATATATCTTCACTGCTTGACTTGTTTCCAGCGGAAGAGAGACATCAAGAAGCAAAACAAGTAAGAGTCTACTGTTTGATATTTTCAGTTTTCCCCCATGGTGTATTTCATATTATTTTTATTTCTGGTTTATTTGTACTAAAGTAACTCTTTTTATAAACTATTCGAAAGTCTGAACGCTGTGAAAACAGAAAAGCAAAAAGAACGAATGGGCAGTATTACCTCTTTCTGATCTTCCACTAGAAGACAATAAAAAATGTTAACGTATCTGGAAGGGCATTCATCAGCTGCCTTTAGCTACTGTGAGGTTTGTCTACCGACAGAGACTAACTTAATTTTATCAGTCACCAAAAAATATGTCTTATAACTACATTTGAGTAATGTTCTTATGAACATTTAACCAGGGATATGCTCTTCGAAGTTACAAGATCAAAAGCATTCTGTGCCCAGTTACAGGATCAGTGCAGGCTGATCCCTGCTTGCTGTGAGACGATGCTGAAAACATACCCTGCTTTATTTAGGTAGAATTTGCTGTGTTGAGGCATGTTACAGAACTGAGAAGAATTTACACGTTCTACAGCAGCTTAGGCTGCGATCATTCTCTTGACAACACCTTCCTCATGACAAAGCTCCAGTTCTGGAGATTTCTGAAGGACTGTCGGTTTCATCACTCCAACATAACTCTTGCCGAAATGGATCGGATACTGAGTGGTTTGTATTTCTGTTGATGGGGGCTGGAATCTGGGAGTTTTAATAGTGAACTGTGGAGATTTGGAGTGGCAAGTTCTACCACTGGCTCAGCTCTGGCAGCTAAGTGCCCTGAGTGAGGACCTCTGTGCCTGAGTTCTCAGTGGATGCATTAACACATCTCCAGGCACTTCAGGTGCTTAAGTGAGAAAATGCAAAATTAACATCACAACTTGGCTTCCCCTTTCATTCTGTGTGCTGAGTGGATGCATTTCTAGAGAGAATTTTATGAGATTTGGCTCTAGGTGAGCAGTTCTCCCTTCACCTGCTTGTTTGGAGGTGATGCTGAGTCTGGCCTGGCTCTGCCAGGAGTGTTGTCACTCTGTGGTGGGTAGAGATGGAGAGGATAAGAAAGGCTGATGAGTCAATATGCTTACAAGCATTTTAATTTACATGATAACAATAGAGGGGTTTTTTTTCAAAATTTTTAGGTGATAAAACACCACTTGAGGAGATCCATTGTCCACGTGAGACTTTACTGTTCAGAACATTTCTATCTTACCTTGTCTGGCTAGCATTCCGTATCTATTATGAAGAGCACAAGTAAGTTTCATCTTTTAGTGACATTTATTTCAGTGTAATCGTTTTGACGCTTCCCAGACGAGTATTTTTCTTTCAACTGTAGAGAGAAAGGTCCTTATCTGCAGAAGTGTTTCTTAGAAATGATGTCCAGGAATGTTATTCCTGCTGCCTGTCGTATCCAAGGTAAGTAAGGGTATTTCTTCTGTGCTGGGCAGAATTCATCACATACATCACAGTTTTATTGTAACTGTATTTTTTTCCCAATTAATTTTTAAAGGTATCTTATTTTCGGAAGAACGATGTACCATTTTTGCCATGAGCTATGTCGACAAATGCTGGGAAATTTACAGAGATTTTTGTAGGCCGAGTACCAGACCTCCATTTGAACCCACAATGAATATGAGGCACTTCCTTTGGATGCTGAACGTAATAATCTAAATTATTTCATTTTGTGTGTGTGGTTAGATGCGCTTTATTTGCTCAGCTTATATGAGCATTTTAAAATATTCCCTGTGGCTTCTGCATGGTTAAAAAGATAGGAGTGATGTTATTTGTACAAACTGTCCAACAAATGTTAAAGGGACAGTTGTCCTACAGAATTTATTTATGTACTTGGTGTGGTTCAACCCAGCCGGCAGTGGGGACCACCGTCCACTGGCGCAGGTCTCCCCCTTCCTCCAGAAGGGCAGGGAGAAGAGGAGGGGAAGGGAAAGGAAAAAACCTGGTGGGTAGAGATAAAGACAGTTCAAAAGAAACAGTAACAGAAAAGGAAAATACAATAAAAATAATGACACAAGTCACTCTCACCACCTGGTGAATTGATCCCGAGCAGTGATCATGGATTCTGGCCCCCCAGCCAACCCGTATTTATGTACCAAGCACAAAGTCTATGGTACAGAGTATTCCATTGGCTGCTCCAGCATTCTCTTTATGCTCCTTCTCAGCTTCTGTGGGAAGCTGAAAAGGGTCCTTGAAAAATACAAACATCACCTGGCAGTAACCAAACAAACATTACTGACTTTCCATATTATTCCTTTCCTACCAAACCTGAAACTAGCAACCATTAGAAAGAAAATTAACTCTGTCCCAGCTGAAGCCAGGACAGTTCTTCTGCGGGGTTGAATTCTGATTTTGTGGTTGGTCATTTCAAATAATCAAATCTTTGACAGATGTGTTTTAAGGGACTATAAATATTTTTGCTGTTTCTCCCTCTGCCCCCTCCAATCCTTTAAAATATATATACAAAAATGTCTTATTGGTAGAAATCAAAGACTGGCAGCTTTTGAAATAACACGGTAAATGATTTTAATAATGTATTAATTTAATATACTGCAAGATAAACATGAGCTTCTATACTAAAATTCGGTAATTCAGGGACAGATGAAGATTGCACTGAAGCCAGGGAACAATTTCCATTGATATGCCTGGGTTCTGGGTCACTGTTCAAATCCAAGGCTTTTATCATGAAAAAAAATTAATAAAGATACCAAATGGCAAATTTGTAATTTTTTATATTTTTATTATGAGCTTTCACAAATTCTTTGTTGACACTGTTTTTGCAGTTTAGGAAACATTGCCATTGACTTCAGTAGGGCCAGAATTTCACTCTCGCTAATTACCTGTGTGGAAGTGTCATTTGAAACCACTTGAAATTTTGACACAGGCTTTAAAGGGAGTTCTATTAGGCCCCTGTGGGCACTCTGTAGGTGCTGGTAACATGTAACATTTACTCTTACCTAGGATTTTAAACTTCTCAGCAAAGAATTAACTGCTTCAAGACTTGTGGAAATACTTGTCAAGGATGGTCCTCTGTGTGACAGCAGTAGTGCCAACCTGGAGCAGGAGGTGTGTATGGAGAGAACATATCACAGCTCATTGCTGTAGGAACAATTCAAATTACTTTTTTAAAATGCTGCAAATACTGCCCTATCTGCTAGAACAGGAGGCAAATTAATTAATTTATTCCAAAAAAATAGAGTACAGACTTGAGTATCTGTTTTGCCTTCATCCGTTCTGCCTATGCCTTCTAGTTTAGCTGATGTACTTGGGTGTTTTGCTTATTCCCTTCCCTTTCAAGTACCCTCTGGGCACACCTGACTGAGCAGCTCATCCTGAAGGGTGACGCTGCGTTTCGGGGAGGCTGCTGGGGGTGATGGCTCTGTCCGTGGGGCAGTTTCCTGACGGTGTGTGTATGTGAGGCTCAGTGCTCCCAGCTGCTGAGGTGTGCGCTGGAAATGTTAAGATGGGTCAGTAATTAAGAGGTGAACCCACTGATCCTGAAAACCTGGCCATCCAAGAAACACCTGGCATCTGGCCTGCTGTAGAGGCCTTCACCCTTCAGGAGTTAGCTTGTACTCTGACTGTCTGTTGTGAATGACATAATGGAATTTATTGTTCTAAACAGGATCTGATAAACTGAACACACAGTGTAAGTCTTACTAAGGCATTCATTATATGCCCATTTTGAGGGTATCTGGAAGCATCATATGTGATTAAAGATTTTAGGTAATAGCAATAGTTGTGTGTTATTTATTGAAAAATTTCTCGTAGTTCCAGATACAGCAAAAACCATGCAGTGTTTTATTTCAATATGACTTGTCTGAGGCGTAACACAGTATATCACCTGATGAATTTTTTGAGCTTTGGCTGTTTTCAGTTTTTCTTCAGAAGCAGGGATGTTTGAATAGATAAATGAGGCCAGTGAGGCTTCACAAACAATCCCTTCTGAGTTCTTTGCTTGCTCTGGTACATATGCCCATTATGAAGGGATTTTGCAAAAAAGAATGAATTAATCACTGTGTTTGTTTTACTCTAGTTGGTTTTTCTTGAATTTGTTGAAGCTCTGCTGGATTGTGCATTGGTGTACGTTACCTGTGATATGATTAAGGAGCAAGTAGACGGTGACTATCAGAAAATAAGCAGCTTTAGAATCGAGAATCTCTCCAAGGGAACCACAAACGTGTCTCTGTACCCACAATATTCTCTGTCCCAGGTAAAGTTGATGCAGACCTGTTAAATATTATTATATGTCCTCTTAGAGGGGGAAGCCAGGACCTGCAAATGTTCTGTGTTTCCTGAACATAGAAACCAATTTCCTCTTTTTGCATGAACAGTCATTTGATGGGGTCCTTCTGCTTTTTCTGTTTGTAGCTACCTTAGATTGTAACATCAGTACAGGCAGTTTGAACACATGTGCACGTTTTCCTAGATAACTCTAAATACACAGAAAGTACTTGCAGGTCTTTGGTGCCCAAAGGGGAATTGACAGGTTGGCAGACTGGTGGAAGAGACGCCTCTGCTTTGAGTGTCTAAAATGACCCTGTGGAAATGGCAGTTGTTGTGTGTAGCAAGACCTGCAGTTTCCCAGCAGTTCAGCTGTGCTCTCTTCTTGCTGAACTTCAGAATAAAGATTTTATAGGTTGTAAGATGCCACCTGTGATGCTGGTGCAATTTAGATACACAGGGCAGTTGAAGGCATGACTTAGAAACGTTATTATTTGGAATTACGCACAAGATATAAGTATTAATTCAAAGAACATTCACAAACAGGTAGTTTCACAATGCCTAAGCCAGTAGTGCCAGGGAACACCACCACTTCCCGTTCTCTGGGCAGTTCCCATTCCCTTGCATCACTGCCAGCATTCATGCAGGTGCACAGTGAAATGGTCCAGTTAAAATAATCAGATTTTCCAAGACTAACAGAAAGTCTTAATTTAAAGATTTATTGAATGTAAAATTCTTCTACTTTCCATTAGTACACTTACAGCAGAAGTATGATTGATACAGACATAACCGATGATGTTTCCGAGGTATCTGAGCTCTGTACTTGTTTGGGGTTGTCTTCAAGCAAAATTGTCATCTCACAAGAAAAAATAAAGAAATACAAGGTATGTAAAAAGCCCACA
Source organism: Limnodromus scolopaceus (assembly GCA_028565335.1). NCBI lineage: Eukaryota > Metazoa > Chordata > Aves > Charadriiformes > Scolopacidae > Limnodromus > Limnodromus scolopaceus. The sequence continues at coordinate 23,641,756 of JAOXNO010000063.1, forward strand.
CTGAAAGATGGAGGAGAGGGTTTGCAATGCAGGTAGTTTTAAGTTTTGAAGGGGACTGGAATTTTATCTAATTCTAAATACAGTGTGCTCCTGGATCCACGTATGAGCCCAACAGTGGTGCATTTCCATGGCTAACAAGGTGTTTGCTCCCATGTGTACCCTCAGTTGTTGTTACTTCAAATATTGGGTGGTATCTTCTGCATTAACTAAAACAGTAGTGAATAAAGCTGCAGTTTTCTCTTTATTTGCAAATTGGGGAGTGAGAAGTGGGCAGAGAGATTTAGAAGCAGTGGGGAAGGCAACTGCAATATAATTCCTAAGACATTTTTCAGAATTCTTCCAGCAAACTTTTCACCTTCACCACCTTTACAGTTTTGTACCCAATGTGTGACTGTAATGAGATTCTTCATATTCCAAGAAAAAAAATGGATTGTCTTACCCCTGTCATCTCAGGGTAAGATAGTAAGGATTATTGGTTTGTACTGCAATCATGGAAATCAGACAGAATTTGGAAACTTCTCAACTTTTAGAAAACATACCAACACTTAGAATTGTCTTTGACCTGAGTTTTTGTGAGACTTTTATTGTCAGTCGTCTGAAAAGAGCGGCGTCATGAGGCTGCAGAAGATGCTTGGGATGACAGCTGGTGAGATTTCAGAGCATCCTTCTTGGATGTACTCTCAATTCTCTCCTTCTCACTTAGTGTAATTCCTGGAGTATGTTTCTATAGTCAGGAATAGAAATTCATTATTGTTTCCTCAGGGGCAGTTAAATCATAGTGTGTAGAGCAGCGTGTAAGAACAGAGGGATGTGTCTGAAGACAGGAACAGGAGCTTTCATTTCTTCTGCACTTGTCTTTCCCGAGCTTGGGAACAGGGTAACCCCCCCTTCCCTGGCTGGTGGCAAAGTGAAGTGTTATCACCAATTTGCTAATACTTGAAAGCGTGAAACACTATTGCAATTTAAGTGTTTTAAAATAGGCATAATAGCAGGAGCATGTGGTGGGCAGAACGCTTTGGAGATGGGAGTTTGTGTGACTCCAACAGACGTGCGATTTCACTTTTTAATTAGAACACAAGTCCAGGTGTTTCATAACTGAATTTAAAACCTCTTGCCAGGCACCGAGATCCTGTGAGGACAGAGGGCATTCTCGTCAAGAATTTCTCCCGGGTGAGTACTGCAGTTACCAGAAGCATCCGTAGGCAGCAGGGCCAGGGGAGAGTCGCTCCTCCTGCAGCTGCCAAGGGGGATGAACAGCAGCTGGACGTCTTGCTGTTACCAAGGGCAGCTGCCATCATTTGGGCAGTTCCCAAAGGTTTAGGTTTAGCTTTCCACACCCGCTGTACACAGCTGGGCAAGTCTGAATCCCTGAACTTCTTGTGCTTCTTAATTAGAAGCTATCACATTTTCCTTAAAAATAACTCAAAGGCTTTTAAATTCTAAATTCTTCCTGTTCCTGAAATTCTTCTCCCACTCATATGGGAACAGAAACAGGAGACTGAACTCTGCGCTCTGCCTTCATTATAAATAAACTTTTCATCAGCACAGCAGTATTTCAGCCACAGGGCTAGCTGTAATTCAGATGACAATTTATATTTGTTTCTGCTGAAGATCAGACCTGATATTTAATGCACAGAATTACAGACCGAGTCATTTTAATTTTCTTTCTTTGCAATATCAGACACTGTTCTCTCATTTCATACAACTCATGGAGGTATCAAAGATGTTCCGTCATTGTTCGTCTGGGATGCAGAAAAAGAACGCGCTTTCTCTCCAGCAAAGGAACTGACAGGTAAAGTCGTCCTGCTGTTTTAAGACTAACGCAAAAAATGCCTTGTAGCTTTTGAATGGTGAAATTTTAATTGTTTATGCAGATTTCAGCTTGTCACAAGAGGGCAGTAAGTGAACATTAATTCTGGAGGGAGGTTTTTAAACAATACTTTTAAAATATTTTTTTTAATGAAACAAATTAAGAGAGACGTTTAAGTACTGACTTAAATAGTTTCCCCAATTTTAAAATGCCACATTTTACTTGTAGGACATCTATGTGCTGTAATTCGTGTTTACTGTGGGAAGCTCAATCCACAAGCCTGCCCCTTCTTTTTTTTTTTTTTTAATGTCTTAGACAAACAAAAGATCTAACTGCTATTTCTTGCTTCTGTTATTTAATATAAGAATTATTATTAATGGTGTGGCACCGTGAGCTGGGGTGAGATGCCCAATGTTAGGACAGGCCAGCAGAGAGAAATGGGGAAGAGCATTTTGCTGTGCTGGGGCTGGTGCCACCACCCCCTGGGTGACGAGCGGGTCTCGGCTGGGGGGGGTTGTGCCTGGGGAGTGCTTTCTGCAGATGGGGATCTTCATGTAGGCATCAGCTCTTTCACTGAAACCTGATGGCTGAGGAGTTAGGGATCTGAAACAAGGTTGGTTGTTAAGGAAGTGGCAGGTGGGCCTGGCCCATTGCTGGGCAGTTGCCACAGGGACGTGCAGTGCCCTTCTCTCGGTGGCCACGTTCCTTCTCCTGGGCACAGGAGCCTGGATACTGAGCTGTCATCAGGTCACTGCGGCAGACATTTATCGTAGGGCTAAAGGGGGGAGTTGGTGTTCTTTCGATGCCGTTCCCAGGGACAGGTCACTCTGAAGCCCAGGGAAGGGCCATCCCATTGACACGATCATCAGAGGTCCTCAGCTGCCACCTCCTGAGCCGTGCAGCCACCAGACGCTGCCAAGTGTCACATCTCAAACAGTGCAGTGAAACTGGAGTGCCCTGATAAATAAACATATTAAACACTTACATGTTGCAGATGAACCAAAAGAAGCCAAAACTGAACAAGATGAGGAATTTAGTCTGTGGATGCATCAGGTGCAGATCTTTTTCACAGCGAAGTTCTTTCCTGCCTACCAGCATGAAAAAGCACTGAGGGAAAAAATAAAAGACAATCGAATACGGGATGTGGAATTGGCCGAGCTGAGAAGGATCAAGGATGAGGAGCTGGCAAAGTGGGTGTTGTACCTTCTCTTGAAGTGCTGTTCTCTCTTCTCTTTTACTAACAAAACTACTGAAAATGAGACGTGTTAATAGTCGCGCAGTGCATTGTAAAGGGGAAATCAGACTCACCCAGGTGTAATAATGGAACGTAACTCGTGACTTGTGTCACTGTCAGGAGTAACAGTGTCAGGAGTAACTACGGGCTGCCTTCGGGCTAGAGCTCGGCTCTGACGGTCCCTGCACGTGAGCCCCGCTCTGTGCAAAGCTAAGACATTGTTTTACATATTCTGAGTTGAAGTGGTGATGGGGCAGATCTTGTGCTTCTGTACCCTGGGTCAGACCTGCTGCCCGTACTGCGACTAGAGCCTCAGTGCTCAGCCACTGCCTGTCTGCCCCTTATGCAGTGGAGTAAATCTAAACTTTATTCACGCAGAGTTATTGCTGAAAGAGAAGCAGAAGAGGCAAAGAGGCAAGAAGCAGCTGCAGCAGAAAAACCTCTTGATTCCAAGAGTGGGGATTTTAAGGAGTTGGACGAGCCCGTCGTGCAGGAAGAGGCACCCACTGTAGCACCCCCGGTCATCACCAAGGCACCTGCTGGCAAAAAGAGAAGGAAGAAATAAATCTTCTGAAGCTTCGTGTGCAGTAAGATCTAAAATACAAGTGTGATTAACCAGCCAGGCTTGTGCATACGCTTTTGTGGGAACCTGTCTGCTCTCGGGAAGGAGAAGGGAACGTTTGCGTGAGTGTAACCCCTTACACAAAACCGTTGCAGAAGTCAGTATTTGACTTGTACCTAAAAATTCCCTCAGTGCCCATACAAGACATGGCATCTTGTCATGACATAAGGCCCAGTGAAATGGTTTCTGCTCAAAACATGATTTATTTGACTGAAATACTGCACGTAAACACACGTGTAAGAGGTGGACAAAGGCTGTAACTGGGGCTGAGGCAGGAGCTGCAGGAAGGGCTCAGCCCAAGGGGGGCTTTCTCCAGGGGCCCTTTGTAACCACCCCGTTTCACCCTTAGAAAATCAGCAAGAAGTGAGGATGATGCAAATGACCACAGGAAAACAAAAAGATGCCCTTGAAAGTGTAACAATTATTAGTTTTATTTTGCCGTAAAATATTCACATAACGGTATCAGAATGGAATGGTACAGATGAATTCAGACTGGGTTTTAATTAGTTTGCACATAAACATTTTTAAAATCTAAAAATTTTATGATCAGAGTTTACAGATTTTAGTAGAAATTTTGATTCTTACAAAGCAAGTATTGCTTTACTATTGTCATTATTCCAGTCAATAATATGACTAATAACTTTTCATGTTGAACAAGTGTCTGACATTGACATCTTCAATAAATCAGCCCTTTGCAGATCAATCCAAGAAGAAAATATTATTGAACTGTGTTGCACAAAGCTTCTTCACTTCTTCTGTAAAAAAGCAAAAATAAGATCTGTCAGTATGGTATTTTACAGGAACCCTGGGGATCATCAGTAAGAATATAATTAAACCCAAACAGGAGAAAACCTAGGAGTTTCTAATGTAGAAATACACTTAGTTTTGTTCTGGCTTCAGTACGAGAAAGGTGAGTCACCTCTGACCTTTCCCACTGCCTGGAAGAGTTGTTTTCTGGGTGGCTGAAGTGTAAGTGAGGTGTTGAGTTTGCTGCTTGGAGAAGTATGAATGTGAGCGCGTTGCCTCCTATTAAAACAGAGAGCCCTAAAATTGCTGCAAGTGAGACTCCAACTGCCACTTCTCTTAGTCTGGTTAAGAGCAGCGTTGGGAAAGAGACAGCCCCGGAGCAAAGAGCACTGACAGGACAGACGTCCTGAGTGACCTCCCCTGGGTCACTGACAGACACAGCCCCGCTCACATGGACACACGTTCATCACTCGCCTGTAACATGCTCCATTCATTACTCCTAAACGAAACTCACAGCTCCCCTCATTATTTGAAGGAGGAAGAATGGCTAATTAATAATTAAGAATCTCTGCAGAGTATTGCTGCTGTTCTTGCACAGCTGGGGGGAGGCAGACTGAAACCTCACCTCGTCTATCAGCTCAATCCCTCTCTAGATTTCTTGTGAGATGGATTTTATTACTTCTCCAGGGATGTACATTTTAGTAGTAACTGCATTTAAAGGTAATAAAAAACAATCCTTACCATTAACTTCAATCAGATTTGCATTTTTTTGATTCAAGATGACATACAGTTCTCGCTGGTCAGACTTTTTCCCAACTACCCAGTAATCACTCATTGCCTTCACAATAATTTCCTCGTCTTCATCAACTCTGAAAGAAGTTTTAGAGAGTGAAGACACTGGCAGCGTGTTCATTTTCAGCAGGTTTACCTGTAATCATCAGGACAGCGGGTGTGCTGGATGGCTGTGGCTGTGCATAGGGGCAGCCCCAGGGGAGTAGCCCCGAGTGTGTCCCTCAACCAAGCTCTCCATTCTCTGCAGAAAACCCCCACTCGGGTCTGGGGACACTTCACACAATTTGGGCTTGCCACACAGTGACCCAATAAAGGCAGCTGGAGCTGGTCTGGTGACACCCGGCTTTCTCTGTCTCACAGCTGGACCCAGAGCTAAACTGTCACTATCCCAGTCCTCCCACAACATGAGGGAACAGTCTTTTGTCAGGTATAGAGGAATTAAAGCCGTGTCCTTGGGCAGAGTGGGAAGACGATTGCTACTCTCTAGTCAGAGTTACAGACGTTCATTCAGTTACAATCGTTCAGCATTTTCTTGTTCTTCATTAGTTTTTATAGTGAGAGAGGGTCCCCCCACCTCAGAGCACAACACCCGGTGACAAGGCAGCGGTTGCCTGCTCTGTCAGTGTTGTAGGAACTGAAGGTTTGTGTTCCAGCTGTCCCGGAGGGGCGTGACAGGGCCCTTCTCTGTGCTGTATTCATCCGGTGAGACAGACCCGTGGTGGGCACGAGGCTCCACCTCCCTTCCATGTTTGCTATAGCTGCTCTGAGCCTCCAAGGAGATCAGGTATTTTCTTGGATAGAGGCCCTGGCCCTTCTTTAAATTATTTTTTAAAATTGTTTTTTTGACTAGTTAAGCGTTACCTGGAGAAGTCACTGTTGATGTCACCAAGAATCTTCATGAGGTCAGGGTGGACAGATGCGAGCGACACACTGGGTGTTTTCCTCATGTGGATGGTGCTTTTCTCTGCCAGGTTCATGTGATTGAAATAGATGAACTTAAACTGAGGCTCCTTCTCAGCCCTGGGGGATTTGAAGATTTGAAAGAAAAAGAGTGACTTGTGAGCACCGACACGTTCTATAAACCACAGAGCACAGAGTGACCTGTCCACTGAAGAGATCAAGTTCGTTAAGACTTGTGACATGAGCAAATGTCATTTTAACACTTATTTTTAAAAAAAAAAAAAAAAAGGAACCAGTTTTCCCCTCTGCTGCTGGTGAACCGCCCGGGGAGGCTGAAGGCCTTGTCCCACTTCCCAGAAGTATTTGCATTTTTCTAATGAGCAGGTTTGTCTCTGTCCCCAGTTGGTTTCTGTGCTGCCCTGTGCCCGTCCAGTCTGGTTTGAGGGGATGCTGGCTCTGTAACTCGATTAACGAGTGACTCCCGACTCGCATCTTTCTTTGTTACAACCACGAGAAAACTCTCCCCCCACTGGCGTGGGCCAACCAAGAGACTGTTGTCAAACCCCCACCTCCTCTGCGACTGAGCCGGCACAAAACCCCTCACGTAGAGCTGTGGTTTGGGTGAAAGTCACCCCAGACTCAGAGTGCACAAACAGGGGCACAGCCGGTGCCTCTGTCCCTGCATCATTCAGTCGGGGAGATGATACCGCCAGGTGCCCCCACACACAGCAGACCCCCCGCTCCTGCCACGGCCCTCGGAGCCAAGGAACCGTATCGCTTGCAGGACACCACAGCATTAAAATTTAAAAGGTTGACGCTGCCGAGGCCAGTCCCAGCTGACATTAAAACCCCCTGAGTTTAATGATTTAGTAGATTGGCACAATTTCAAGCACACCCCGTTCTATACCCTGCGATTCTGCCGATTTGCCAAAGCTACCACTCAGTAAGTTCATTCACTCCCATTGTTGGTTTAATTCCTCTTTTGCTGTCACAGGCGACGCTGTTCTTGCTGCCCCGGCAAACAGATCTCTCTACAAATGAACACGACTGGAGGGACAGCCAGCCATAGTTCTAAGTGAGGTATGTTTCCCAAACCATTGACATCCTTTTCCACTTGACGTTTCCCCCCTCCGGTAGTTGCCCTAGTCCTGCAAACCAGAACAACCTGCTACACACGGCAACACTTCAAGCAGCAGTAATTCCGGAAAAAGTACCCAACTTTCCAGCTTGCACTGCAGCCAAATAACCCACTTACTGAAATTCCCAGCTCAGACTGTTAAACAAAAGTAGTTTTGTATCCAGACCTTCCTTTTCCTTTTGGATTGGCAGGAGTGAGGAGTTCCACACCCTGCCCAAGGCCTCGTGTCCAAGGCAGCCCTGGGACAGAGCCGGTGCCCGCAGTGTCCCTTTGATGTGAAAAATACAGTTCTTTTTTAAACATTATACCAAATAGCAGCAAGTCAAAGGAAATCAGCCCAAAGAAGGATATGGGCACAAAGACAGTGATATTTAAACTCAAACATTCTATTAGCCCAAGGGCTATTTGTGAGTGTTGCTCAAGAGAAGTCAGGAAGTGTAAACTGAAGGTAAGGTTTTGCAGGAACTGCTGCTTCTCCACTACTTGGGGACAGTGCCAGAAAGCGACCGCCCCAGCTGGGGGGTTTGCCACTGCTCTGCATTTCTGCAGCCCGGGGAACCCCAGGACTCACCATCTCCACGGGTGCCCAGTTTCCCTTCATGCATGAAAGAAGCAAAACCTCCACATTCCACCTCTTGTACCTGCCTGATCTGCAGCTGCAACTGAAAGTAGTGAAATCTACCTTAACGTTGGCATTATTTTTTGTGCAAGGGTTATGCACATGGAGGAAGGTGGTTTCAGCAGCCACACAATAAACACTCGTTCCTAAATTAGTACCATGTATGTTGTTACTTCAGGGAGCACTAAATATGCAACAACAGGCACTTTATAAATGCTTAAGATGAGGAAAGGCAGATAACCATCGTCTGAAGTACCTGGTTAACCCAACGCTTTGAACGTTTGGGCTCACGTTACCATTATTTAAGCAGTTCGTTAAACCTCCTTTTTAGGTGGCTAATGAGGGAGGGCGAGGGGAGCGGGGAGGTACAGACCCGGAGATCCTCCTGTTGATGTTGTACTGCTCACAGATGTCCGAGGCCAACACCGTGAGCTGGGGCCCGACAATGCTGTCCAGTTTGCGGCAGAACTCCAGCGTGGGCGGGATGGAAGCTGGGGGGCAGAGAAAGGGAGAGGTGAGATTCTCCTCCAGGGAACAGTTCCTGTAGCTGTTTTCATCAAACATCAGTCCTGGGACACATTTCTCTCTCAATTATACCCTTATGGACAATCGCCAAGGCACATGGCAACCGAAACAGCATTTAGTCATTTCATTGTGCAAACTGAGTTACTTCTACACTAAACAAAAATCTAAGGACTGAGACAAGAGCACTCATGAAGAACAGGCTCAAATAACAAAATAACATGAGTATTTTTCAAGAGTCAAACAAGTTGCATGTCATAGCATTTTGGCTAATTAAGCGATGCTAACAGGTACTTACCATCAATCATAAAGCAGACGGCTGCACTCATGGCCTGCGACAAAAAAGTTAAAGCAAAAAACCATTTACAACAGGTTACCCCAACTTCCTCAAATAAATGACAATACTTCAGTGAGGGCACACAGAGGTCAACCAGTTAAATCAAAAGAAAACAACCCAGTTTAAAGGTAACCCTTCACCAGGATAATCCCTCTGCAATCCTGCACAATGCGGGACAGCTGTGATTTTAACACTCAGCCCCGTTAGCAGGTTTTAAGTTGTAGGTTGGTAGCAGCTGTTTTAAGTTGTAGTTGTTAGCAGGTTTTAAGTTGTAGGTAAAATTTGCTAAAAAGGCATTTCATGCAAGGATATGCGTCTGCAAGAAACTTGCATTTCATTCAAAAAAATTAGGTTTTTGTTTTATTGATGAATGCTATGTAAAGCCAGGTATGAAACCACCTGAAGTACCTGAAGGGTGGTATTTTGTCTTACTAAACAACTGTGTATTTTGGGGAGAGCACAGGAGGGGGAAAAGGGGACTCAGGCATTACAGCTCCTTGCTGGAAACACCAGAGAGTTTTCTGTCTCTTTGCTTTAACCTGCTCATATCAACACATCGTTTATACAATTCGTTAGTACTTCACATCATTGTTGTCTCCATTGTATATAGATTCCTAATTCTGTGGAGTAATTGCAAAGAAAAATGTAATACCTTATAAACAATTAAATGAAGCTCTTCGTAAGTGTCATCAGTGTTAACAAATATTTTGGGGAAACGGCATTTTGCTTCCGGATCATTAAGATTTAAAGGTCCAGTAAGAAACCTAGAAATTAATTCCATAGGTCAGATGTGATGAATTCTTGTATTTCAGTTTTTCCTATTTAACAGATGTTTTTGAAACTAGCAATGACATGCATGTGTGACTATATCTGAATACGACGCGTTTTCAGCCATCGAGATGGGCGAGGAGCCCCAGATACATTATCTCGGTGCTTTCACATTTGCAAAGTATTATTTGCATCTGGAGCTCCAGCGTTACAGAACCAGCACGAGGAAGCCAGAATAACGCCAGGGAAATAAACTGTGCAGATCAAAGAAACAGCAGCAAAACTCTTTCTGCATTCAAGCTGTGGCTCTCTCTAAAACTCCTTTTTTGTTGCTCCTGGAAAGCACTCTTCTCTTGCTTTCCAGCAGCACATTTGAACTAGTTTTATGTAGAACAGCGGTGTATCAGAAGCACCTAAACTTGGGGCAGGGGGAGGGACAGGGAGTGTGCGCAAGCGCCCTGATCCCAAAAGAGCAATTATCAGGATTAAAGAAATATGTCCAAACCCACAATTACTCAAAATAATGTTGCTCGACTGCTTAAGTACAGAATTGCTTGCTCTGACGTGCTCAGCACAGAGGAAAAATAAATAGATAAATCCCTAGAATAAATCCACACCTCTGTCTGCAGTGCCTGGCTGAAAAGAAATGACAGGAGCTCTTCCAAAATTTTTCATGCAGTGCATTAAGAGCAGTGGGGAAGAAAAATAAATATGCAGTAACGTTAATGAAGTGTTTCCTCTTTTTTTCCCCAGAGGTCACATTTTACACTGCACCAACTACAGTGTGACCCTCCAGAATGAATCCTGGGAGGAATACGTCCTCAAAACACATGTCCTCCTCCCAAACATTCTGCCCTTGAGGGAGGCAGCAGCAGAGGGAGACAGCAAATAAGATCTACCTTCCATAGTGTTGCAGATTCCCTGGCATTTCAGCACGTATTGGAGAATCTCTTCCTGCTAGCTGAAGTGGAAAAGAACACACACAAGAAAAAACAACTTAGAGGTATTTTCTGTTACTTTTTGTGGGCTGTCTTTAAATCAAAGCAAAGCAAAGCATTTGCAGAAGTTACCACTCAAAGATGTACACTCTTTGTGTAACATGGAGGAGATAAAGCTAAAGTGTAGGAGATGCCGATAGAACAGGGCATTCTGATTTTGCATTTATTAATTTTAAAACTTAGCTTATGGAGCTTTTTGATGTGGGGAGGGATACCAAACTCCATGTGGCCTTACGGGTTTAGCCATGAACTGAAGCGATTCATTTGCAGCACTGAGCACTCATCGGGTATCACATCAGTGAACTCCCTCTCACCATCCCATGTTCAAATTGCCAGCACAGTTTACACTGTGAGTTTCAGGGGCAAATACCACTGAGTTTAGTAAAGTGCCCTGAAAGCAATAAATCTCAGAATTCCTAAAGTAAAATTTAGGAGGGGGGGAGAGACACTCCTCTTTGGCATTTTAGCCCTTAGTGGTACCAGAGAAACGAAAAAAAAAAAAAGGAAGAAAAAAGCCCAACCAAACCCAACCACAACCTGCACCCCCAAGCCCCAAAGCCCCAACTCCCGTACCTCAGGCTCCATGTGCCTTGGAAACAGAGATGTCGTCAGATATTTGTACAAAATTCTCATGTCGTCTTGCTCCAGTCCACTCCTACAACAGGGAGAAAAAGTACTGCGAGGTTTGTTTCTGCTGCAGTTCAGACCATGCGTTTTCTCCAACCAAAACTGAGGGAAAGCACATTCCAAACACGGGCAGCAACGTTTCGGTGTCCCAGTAGATTCATTCCAAGAACATTCATTTTTAATAAAAATGTTAGTTTATTTGCTAAATACAAACCACATATAAATTAGCTGTAAACCAGAAGAGAAACAGAAACAAGATCTAAACAAAGGTGAAGTTTGCTATTCTTATGTCCATTTCTAAGTAGAACTCCTCACAACCACTGCAACTCCCTGGTCCAGAACCACACAAAGAGTGATCCTTTAATGAACCTTCTCTACTAAAAGGTCCTACTGAGGAACTTGTGTACAAGCAGAGGCTCTGTGTGATGGGAATGACAAGGACACATCTCCAGCTGCTACTCAGGCCAACTTGGAAGTCACCATTTGGTATAGGTTAAAGCCAAAGACCAATGCCTTTCTTACATATGACTCATCTTTCCATTCAGTTTTCTCATTTTCATGCAACTCTCTCACTGTTGCAGATGCTTTGCTGTTATGGCACTTATTTATAGACTGAGAAGACTCTTGTAAGAAGACACAAGAGAATTATTGAAGTACCTACCAGATCAGCTGGTCGTTGTAGAGAAATGCAGTATACTTGACTATGCTCAGGCTTTCTTCCATCCTATTAATAAATGACTGAATTTTCAAGTAAGTCATTTTATCCAGTGGAAAGAAGCTGATTCCACAGAACACATCCAGCAGATCACAAGACTGTAAATGCAGCGTCTGCAAGTACTAAGAGAATAATGACAGTTGGCTTTTAGAATTCAGAAAGCTTCCAGTGTGTAGATTTAAATGACAAGTTTGAATCTAACCCCCAGTAATCTACATGATCCCAAAAAACCCACCCCTTCCAATTCTGCTTGTACAACATACTCCTTCACGTGGGAACAGACTTTTTAGCAGGGCCTGTAGCGACAGGACAAGGGGTAATGGCTTTAAACTAAAAGAAGGTAGATTCAGACAAGATAGAAGGAAGACATTGTTTATGCTGAGGGTGGTGAGAGCCTGGCCCAGGTTGCCCAGAGAAGCTGTGGCTGCCCCATCCCTGGAGGGGTTCAAGGCCAGGCTGGAGGGGGCTTTGAGCAACCTGGTCTGGTGGGAGGTGTCCCTGCCCAGGGCAGGGGGTGGCTCTGGGAGGGCTTTAAGGTCCCTTCCTATCCAAAGCGCTCTGTGGTTCTACGTGTGAATATGACTCCAGATGTCAGCTTGCTATTATTTAATATAATGACAACAGCTGCTAAGGCTGGATCAAGGTCTTCTGAGAGGATAAGAAAGCACAGCCTGTCTCACCAATATTTAATTTCAGAACTAACTCCATAGAAGTATGAGCAGATAAATTCATTAGTTTTCAATGTGCAAAGGAAAAGATAATTTCTATTATTCTCTTTATTAATAGATTGTAACCTTTAGCAAGAGATTTCAAACGCTCTGCTGCGTGAAGGATGAGTTACCCGATGGCTCCCTCTACAGCCATTTCACCTTGCTGCAAACCCCAACACCACAGCTGAGCAGTACAGCAGATCTGTCACACTTAAAATCTAGGTCTCATATCCTTTCAGAGTTTTCGTGCAGCCCAAGCCTGCCAGCAACACGCAGCCAATTCGTTCAGTAGGGTTTTGACAGGACAACTTCTGTGACCAAACTTTTCAAGTATTTCTAATTCCCCAGTGAAAGAGAGAAACAACTTTTTATTGGATTTCTTTTTGTTATACAAATCTATAGCGATTACTGTTTTATCTGCAGTAGGAACTTCAAAGTAAAACAACATTTTAAAAATAAAAATCCATTATTTCCCTTTTTGCCATGCTCTATTTTTTAATTTAGTCTAGAAAGAAGTATATATCACCTAATCAAACAGGCACTCCTTATGCCTACAGTGGTCATTCTAGAATCCAACAGTCTTACAAAAAACAAGCAAAAAAACCACCAAAACAAGCAAAGGCTGTCCCAAAATCCAGCTGAACTGTGCTTTTGTTTATACTGTCACAATATTGTGTTATTTTAAAAGCCTGCTAAGAGAACAAGATTTTAAACACCAGCATACAGTGTCTACACTCCACGGTTATCAGATATCTATATTCTCATCTCTCCCACAAGAGAACTAGCTGCTCACAGCAGCCCTGTTTCCTTCTGTGCAAGCAAGAAAAATGGGGCAGACAGACACTTTTAAAGCACATCTTTTAAAGGCAACTGTATGTGCCTGAAAAATAAGGTCTTACCCGATGGAAGAATTTCTCTAGTCTCTCCGTTAGAACTTTTACACCTCCATCTTCCATGGCTTTCAGGAATGTGCCATTGAAAAGCTAATAGTTAAAAGAGAATCAGTCAGTTGGATATTAATTTACAACAATTTCTTCTAACTCGGCCATAAATGTAACTAGATTACAACACGGCTCCTGTTTCTCAGTATTTGGGCTCCACATAGATCCAAAAGTACCCTCTTTTTATTGAAAACACCTCTCAAATTTGCAGAGTATCTATGGCAGCAGTGGCAGAATTAGAAAAGGAAACTAAACTCTTTAATGGTAGAGAAATTATTTATCTCTGTCGCTTAAGTATCATGCTTTCGCTTTCTAAAAGCCAGATTGATGGCCTTTAGCCAGTATTGTTTCTCCAACAGATAATATCTAACACCATCAAAATCAAATGCTTAGCGGTGGAACTGCCCATGAAAGCAGAAATGTGGACTTCACAGAAATTAGAAGGCTCTTATTTTTACAATAAGCCAATGAACCGGCACAGGTTAACTGCAGAAGGTGGATTTTTCTCTTTCATCAACACCATTAGAGCTTCAGGAAGAGCAGACAATAGTAAAGACAAGAACATCAAAGCCCTGATGAGCTAGCCCATCCAGAGGTACCGTGAGGATCTCATCCTCTGCCCACAAGCGTTAACTCTACCTTGTACATGCTGTAGCACTGCTGGAGCACCGAACTGTAAACCTTGTCCTGTAGCAAAGAGGGCAGCATATCAGTATAGGCAGAGGCGGAATTTCAAATATCTTGGCTGAGCCACACATAACGTGTGTTTTTGAAGAGCCAGCAAACACACAAATTAGAAAAATCAATCTCTGCAAAGTTCAATAGCATTTTCAGTCAGCATCTGGAAACGTCATTGTACTTAAAAAGTAGTTTTTCAATAAAGGGAGTCCCCCCCTTACCAAAAGTGCCTCATTAACTCAGAAACAAGATACCAGTTACAAATAGTGCCCTTCCCCAGGGCAGTTGTCAGTGAAAATGAGCTTTCTCTTCATCCAGGTCAAAGGCTAAAGGAGGTGGGGCACCTCCTAAAAAACAGCAGGTTTTTATTGGGCTAGGATCTTAACCCAGATGAAAAAGAGACTATTTTATCATTTGTCTGGCAAAATAGCTTGCCTATTACACCAATCCCTTTCTTAGATCCCACTGAACAGAATTAGTGCACACTGTAACGAATGAGGCAGCAGAAGCAACCGGCTTCTCAGATGTTATCCCACCCAGCCACAGGCCCTTCCTGTGTGCGACTGAACCTACCCCATCACACTGCAGCTTGGACACGACATCCCACAACAGTTAGGAGCTGTTTGTTTCCCCAGATTATTAGCAAAGATTACTAGCAGTCTTAAGAAAGTATATGTGTATACTTAAACCTAATAAAAATACATAAGATTTAAAATCTTGCAAGAACTCTATTAAACAGATACTAAGAAATATTCACCTATTCCAAGCTAAAAGTCTCACAGCTGTACATTTCACTGATGTTTATCAGGTGATCTTGAACTGCTATCTGGGTCATTCTCTATCTCACTCTCTTCTTTAAATTTTATGGTTTATGGAAAACTACTTTGCCCCTTTTCAATGTATGGAGATATACATACATAAAAATCAATTTGGCAGCAGTTCAAGAAGAATCAAACTAAGATATTTCTGGAGGAACTCTTAAAATACAAATGTAACACATTAAAAAAGAAAGAAAAGGAAGAAGTTCAGTATTACCAGTAATTCTTCTTCCTGATATTCGTAGACTGGCTTTCCATCTTTGTGTTTTTCTATTATGGGATTCCGTACAACCTAGAAAGTGGAAGAGGCTGGTATTAGACAATGCAGAATGCATTGAGAACATTGCGATACGGTGCTTTAGAAATATGCACATCACATGCATAAGTACCATGACCATCCAGAAGTTTTCTTCAGGTTCATGGAAAAATTGTCTATTCTTCTGTGTATGCAGGGATTTTGCAGGTTTTGTTGGACTAAAGGTCCTGGAAAGAAAACATAGAAATTTATACACACAAGAAGAAAACATGTGATTGGGAAATTTAAAATATGGTGCTTGCACTAATGCAATGAGCCGTGCAATCAGAGTCCATACCTTGTGAACTGTACTATAGCTTCACATAGTCCCACATTTCTAATTTTTTCATTCTTTTCTACTTCATTTGGGTGATAGAAGAGAATCTTCTTTTCTTCCTAAGATTTGAAAAAAGAATCAAAGCAAATGCATTGTTTACAGAATCAGAGTTTAAGAATACTGAGTTCATGGTCTGCTTGTTTTTTAACTTTAATCTCTTAATTTCCTAAGCAGAATTTTATCTTGTACCTAAATGGGCTTCTGTAAGAACAGATAAAAAGCATATTTAAGCACACTTGAACAGTCAGTCATCCCAAGATCTCTCAAAATGCTTTACAAAGTGAAGACTATTGACATCACAGGCCCATGTCCCTTGGCAGCTGGTTCAAAGCAAAGCGAGCTGCAAAGCCAGACCAAAGCATGGCTGGTGTCAATAGCTCACATTGCCCGAGGACTTGTCCAGTCAAGTTTTGAATATCTCAAAAGATGGAGCTTCCATAACCTTTCTGGGCCCCATTCTGTTGTTTGACCACTTCACCGTGAACATTTTTTTTCTTCTATCTCATCAGAATTTCCTTTGCTGGAGCTTCTTCTATTATCTCTCACCCTTTCGCTTCTAGAAGAACCTGACTCCATTCTCTACAGCCACCGTGAAGACAGCCCTTGATCCCCTTCCACATCGCCTCTCCTTCAGGATGCACAAATCCAGCTACCTGAGGCTCTCCGGGTCCCCCATGGGCTGTGGCCCCCGACCCACCCCCCTGAGACTTGCTGCAGTTTGTCGGTATTTCTCCTGCCCTGCAGAGCCCAGAAGGACGCGGTGCCAGTCTCACCAGTGCTGAAGGAGGGGAGCAATCCCTTCCCCGGGCTGGCTCACGTGCCCTGGCACACGGACCCGAATGCTCTTGATTCCACTGGCACAAGGGCACGTGCCAATTCACCAGTGACCCGCTGGGCACGAGGGCTCCCCAGGCCTGTTTCGCCAAGCTGCTGCCTGACCGGCCTCTGGCCCCTCACGGTGCATGGGTGTTCGCCTCCGCTGGGCTCCATGAGGTCTCTGTGGGCCCATCCCCAGCTCCCAGGGGTCCCCCCGGATAGCAGCCCTGCTCCTGTCACAGCCTCCCCAGGCCGGGGTCACCCATGGCTGGAGGAGGGGGCTCCGGCCCATCACCCTGGTCACTGCCAAACACCTGAGGACAACTGCCCTGCGCGAAACTGGTGACACCAACGATTACCTGGTGAGCCATACTGCCTGCTCTTACCTCAAAACAGACTATAGCTTCTCGATTTTACTTAGTGAAGATCACAATAGCAAGAAAATACTAGCAATAACTCAGACTGAACTAAGTTAAGCATTAAGCTTTCTACCACATTGTATCTACCCGCAGGAAATTATTTTCAGAAGTTCCCGCACCGGTAACAGACCGGCTCCCCACTACGGCGCCTCAGGCCCCGCTGTCGAGGGCGCCCTGGGGCCGTTCCGCGGCAGCGGCTGTGGCGGCCCCGCCGCAGACGGACGGTACTGGCCGATACTCGCCGCCCCGCTCTGGCCCGGCCCCGCTCCGGCCCGGGGGAACCCCGCGGCCCAGGCCCGGGGAGGGGCGGCAGGGCCCGCACAGCCGCCCCGCGGCACCCCAGGCCGGCTCGGAGCGCTCCCCGCCCCGCAGACCCCGCCGGTACCTCTCCCTCTTTGGGCCCCAGCTTGGGGTTGTAGATGAAGAAACTAAGCAGGGTCGGAGCGAGCTGTTTCTCCTGGCCGGCTGCCCCCGCCGCCGCCATACCGAGTCTGAAGCAAGCGCGCCTGGGGCCGGCCGCCGCCACACACCATCGGGAGCCGCCCGGCCCGGCGCGGAGGGGACGGACGCGCGGCGGGAGGTTTGTCTGCAGATGGTGAGCGAAACGCAGGGTCGCGGTCTGCGCGTGACTCCCCCTTCCGCTTGGTGCCGTTCCTGCTCTGTGCCGCTCTTCGCCTGCCGAGGGCATCCCGGGGCTCTCCCTCATGTCGTGTTGACTTTGTCTCCGTGCGGGGAACAGGCCTGGCAGGGAATGAGGCCAGTCCAACATGGCCGCACTGGGAGCTGGTGTAAAGCCGTCCTGCTGGCCTGCTTGTGAGCCCTCTGGGGAAAAAATAAGCCTGTTTGGTTTTTTGTTTTGTGAACAAAGGAATATCAGACTTATGAGAGAAGAACTCTTTGGAGGCTGTAGGACATGGGAAGGTAATAGAGCCCAGTCAAAATTATTTCTTCCTGAGGTGCAACAGGTGGCGTCAGGACAGGCTGGGCGGCATTTGCCTGTGTAGCCTTAGATTTCCAGCTTGTGTTTCCTGATTTTGGTAGCGGCACCTACTCCTGTATCTCAGCCGCATGGTGAGCTTGAATCCATCAGGGTGACTTTCTCCCACTGGTGTTTGACTTCTGGATGGAAGAGCTGAAATGATTGCCATAGTGTCAGCCACTTAATTGTTTGGCAGTCAGTACCAACACCATCCTGGTGATGGTCATGTAAGGGTCCTTCCCTGTGCTGGTTCTCGCTGGGGCAGAGTTAATTTTCTCCATAGTAGCCAGTATAGGGCTCTGCTTGGGCTTTGTGCTGAAAACAGTATGGATAATTCAGGGATGTTTTCATTACTGAGCTGAGCAGCACTCACACAGCGTCGAGGCCATTTCTGCTCTTCACCTTGCCAGCAATGGACCGGGAGTCACAAGAAGCTGGGAGGGGACGCAGCCAGGACATCTGGCCCCAACTGCTCAAAGGGATGTTCCATGCCATGGAACATCACAGCGTATAAAGCTGGGGAAGAAGAAGGAAGGGGAGACATTCAGAGTGATGGCAGTTTCTTCCCAAGTCACCGTTATGCTGGTGGAGCCCGGCTTTCCTGGGGATGGCTGAACACCCGCCTGCTGGTGGTGAATTCCTTCTTTTGCTTTGCTAACACATGCAGCTTTTGCTTTACCTATTAAACTGTCTTTATCTCAGCCCACAAGTTTTCTCTCTTTCACCCTTCTGATTCCACCTCCATTCCCACCAGCGGGAAGTGAGTGAGTGGCTGCATGGTGCTTGGTTGCCGGCCAAGGTCAAACTGCGACGCTCCCCAATTTGTTGTTCCTTCATATAGCCAATGGGGGATTAGATTTGGAACTAGTGTACACTTTTTTTTTGTCTGTTTTCAGAGTGCATGCAAGGAGTTATGACTGCTGGGGAAGAAGGGGCTGGGGTATGGTTTCTCACTACCCTGAAAATTGTTTTTCATGTAATCTTCACAAATCTTCGTATATGCTGTATGTTATGGTTACAAATCTGAGTGTTAAAATATAAAACAGCCACATAATATAACAAAAGCCTGTAGAAGGTTCTCATTTTATGAATTCTGAATTCTGTTTTGAGACTTTTGCAAGACAAGGACTTGCTTTGTGTATTGCTAGCAGAAAGAGTGAGTGACCAGCTTACAAATCAAAATTGGCTGGGGAGAGAGGAGGGAGGGGTGATGATTATACAGGAAAATATTTGAACAACTGCTTACATGTTTGCAGTGGTCATAGCTATAGAAGTCCTCCTAGAAATTTCGGCAAGTTGTGACTGGGTATTTGTTTCAGACCTGTGGATCATTCATTTCTTTGCTCTTTTTAAGAGAAAAAGTATTTAGTTGACAGCACTGGTGCTGAGCATTTAACACCAGGATGCTTTTGCTGCCTTCCATTCCACTGGTCTATGTGTTGCACTATCATGGTACTATTGACTTTTCAGCTCCAAACTGCAAGCTCAGAGCAGCTAGTCATGATGAGTTTCTCTTGCCATACTGATAGAGGAAGAACACACAGTGGTGTGTTTCGATAGCATTAGAAATCAGCAATATCGTGTATAATACCGGACTTAGAGAGGCCAGCTGTAAGGAGCAAGAATCCGTATGAGAGTAAGGCAGGAAGATAGCCGTGATGAGGGTTTAAAATACCTGTCTTCTTTTCAGCCCTTTAAAGTTTTGGCAACTGAGACCAGAACCAGAAAGGCGCTAGAGGCAGATATGTACAGTGCAATTTCTACTGAAAAGGTGGACGGAACTGCTGTTGTGTAACGACCTATAAAGGTAATAAGGAAGATCCATATGCAGATTTCTCATGCTGACTAGAAGCCTTGTTTTACTTAGTTTTCTTTTATTGTATAATTTACTGGATTCCAGCTGTTGTGAATTCAACACTCATTAAACAACTTGACCACAAGGTAATAGTTACCATAAACGTAGGAGTAGTTGTTAAAGTTGTTGTAGGGTTCACTCTCTAAAATACATGAAGTATGGTTTAAGTGACCATGCCAATCAAGGAACTATTCCAGTTTTAAAATTTCCTATTAGTAAGTCTTCCTTGCACACTAGAATTTATAGAATAAAGGATGTCAAATTTTCTTGGGTAGGATTAAAAGAAGTGTGGAGGTTGCAAGGAATGAGAAGACTGTGGTTCATTGCATCACTGGGGTTCTCGCCTTTTCCTGAAATGGTAAGGAAACTTTGTATTAAAGTAGGCAAGATTCTACAAGTAATTGATTTATGAATTTAAATACTGTTGGGATATAAAATTTCTCTAGTGGTAAACTAGAGTTCATATCTTGACTATTATGTAGTTAATTTCAGTGCTCTGCAGGGTATGGTTACCTCGGTAAACTGCTGGGTTTATCCCTCTGGAAACTCCAGGACAGCCCTATCTGTGGGCCAGGCTGGATAGCAAACCCAACAAACAAGTTAAAAAAAAGGCTAATGATTGTTGTTAAATGATTCTTGTATTCACTGGATGATTGCAAAGTTTAGTGAAGATTTCTTCCCTCTTTTTGGCTATGTTGGAAGAATGCCTCCAGCCTAACACGGTATATGTCAGTGATCCTACTCCAGTTTTTTTAATGTCACTCTTAACTTCACTTCGAAAGAGCATTAAACCAGAATCACTGCTGGATGGGGGTTGGCAGGCATCATGGGAGGGTGGCAATGCTAGTGGGAACACTAGCGTGAGTTCCTGGAGCTCAGGAGCGTACCTGAAATGCTTGCACACCAATGCACGCAGTATGAGAAACAAACGGGAGGAACTGGAAGCGTTTGTCAGCTCCCAGAGCTATGATATCATTGGTATTATTGAGACTTGGTGGAATGAGTCCCACAAGGGAGGGCTACAGGCTGTTCAGGACAGCTAGTCAGGGCAGGTGAGGTGGAGGTGTCACACTGTATGTAAGGGAGAGGTTTGATTTTACAGCCCTTGCAATTAGTGATGATGGGGTTGAGAGCCTCTGGGTAAGGATTAGGGGAATGGAAAAAAAAGGAGATGTTGTAGTGGGTGTCTACTACCAATCACCCAGACAGGATGTAAGCACTGATGAGTTAATTCTGTAGGCAATTAAGAGAAATTTCTGGATCGATATCCCTTGTCCTTGTAGGAGATTTCAACTTCCCAGATGTCAACTGGGAATATCATACCGCTGTGATGATTCAAGGTCTTGGAAATTCTTGAAGTTTGTAGGAGATGACTTCTTGTCACAGGTACTTGGTGAGCCTACTAGGAAAGATGCCCTCCTAGACTCGCTAGTTGTCAATGGAGGGACTCATGGGGGATGTGATGGTGGGTGGCTGTCTTGGTGTGTGAGCTGATGCAGGCAGGATGCAGGAACAACCACAAAACCATGGATTAAGGGCAAAGAACAAATTTTATCTCATTACCTCATGGATCAGGGAACCTCTGAAACAGCACCTGGGCAGAGGCAGGCAAGCAGGAGACACAGGCACCGCGGAGCGAGAGTCCTTGTTAGCAAGGGAGTGAGGGAGTGAGAGAGCTCCCGCTTGCTGTTTGGGCCTGTGTTTCAAGGATTCTGGCCGGCAGAGTTTTCTGCTGTGCTTTGATCTCTTCAACAGCGGGGCAAGAATCTCAGGCATGCTTGATAAGGTGCCCCTGAGTCCATCCCAGGACTATGTTGTCTAAGTGCAGATGTTCTACTTGTTGAGCACACAAAACTAAGCAACAATTAGTGTGATATATGTGTTTTCCAGCACCCCACATGCAAGTCACTTGAGCCTATTTACAGTCCTCCTCACCAATCTTTCGTTAGTTTCCCATACTTGGCCACAGTGATCATGAAATGGTTGAGTTTAAAATTTTCAGTGTAATAAGGAAAAAGGACAGCAGAGTATGTACCCTGGAGAGCAAACTTTAAGCTATTCAGGTAGCTGGGAATCTGCTTTTGAGGGCTTAGGAATCCATGAGCGCTGGTTAGTTTTTAAGAATAGTCTATAAGCACGGGGGTAGGCAGTTCCACTGTGTTGTAAGTCAGGCAATTGGGGCAGAAGACCAGCTTGACTGAACAGGGAACTCCTCATGGAGCTCAAGAGGAAAAAGAAATTTTACGATCTCTGAAAGCAAGGTCAGGATCCGCAGGAAGAGAACAGAGCTGCACTTCGTATATGCAGGGAGAAGACATGAAAAGCCAAAGCTCAATAGAGTTGAAACTGACCAGTGTTGTTTCAGATAACAAGAAAGTCTTTCTTAAGTATGTTAGTAGCAAGAGGAAGTCTAAAGAAAACATTGGACTGGTAATTGTTGAAGATGGCATAATAAGGATAAAGGAAAAGCAGAGGCATTCAATGTGTTTTTCTCTCAGTCTCTAATAGTACTTGATGACCTTGGGCTGCCTGAGTCCTCTGAGTTGGAGGGTCACAAGTTGTGGGAAGTGTCTCTCCTTTGTGGACGCTGCAGTTGTCAGGGACCAGCTGTATCAGCTGAATATTCACAAGTCCATGGGGCCTGATGGGATTCACCCCAGAGTACTGAAGAAGCTAGCAGATGTTATGGCAGGACCCCTCTCGATCATCTACCAAAGGTCTTGGGAGTCTGGGGAGGTCTCTGCTGACTGGAAGCTGGTCCCTGTTATTCCAATCTGCAAAAAGGGTGTGAGGGAAGACCCAGAGAACTACAGACCTGTTAATCTAACCTCAGTTCCTGGAAAAATTATGGAGAAGATTATACTGGGTACTGCTGAAAGGCATTTAAAGAATAATGCAATCATCAGGCACAGTCAACATGGTTTGCCTTTTGTGCTTCATTGTTACTCGTGTTATTCAGGTAACTGATTAATGGTTATGAGCACCCTAACGCAGAGCATCCTAGAATTAAAGCACACACCCCAGTTCCCCCCACCCCCCAAGCTGGGAGCTGTTGGGCAACTGTATTAAAATCTCTAAACTGATGCTATTTCTTGTTATTTTGGCTGCATCGCCATCATCTCAGTTTACACTGACTGCTCGCAGAGACATGCCTGAAAAAGAGTAAATAATAGGAAGTATACTTCCTAATAGTTCTGTTCTGGAGATCCTTAGTAATTGGAACCTTTTTTTAGTTCTTTATGCAGCATCTCGTGTTCAGTAATGACTTTTTTCATTCCTTTGGTTTTAGATTCATAACGCTTACTCAGCTGGTCCCCCAAATGAAGTTTCATTTTTTCCATTTCAGACTAAATATGAATCAGGCTGTTAAAACACATATATTGCTTAGTAGAAATTTTAAGATATCTATTTTCAAAGCACAGCATAGTTACAGCTACATGGCACAGTGAACATAACATTTCATCACGTATTTAAATGTCCTTAACACACAAGAGTACCTTTACATAAATCATGCAGTATGTTATGCTAAAATGACGTTTTGCTTTTCTGTTTTACTTGTTTCATAGTTGTTATTTTTAAAACACTTTTGTGCCGATGTCAACAACAGCTTTGCTGCTCCGTTTTCCTACTAACTTGCATATAAACTACTATCTAAATATGGTTATTGGAGATAAATCAGTACCTTTAGCCTTTCATTTTCCTGTTCAAGACTAAGTAATTTCTGATTATAAAAAACAGCTGTAGTTCTTTTCAGATCTTCATTTTCTCTTTGGACTCTCTCTACAACCTTTTTCATCAAACCAGTTCTTTTTTCCCGATTCTGGGAGTTTCCTTCCAGTTCTACTGGTCTATAGAAAGGGAAGGAAAAAAAAAAAAAAGGAAGTAAAGAGTTAATCTTAACATTCTGAGATATTCTGTATCTTACTTTATCGCTTATTTCCCACTACAATTTGTATTTTTAAAATACATGCTATATTTTGTTGTGACTTGAACCCTGAAGTTTCTTGCATACTTAGCTCCCCAAAATGTCTAGTGATATATTCACCCCCAAAGTCAATATATCAGCTCCTTCATTTTCTGTGTTACTGTGTTACTGTGTTCATTTTCTGTTCTGCAGTTAGTCTCAAAATCTGCTGTCCTTTATGAACTAAACTGAAACATTAGGAAAATAAATCAAAGTATTACTTTTTTTTTCTTAGCTTTTCTTGTAGAGCAATTCCCGGATCCAGCAGACCATGCAGGTGCTTGCATACTGTCTCTGGGGAAAAAACCTCACAAATGAATGGCTGGGATCTTGAAGGAGGAAAAGAGGCCACTTTTTTAGCAACCATTCTCCTACATTTTAAAGCATGAGTAAATCTTCTCCCTTTCCCAAGGCCTATATTCTCCCTGCAGAGTGATAAATAAGGGAAAAAAGCTTGTAATATCACCATTTTTCTTTCACTACATTAATTTATGAGGTAGAAAAGTTGTTAAAGGGTGTTTAAATGCATTTATTTTCTCACCATCTTTGTAGCAACCATTTTGCTTAGCAGTAGTAATTTAAAGATGCTGCTGTTTCTAGTTCAGGGCCCATGAAATACCTCCTTTTCCTTCTACAGATGTAAGAACTACAGTACAGTGGAAAATGAGGAGGATTTTATTTCCTGAAACCCTACATAAGGCTGTATAGCAACCAAGTTTTGGAAGTAAAAATGGCTTATTCTTTCTTCTCTAAAATAACTGTAGGAATTAGGAGGTTTGTATTGGAACACAGCAGAGTTGAAGAAAAACCTGTCAGATCTTGGTGCCTGAAAAGGGAGGAAGATTCCAAATTTGCTGCCTCTCAATCTTTGCACAAAACAGTTTTATAAATTGAATTTTCCTATCCAGAAACTACCACTGCAAAGGCGTGAGCTGATACACGTGCAGTCCATGCAAGGTACAAGTAAAAGAATGGGAATTATACAATCTTTTCCAGGTACCCAGAAGTAGAACTCGTTCTCCTTGTTTGCTGAAAGAGCTACGAAGGCACTTAAGAGTTTTTATTAAGTCAGCTTCCTTTAAAAGATCACACAAATCATTTGATGAGTTAGTAGCAAGAGAGATGTTGGGCACTGCTGAAGCTTTTTTTCTCTGTAACCTCTGAAATACTGCTGTGTTAGGGTAGTTGACAGTAGCTAGGGTAAAAATTACCTATGTCATCTTGCATAGTACAACAAACAAAAACGTCACTAACAATAACTTACACTTTCTAACATCTGCATCAAATAAAAATCCTATCCTTTAAATCATATAGCTATATAATGCATTTACATAAATACATGAATGTAATTTTCATTATTAGAGTTGTACAAATATGTTTCTGAAAATAACTAATCCCAATGACAAATGCCATGATGGATAGTGCAAATATTTAATAGTGTAGCTCTAGTCCTTCTAATGGTCCTAGCAACTGAATTTCATTAATTTATTATAGCACTTTGGCAATAAAATAAACAAGTAGCCTCAGGGCCTTCATTATGCATGATGCGTATTTGTATGTCTGCTTCCTCATCTATTTCATTGCCGTCAGTAACGCTGTGATTAGTCTAATGTCTGATTTCATCCCTGTTTGAAACAGATTTATTTGGAAGGGAATTAAAATACTTTTGTTTGCTGATACTGATAGGAACAGCCTTGGTCAGTTCCGTATAATATGTACTCTGATTCAAGTTGAAGATAGAATGAAGCATGAAAGAAAAGCAGAAGACAGTAAAACAAAACAAGAAATAAACCTAGAATGTACAGTTAAATCTATTTCTTGAAAGATTGAGATAACTTCATAATGCAATATGTGCAATATAATAAACCTTTTAAAAATCAAAACACAACAAAAACACCTAATGAAAAGCTGAAATGCAGCTCAGTTTGTCCCCAAACTCTGTGAATTGCAAATTTTCAATCAATATGAAATATAGAAGTTGTCTCTTTGTTGTTTCTACATATGCTAGGATGTTGAATATTTCCGCTTCTAACCATAGAACACAGAAACCTTTAAGTTTTGGGGGGTTGGGGTCTTTGGGGGTTGTTTTGTTGGTTTGGTTTAAAAAAAAAAAAAAACTAAAAGCTGAGTATTCTGCATCCTGTTCTAGGATGCTATCATTAGAAATAAAGTCAGCTAAATGACACAGAATACCAAATAATTTTGTTAGATGTGATTCCTCTAGGTAATATGGTTACATTATTAACTTACCGAGGGTCTAAAATATGTCTCTTTCAGACATTGTCACTGCAATGCATGAGGCTTTTCTTGGAGCTATTGATTTTTGAAATGTAATTCCTCTACAACAGAATCTCGCGCGATTGCTTGATGTGTTCTACATCAAAAAATTAATCAAGCCAAACAAAAAAATGGCCATCAATGCAGAGAAAGATTCCTTCATGTAAAACAAACACGTACTTCCGGATTACTGGGCTGGATTTTCTACTATTACTGGGGTAGTTATTCTAAATCAATGTCACCCATATACATTAGTTCAACTAATCCAAATGAATCAAAAGTACTTTGGCAAAAGGAATCTGCTCTTTTGAGATGTGTACAGCTTCTGTTATTCAGGTATGCTATCCACTATCGCAGCGGATACACTGATTAAGAATACACTACTTAACTTCAAATGTGCAGTTCCGGTAACTTTCAACACCTCTAAATTGTAACTTTAACTTTACGCAATAGGAGCCAGATGTTTTTCCTATTATTTAGTTTTTTAGAATAAGTCAGTGCTGCATATTCTCTGAACGTGCACAATTGCTCCCAAGCAGCTTTAAGTTTGCTCATCACAAACTCAAATGATTTTTGAAATTCCCATGTTGTTTTCCTTATTGAAAGGAAAAAAAGTAAAGTTGGTCTAATAGTGATTATCTATCTCTTTCCATAGATTTTTTTTCTCATTTAGATTTTTTTTAGTTTTTATAGATTCTTTTGAAATGCCTCTCACTTCATGTGAGCAACTTCATTTTCTAAATCTAGGTTCTGTTTTCTTCGTTCTTCCAGTTCTTTTTCAGTCTCTGGGGCCCTTACACCAACATCACAGTCCAGTGACACCACTACTTTTCAGTTTCTGCTGTAATTTTCTCTTTCTCAGGCCTGCAACATCCAGTAAACTTAAGTTTAAAACTTGATTTGCTAACTGCTTTCTTTAGGAGAAAATATTTTCTGTCTTAAAGAATCCACATGTATTTACTCACTGAACCACACCCCCTTTTCTGTTTAATAGGGTTACCTTATAGACATTACAGCTTTTTACACACAAAAAAAACAACCCCAAAGCTGGAAAAAAACCAATGAACATTAAGTCAGTATCATGCATGTCCGAAACGACTTGCTGATCTTGCCTGCGTATGTGAAATTCATGCAAGACTTGCGAAGAGTAAATGCCATTTTGAAGCAGTTTCAAGCCACAATCTAACAACAATCACCATCACAGTTTCCTTTCTCTTATGCATCTTTTAGCAGTAAAACCCTGCCATTAACGCTGCTGAAGTAAATGTAACATTTGCAGAGGGTTTGTGCATGTGTTTTCTTTTAAAGGCCTCCCTCTCCTAGTGCAAGAACTGTCAGTTCTGCAGGAGCACCACATACAACAGGAGCACAGCGTCCCGTTCTAACAGTCTGATTCAATAACACAGCGGTAAGAAATAGCCTGTCTCCATAAAGCTGTTATTTGTTTCACGGGAATAAAGAAGTATAATAATGGACTTAAATTAGTTTTATTCAGAGACAGTTCCTTCTAATAAAGGTTGTTGGCTTCTACAAGGGAAAGAATACTAGACGAGTGGCCTACTTGAAAATTAACTGATCTTTTAATCTCAATAGCAATGTCAAATTCTAGACATCAATCTTATAAAAACTATTATAATTATTATGTGGCAAACACATTCAGATTTCCTTTATGTCCTCATTTTGAAGCTGAATCTATTAAAACCAACTCATTTGGTATAACTTTCCTTCACTGTATTCAGCTGTTTGGCTAAAGCATCTGCTTCTTTTTCCGTTTATCTTGGTTTCTTCCTCAGTCCGTCTATTTGATTTGCCAGTTTTTTCCTTCTTCCCATCTAATTATTTCCTCCTTGGAAGTCTGTGAAGGATATAAGCAATTTATGTATTTCTTTATGTATTTCTTTTTTAATTATTTTCTTAAAATAAGCAAACACATTAGAAAACCAAGAATGCTGTATTCTTCATTTATCAATTTAAAACATGAAGCCATATCAGGCATATATTAATTGCCTTATTTACCATAAGGTAAATAGCAGGCCCAGCTGGATACCTTAAGTATGCTGTAGTGACAGGTGTATAAAGCTGATGCAATTTAATGCTATTATCAAATTCTTCCTTATCTTTTAATGTTCGTTTTACAAAAAAAGGAGTGACACTTTGTATGAAATTAGAGTTGCTAGTGCATCCTTCTAGTTTGAATTCCATGTTAGTAAAGAAGACGGATTAAAGAAAAAGAAGCATTTTGCTATGTCAATTTACAGCAGATCTGTCTTCTGGAATTTATATGCCCCTGCCACACAGCTGTAGAGTTGGTCATTTCAGTTTAATTTTTCCTATGAGAAATGGAATCTCTGTTTAAAGTTATAATTCAGTAACTACAAATTATACATCAGTTAAAACTTGTACCTATGTGATCATAAATGGCTACTGAAAAATCACAGTCAATATTCGTCTAAGCAATTCTTGGGTTTTTTTAATTGGACTTTTCCCTTCTCCAGCTAGCCTCTGAACCTTCTTTTCTGTCTTCATTCTAAGCAGTTACTGCTACTAAGGGACAGAGAGAAAGCAAAATCTTGGAAAAAGGAAAAAACATGCCAAGTTTGAGAAAAATGTTTCCAGACATTAAGCAGCAGGTCTGAAATTAATTGGAAGCGTAAGTACAGTCCGAGAATAGTATTTAATGTCATAAATAGTCTGAATGTCATTATAAAAGCATGCTATAATATTCCAGTATACTTTATGATTACTATGACAAGCTAGTTACTTACATTACATTAGTTACTGAAGTAGTAAAAAAAAAAAAAAGCAGAAAAGCAAACAAAACACCTGGGAAAATGAACACATCTCCCATTGCTTAGAACTTCCTGCAAGTGGAGAGCACCACTGTAAAGAATAGTCACTTTTACAGACATCATCCCTTTTAGGGTTCACACTTTTGCTCCTAAGTACTTCATGTTTTTATAATTGCATTGATTTCACAAATGCACATTTGACAGCACTGATGTAATCAATTTCACAGCTACCATAAAAATCTTAGTTTTCTAAGATTTGTAATGGATCCTTAATTCTACAAAATAGAGCAAGAAAGATTAATAAATCAATGCTAAGCAACAAGAGCAGTAACAAATAGCATGGGGAACATGGAGAAGTTACAGTCATGAAACTGCTTCTCTTCTGATCAGGTTTGGTTGGTTGGGTGGGTTTTTTAGAGGCAATAGGAAGATTTGAACTGCCTGTATCTAGGCTGATGAGGTCTTTCAAAGCCACAATCTAAATATCACATACCTTGTCTTCTCTTACACCTTTTTTTTTTTCTGATTCCTCACATTTCTTCTCAAGTTCACTTTCCAACTTTTTAATTTTTTTCTGAAGTGCAGCTATCAGATTTTGTTCAGCTTTGCTCCAAAAAATCACAAAATTTCACAAACTTAAAATTTAATGACTACTACCTAAGTATTTTTCTCCACTCTCCTTCTCACTTTATTTCCAACCGGTAGAATTAGTTTATAACCTAAATGACCTTTTAAAAATGATCTTTAAATTATTGAAGTGCTGGAATGTAACTTTGCATTCTAAAATGAATAAGCATCAGCAAGTAGCTGAATTTAAAACAAAATAGACAATTCTACTGGAAATCCTTTACTTCTCTTCTGAAAGGGAAAATAAAGACAGCCAGGAAGATTACAAAATTCCATTTTTCAAAGAAGCTTTAAAAGTGATAATTCAACTCCTCAGACTCTTTTAAGCTTATTTCAAGGAGCAAGTATTTTTTCAGGCTATTCCTTTTATTTGAGTCATGCTTCCACAACAAAAGCTAATAGCTTACATGTAACACAGCTGATGAGCAAACATAAATTTTTAAATGAAGCATAAGTCTCAATGCTTTCCAAAAGAGCTTAATTTTTCCCCCAAAACCCAGCATATCTATGCAGAAACTTGACCAAGATTGAATACGGTTTTAAAAATTGCTTCTACCTGAATGCTACTGCTTAGCCTCCTAATCCGTTTCTTCAGGTCTTAATTTTCTTTTTCAATTTTTTTTTTTCTCAGCATTTTAGCAGATGCTTTTTGTTTTCTCTGGAGTCCTCAGTTCAGCTCATCCCTTTCATCAGACAAAGAACTTTCCCTGCTTTTACTTATTTTAAAGTTATATGTAAATTTTGTGATCTGATTATTTAATTCCTTTATCTGTGTCAAGAAGAAAACAAACAAACAAACAAACAAAACAGCGAACCCCCAAAATCAGGATAATCAACAACACAGCAATGCAACACAATGATATTACCTAGTATTTACCATAAGCCACATTGGTTTTCTGTCAACAAACTCCTGCACGTTCATAGAATCATGGAATCACAGAATGGTTAGAGTTGGAAGGGACCTTAGAGATCATCTAGTTCCAACCCCCCTGCCCTGGGCAGGGACATGTCCCACCACACCAGGTTGTCAAAGCCCCATCCAGCCTGGCCTTGAACCCCTCCGGGGATGGGACAGTCACAGCTTCTCTGGGCAACCTGAGCCAGGGTCTCACCACCCTCAGAGTGGAAAATTTCCTCCTGAGATCTTATCGAAATCTCCTCTCTTCCAGTTTGAAGCTATCACCCCTAATCCTGTCACTCCATGCCCTTGTCAGAAATCCCTCTACAGCTTTGCCTTGCCTTCCCTTCCCTTCCCTTCCCTTTCCCATACCAGAAGGCCACAATAAGGTCTCCCCAGAGCTTTCTCTTCTCCAGCCTGAACAACCCCAACTCTCAGCTTATTAACAGATCACTGGTGCTCCAGCCGGCTGATCACCTTCATGGCCCTCCTCGGGACCTGCTCCAATAGGTCTATGTCATTCTTGTGCTGAGGACTCCGAAGCTGGACGCATCCAGGTGGGATCTCCCCACAGCAGAGGAGAGGGGCAGAATCCGCTCCCTCGCCCTGCTGGCCATGCTACTGGGGATGCTGCCAAGGGTGCAGGGGGCTTTCTGAGCTGCCAGCACATATTACCGGCTTGTGTTGAGTTTCTCATCCACCAACACCCCCAAGTCCTTCCCCCAGGGCTGCTCTCAATCCATTCTCTGCCAAACTTGTATATTTGCTTGGGATTGCCATGACCCAAGTGCAGGACCTTGCACTTGGCCTGGTTGAACTTCATGAGGTTTGCACAGGCCCACCTCTCAAGCCTGTCCACGTCCCTCAGGATGGCATCCCTTCCATCCAGCATGTCAGCCGCGCCACACAGCTTGGTGTCATTGGCAAACTTGCTGAGGGTGCACTCTATCCCACTGTCCATATCACCAAAAAAGATGTTAAACAGCACCAGTCCCAGTACTGAGCCCTGAGGGACACCACTTGTCACTGCCTTCAACTTGGACATCAAGCTTCTGACCGCAATTCTTTGAGTGCGACCATCAATCCTTATCCAAGGAATACTGCAGGTACACAGATATGTTGCATTAATAGGTAAAGGAATTTGGTAGAAAGTAAACTCCCTTGCATTCCAGCTTGTCCTCAGATATCAGAGGGGCTGGGGGTGGCTCTTTAAGGTCCCTTCCAACCCAAACTATTCTGTGGTTCTATGATTTGCAATTGTATGTGTGTAATGTGTGTGTGTGTCTTTAATTACAACAGTGCCTCTGTGTGCTTCTTGGTAGCTTGTATGGTGCTACATTTTGGATTTGTAATGACACCAGTATTGATAACATACCAATGTTTTAGTTATTGTTGAACAGTGCTCACTGTCATGAAAATTCACAGCTGGCCCATACCGGCCAAGCAAGATGCTAGGATGCAAAGTGTAGAATCACAAGGGCAAATATTTATTCATGTGTGTGCTGAAACACCCCAAATGTGGCTTTTACATGGGGTTCTTACACCCTTCAGTCATTCAGGTAAAACATGATTTGACTAATAACTAACACACACATTGCTGATTAGTAATTGTAGTAAAACTTCGCAAAGCAATTCTAGTTTTGCAGCCTTCTTGCTGCTTGTCTATTGATGCAGATGTCCCTGGAGTCAGTCTTGGTGGAGTTACTGATCTATGATGCCAGCTGATACCGGGAGGGTTTCCGAGATGTGTCAGAAGGGCTGGAATGCTGGCGTTCTCTTGGTTGACCCTCAGTATCCTTTATCCTTCGTGGACAGCTGTAAGTTTCCCAGAAGCAAAGCCCTTCTTTCCAGGACTAGGCTGTCCTTTAGTTTGTTTTACTTAAGCATGAAGAATACCAGAGTCTCCAGTGAAATTCCATTGCCTTGTTACATTACAGTGCATAATGTGAACCAATACATATTATGAAAGTTAAGACACTTTCATACTATAAAGGCTGATAGTTAGAATAGGTAGGGGAAGGGAATTTTCTTAACAGTCCCTCCTTTTCTTTTGACCATCAGGGTCACATTGTGTTACCCATTATTTAGTTCTAAGTTGAGTGCATAAGGTGATACAACACTGCAAAGACACATATAAAATTACAAAGCAAAATACAACAACCAACATGTTTTCAGTTCAGTCATATACCCAAGTCTAGGAGCCAAGAGGTTATCCACCCGAATAGATTTAGGGGAGATGCCTGTCTTATTTCATGTAATACTTTTAAACATGTCTTTATCTTGGTTATATCAGTTTCATTTCTTTGGTCTGGATTTACATAAAACCAGCAGGTATTATTCAACAACACACATAGTCTGTCCTGTTCTGCTAATAGGTAGTCTAAGGCTAATTGATTCTCTACTACCTTTCATGACCATAATTTCTTATTTTTTCTTATAGCACTCTAATACTACCTGCTGTTTCATTAATGTCTTTTTTCTAGTTTTGTTGACACATTTGCAGTTGCTCTTTGTAGTTCAATAACACCTAACCATGGGATGAAAGGTCTTACAAGCAGGTGGAACTTAGTGCATACACTGTCAGAGGGTTGTAATGCTTTTTCACATATATCAGTAGTTATGAGATACAGAGGCAAAAAACATACTGGTTCTGTGGGGATGATATTAATGCACTTAGAATACACTTCCCATCTGAGGCTGAGGTACTTGAACACCCTTTCTCCATGTATCCAATATTGGCCAGGTAGTTGTGTCATCATAGGGTAGTATAATCTTCAAGTAAATCTTAATCATGTAAACCATTTTCTGTAAAAGGGTTAGTGTGTGCTGGATCAGGTTTTTTAGGTAAACCAGTAGAACTTGGGCATAGATTAGATGATTCAGACCAATCAGGATCCCATAGGAAAACAAAATTTTACAATTATCATAGAATCATGGCTTCTTACAGAATACCAAGTTAATTTACCTGTGAGCTTCCATATTGTTTCGGAGTTTGCAGAGCTCAATAAACTCCATCCCATATCAAATCTAAAATGTGGTGTCTCATGATAATAGGTTTTGCGTGTGAGGTTTATAAATTCTTATTACTAAGAAAAAATAAACAGCATATTGTAACAAAGAGAATTTGCTCTTGATTACACTCCAGTTTTAAGAAAGGCTATAGTTCAGTTCATGTGCAATTCATAAGTAAAAAAATATTTTCCACTTTGCAGTTGTCGAATTTTCATACAAGGTTAGCAGGTTCACAGCCGATCCACTAGCTCTGTGTAGGTTCCTGGCTGTGGGTAATTTTGTCTCTGCAGAGGTGGATGTTCCCTGGGTGGCAGAAGGGTTTCCTGGTGCCATTTCTAGACTGGTCACATCTTTCAGGTGGGAATGATGGATCAAATTAGATTTTTCTTCTACCTTTACTGCTGAGAAAGGTTAGTGATACCCAAAATGTTCCCTCCCATCAAGCAGGTAAGTTACCCTTTCTTTTGTGTACTTTTACCTAAACATAACTCCCTAGATTGAAGGGGTACAGAGCCCCTCCTAGAGGTCATGGTTGCATTAGCTGTGCCCAGGCCTGATTGCATTTTAGCAGTTTCTGAACCTGTAAAATATACAGGTACCTCAGTCCCAGGGAATTGCATCCGTCTTTTGAGTAGTATTTCAGAGGGAGACAGTTCTGCTAAATATTCATTAGGGCTAAAGGTAGTGCATGCAAGATGCAGATACCTATTTAGCTGTGGCATAAATTCCTGGCACAAACCAATTTTTCAGTACTGTTTGGGCTAGTGCAGGATGGTGGATGCATTTTTGCTATGGGAATCAGGTGTTGCTTAGGTAAAATCGGAAGGTTTTCTGCACCTAATATACGCGTTTCCTGGGAGTCTTTAGTCACTTCATACCTTTTCCAACAGTCAGTTTCTTCAGCAGGAATAGTCAAACCTGTCTTTGCAGGAGTGGGCAACACCAAGTTGGACCATTGGATTGCTTGTAACCTGGTGGCTTGTACAGCTCTCTTACTGTGGCTTTAGTTGCAACATCTGCTAGATCATTTTTGGTTTCTTCTTTTGTCCTTTCTCCAGTATCAGCTGGCTGATGGATGATAGCTAGTTTCTTTGGCAATTGTAGAGTTTTTAACAGTTCAGTACCTGCTCCCACTGGAAGTAAGCCAGGCTGCTTCCATACCTGTCCACTCCAAACACATACTGAGAATCAGTATAAGTATTTACAGTCTTTATGGACAGCTGGCAAGTCTGTGTTAATGCAATCAATTCTGCTGCTTGTGTGCTCAGCTTTGTGCCGAGTGGTGAAGCCTCCACTACTTTATTTTCAGCAGTTACTGAATAACCTGTAACCCGGTTACTGTTCAGGCAATATGAGGACCCATGTACACCTAGTTCAAGATCAGGATCTGGAAATGGCACATCTGTTAAATATTTTTGAGTCTTTTCGGCTTCACAGGTTGTTACCTTACAATTGTAGCGTGGAGTTTCTTCCCCAGGTGGAGGCATTAGAGTTGCAGGGCTCAGTGTATTCCATTGCTTAACTCTTAACGTTTTCTGCTGCTAAGAGAATCGGCACGTAGCAATCGATTGGCTGTGGTGACAGTGCCTGGGCAAGGTGCTGCCATACCAGCACGTCACATCGATGTACTTGTACCACTAGAGGGGACCCAAGCACCACGTAGTCACTCTGTTCTGTTGGCAGTGACGCGGCAGCTCGCCCAGCGACACGGCAGAGGAGCCTTGATCTACCAGACTGGACTGTGTTTGGCTGGGATATTTTAAATTTTCTCGTGTACATACAAGATAAGGGGTTTACTATAGTCTGGCAGTCCCAGAGCTGGTGCAGTCAGTGAGGCTTGCTTCAGAACCTCGAATGCCTTTACCCTGTCTGTTATCCAGTGAGTGGGTTCTCAGTCCTGAGCAGTAGTCTGTATCAGTGGTTTTGCCATTTCCCCAGAAGCAGCTACCTAGGGGCAACTCCTGAAAACATTTGTTTTAAGTAACTGGTTGAGGAACATTTTCCATGGCTTTAATACAGTCCTCAGATAAAACGACACTACCCTTGTTGAAGAAAGTAACCCCGATAGTTTACACTTGTCTTACAGCTATACAAGATTCCTTGGATACCAATAAAACATCAAGATATTATATCAAAATGTACCCATTTTTTGAACGCAGCATCCTGCAAATCTTTTACTAAATTTTTTAGAAAAAAATAATGGAGGACCTAGAAAATCCCTGAAGGAGTTTTGTCTGTGATTACCGTATCTTTCCCCAAATAAATGCAAAAAAGTATTGAAAGTCCAGCATACTGATTTAAGGTAGAAAAAATTGCCACAATATCACTGACTGGAAAAGGAGAAACATAACCCCCATTTTCAAAAACGGAAAAAAGGAAGACCCGGGGAACTACAGGCCAGTCAGTCTCAGCTCTGTGTCTGGCAAGTTCATGGAGCAAATCCCCCTGGAATCACTGCTCAGGCACATGAAAAACAAGGAGGTGATTGGTGACAGCCAGCATGGCTTCACAAAGGGCAAGTCATGCCTGACAAGTTTGGTGGCCTTCTAAGATGGTGCTACAGCATTGGTAGACAAGTGGAGAGCAACGGACGTCATCTGCCTGGACTTATGCAAAGCATTTGACGCTGTCCTGCATGACATCCTGGTCCCTAAACTGGAGAGACATGGGTTTGATGGATGGACCACTTGGTGGATAAGGAACTGCCAGGATGGTTGCAATTAAAGGGTTGTGGTCAATGGCTCAATGTCCAAGTAGAATTGAGTGACGAGTGGTGTTCCTCAGGGGTCCATACTGGGACCAGTGCGATTTAACATCTTTGTCAGAGGCATGGACAGTGGGATCACCCTCAGCACCCTCAGCAAGTTTGCCGATGACACCAAGCTGTGTGGCGTGGTTGACACACTAGAGGGAAGGGATGCCATCCAGAGGGACATGTACAGGCTTGAGAGGTGGGCTTGTGCAAACCTCATGAAGTTCAAACAGACCAAGTGCAAGGTCCTGCACTTGGGTCATGGCAATTCCAGGCACAAATACAGGTTGGGCGGAGAATGGATTGAGAGCAGCCCTGTAAGAAAAATTAAGATACTGTTTTTGCAAAGGAGCAGCCTGGCCAGTTTTTGCAGAAGAACAGCTTGGTCAGTCTGCAATGAGGTAGTTAGGGAATGATTAGGCTTCCCAGGGACATGCAAGAATGCTTATCCCTTAGACAAAGGAAAAATCAGTCTATGCCAGAAGGCAGTTTAAGGGGATAACTGAGACCGGCAAACTTGAGCAACATTACTGAAGAAGGGAATAATAAAGTAATTGATACAGGCAGAGTGACAGGGAGAAGTAAACAGCGGCAGGATAAATAGAAGTAGTCTTAGGCATCTCTGATGGGCTGTAACCTCTGGAGTACCCAGCCAAATGGGGAAACAGGGGAGGGAAATTTGGCTGGGAATATGGAATAAAAACAAAATGCTCCAAAACCCTCTGTGCCTGCTTGCCAGGTCACCCGTTCTTGCAAGAATGTTTAAATAAAATGTGCTTCATATTGATCACTGCCTGAGCCATTGTTATTGGACAAGGAGCATTTCTCACAGCCCTGAGGAAAAGGACTTGGGAGTTGTGGTGGATGAGAAGCATAACGTGACCTGGCAATGTGTGCTGGCAGCCCAGAAAGCCAACCACATCCTGGGCTGCATCAACAGAAGTGTGGCCAGAAGGTTGAGGGAGGTTATTCTAGCCCTCTGCTCTGCTCTCGTGAGACCCCACTTGGAGCACTGTGTCCAACTTTGGAGTCCTCAGCACATGAAGGAGATGGACCTGTTGCAACGAGTCCAGCGAAGAGCCACGAAGATGATCAGAAGGCTGGAGCACCTCTGCTGTGAGGAAAGGGAGAGAGAGTTGGGGTTGTTCAGCCTGGAGAAGAAAGGCTCCAGGGACACCTTATAGCTGCCTTCCCATACCTAAAGGGGGCCTTACAGGAGGGATGGGGAGGAACTCTTCCTCACAGAGTGTAGTGATAGGACAAGGGGTAATGGCTTCAAACTGAAAGAGGGGAGATTTAGATGAGATCTCAGGAAGAAATTCTTTGCTGTGAGGGTGGTGAGACACTGGAACAG
>JAOXNO010000063.1:23679205-23690190 GCA_028565335.1 Limnodromus scolopaceus
AGGGGTTCAAGGCCAGGTTGGAGGGGGCTTTGAGCAACCTGGTCTGGTGGGAGGTGTCCCTGCCCAGGGCAGGGGGGATGGAACTTGATGATCTTTAAGGTCCCTTCCAACTCTAACCATTCTATGATTCTATTAGAAGTAATTATGTTTATCAATGAAAAGGCTTAAGATCAAGTTCTTACAAGAAGAAGGGGAAAATATTTCATATTCAGAGGCTCCTGTAGTGACTCCACCATATGTCCCTGCCTTCAGTCCTGGGTGAAATCTAGCTGCCCCTATTGCACAGAACAGGGAAAGATTACATCACAGGATGGAGAGGTCTAGTGTAGAGGAGGAAGCAAAGGTATTCCAGAGCAGAGATCCCCTGATGTACCTTCAGAGGGACAGGGCCTGACAGCTGCCTTCTGGAGATTGCTGCAGGGTGTGAAGCTGGGTGTGCAGCCAGGGGTGGCCAGGTCTGTCCTTCCGAGCAGGGTCCCTGCGCCCAGCAGGCTGTGCACCATTGCAGGGATCTGCCACCTGCCAGGGTGATCACTCAGGCTACTCCAAGGTGCTCCCCACAGCGCCATGGGGAGAAGCTGTGGGTGACAAAGCAACCCCCACCAGGGCAGGATCCTTCTGCTGTCAGGAGGGTGCTGTGTGGATCAGGGCTGCTCACAGCTTCAGATCACCGCCAGGACACTCCCAGGGGACTTCTGAAGAAGGACATCAAGGCAGCATTTACCTGAAAGGGAAAGAGCCTGTGCATTGATTTTTCTCCTCTTGGTTGGCTGGGTGGGCAGTTGGAGATTTATTTCTCCATTCTGGAGAAGGCACAGAGACCTCGGTTCTTGTTAGGACTTGTCTGAACTACTCCTGAACTCCTGCACACACAGAGATGCCCCTGGGCTGTGTCCAGATGCCAGGAGGGGTCAGAGTACAATAAGGGTGAGATGGGCTCTGTAAGCACTTGCAGGTAGGGGACACACGGGGACAGAAACAGCTCCCATCAGGGGCAGCTCCAGGCAGCAGAGACATGATCAGGGAGGGAGGGAGAGCTGCTCCCAGAAATGCCATAGCAGGGGGGATTCAGGCACCTCTCTGCCATCCCCTGCAGTGGAGATGCCTTCCCTGGAGAAATCCCCAGTCTCCTCTCCCACCCAGCAGAGCCTCTGCTCTTAAGGACATGGACACTTAGTCACCTTCTCAATAGCCTCACCCCTGAACTGTCCTGCCTCCATCAGTAGCAGCACTGTGACATTTCTTCCCTTGCCCCCTGCTGTCCCTCCTGCACTTGTTCTAATCTTTGGATTTGATGGGGTGGCAGGGTGGGGTTCAGAGACCAACCCTGAGAGTCCTCCCATGTACATGTGTCCAAGGGAGTAAAGCGTCCAATCGCCTCCTAACTTTTGCAGCTCCAGGTGATGCAAATAAGCCACCTCATGAGGTTTCTTAACTCACAAGTTCTTTAGTTCATTACTTGCAACTGGTAACTTAAAACTCTGCACCTAGGAACAAAAGCAGTTGTTTAGCTGATGGTGAGTGCTCATCCTTCCTCCTCCATCCCCTGTACCGTAGTGGGAAGCACAAAAGCCTTGGCAGCCCAGATGCTGTTGGATCCGCTTCAAAAGCTTTTTGGGTAAGCTGATGGTTTTATACCTTCCAGCTTGGAAATTTGGTCTATACCATTTCCAGGAGTTACCAGATTCTGACGAAATTGCCAGACACAGTATGCAAGGATGAGGCTGCAGCAGACATACAGCTGCAGGTGGTAATGGCTGCGTCATGGCCCTTTAGCTCTCCTGGCCACCCGCCCTGCCTACCTGGTGCTCTGGCTTTGCCCAGTGGCACTGCTCCCAGCACACATCAGGCCTCAGCACAAGCTGGGCTAGCCAAAATCTGAGCAAGAGTTAAGTGAAGAGTCACAGAGTGTTTTCCTTCGCTGCAATTTCCATTTCATGTTTGTGACACAGAAAACGAAAAGGTTGCCAAGGGAGTGAGACCACCCAAGGCAAAGCTTTGCAGCATGGAGGCAGGTTGCAGGGCTGGGGGTTCAGGCAGCAAGCCCCAACCTCTATCTGGGGAGCTCTCAGCGGGGAGATGCTAGAATTGGGGGTCTGCAGAGCGAGCTGGCATTTCAGGTGAACGATTGCTTGGAGTCCTGTCTCTTTCACCCCATCCACCCCTGTCAGCCACCGAGGCTGGGCAGTGCCCTCCCTCCCCTGCTGTTCCAGGGTGCTTTAGCTGCACTGTGGCTTTTTTACCTGTCTGGCTGCAGGAGGCTGCGCAGATCCCCACAAGCTGTATGGAAGGTGGATGCAGCAAAGGGTTCACTGCAGAGCTGCTCTTGCACATGCCCCACAGGCAAGTGGGACTTGGCTGTTTCCATTTTTCAGGATATTGAGCTCTGTTATTGCCTCTTTTCTTTCCTCCCTGTGCGTGTTGGGGGAGGGTTGTTGCCCCAGGTTCATTACCAATAAATCCTGTCAGTGGCATCTTTGCCAGCTGTGTGGAGAACATGTACATGCAGGCTACGGACAATGATCTGGCTGTGTGTGGCAGTCTCGTGTTATGGTGATTTCTCCTCTAGTCAGAGAGAAATCACATCAGCATCTACCTCTAACTGAAAAAAAAATGCTTTCTTCACTGGTTGGTTCCTTGTCTGATGTCCCAGTCCACCGCCTGCTTCATGCTTCTTGCAGAATCTCTGCACTTGCTTTGCCTAGTATTGCACAAAAGGTGATGAGAGAGGCTAATGTGCACATGGATTTATTCTCAGGATCTGTTGCTAATGGCAGGCAACAACTATAGCAGTAAAAGTTCTTTTGGCAGGATGGGGAGAGGGAATAAAAGGAAAAAGAGCTGTGGGAAAGATTTTCTTCCCATTCCCTTCTGAGAGCACAGGCTGCCTGAGTCTCTGAGTTTGAAAGGAGCACCAGTCTGCTCTGGGTTTCTCCTGGGTGCTGTTTGGTTTCATTCTTGGACATCTACGCCTGTAGAACTTGCCAGAAAAACCCATGTGCCCACGGCTTCTATCTTTAAGAGCACTTGAGGAGGAGGGGAGAGGGAGCAGTGTGTTCTCAGTTAGAGGTCCTCTCAACTCCTGTCTGCTGCTCTGGCGGAGGCACAAGCACTGCAGAAGCCCATGTGTTTATTGTAACTGGGCAGGGTCTTGCACCTAAGGATGCTAAGCCCTGGCAACAGTGTGGGAATGGCTTATTTATGTGGCTGTTGTTAGAACTTCCCCTCGAAGGATGGTGCCTGTTCTCTCCCAGAGAGAGAGAAATTTGAAGATATGATTAGTAGTAACTCTTTAATATCCTCTGATTGCTAGAGCCCTGTTTGCCCACTACCCACAGAGCCCTTTGTTTGATACTGGATTAAACTCATAACTGTTTTTCTTATCCACACCAGGACCACACCACTTATCTTATCCACACCAGGACCACATTTGTTGAGCTCTGCTGTCAGGGATGTCACCTTAAATCATTTGCATAGCATCTCCCTAACCTCCTACCAGCCGTTTCCTGTTGCCTCTTCCTATTGCAGGCAGTGGTACAAAAGAGAAAATATCTAACTTCTCAAATCAGCTAAACTATAAAGGATGTGTGGAAGTGCTTGAGTACTTTAAAGCTGGAAAGAAATAAATGAAGCCCAGAGGCAGGCACCCCAAATTAACTGGCATACTTCTTTTGCCTTCCAGTCCCATTGCCTGGCTTGGCCTGAGTCCCCAGCGGGTCTCTGCGCTGCCTCATCCTGATTCACCCTTCAGAGCCACCTATACCCTCCACTTGGTCTTGGCAGAATTCGAGGGCTAAGTGTGTAGGAAAATAGAAAGCACAGGCTGTAATGGATGCCAATGGGCTGTTGCTGTTGCTCAGCCCTCCTTCAAAACTTTATGAGCCCCACAGGTGAATTTGGACTGGTTTGGCCTGAGAGGAGTGTCTCTGCCAGCCTTAGGTGGCAAAATCACAATGATCTGCGCTGGGTGACACCAGCCTCTGCCCCAGTTTGGGAAGTGTGGGTCAGCTGGACGGTGGCACCCAGCACAGGCAGGCACTCTGAGATGTGTAATGGGATTTTATAGCTCTGGGTGTCATCAAGAGCTGGTGTTGTGGAAACTGAGATTTGCAGTGTGTTCATGCATTTGGCATTACTTGCTTCAGTGCCTTGCCAATGAATGCACAGGAACCTTTCCTCTCTCACTGCTCCCCACAGTGGCACAGGGTAGTGAGGAGACCCAAGAGTCTCCTCTTAAAGACTCCAGTCATGAGTTAATTTGTGCTCAGAACTAGCAGTTAAAGAGCTCACAACCTCATATAGAGAGCCAGCAGGAATGTGTTGCTTTGTTTAGGACTGGATTTTTAATGGCCTCTAAAACTCTGCTCCTGTGCTGTTGGAGCACAAGGCTGTGCCTTGGAGGGATCCATCCTCTGCCCAGGAGTCCCAGGCAGTGTTTTCAGGCTGTGGAGACTCCCACACAGACAAAAGGAGGTAGAGGGTGAGGACCAGTGCAGGCCTCCAAGGTTC
Source organism: Limnodromus scolopaceus (assembly GCA_028565335.1). Classification (NCBI taxonomy): domain Eukaryota; kingdom Metazoa; phylum Chordata; class Aves; order Charadriiformes; family Scolopacidae; genus Limnodromus; species Limnodromus scolopaceus. The sequence goes on from JAOXNO010000063.1 coordinate 23,683,715, forward strand.
TGAGCTGGGGTGACGATGCTGTACCAGTGCCACCTTCCCATAACATCTCATCCTACCTGAAAGTCTGTGGCTCAGACATCTGCTCTGGACTTGTCTGGCTGGGCACCATCAATAGAGTGGAAGGGAGGCAAGAAGGCAGTGGATTAGTGTCACAGGTTAAACCATATCTCAGACCCAAAGCTGATCATAGCACCAACTGCATTAGAAACTTACATTTTTTTATATTGTTACAGGATCAGATCTACTTGATATGTTTCGACAGATACTCTTGCTTAGTCTCTGTAAGGTCATCCTGTAACTCTGATGCCAGGATCAGTAGCATGGATTTACAAGGGATTATTTAAGAACAGACCCAGTGAAGTGAAGGCATTGACCATATCAGCAGTTGTAAGCATTTAAAAAGTAAAGACGTGGATTATTTAGAAAAGTAAATACATCTCTTGGTGGCGAGTGGGGACATGTGGTCTATGGAATATTCCTTTGAGATAGTGTGTGGGGAGAAGTTGGACCCTGCTGTGTACCCACTACCTCTGGTCCTGGAAACTACCCTACTGCTAGAACTATCCCCTGTAACAGAAAAAGCCCTCTTCCACCAAAGGAACTTTATCTACCCATACCTTCTTTGGGAGGGAATTTGCAGGACTGGTGCAAAGGGAAAAAACTGATTACTCCATTAGGAGTTGAAAGGGCAAACATATACATTTATATCATAGAATCATAGAATGGTTTGGATTGGAAGGGACCTTAAAGATCATCTAGTTCCAAGCCCCCTGCCCTGGGCAGGGACACCTCCCACTAGAGCAGGTTGCTCCAAGCCCCCTCCAACCTGGCCTTGAACCCCTCCAGGGATGGGGCAGCCACAGATCAACCTGGGGATCCTTTTGATCCAGGAGAGATTGACCCTAATAAAGAGCCTAATCTGTTTCCCCCTGACCCGCGTGACCGCTGGGGGAAGGTCTGGCAGGAGGCGTTAGCAGCCAGAGAGCTAGGCATAGCAGCAAAGCTTGTCACACCAGTACTCTATGAGGCCCATCAACAGCCAAAACGGGAAGGGATAACCTTTTCTGTTATTAAGGAACTCCGAAGAGGAGTGCTCGATTATGGCCTTTCCGCGCCATATTCTATTAACATGTTAGGCTCCATAATGCAATCATACTCCCTGACCCCCCATGATTGTAAAACCCTTGCGCAGCTCATCCTAATGGGAACACAATATACTTCATGGGAGGCTGCATGGAAACGCCTCTTGGATGTGAAGCAGCTAGAATATCTAGACCAAGGTGCTAACGGCCCTGGACTCGGTATGACAATAGATCACCTCATGGGGACGGGTGACTGTAAACCCCCTCATCGCCAGGCTCGAGAAATACCACAACCTGTTCTCGATGGTGTAAAAGATCTGGCCTATCGAGCATTCCTTGAAGTCCCAGAGGTGGGAAAACCGCAAAAGTCCTTTACGGAAATTAAACAAGGTGCAAAAGAAACTTATATGGGTTTTATAGATAAGCTGCAAGAAAGCCTAGACAACCAAGTACCTAATGAGCAAGCCCGAAATATTATTTTGCTAAAATTGGCAGTAGAAAATGCTAATACGGATTGCCAGCATGTATTGTGTCCTTTACAGAACCCCAGTCTCATTCAGATGATAGAAGCATGTAACCAGATAGGGTCAGTGGAGCACAAGTATGAGGCTACGGCAGCAGCCTTTGCTGCAATGAAAGTTAACAGTCAAAGGTGCTTCAGCTGTGGCCAACCAGGGCACAATGTTTAAGAAACATTGTCACAATGTACAGAAGCCTAAACTTCCAAATATCTGTCCGCGATGTAGGAAGGGTAGGCACTATGCGAATCAAGGCCGCTCAGACTATGATAAGGACGGCAAGCTGATATCGGGAAACCGCCGGCAGAGCGCATCTGCCTGGAACCGCGCCAGGACACAAGTAGCTCCAGGATCGTCTCCTCTTCAAACCCTTCCAGCCTGCGTGCAAGAACCTGCAGCAGGACCTGGCAGCCGCCGAATCAGTAACTCTTACAGAATCCTCCGTCTCCCTGATACCTACTGGTGTCCATGGACCATTAGGCGGGGGTAAAAGTGCTTTGCTTTTAGGCCGATCTTCCACCACGTTACAGGGTCTGTTTGTTCTCCCTGGTGTCATCGACTCAGACTACACGGGAGAAATAAAAATCATGGCCTGGACTCCAATAGCACCATGCTCCGTCCCCCAGGCTGTCCGCATTGCACAACTGGTTTATTTTACTGCTTCTCCCCCTAACACTAGCCAGACAGAAAGGGGTGACTCGGGGTTTGGTTCCACCGGGCATCCACAGATTTTGTGGGCCCAACTTGTCACTACCGGTCGTCCGGTGATGAAATGCAAACTGTCGTTGCAGCAAAAAGGTTATATCTGTTTAGATGGGATTTTAGGTACTGGGGCTGATGTCACAGTCATTTCAAAGGATCAGTGGTCTACAGACTGGCCATTAACTCAAATGGGTAAAGCATTGATGGGCATAGATGAACATGCTATACCCTTTCAGAGCAAACATTTAATACAAATCGAGGGTCCTGAAGGCCGTGTGGCCTCAGTCCGCCCCTTTGTGCTCGCCACACCTATTACCTTATGGGGTCGCAATTTTATGAGTCAGTGGAGAGTAAATATTGGGTTAAATTTTTCTTAGGGGCCGCTGCAGCGCAACCCACCTTAAAACTAACATGGAAAACTAACAATCCTGTCTGGGTGGAGCAGTGGCCCCTGACTAGTGAGAAGTTGTGCCACCTTAATGAATTAGTGAAAGAACAATTAAAGGAGGGACATATTGTACCAACTACTAGTCCGTGGAATTCATCTGGTTTTGTTATTCAGAAAAAGAGCGGTTACGGACAAAAGAGTGTTACATGATCTGCGCAGAATAAATGATGTAATGGAAGACATGGGCACACTACAACCCAGTATGCCATCACCCACCATGATTCCCCAAAATTGGTACCTCACCATTATCGATTTGAAAGATTGTTTTTTCACTATTCCCCTACACCCAGGCAATGCACCAAAATTTACATTCTCGGTGCCATCACTTAACGTGAGTAAGCCTTACGGGCGCTATCATTGGACAGTTCTCCCTCAAGGGATGAAAAATAGTCCCACCATATGCCAGTGGTTTGTAACTAAAGCCCTGTCTCCTGTTAGAAAAGCCTTTCCTGATCACTTTATCACTATATGGATGATATCCTTGTTGCAGCGCAGGCTCAACAGACCATGCAGGACGTGCTTAAGATGTTTTATCAGCAAGTACAAACTGCAGGGTTACAGATTGCCCCTGAAAAAATACAGCAAACAGCACCTTGGAACTACTTAGGGTGACAAATTATGGAACAAAAGATTGTTCCGCAACAGGTGAAGTTGCTAGTAAATGTGAAAACTTTGAATGATTTGCAAAAGCTCCTGGGGACGATAAATTGGATCCGTCCACTGTTAGGTATACCAAATCACGAACGGATCCCTCTGTTCTCCCTTCTCAAGGGAGACCCAGTGCTTTTGTCACCAAGAAGCCTGACTTTGGAGGCTCAAGCCACCTTAGAAAAGGTCTCTCGGGCTATAGAGAATCATCAGGCAAATAGAATATACCCAGAGGTGTCCTTTCAATTGCTCATAAAAAATCCCACACCTCAGCTATATGCCTTAATTTTTCAATGGGATGAGAATCAGCCGGACCCTCTGGCCGTTATTGAATGGGTTTTCCTCCCACACCAACTGCAGAAAACAGTCGTAACCCAACCAGAGTGTTTTGCCATGCTAATAATAAAGGCCAGACACCGTCTGTTGGCACTAGCAGGACAGTTCTCTCGCGTTATTTTGCCAACGGATACTCAGGTACTGCAATGGCTTCTTCAAACTTCAGTCCTTCATTCCTCATTCCCCGACCGGTTAAGCCATTGTCGAACGATCTCATGGCACCTTGAAGCGCTTGCTAACCAAACCAAAAGGGGGAATTACGGACATGGTAACGTCTCCACAAGAACGCCTGACTAAAGCCCTAGATGTATTTAATTTTTTTAATTTATCTGTTAATATGGACTCTGCAATCAGTCCCCATTAGGCATCCTTAGAGGCAGACAGGGACCCTGTACAAGGCAAAACGCAGGCGTTAATTCGGAATCTTGAATCTGGGGCTATAGAAGGTCCATTTCCGTTGATAACCTGGGGGAGAGGGTATGCTTGTGTTTCCACAAGTAACGGACCACGGTGGGTTCCAGAAAGGTGTGTTTGTCCTTACCAACAGCATTCGAATCAGAAAGATTGAATGAGCCTGCTCTCCTGGTTCAGATTATCTACTCTTCATAATCAAGAGAGATCCCAACTATGGAAAATTGAGTACAGCGTATTCAGAGAACCATCGAAACACTGGTCAGAAAAAGCGGGTGTATATCAGGCCATAGGTACACGACCCCTTGCCTTAGACTGGGAACATCACAGTGATACCCCTGTCCCGAGAGAACCCCGGAGAATCCCTTGCTTGGAATGTCCTGGTAGCCAGCACCAAGCTTGGGTACTCTGCTGGCACATTCTCTGTGGCAGGTGATGGTATTGTGCCTCAACTAAGAGACAAGCGTGGTGTGTACAGTGTAAGACAACAAGGGGAACTGAGTATCGAACCTCTGCCCTTATAATAACTCTGATTTGTGGCAGAAGGAGGCTAGTCCCAGAACTCTGGGAAGTCCCCGAGGAACTCTGGAAAAAAACCGCTGCAAAAATGCAGCCACTGCTTTGCATGGACAAATCAAGCATGATTATAGCCTCATTATTGGTATTATTATTGAGTGAGAATCAGGGATTGCTGCCCCTGCTACCTAATGATAACATTTGGCTAAGCTTAATGAAAACCTTGAATCAAGATACACTCTGTCTATCAAGAGCCCAGCCTCAAAATCCTTTTCATACACTTAGGCTTAACGTTAGACAACGTCTCAGCTATAGTAGCAGAAGCAGAAGGGGGTCGGTTGGCAAAGATCCACTGCTTTGACTCTACTGCAGACTGTACAGGATACTGGGATACATGGGATGACAAATTGCCCAGATTGCCCCTCAAACTACAAGAAATCGATATTCTTGGTTCAGTAAAGATGGATGTTTGTAAATATTTTAACTTTACCCAATACTCTCACAATGAAAGCTACATTCAAGATGGTTCCCTTAGGATCCCATGTTTAGAAACAGATCACAATGGTGCAATCAAACAGACAATAGTATCGCCCCTGCAGATGAGGTCCCCCATAAATTACTGAAAGGCATTTTCTTTATTTGTGGAGACTGTGCATGGGCCGGTATCCCATCTAGGATTATTGGAGGACCTTGTACTATAGGCAGGCTAACTATGCTAACTCCCAACATTACCATGATACTCAATCATACGCACACCAAGGAGTTTCACAGAAGGAGATCAGCGAGTCATGCCTTTACCTCTGAGTGTAATGATCACGTAACCTTTTGGCAGCCACCTGCTGTTGCTGCTTCTTCTTGCTTTGCCCCTGGCGTAGCCTCTGCTCAGGCATTAACGTCCCGGGGAAAGCTGGGGTGTTGGCTCGCAAAGCCGAGCAATGCTACTTTGGTAGCACATTCTGGGCTATTGTTAGACGTAGACTTGGTACAGCATGCTACTCTACAAAATAGAGCTGCTGTAGATTTTTTGCTTCTTGTGCATGGTGACGGGTGTGAAGATTTTGATGGTATGTGTTGTGTGAATCTGTCTGACCACTCTAAAGCGATACATAAGAGCATACAGCAGATTGTATCAAATGTGCAGAATTTAAGAGTATCTGAAGGGTGGGGATGGTTAAATGATCTTTTTAATGATTGGGGCCTAGCTGGTTGGACGCGATCAGCCTTACAAATCGTGCTTTTCTGTATCATCATTTTTCTGTGTATTATGATCTGTATTCCCTGTTTGTTACAATGTGTGCAGCACCTGATTAACGAAACGCTAGCTGTTGCTTTGTTAGTAAATAAAGAAGGAGGAGTTGTGGAGGATGAAGAAGCTGTGGACATGGAACTTGGAGACAGTTCTGCTGACATCCTTGCTTTGGTGGGCAGAAAGCTACAAGTTGGAGACTGTTGCAAAGAGAAGTAGATAGTTAGAAAATACGACCTTCAGATAGGAGAGTAGCACAATCGAGCATTATGAAATGTGTAACATATTGTTATTGTAACCTAATGCTCTAATCTATATAAGCAAAGGAGCTGTTCTAAGTAAATGTCTTCGCTCAACCCTCCAGTGGAGTCCGTGTCCTTTGTTGCCACAAAGGGACATACAAGGGAAGGGGAGTTGAGGGGAAGGGTAGACAGAAAAGGGGTATACAGGGCTGATCATAGAATCATAGAATCGTCTAGGTTGGAAGAGACGCTTGGGATCATCGAGTCCAACCATCTACCCTACTCTACAAAGTTCTCCCCTACACCATATCCCCCAACACCACATCT
>JAOXNO010000063.1:23690290-23706064 GCA_028565335.1 Limnodromus scolopaceus
TCTTCCTCTTTAATCTTGATGCCCTCGTTCTGCTTCCCCTCCCTGTCTCCTAGCTCATGAGGCTGGGTGTCCAGGGAACAGCTCGTTCCACTGCTAAAGACTGATGCGAAGTAGGCGTTGAGCACCTCAGCCTTTTCCTCATCCTTTGTGACTGTGTTTCCCTCTGCAGCCAATAAAGGAGGGAGATTTTCCCTAATCCTCCTTTTTTTGTTAATGAATTTATAGAAACATTGTTTATTATCCTTAACAGCTGCAGCTGGGTTGAGCTCTAGCTGCGCTTTGGCTCCTTATTTTCTCCCTGCATAGCTTCGCTACGCCTTTATAGTCTTCATGAGAGACCTGCCCCCTCTTCCAAAGGTTGTAGACTCTTTTTGGTTTTGAGATCCAGTAAGAGACCCCTATTTAGCCAGGCTGGCCTCCTTCCCCGCCTACTTGTTTTTCGGCACACGGGAACAGCCTGCTCCTGTGCCTTTAAGACTTCTTTCTTGAAGTAGGTCCATCCTTCCTGGACTCCAGTATCCTTCAGGGCATCCTCCCCAGGGGTTTTGTCCAGCAGTCTTCTGAACAGATTAAAGTTTGCCCTCCAGAGCAGTGTCACGTGTAAGACAGTACCAGTCCGTGTGTTGGGCTGCCTGAGCCCTACAGCTGGTAACTGCAGGCTGTCCTATTACGTTATACCTTCTTATGGCATCTTTTCTTAACGATCTCTCCGCATACCGTCACTCTGCATTGTGTGCGTGTGCCCTTAAGGACTAAGTGTCACCTACTGGTGAGACCTGTGTGTGAGTCACTGAAAACCCTTGGCAGCTGCTGTAGCCAGTGGCGTCTCAGCCTCAGCTACTGGAGCGAGCGGGGGTCTTCAGCTTCCAGCTACTGGGGCAGAAATGGCGTGTGTCCCCAAAACCAGCTACTGGGGGAGACCAAAGTGAGAGGGGCAAGTGAAGGGGTCAGTGCTGGTGGCTGGAGCAGGACTGTGAGTCACAGCCCATGCACCTCATGCCATTTTCTGGGTGGGACGAGCGCCTGTATCTTCCCCTGTCTTGATGTGCACAGGGTATGCACACGCATTCACCAGCAAACTTTAAGCTGGACCAGCTGGAGAGCAGGGGAGCACTGGATCCAGGGTGAAGTATCAGAGTGGGGGGGGAGGGCGGTACGCACAGAAGCACTTGGGAGTGGAGTGCATATTTGCAGTGAGCATCAAGCTGGACCAGCCGGTGAGTAGGGGACCCACGGGGTGGGTAAAGGGGGCAGAATTTGGGCAGAGGTGCCAGGTGGACAGAGGCACCATGCCAGTACTTGAGGGATCTGGGGATGTGTGTGTATGTGCACCTGCTGTGTGTGTGTGCCTGCACTAATGACCTCCTGTCTCTACCGGCCAAAGAGGAGGAAAGGGATTTGGCTGTCCATGTTTGTGTTTTGTCATAAATGTTTGGAAGGGACCTTTAAAGATCATTTAGTTCACCCCACGTCCTGCCATGTACAAGAACATCTTTCACTACATCAGGTTGCTCAAAGCCCTGTCAAACTTGACTTTGAACATTTCCAATGGCAGCATGTCCACAACTTCTCTGAGCAACCTGTTCTAGTGTTCCACCATAATCATAGTGAAAAATGTCTTCCTTATGTCCAATCTAAACCTACCTTCTTTCAGTTTAAAACCATTGCCCCTTCCCTGTCGCTACAGGCCTTTGTAAATAGTCTTTCTCAATCTTTATATTGAAAGGTTGCAATAAGGTCTCCCCAGTGCCTTCTCTTGTCCAGGCTGAACTCCCCCAACTCAGCCTTTCTCCATAAAAGAGGTGTTCCAGCCCTCTGACCATTCTCATGGCCCTCCTCTGGACCCTCTTTTGGAAAGACAGGTGCATGTCTTTCTTGTCCTGGGGACCCCAGAGCTGGATGCAGTACTCCAGCGCTGTTTGATAGCTATGCCTTAATCAGATGCCTACAAATTAAGTATGTGTTCAAGAGATTTGATTAGACTTACACAGTGTCTAGCAAAATTAATTCTTTCAATGCATTCAAATAAGTGACTTCTTAAAATTCCCAGATATTTGTGACACTCCTGAAGAAAATAACCAGCTACTTTTTTGAAAATGCAGGGGCTTTTTGAGCTGGTGTTGAAGAGACTGACTAGAAGGGGGGAAAAAACAGCAGGGGGGTCAGAAGCATGTGTGGGGTGGAGCAGGGAACAGACATCCAGGGTGGGATTCATTTCCCATTGCTTCAGAAAAATAAAGAGATTTGAGTAAGTCATCCAAGAGTCTCTTCCTGTTGGCACTGAGAAAAAGGCTGCATGAATTGTAGCTTTGCAGTCTCTGTTCTGGGCATCTACTTCAGAACAAGTAACAGAGGGGCACATTTCTTTACTCTGACCATAAGAGGAGCCCAAGGACTCCTTTAGACAAAGACATCTTGAGGACATTGTTTAGATTATTGTTTGGATTATTCACACCTCAAGATCCTAGAAAGAAAAGGAAAGACATGTCAGTGGACGCCCAGAGGAATGCAATGGGCCACATTTTCCCCAGTCTGCCTTTTGTCTCCAAGGTACTTAGAGAAGACTATGTCTTTGACATCCCTGGCCAGATTCAATTCTGTTTGGACTTTAGCTCTCCTAACTTCATTCCTAGATACTCAAACAAGGAGTTTGTATTCCTCCCAGATTACCCATCCTTGCGTCCACCCCCTTGTGCTTCCTTTTGTGTTTGAGTTTGGCCAGGAGCTTCATCCATGCAGGCCTGGCTGGCATTTTTGCCTAGCTTCCTCTTCATTGGGATAGAGCTCTCTTGAGCTTGGAGGATATCATCCTTGAGTATGAAGCAGATCTCTTGGGCCCCCTCTTCCCCCCAGGGCCTTCCAGGCAAATCTGGGAAGAGGCCAGAGTCTGCTCTCTGCAAGTCCAGGGTTGTGAACTTGATTTTCACCCTCCTCCCTGCCTTGAGGTTCCTGAGCTCCACCGTGCCACTGGTGGTTGCATCCAAGGCTGCCTTTGATCTTGCCGTCACCAGTGAGCCCCTCCTGGTTGGTGAGGGCGAGGTCCAGCAGAGCATCTCTCTTTGTTGGCTCCTCTGTCACGTGGAAGTTATCATCACTGCACTGCAGGAGCCTCCTGGATTGCTTATGTCCAGCTGTGTTGTCCCTTCAGCAGACAGCGGGATGGTTGAAGCTCCCCACAAGGACCTGTGAATGTGAGGCTGCTCCTGTCTGCCTATAAAAGGCCTGATCCCTTTGTTCTTCCTGGTCAGGTGGCCTTTAGCAGACACTCACTATACCTGCCACTTTCCCTGGCCTTTCTCTAATCCTAACCTGTAAACTGTCTGGTGGCTCCTCTTTCATCCCCAAGCAGAGCTCCACACACTCCAGCTGCTCTGTCACATAAAGGGCAACTGCCCCTCCTCATCTGCCCATGCTGTCTTTCCTAAATGTGAGAAATGAGCTGAATTTTGCTTCAGCTCCTTGATTTTTTTGTCAGTGTGCCTGTATTGACGGAGGAGGCTCGGTGATAGTGGAGTCTCCTCCATTGTATCCAACTAATCCTTAGAAATGCCCTGGAGCGGTCCAGAGACCCTGATTTACAGGAAGCTATTTAGGTGAAGAGAACCAGGTTGATGGCAGACGATAAGTGGGCAAAGGACTGTGAAGGCGGACGGTAAGTGGACAAGCGATTGATGGCAGACCAGTAAGTGGGCAAAAAGGACAGGAAAGGCTGAGAAGTGGATGAAGGCCATCTAGAGGGTGACTGATGAAAATGAGGATACGATCACCGGATGAAGTAGATGACCAAAACTAGACCTGTAATAGGTTAGGCAGTCGGGAAGAATGTGAGCTCCAACTTCTCAGCCAATGAGAAGAGAGACAGGAACTCAGGCGGCTGCAAAAAAAGGTATAAAACTTCTAAAAACTAAAGATCGGGGTGCCTCTGCTTTGAGATGCACCCGATTCAGCGCTGTTTCGTACAATAAATTCGTATACCTTTGCTTCGGCGACTTTGTCCTCTTTAAATTCTAAGTGTGAGCCGGTGTTTCTCACATAAAGAACCTGTGTCCCTCCGTTGCAAGACTCCAGACATGGGAGCCAGCCCACCACATCTCCCTGATCCCGAGAACATTGTAGCCCTGCAACAGCGTGCAAATCTCTCCTTCCCCTGCCGCCTGCATGAGCCTACAGGCGCCTTGTAGGCACTTCCTTCCTTAAAGCCACAACCAAGTTATTTCAGGGGCAGCTGGAAGCAGACAGTGAAGCCACCCACTGCTGAATGAGCTGCCCACAATTGCAGGTCCCTTCACATGAGGTGTCCACCCTCAGCTTGTCACCTGTGCGCCCCCCCGCCAGCAGCAAAGAACAGGAGTTCCCCGTGGCAATCCAGCCTCCTGTGTCCCACAGCCCCAATGTCCTGGTCAGCAAAGCTGCCACCCATGAAGTCAGGGGCCTCAGAGCTTCAAGGGACCACTGTGGGAGGAAAGGGAGAGTCTGCAAGAAAGAGCAATGAGAATGAAGGAAAAAGTAAGAGACGGAACAATTAATGCTTTCCTTGGAAGCATGGATCTTTGCTGAAGTCCTGCTAGAACCAGAATTTTATAAATACATGGTGGAGAAGACATATAGATGATATATTCTGCATCATACCTGTTCCTGAAAAAGATGGTTCAGAACAATTCATACCTACCATCAGCAGTGAGGTAAGAGACCATCCCGAGGAAATGTAAGATGATGTACAACCTGTATGGTTGATGTAACCTCCATTGGCAATCCCCACAGCATGTCGCTGGGGACCCTAGCAGAGCTGCTTCTTCTGCTGATGGCTGGACCATGTGCCCATTGCAGTGAGACTGCCCTGGCAGGGGGAGGCAGACAGTGGGCCCCCGGGGCAGCCCCAGCCCATCCGGGGCTGCTCCAAGCTGGTACCAGGGGAAAGCGGGGGATAGGGGTGCCCCGGCCTTGCAGCATACACAGGGGAGCTTGGTGGGGACGTGGGGTGGCCCCGTGGTGGAGGAGCAACCAGGCGGTGGAAGGGGTCAGGAGGAATATTCAAGGTTCCCCCTCCTGAAGGAGAGGGCTAAGGAAGGCAGGGACCGTCCAAGCTGGCTGGGACTGATGGCAAGGCATGGGACCCCCTGACTCCCCCCATGCCAGGCATGTGGAACCTGGGCCCAGGTCCTTGGGGAGCTGATGGTCAAGCAAGAAGATGTGTATTATCAGGCACCCTTCCAGCACAGCTGATGGTCATGTATATAGCCATAACGGGGGGTTGTCAGCAGAAATCTGTCTGCATGGCAGCTTGGCAGAATGGCGGGGAATGGAGCCCGGCTCCAACCAGGGCTGTGCAGCAGGAATTCTCCTCTCTCAGCCTCAAGGATGCTGCAGTCCTGTCCTCACCCAGCCTCATACTGGGAGGAAGAAGAGGGAGAATGCCTCCTGTCCCACCTGAGCCCCATCCCTTTTCAGGCCAGGTAGCACCCGGCAGCTCAGGTGTCAGCACTGTTGCTGAGAGTGACAGGAGGCTCAGGGCAACTCCCCGGGATCCAGCCCCCTCTGCCATGCACCCTCAGAGCCCTCCATCCTGCCAGCATCTAAGCCCAAAGGTGCTAATTAACAAAAACCCCTCATTAATAATATCCTACCCCCACATCTAGAGCCACCACCACCACCTCAAAAGGAGGCTTTGCAGTCCCTCCAGCATCCCAAGCATGGCTGTGGCCTCCCCATATCCTGCAGCAGCAAGTCCTTGCTCCTCTATGGTCTTTGGGTCCTCACATAGCCTCACACTTACCTCCCAGCAGCTTAGTTCTCCCAGCTGCAGCTGCCCTGACACCACAACAATGGTCTCTGGTTCTAAAGCCAGGCAGGAGACACCTCATCCCAGCCCCAGCAAGACTATTGCAGTCACCCCCCACCCAGATGAGGCTTCGCCAGGCTGGGGAGGTGGGGCGAGTGTGCAGCAGACAGCGGGGGGCCCAAATAGACGTCCCTGCCAGAGAAGATCCCAAGACCTGAGGAGGGAGACCCTAACGCTGGAAAGAGAGAAAGAGAGAGAAAGGGCAGGAGGGAGGCCCCCAAAACCAAAGCAGAAGGAGAGAGGGGCCAGCAAGAGAGAAGCCTCAAGGCTGGAGTAGGATAGATGAAGAACTGAAGGCAGGGAGACCAGTAGACCCCTCCAGCCAAACCAGCCAAGAAAGGCTCTCAGGCTGCCTGCCCACATCTCAGTGCAGTCTTGGTGGTTTGCATTCCCTCCCCAGGTGTCCAGGCTCCTCTCCACCCATGCCAGGCAACAATGCATGTGGACCACATGGTCACTCTCCCTCCATGTCCTGGCTCTGGGCCCCTCTTCAGGGCCTGGTACCAGTCTGGAGTGCCCCAGTATGAGGCAGACACCAACACACTGGAGCAGGGATGAAGCCTAGGATACAGGGAGGGGATCCTTCACAGGAAGGGCTTCATGCACTTGGAAGGGGCTGTGGCCTGGAACATTCAGACCTTGATGAACAAGAGAAGGAGCCTGCAGGCCTGGAAGACAGGGAGGCTGGATCTCCCAAGGACCCTTCTCATCCCCAGAGTTATGCAGCCATGGGTGTTTCCTTCCCCAGTGGGCATCCCTTGTATTGAACCTCATGGGGCCACAACTGGCAGCTTTCCAGTCTCCATCCACTTCCAACATATGGGGGAATCTGCCTATGGCTGCCCTGAAGCCAAAGCACCCCAGGGCTCCTCTCCACGTGCCCCCTGGGGTCGTGGGCTCTCCTCCATGGGCACCCTGGTCTGCTTCTCCCAACACTGCAGCACTTGGTGTGCATCGCCAAGATGCCACCCTTGTCTTCTCTGCCCGCCAGATCTCTGCAGGCAGGCCCAGGATGGGCTCAGACCCATTTCCCTGCAGCATGCTGAAAAGAGCACAGCAGGTTCTTAACACTTTATTAGTTTGTTGGTTTTTTCCAACACAGTAAATTCTCTCTACAACAGGTTAGTTAAATCCAGTTTACATATTGCCATCTCATGACTGCTGCAGCCTCGATGCCGCTATGACAAAATCAGGTTGCGCTCAGACAGGAAAATGCATTAAATTCTGCTGTGACCGAGAAGAAAGGAAAACCAACACAAATCAAAAGAACAAACCATCAGGGAAAACCAAACCCAACAAAACCAAGATTAGGGTCCAAAAGCGAGCACAGCCAGACCACCTCCAGGGGAACCACATGGCACCGCTTGGACAAGAATGCAAGAAGAAATGAACCCAAAAAACTCAGGGACTGGACAAACTCTTACATATATTACGTATAGGTATTTATATATATATCATCTGGAAGGACACGCTGAGAAAACAAGAGATCACAGCGGTATCTACAGTAAAAAGGACCTACATAGCTTTGAAAGTCACACTGGGAAGGAAGCAGATGGCAGAACAAAGAGGGGGACACTGGTGTTTCAGGGTGGTCATTCAATGTGGGAGGGGCTGGGCAGGGCACAGGTCTCAGGGCCAAAAGCCCTTGTACACCCACTGGGAGCCCTGGGACCCCTGTGCCCCTTGCTAGGGAGCAGGGATGGGGTCTGGGGGGCAAGTGCTTTTGAGGGGCTGGGTGGGACATGCCTCCATCAGGCTGGTTCTGCTCACCTGGATGGTGTCATCTGATGGGTCCCCTACAGATCCCTGCTCAGGTTCCCCACGGACCACCCCCAAAAACCTGAACACCCATTGCCAGAGCCTGGGGCTCCCTTACCCTGGGTGCAGGAGAAGCTGGACTCTGCTGCCCATGGGGTGGGCCAGGGATGGCAGCAGAGGCTGGGTGGCTGATGGCGGGGTTACATGATGATGTGGCTCTCCACGCTGGATGCAGACAGAGCTGGTGGCCAGATGGGGCCCCATGGCTCGGGGGGGAGCCAAGCCCTTGAGAGATGTCCTGCTCAGTGTGCAGGCGAGATGCTGGGCATGGGTGTGTGAATTTGGGGGGCCACAGTGGGTCTGACCAGGTCTGTGGGCAAAGCCAGACACTGTAGTGCTCCCCATATCCCATGGATCACCCCACACTGCCAGCACCTTGCGTGATGCACCCTGGGGGGGCAGAGGGTGCTGAGGGATCCCCAGCATTGCGGTGAGGTGGGGAGTGTCTCATCTTATTGCTAATGGCTCCACTATGGTGACATCCACAGGCTGTGGCAAAAATGGAGGGGGGACCTGCCATGCAACATACCCAAATCCAGTGGCCTCTGAGCCTGGCAACCTCAGCCCAACAGCTGGGAGTGGAATCACCGGTGTGGCAGGGACCAAGTAAGCCATGGCACACAGCCCCCTTCCCCGTGGTGCGTTTCTGGTGGCAGGTGCTGATTGTCCTTCTTGCAAAAAGGGACCAAAGAAGAGCCACCATGCGCAAGGGCATGGGCAGAAGCAGTGGGACCCCTCCATTCCACCCTCCTGCCCCAATGACTCCTGCAGCAGGGCTGAGCCCTCTCCCCTTGCCCCTGGGCAGCCCTCAGAGTACATGACCAGGGCGAGGGGACAGTTTGGGGTGCAATTTCTCACAATGCTCAGCCAGCCCCAGGGCAGCAGGGCGTGCAGGAGATTCCGTGCTAGCTCTCCCTAGGGAGGGCTGGCTGGGAGAAATGGGAGCTGCATCCCCAGGAAGGATGCAGTGACCTCTCAGTGAGCGCTGCTCCCTGTCCCTGTCTTCTGTCTGGCTTGGCCAGCCTTGGTTGACCTCGGGGGACCAACCTACCTCCTGCGTCTTCTCCACGTCCTGCTGTTCTGTCCACAGCCTGCTGCCCTGCCCCATCCCACTATCCTGTCCCTATCTCACCATCCTGCCCCTGCTCCCCCATTCTGGCCCTGTTCCCCTGCCACCCACCCTCCCAAGCCAGGGCCAAGCCAATGCTAGGGAGGGAGAGGACCAATGCAGAACCATGTGTGACTGCTGGGCAAAGCCAGGAGCTGGTGCCAGGAGGCAGTGAAGCAAGCCCCTCTCCTTCTCCGGTACCAGACAAGGGGATGAGGCCAACAGCAAAGAAGACAAATCAACCCTGAAGGAATGAGGGTCCTGGTGGAGGACATCCACGAGGCGGGTGGGTGCTGGCGGGATGCTGACGGATGTGAGATGGCTCTGGAGGAGACGTCGGCGGTGGGCGTGGACTTCAGCACGATACCTCCATGGTGTGGTTGATCTGCCCCATGGCCTCGGTGCTCTCTGAGTGGGTGCAGGCACGTGGACGGGTGCCATCCACTGAGCTGGCGCTGGTGAGGGAGGCCGTGCGGGAGCGTGCCAGGCGAGTCATGCTGGCAGATGGCACTGCACAGGCAGAGAGAGATGCTCAGGTCCCTCCAAAAGCCAAGAGGACCCGGGCTGACATTGCTTCATGCAAGCAAAGCCACCGGTCCTGCTCCCAGGTGTGAATGACCCTGGGCATAAGCTTGCAGCATGCGGTGCTATGACAACATGAGCAGTTCCAGCCTGGCAGGGCACAGCGGGGCAGGCGCAGGGCACCCTGGGCCAGGCTGCACACCAGGCACTTCTCCCAGGGATGCGACCGCTGGGCATGAGGCAGTGGGGACCCCCTGGCCACCACGCTCTGGGGAAAGAGTGAGCAGGGATGGGAGATCTCCCAGCTCCCCAGGGTATGCAGGGAAGGTGACACACTACTCCAGGCAGGATACCCTGTGGGCACAGCTCCTGGCCTGCTGGAGGTGGGCACACCGCCGAGACTGTGCCTGCATGGGGGGAACTTTTCCAAAGCTGCCATTTCTCAGCCCCTTCCCTGGCTCAGGGTGCCATCTCAGGGAAAGCAGAGCGAGGCAGAGGGCACCTGGCTGGGAAGGGCCAGCCCTGCAGGCACCATGCAGCAGTGGGCACGGGCCAAGAAGCACTGAGTGGTACCTGTGCCTCCGCTCAGCCTCCGATCCTTCAGGTGGGTGACTGGCAGGGGTGGAGCGGGAGAAGGGCAGGGAGGGTAGAGAGAGAGCATCAACCTTGCTGGCCACTCCGTGGGACCAGAAGCTCCCACCCAGCCCCACGTGTGCACGCACACAGACCTGCACATGTGCACACAGACCTGCACACACACAGACATATGTGCATGTGCACATGGACCTGCAAACACACACACGTGTGTGTACATGGACCTTCACGCGCATGCACACAGAGGTGCACACACACACACACACACACACTCATGTGCTCATGGACCCATACACACATGCCTGCAGACTTGTGCACAGAGACCTTGGCCACACACACAGAGGCCTTGTACACACATCGGTGTGCACACAGAGCCTGTACACCCCATGCCCCTATGAATTCATGGGTAGGCATCTTGTACATCCGCAGACACAGCACCCTAGACACCGGTGCAGCTCTCCACCATGTTGGACACAAGGGGGGGGGGGGGCAGGCTCCTCTCCTGCAGCAGGGCCAGCACACACGCACAGGAACACACACATGTGCACACACAGGCACACACCAGCCCCGTGCCCAGCCCTGGCACTCACTGTAGCCCATGCCTTGCAGGAAGTACTTGAAGGCTTCGGTCAGCTTGCCGGGCTGTGGGGAGAGAGCACGCTGAGTTGAGGCAGCACTGCGGCCAGGACCCCAGCTCAGCCCTGAGCTGCCTCTGGCAGCCCCTGTACAAAGACCCCTATTCCCACTTCAGCCCATCCCCTGCTAGCCAGGGACAGCACCAGTGCATGTCTCAGGGCCCAGTTAACTGGGGAAATTGTGGGGGCTCACCTGTGTGACCTGGGGCAGCCCACCGGAGTCAGCCATCTGCAGAGAGAAGGTCCTGCTTAGCCTTTGTGGCCCACTGTGTCCCCTGGTACCTGCTGGCTGGGGTATGCCACTGCTGGAGCCACCCTGCTCTTCCCACCCTTCCCCAGCCCCATGGCCAAAATGGACCTGGAATGGGGACATCCTGCAACCCTGGGGCAGAGGGCAATGGGGCATTTCATGGGCAGAAGGCACCACCTGGCTGCCCCTGCCACTTGCCTACCTTCAGGAATGTGGTGTTGGTAGGATCCAGCTTGGAGTTACACTCCACCTGCAGGCAAGAGGGATGATATTAGCCCCCTGAGCCTGACAGAAGTTGGCCCATGACACCCCAGCTGGCACATCCCACCCCAGCCAGGTGGAGACAGGGCTCTAGGCCAGCCCTGAGCCTGCAGAAACCCCATCCCTTTGCTGTGGGGCAGGCGGGACTTTCCTTCTGCCAGACAGTGTCTGGGCTAGGGTGTGGGCTGGAAAGGGAGAGAAGGGGGGAGGCTGGTGAGGCATCCTGTGCATCACACATGTGTGTGCAAGCACACAAGTGTGCTCATCTGCATAGAGGGATGTGCTGGAAGAGGGAGTGTGTGCATGCAGTTAACACATCATGGGGCCACATGCACAGTATCTGTGTCTGACTGTGCAAGTGTGGACAACCCTATGGATGTGTGCAAGGACATGCATGTTCTAGCAGCTGTTTGGGTCCATGTGTCCAAGAAGGGAGTGTGCCTGGGTGCCAACCTATCCAATTGTGCATGTTGTGATCATGTCTGGACATATGAGGAAGAGGTTTTCCGGGTCTGGCAACTATGCACAGATGCATGTGTACATCTGCCCACAAGAGCAGGTACGTTTGCATATGAGCACGGTCCCCAGGTGGAAGCTCACACGTGTCTGAGCAGGCAGCAAACATGAGCCAGCCCACACATGGGCTCCACCTGCCCATGTGCCACCCCACAGGCACTACCCCATCACTCACCACCCCCTCTTCAGCAGGTGCGTTGTCTCCAACCACTAGCATCACAGGGCAGCTAGAAGTAAAAGGAGGAAGGGGCACAATCAGGGCTTGGTCTGGGTGGACTCCACTGCCCTGGGTCCTCCCATGCCATGCTGACACGACTCTTACCGCAGCGTCTTGGCATTGGGCACAGTCCCAGGCCGGTTGATGTCTAGGTCCCTGCGGCTGATGGAGGAGAAAGAGGGCCAGTGTGAGCCCATGGGCAGGTGGTGCCACTAATGCCACAGCACAAGAGTAAGAGCTCTGGGAAGCAGCACCCAGCACCACTGTCCTGGCACCTTGTGGATGGACGACCCCACAGCCATCTCTGCCATGACCTGAGCAGAGCCTGCACTGTGGAATGCAGCATCCAGAGTAGCAAGGCTCCCAACCCCCTGAGTGGAATGGACAGCATCTCCACCCCCTTCTCCAGGCCTGTGCCAGCACCCAGTGCAGGAGGAGACCACAGGATGTGCACCTGTGGCCATGGGCTCTGGAACACAGCAAGGCTCTGGCACAGGTGTCACCACTCCTGCATCTCTGGCCGGCACCGGCAGCCAGCCTTGCAACACTGCCTGCCTGTGCTGGAGGGTGAGAGCAGCACCCCACAGGGGTCAGGGTTCCCATGGTGCCCTCAGGGCCACCCACCAGCACTGTAGCCCCTCAGCCTGGCGCAGACAGGACTGCCCATGATGCTTACCTGTTGTACATGTTGAGGAAGAGCTGGAGATTGAACTGGTTCACCACACTGCCGACCTGCTGCCGATAACTCTGCACCAGCTCTGTGTTGTTCATCAGCTCTTCCTGTGCCAGCAGGGGATGGAGATCAGAGCAGGCACTGGTGGCTGCCGCTCAGCCACCCCTGCGCCCCCAGGCCTACCCACGCTGTGCTGGCCAGCAGGGCAGAGGGGGAGGATGCTGGCCAACGTGGCTAGGCACAGTGGTGCCGCAGGCAGCACAACCAGGCAGGATGTGAGCATGAGTCACACACCCATCCAAGCTAAGCCCTGGATCCGACAGGAGAGGTACAAGCAGGGCTTGACAAACTCCCTCCCTGGGCATAGAGCAGGTCCAGCAGCACTGTGGCACCCGGCAGGCTGGGAAAGGTGACCCAGATGGCATGCTGGGCAGGGGCCATCAGGATGCACAGCCCTTACCTGGCTGAAGAGGTGAGACAGGACAGTGTCCGGCAGTGTGCTGGTGAGGCCAGAGAGCTGTGGAGGGAGCACAGGGAGTTACAGCACTGCTGTGGCTGGCTCCTGCCCCAGGGAGCCACCAGCATCAGGAGGGGGTCAGGGCCCTGCCCACCTTGGCAGCTGCCCAGTCAATCCAGCCTTTGCCGTTGGGGTCAATGTTCATGAGGACCAATCCTTCAACCAGGTCAGGAAAGATAAGCTGCAGTGAGCAAGAAGGGTGATGCTCAGTGGGAAGGGGAGATGTGCGCAGGGCAGACCCCCACCAGCACCGCTGCCCACTGCACAGGCATTGCATAGGGCTGATGTGGCCCTGTCCTGGGAGTGATGGGAGACCTGTGGCAAGACTGCCCAACCACCATGGCCAAGGCACTGCTGTCCTGGCCCCTCAGTCCTTCCAGGAGCATGCCCAGGGTTGTCAGCTCATTCTCTTCCCCTTGCCCCAGGCTCACAGCAACTCAGGGCCAGCCCATCCCAGCCCCAGGCTCACCGCAAACTTGGCCAGCACGTAGGCTCCTGCCCCAACACCGATACCGATCACGTACTTGAACCTGGAAAGCAGAGGTGTGTATGGGGGGATGGTGGGCTTCAGCATGTGTTCCCCAGGGCCCCCCTCCACCTCCAGCATGGGGTACAAGAAGACATGCAGGGTGCCAACTTACAGGAATAACTCCCCCAGCTCCAAACCCTTGCCTCCTGCCCACCTCCCTGCCCAGTACCCTCAGCTGGCAGCTGTGGAGGAAAGACTGACTCACCCAAAATGCTGCACCACGCTGGGTAACATGGCAGCCAGCTGGTCCATGGATGGATATTGGTACCTGTGGCACAGGGAGGGCCAGGACAGTGGTTATGGGGCCCACACAGAGCAGGAAGGCTGGGACTGGGCAGCTGGGCTGCCTGAAGTGGCCATGGAAATGCCACCCACCCACAAGCTACCCCATTGCCCACCCTGGGCCAGTCAGTTGCCACTGGACTTTGACAAGGTTCAGTGAGACCTGCAGGCAGGGAACAACTGCCCAGGCAGTGACAACCCAGCAGGCAGGGAGGTGACATCCCGGCAGGCATAGTGAGTCCCCGAAGCTGGCACCTACCCCTGAGGGAACTGCGAGGCTCCTGCCTGCTGGCCCGGCGCATCCACATGGCACACCACAAAGTGCTTTGTGATCTCCTGCATGTCCTCGTAGTTGAAGAAGGTGTTGAAGCAAAGCTTGTCTGTCAAGGAGCAGGCAGGGATCAGAGACCAAATGCCCCATCACGGAGGCCTGGTGGGCCAGGGGAGCATGGAGAGAGATCACCTGCCCTCCCACTGCCCTTCAACTGGGAGGTGACATGCCATCTAAGCCCTCTTATCCCTTTCCCTCCAAGCTCCTTGTCCCACAGCAGAGACCATAGCCACTGTTAGTAAGGGCTGCATCCCTCACGGTGTTGGGAGGCATTGGGATGGATGGACACAGCCAGGAGGAAGAGGAGTTTGGGATAAGCCATGTCTGCTTGGAGGGATAGGACTGGGGGATGCAAGCCTGGAGCACCAGACCCAGACCACCTGCAGGACCACCCAGAAGGCAGAAGGATTAGCAGCCCGGGGTATTATCCACCCTATCCAAGATCCCCAGAAAGGGCTCAAGCAACCATGGGACTTGAGAAAGAGCTGCAAATCTCCCTGCTTGGAAACAGTCAAATAAACTGCTCCAGCACTGCTGTGGACAGGCCACCACCATTGCAGTGGGATACAGTCATTGCCAGGGCCTGGAGGGGTCCTGTCTCATGGCATTGGTGCCAGGACATCCCTCCCAAAATGTGGGGACAAGGCAGGTTGTAAGGTCCATCACAACCAACACGACACATCCCTAGACATGAAAGTGCTGCCGTGAAGATGAGGCAGCTCATGTAGCATGCCAGTGACTCAGCCTCAGCTGGAAGGGGAGATACTTCTCCCTGCTCACAGGGCACCAGGCATACAGGCTGGGCCAGGGGGCACAGCCCAGGGCAGGGATCTGGGGTGCAGGTCCAAGGCTGCAGGCTAACAGCACAGCATCCCCATATCCAGAGCCCCAGCTCGGGGTCCCTCCTTCTCTGCTATTTCCCAACTCCCCCAGCCCCCACTACGCCCTGCTGCCAGCTAGGCCCATGCTCTGAATACCAACATGCCAGTTTCTGTGATGGGGACTGACCCGGCATCCCCCATGTCTCATCTCTGCCTGTCATGGCTGGGTGGACAGCCAGCTCCAGGGTGGCCAAGCTCTCCTGGCTGTGCCTGGCTCAGACTTTAGGTTCAGCTGAGCATCCAAACCCTCATGGTGCTTTCAGATGCCTGGGGACACCTAATGCAGCCCGGGGACCCTCCATGGGAAGAGTGAAAGGAGCTGAGCCAGGGGCTTTGGCCAATGTCCTGGCACCCCTTGCAGTCCCAGGCTCTCCCCTGCCTGCCCCTGTGCCCCATGGCCCAGGGACGAGCACTCACGGTTGAGGCCCACATCATGGTATGTCAGGATGGCTGGACGATTCCCTTTGGGTGAGCCCCGGATGACCACATGCAGCAGCCCATAGGAGGTCTCAATGTCATGTTCCTGGGGGAAGAGAAGAGATAGGGCGACATCTGCATACCCCAAGACATCCTTTCCTGTCCCACTATCCCACCCCTCAGTGCTGCTCCCCTGAGCGGCTGGGTCCCATGGGAGCAGCCATCCTGGGACAACCCCCCAGCTCTGGGCATCTTGGTCACGGCAGAAGGCAGGACAAATCACCTACAAATGCTCCCAGCCTTCACTGACAGGGAAGGGAAGGGAAGGGAAGGGAAGGGAAGGGAAGGGAAGGGAAGGGAAGGGAAGGGAAGGGAAGGGAAGGG
>JAOXNO010000063.1:23731929-23751532 GCA_028565335.1 Limnodromus scolopaceus
TGAAGTGCCATGTCTACACGTTTCTTAAATCCCTCCAGGGATGGCGACTCCACCACCTCCCTGGGCAGGCTGTTCCACTGCCTGATCACCCTCTCAGGAAAGTAATTCTTCCTAATATCTAACCTAACCCTCCCCTGCCGCAACTTCAGACCATTTCCTCTGCTCCTGTCCTTATTCCCTTGGGAGAAGAGACCAACACCCATCCCTCTACACACTCCTTTCAGGTAGTTGTAGAGGGCAATGAGGTCTCCCCTCAGCCTCCTCTTCTGGACATTCTGTCCTAAAACACAAGGGATTTGTGCCTTGCCACAGGGCTAGCTGGAAAATCTGAAGAAGGTATGTTTCCCCCAAGGTGTGTGGAGCATTGCAAAGAGCTGCAGCTAAAGGGCTTTACAGAGCCCAACGGAAGGCGAGAGCCCACAGCGTGTCCTGCCAATCCAGATAGAAAGGATAGTAAGGCCGCTGGCACTGCTTGGCAGCCTGCCATGAGAAATAACTCTTCAAAAATAGAAGCATGCTAATCTCAGGAACCTGCTGGTATTGTCAATGACATTAATGAAGTGTTTCAAAAAACCAGAACAAATGCCTTGGCTTTTTGGGACTGTGCCGCCCCTTGTAACTTTCCACCAGAGCTGAGGAACGGCCCGGCAGTGGCAGTGCACTGCTCTCTGTACCACTCTGCTCTCCCGCATGCAGCCCCCCAAGAGCAACGGCGTGGGGTGGGCTCTGCTGGCTCCCACTGAGCCTGGCACCCACGCAGGATGCCCGGCCAGCCCTCCCGCCCGGGGAAGGAGAGGATCCCAGGAGCAATCTCCTCCATGAAGCAAAACCCATTAGGTATAACCAATGGAAATAGTGTCTGGGGGACGTGGAAGCTCGCTGTCTTCAAGCCTTGTCTCAAGCCCCCTCTGGGTTCTCTTTCACTCCCTGAGCACACTGTGTGCTGAGCGCATCTCACGCCGATGACAAAGTGGCACAGCCAACTGTCCATCTCCTCCTTGGCGGCTTTCTCACCACTTCCCTCCTTATGCAGCAATCAGTAATATTTTGTTTTCATTGCCTCTGCCAACGATGACAGCCATTCTTCTTGCACGCTCAAATCTAGGACAAGGTAGCACAACCTGAACTCCATTTTGAATCTAACTCGACTTGTGTTTTTGCCCGGCAGATATAACAGAAAGTCATTTAGACACCTAGTCTGATCTCACAGGCCAAATTGGGTTCTCACTACCTACATCTTAAAACGCTTACGGTAGGACCGACACAAAACAATGTCTTAAGGCCAGTGCCCCCTCTCCTGGCTGCTGCCAAGCACTGCATGCACAGGCCCTCCCAGGCCGTGGCCTTCCTGTGGTCATCTTTTCAAACTTGCCTAGGAACTGCTGGGAAAACCCAACATGTGCACTTCAGCCAGCAGCAAAGAGGTTAGTGCAGACTCTGGCAGAGAATGGTGACAGAGCAAGATGGTGTCTCTCAAATTGCATAACACCAGCAGGGGATAAAGCTCCACCCTGACCGTGT
The DNA here is from genome assembly GCA_028565335.1 of Limnodromus scolopaceus. Taxonomy (NCBI): domain Eukaryota; kingdom Metazoa; phylum Chordata; class Aves; order Charadriiformes; family Scolopacidae; genus Limnodromus; species Limnodromus scolopaceus. Next base: position 23,733,451 of record JAOXNO010000063.1, read on the forward strand.
ATCTAACGTAGGCCGAGATTACAGTATTGATTGAGCGGCGGGCACAATGTGAAGCTTCCAGCTTCACTGACCCTGATTAATTGCAGAAGTATCTTAGTGCTGAAGAGATCAGATTGATTTGTGCACACAGGGTCAGAGGACACGATAAACTAGATAAAAACTCAATACACTAGTAACATGTATGTTCAGCTCCAGCCCAGCCACAGTAAGTTGGCATCCTGTCCATAGCGACGTGCGCATGACATTAGCAGGTTCACACCACTCTCAAGGTCCTGCTGGTCCTGATCAGGAAGGATCGTGGTCTTAGAACTGCCCACTCGGCCACCCTCTGCAGGGCAAAGTGGCCGTTCAGGTAGGAGAAAGGGCACAGAGTGGGAAAAGCACTTACCTTACTCCTGTAAGTTATCAGGTATGTGGCAGTCTTGAAAAAGCTTAGCAGTAAGGGTTTCATGGGACTGATGAAGGAAACCAGAGCGATTTCTGAAAAGCTGAAATCTTTCAGCATTTATCAAGTAAGCATCTGAGCTCTGGTAGAGGCAGCAGAGCTAGGAAAATGTGGCTGGCAATATCTGCTGTAACAAAGACGCTGCCTAGAATCCAGAGGACAAAACACACTCTTAGTAAGGGAGCATTACCTTTGTTTGTCAGAAGAGGAACCTGAGGCAAGAACAGCTCTGAGCTGCCTCCTGCCAGGCAGAGGCAGCACTACATGAATAGCTAGTTTTTTAAATAAAACCACAAACTCCTGAGGCATATGCTGTGCTACCAGACAATGTGTTTCATAAAAAGCACATCCGGGGACAGAAGCAGCTCTGTGTAAAGAAAGGATTCACACTGTGCCTCTGCTGGTGACATCATATCTCTGTTAAGCAGCTGTGCAATTAAAACTCTGAATGAAGCTTTCGCAAGAGCTGGTCACTAAAAACCAGGTAGAAAATCAATGATCAAGATCAGAAAGGCTTGTGCTCTTACCTCAATTAGATGCCACTGTTTCTCTCAAAAATATTATGTGGAGTTACAGTAGTTCAGTTTTCCAAACATTTCTTGCTGCTGCTCCTGCTGGTTGCTGTTGGTCTGAATGACACCACCTATTGCTTTCAGGCTGGCAGAAGAAATCTACTGCTTCATTCTGCTGACCAAAAATAAGTCAATGCCAGAGGACAAACTAAGACATGGTTTAGAGCAAAGAAGACCAAGAAAGAAACATGAACGTTTTGTGAAAGGATAATTTAGATAGGTGAGAAAGTGTGTATGTGCTGGTTGCAAAGCTATTTGTAGTTAACTTGGGGTTAAGCCTCCACAGCCGCCTCACCTCCTTGAAAAAATACACAGAAGAGATAAACAAGAGGAGCTGAGAGTTTTACGAGAAGTAAAACTTAACTGAGGAAAACTTACCCCAGCAAAACTCAGGTGAGGAAAATTTTTCAGTTTCACTAACCATTCCAGCAGGAATTCACTGCTGGGAAGCTTGACTGTGTCTTCTGCTGTGTCGGTGAATGTGCAGCTCTTACTTTGTTCATCATACATTGCAGCCAGGCACGGCAGCAGACTACCTGGGAAGGCTGTGGGTTCTTCTGCAGAGGCAGCTTCTGAAGGCCTGGCTGGACAAACATCATCCTGAGATGGGTTAGATGGGGCTAATCACAGAGTACCTCAAATTGGAAGTGACCTTTAAGGATCATCAAGTCCAACGTCTTGCTTTATGGGAAGCATTGGGCCAAGTCAGCTCATACTTCTTTTCAAAAACAGGCCATTAAAACCCAAATAAATATTCTTATGTGAACGCATAACTAAGGAACACCTCCCAATTTGCCTGGTTTTATTTGATAGCAATGAAAACCATTGTGGTCATAAGTAAAATGTGTCTATGGACTGCTTTTTCAAAAACATCAGTAGTCCTCCAGTTCAAAAGCTGAGGGAAATGGAGAGAAATGACACTTGAGAGTCCTTTTCAAGACCTCTATTGTATAGTTCTGTGATGACAATTCATTGTGCCATTCTGAAAATACACAAGTTCAAACTTCTCTAACTTATAGCTTGCTGCGGTGCAATCATAAAGAACAGTCTGTGTTCATAAAAAGTACAGAGCACTCTTTTGTTGTATTTCTGGACAGAAAAAACCCCCAACACATTCCAGACAGCAAGGAAAAACCAACCAACCAAACAAAAAAATCAATCAACAGAATACCAAATCTACTAACCAGATGCTGTAATTTAAAGTTACAGGATCAGATTTTGTAAGGGTCTCATTGGTCTTTATTCCTAAACACTCAGGGTTACTAAAAATGACATCGCCTACTTACAAAAAGCCAGTGATATCAAAGACTACTTCAGGGACTTTTTCCTCCCCACTCTGAAAGTAGCTGCACAAAATGTTGGCAAATGAGCAACTGTCTGTTTGGGTTTTGCATTCAGCAGTACAGAAGAAAAGCGTTTTTACAAATATAGGGAAATGAGTTTGGATAGTCACCAAAATCAGTCCAGAAATTGATGAACTAGTGATTTTGGTTATAAACCAACTCTATCTCAAAGCCACCATCTCATTAAAATAATCCTTCCAATTCAAAAACGCTTTTCATCACAGATGGACTTAAACTTGCTTCTCTTGCAGCTGAAGCACTGAGCACAGCTTTGACATACTACACGAAGTCAGCGCTACAGCACTTGGAGCAGCAGGTACAAATACAGAGACAGACGATTTCCAGCCACCGCACTACAACAAAGTCAAGGTAACACATAATCACCTCCATCCATCTTGTGTTTTATAAAAATCAAATGTATAACACCATAGCTTATTGATTGGCTGGCAGTGTCTCCCCCTCAACTTGAGCAAACAGCTATTACCCATGTGGGCTAAGTCAGCCAGGAACAACTTCTACACTCGTGTGACTGCACAAACGTAGCTCCCAACCGTGTTTCCTGTAAGGGCAATGATTTAAGCAGGACTGCGTGATCTATCAGGCCACAGTTTTGTAAAGACTTGCACCTTCCAATCTATCACTAATTTTTTGCTGCAGGGCAATTAACAACAGACGTTTTACATTACAACTGCCTCCTTACAAAATATTTATTCAACATAAAAATCCAGAAATGGACAACAGACAAAAGCTTCATGAAAATGCATAGGCATTAATGTGCCATTAAGTCATTAAGTGCAGCAGCATTTCATCTTGCATGTACTTTAAATACTTTGTCAGGCACAGCTTCCCATCAGTCTCCTGCGGCAGGAGGCAGAAATGCCAAGGTGTTTGTGAAGCCAGCCCGCTGTCCTCTCTCACCTGGAGGTAGAGCTTACACTCCTCTGGCCAAGGAATGGCCACACCCGTTGTACTTGAGGTTTCCAGTTTGAAGTATCTGATATCCAGGTGCATCTGCAAGTCCAGTAACAACTGATCCAAGATTCGGATCTTGCCATCAGCTGCCAGTGATTCCCATAGAAGAGGAAGCACTCAGTATCATTACAATCTGGCTCATCCACTTAGGTACTCTGCAAGGTCCACCTTCTACAGATGCTTAGAGGCATCCATAAGACATCTAATGCTTGCTTCCAAAGTATCACCGTCCTGATGACTGTGGGAAGTCTTACAGAGATAATAATCTGTTTTCTATACCCAATCCAATGGGTCTTCAGATAATCTAGATTTAAAGGCACCCACACAGGATGATAATCACTGGGCTGTTTAGCAAGTTTCAACTCCAGTATGGCATTTACTAGGATCAATTTGCTAGGATTGTTTAGATGCTCAGAAGGAAGGAAACTCAGTTCATTTGCTCTGTCCCTTCTACTAACCAAACTTAGCAATCAGAATTTCTCATAAGAAAATAGATGGCTCAAAGATTGATAATAGAGGAGAGTTTCTATTAATGTTGCTGCTTCTGATCTGGTTTGGACTAACTCTTTGTTACCTTATGTTGCCTCCTCTGTAAGGAGCATCATAGAGATACATCACCCAAAAGCCACTCACATCAAACAAAAATGTTCTCCACCCTGTGCAGCATCAAGCCCACAAGGATGAGGTGCCTTGTGAGACCTGCACAGCCACTTCGCTTGCTACATGGGTTAAGGAGGGATTTTTCTCTGGGGGACTAACACTGCGTACACAAGTCAGCAAAGAAAAACATTCCTGCCTCACACAGAATACCTGTTCCACCTCAATGTAAAAGCATTGGGAAAAATTCAATGCAGTTTGTACCACATTTTTTTCCACATCATTGGGGCCCTCCAAGGAACGGGAAACCTGGAAGCAGCTGTTCCCAGGAGGTTGGAGTGGGAAGGAAAAGATGAAACACTTAGAATTACACTTTTTTCCACACAGATCTGGTATGGTAAATATCAACTTGGAAGATAAAGAATAATAAATATTAACTACCCTTTTAGAAAATCCTCTCATATCCTTTCAGCCATCTAGCAAACACTTTAACTGCAAATCCTCAGGAGTGGTATGAGTAAGCTGTAAAGCTATCCAGTGATGTGATGCAATCTATTTTTCATACCCTTGCCATCTGCCTTTAAAATTTGCACTAATCTAATCTGAAGATGTTATAGAGAAGAATTCCCATTAATGAACGGGGAGCCTGTCCTTCCCCTAAGCTGATTCATCTTCTTCTGTGACAGACAGACTGTAAATCTCTCGGTGTCCCCCGCTGTAGCTGCACGTTCTTTAGGCTTTTTAACCATCCATATCTGTGAACTTTCTTTTCCCATAGTTCTGGACCAGACTTGACGCTGTGATTTGAGAAGCCTGTCCCTTTTCCCAGCACTGGAAGTCATTCAGCCCTTTCTGGCCAGCTCGAAATAAGGCTCGTTCCAATTCATCCAGCCGAGCCACCAGCGCTGATGTGTCTTCATTATAAGCATTCTGAGAGGAGTCCATGATACGACGAAAACGGCTAATAAATGTCTAAAGAAAATAAGCAGAATTACTGACAGGTAACACAGGGGCTGCTTCAGCTCAAATGCTAGAGGTCTGAGCTTTCAAGACCAAAAAACCTAAGGCGTAGGCTCTAGTTCACAACTAGCCCCAAGTCTGCAAACAGCATAGCACCTCTTAACCTTGGACACAAAGACAAACCGTTTCCCGTCTGAGCTGGGGGAGCAAGTGCCTGATACGCTGGATGGGAAGCAAGCACAGGGTTCGATTTTGCCCACTTCCTAGTGACAAGCTTGAGCAGGCCGCAGCGTGTAACAATTACAAAGTATTCCATCTCACTTCATGAGCAATCACTGCCTTAGAGTGGGTGGAATGAATCCCATGCCACAGCAGCTGCTGCAGGGACACGCAAGCTGCAACTCGTGAATGGCCTGGAGGTTAAGCCAAACTGCCAATGTAAAGCATTCAGTATGCTAACAATTCATCATGAGAAAAGTCAAAAAACCAAAACTAGAACTAATAAATAGCATTTTAAAAAGCTAAGCAATGAGACATATTTAAGAATTTTTATCTCCCTCCTCTTTGCTTTTGGGAATTAAAAAAAAAAAAAAGGTCAAAACTCTTTGAAAACTCTTCTTTGTTGTTTCAGTAGCTGATTAGCTGATTTTAGAATCATCAGAACTGCAGTATTTTAGAGATTTACTTATAGAATAAATATATTATAAATTAATCATTTTGGCTTTGTCACCAAATAGTTATACTTCACATTTATAGTTCCCGAGTATCTGGGAGACCTTTTTTTTTGGTGTTTCATTTAAGTCAGCAAAACTCGCCTTTTGTTTGCTTCTCATACAGAGAAGGCATACCTTGTGTGCTTTGACTTTTCTGTCAACAAGTGATGTGTACTAATCTGGCTTTTTTCCTAAGATGTCCATTAGCAGAAAGAGAAAAGACAAGGAAAGGTGTGGTCACCTCCTCCACGAAGAAAGCAAGCGTTTAGTGGACAACTCCAAGAAAGCAGCAGTGTTTAAAGCCTCTCTGTAACAGCCTTTATTTAAAGAAGAGGGACGGAAGGAGGGAGCAAAAACAACCAAAACCCAAAAGCAGTCATCCCAGACTACTTAGACAACTGGCTGAAGAAATCTCAGCACTGTTAGTGGTTATCTTCAAAAGCTCAAGGAGCACCCAAATCCAAAAACTGGCACAGATAGTATCTGTCTTTTAAAAGAGAAAGGGAAGATAGAGAGGGAAGAAGGAAGAGCCAGGGAATTATAAATCCATCAGTACCAATTCCTGGAAACATACCGGAACAAATAAACTATACATAAACTTCTGCAAGAAAACATAGAAGAGTAAGAGCCAACATGGACTTGCCAAGAACAAACCTTGAGAGACCAGCCTAGTTTCCGACTGAGGCAGGATGCTAGGCCTTACAATGGGAGAAAAAGCAGCAGATCTGTATCTGTCACGGGGCATTCCTGCAAGATTTAGCTAAACCACCCATAGGTGGTTGGTAAAGACAACTACCTGTCTTTACCCTTCCTGTCAGGAGGATGGAACATATTGAGTGGAGTTCAGCAGGGGTCTATCTGAAAGCGAGTACTGTTTGATATATTAATTAATAAGCTTACTAAAGGAAAAGAAATTATGCTTATTAAATTAGCAAACAACATGCAAGAGAAGGAGGAATGGCTGCAAGTATGTTGGGGAGCAGAACTTCTAATTCATAATGATCCTGATAAATTAGAAAGATGATGTGAAAACAATAGGATGAAATTCAGCTGGGACTAATGTAAGTTTTTACATTAAGGCAGAAATAGGGAACTGTACGAATGCAGGAAGAGGAACAATTGTCTGCATATGCAATCTGTACCATCTTGGGGACTGCAAAACAAGATGCTGCACCACACTGAGCAAAGAGCATCATGGCCTACAAAATTCACAAAATAATCTTTCTGTTTTCATCAGCTCAATCCTGAGCAGGAAGCTGCATGCTGTTCAGGGCACTGCATGTCACAGTAGACACAGATCAACTGGAAAGATAGCAGCAGTGCACAGTAAGGACAATGAGAGGTTAGAAAGCATGACCCACATAGAGATACCAAACAAACTGGGACTGCTGCAGGAAGGAAGAGAATAATCTGTCCTCACCGTTTACTTTGTATGAGGCAAACAGAACAGAGCTTGTATTCTTGTGAAGGAGCTTTAGTTTAGTCATTAGAGGAAACCTTCTAAGATCAGGATAGTGAACCACTGAAACAGACTGCCCAGAGCAGTGTTAAGTCTCATCGTTACAGAGCTTTAAATACAGGGTAGAAAACGGGAAGTAACAGAGGGTGAATTAATTATGCCTTGAAGCACGGGCATGATTAAATAATCTAGTCCTGTTTTACAGAATCTTACAAAATTTAGAAATATTTACAGTGTGGAAACTCCAAGCTAAAATTACACTCCTGGATGCATACTAGAGGCTTCCACCCCTAGACTGTGCAGTCGCCAATAAGATCCTACAGCCTGATCTAGAAATCCATAATCAATACAGAAGTCATTTGGATTAAAACAGGTTATTTTCCCCAAAGACTGCTGAGCAGAACAGAAGGAAGGATGGAAAAATGTAAAACCAAATTTCAAGGTTTAGTTCTGATACTTGCCTGCAGGATAGTCTGAGCTATCTCAGGATTCTCTGGATTGTCAAAATTCAGGAGCTGGGAGCCAAATCCATAGTAGTATGGCCCCATTTTATGTAGATCAACCACATTGGCATCGGCACTGAACACTGTCCTCCAGGCTTCCTTGTAAATCTTTGGCAGTTCCACAGAAATTATTCTTCTTTTGCTGTCATGCAGACCTTTAGCAAGCCACAGAGGTATCTCCAGCTTTGATCCCTGCACAAATGAGAAAAAACAGAATTTGTTCTCACCATGAAAACAGGCATAAAGCAACCCCCAATACAGTAAACTTTATTAATGAAGATCCAGTACCACAAAAATTCAATTTTGTTTTCAGAACAGTCTACTGTAGTTGTAATATCAACCAGACTCACTTTAGAGGCATTCATTACTACTGCAAGCTCTGAAACTGTTTATGATCCAACTGTATGATCTAATAATTGTCAGATTATTAAACACCAGAATAAAAAAAAAAAAAAAGCCATGCAAAATGCATGCAATAAAAATAATCTCTAAAAAAGTAGCCAGAAGCGTAAGTCTCAGTGCCGTGACCCCAGGAGCAGGGTGCCACCGGCCCCAGGCCCCGGCTCCCTCGGGAAGGGACGCTGTTATAGCTCCCAGCGCCCGCGGGCCGCCCCGTGCGGTGCCTGCTGGGAGTTGTAGTTTTCATCCCTCTCCCCCGCCCTTTACCTCAGGGACGGAGTCCCCGGTGCCGGCCCCCCGGCCTAGCGCGAAGGCAAGGCGCGGCAGGGCGCTCTCGGCGCGGCCCGGCAGCTTCTCCTGGGACATCAGGATGTCGTCCAGCGACAGAAAGTTCTCCTCCAGGCCCAGCCCGGGGTCCACAGGGAAATACGCCTCGGACATGGTTGGGCGAGCGGGCACCGCAGCTGCTCCAGCTCTGCGGCGCTCCCGCGCAGCCGCTCCGGCCCCTCCCGCCGGCGCGCATGCGCCGTGGCGCAGTCCGGTGCCTTGCGGCGGGCAGGGGTAGGCTGGCTGCCCGGCGGGGACAGCCCAGCCCAGCCGTGCCGTCGGGGCGATCCCTCGCCGGCTGCACCGGCACTGTGGCGGGTGGCTCCTGCTCCCGAGGTGTCCTCAGCCGCGACGTCCCCGCCACCGGCGGCCCCAGGGCCCAGGCGGGCGCACGGGGAGGCCAGGCCAGGCCTCAGGCCTCGGCAGCGAGCAGCAGAGCCCCTGGCCTGGCGCGGCCTTATCCTGCGTGTCCGGCGAGGCCTCCGTTTAGCCCGCCGGCAGGTGTCCACTGCCAACAGCTTCTGTAGAAGGGGCCAGCTGTGGCGACGGCTCCAGCTTTCAGACTGGGCCCTGAGCAGTTCCTTGCAGCTGCCAGACTCGGCCTTGCAGGCAGCCCTCTGCAAATGGGCTATCTCGAAGTTGTCTCTCCTTGAAATACAGGCACCAGGCTGAACTCGCAGCAGGGCTCCCTGACAGCAGCGTGCCCAGGTTGTGGCTGGGTGAAAAAGTCCCTGTCACTCAGCAGGACCTCTAGGGAGAGCAGCAGTGACAGCCGCTGCAACGTCTGGCCCCTCAGAGGCTGTTCTGTCCAGTCGGAGGGATTGCCCTGCAGCTTGTATACATTTGCTTGAACCTACCAGGTAGCTGTATGGAAAGCCAGGCGAGTGCTACTGGTGTGGTTTGTTGTCCCTGTGCTTCTTTTTGGCAATTAAGGACATCATCTTGCAGCATGCATCAGACTGACAGATGAGGCTGTGATGAGTAGGCAGAAGTCAGTATTAATGAGGTATGCATACCATGGATTTCAAAGTGAGGCTACATCCCAAAGTAATTTATTTTAGGGCTATAAAATAAGTAATGAAGTAATATTTTGATGGCAGAATCAAAAAGCCTGCACTAAATTCTGCGTTTGATTGTATAAGCATAAGATCAGTGATTACCCCCATGTTTACCTGAATTTTATTTCATATTAGAACTTGAGCTTGTGCTTCTTTTTTTGCTTATTGTTTTGTGGTTTCAAAATTAGTTCATTTTTCATCACCTTAGCTTTGTTGCTATTCCCTAAGCTGTATATGCTGAAAACAGTACTCCTTCTATATACGGTGATCTATAAAATAACATTTAAATAATCGAGTAAATATTTCTGTCTTTATTCTGTTAAGGAAAAAAAACAAACAATTGAGCAGGACTGAAACTCAGAGACTGGACAATGACTCTGAAAAATAACGATGGAGTTATTTATAGAGGATTTGATGATTTGTTTAATGACATTTTCAGTCCATGACTAAGACATGAGCCAATGCCTCTTCAATTACATTTTAATTCTTACAACCTCAGCATTCTTCATGCTGCTGTTTGCTTAAACTGGATCCATTGTGATTTGATACTGGTTTGTCTTCATTAATTAGCATGCTGGTACTTTATTATCTTGATCAAAGTGAAACCCATGCCAAAATAATAAAATTTGCACCAGTTTATTGAATCTTGTGCTATTTTATTTCATACTAAGAAAAATAAAGCACAGGCAGTGGAGACTGAGACCTTAGGATGATGTACTTCTGTCATGCATCCCTTAGCTATCATGGCAGTGTATGCTGTAAAAATCCAGCCAACAAAGAAATGGCATGCTTTTGTGAACTGTGGTGTGCTGGATTTGTGAAAATCTAAGTGCCGTTAACGAAATATTTTGGATTTTGTATTTTTGATACAAAAGTATCAAAAATCGAGGCCCAGAAGCAGAAGAAATGTATGCACGTGTGCTTGTCAGTGTGACAACCGCACACTGCTGATTTTGGAATGTCCCCTTTTCCCATTAGACAGGTATGTTAAATCCTGACAGGAGCTGTAAGGGAAATGCATGCTCCTGAAAAGAGATTTAATGTAAAAGGTCATTTCTTGTAAGATGCTGAATTTTTATCTGTGGTACAGAAAATAGACATTATGTTAGAGTTAGCAATGTTAACTATTGTCCCGTGTTTGTTTTGTGGGTTTTTAATGAGAAATGAAGTCTTTCTGTTTGGAAAAGAAATCAGTCTATCTGTGCATATATTCCAAATAGCTTACAGAGCAATTTCCAAAAGCTCTTTCTAAAGGGCAGTTCTGATAAAATTACAATTTGCTGAATTGGATTAGTAAAAATATTCCCTGCTTAATCGGATTTAGGAAACAAATCCGTATACTAAGTATGAAAGCTCGCACTGTGAGCGAGAAGAGAGAACTATGCAAATGGAATATGCTCTTTTTCTAGGGTGCAGAAGTAAGACATCTGGAAAAGGAAAAAAGCAAAGCTCTGTGTCCCAATGTGCCTCAGCCTGGAGCATGTAATACTGAAATAAGCACAGAGATGTGGAAAGCCTAAGGTACTAGGCAAAGTTGAAAGAGCACAGAGGGAAAGATGTTTACACTTACTGTAAAATCAGCTGAAGAATTGTTCTTTTTCAAAAATTTTAAAGAATGATGGGTTTGGTAGCCAAAATTATCACCTCTTTTTGTAGTATGTTTGTCTTCTCATCCTGAGAAAGGTACTAGGCAGGTTCTTCTTCTTGAATATTTGTGTTTGAATCTTGGTATAAAAATATGCATAATGAGCCCAGAATCCTAAACCATGTTATATTTTCATAAATATGATTTTGAGACCTTCCTGAAAGAAAAGGAATGTCCTGTGTCATAACTGAGCCTACTTGGAAGCTTTGTAAACTGGAGACTTCATTCTCCTGCATTTGGGTAAAGTCAAAACTCTTTATGTCACATGGAGCTACACTGGCAGAAGCAGTCTGAGAGGGAAATTAGACTGTAGGTTTACAGAGACAAAGAATAACAGAATCCCTCAATAACCAGAGTAATGAAAGGAGCAAAAGTATGTGAGAAGAAGAAAGGAAAAGAGATGCTGAGAGAAGGTGGTGGTGGAGCAAAAGAGGCAGGAGGTAATGGCATTTACCAAAAACTGAGTTATGTCAGAGCAAAATATTACAGAAGTAAGTTTGAGCTGTGATGAGTAAAAGCCAAGTTACTCCCAGGTACAGTAGATAAATTGAGAGGATTGCAAAGGATGGGAAGGAATAAAAGCTTAGAAATCAAGGGACAGCTGTTACATCCCATCTCTGTACTTCTTAAAGCTTGAATACCACAAAATTCAGCCAATTCGGTATCTCGGATAAATTCAGGGAAGCAAAATTATGTTACCTGCTTCTTCTGGGGGCCTCTATTTCATCACAGCAGGCTGATGTCTATGTGTATTGCACAGTTGCTGAAATGTGTCATAACAGCATATGTATGTGATGTTATGACAGAGTCAGCTGATACTGCCATCATGGGTAATTTAAATAACATTAAATACATAGAGTAAGACAACTGAAAAAGCTGCAGGATGTTGATGGGAGCAGGAAGTACTGCACCCTTTGACCTCTCCTTACCTTACTTTTTAAGGTCAAAGTGAGAGAGGAATCACCATTTTCTATATATTTGACTAAACCACAGCACAGACTAAGGTTGATACTGAGCTTTGTCCCCTCTTACGCAGAATATCAGTTACTATATAGGATTATAGTATAACTTGCTTTTCTTATTTGTGTTTCTTATCAATCAGAAATGCTGGTAGGGTTTTTTGCTGTCTTAAGATCCCTAGATGAGAAAACTGACTTCAGTGGAGGCAGAATCTCACTGTCTAAACCTGAACAAAGGATCCTGAGTGCACGAGTGAAACTCAGGCATGTGGTGTGCACACTTGTGACAGTGAGCGTTCTGTTCTGTGGTATCCAGCTGATAGAAGGCGACACGCTCTAGCACATATCCTTCGCCCACATCCCTGAGCTTTCTGGTGCTTCTTAGATCATTCCTTTCCCTCCTGGAACTTTCACTCAACAAATTTGCATTTCTTAATCAGTTAACTTGCCTGCAGCAGTGGGAGTTGTTATTTGCAAGCAGTGCCATACTGTATCTTTGATATAAGTGTTTGCAAACCCCTTTGTTGTGCAAATACGGGCGTATAACTCAAGTAAGCCAACTGGCTTCAGTAGGATTATCATAAGAGAGTTAAGTGCTATGTCATATGAATAAATACTGCTCTCCAAGAGACAGATTCCACAGTCCAGTACAATTATTTTTTGAAGGAAAAGGGATAGCAGCACAAGTCAGTGGTTAAACCAAGGAGGTAATCACTTTCCTGTTCAGTGCATCTGCAAATGTGAGAGATTCAGAAACAGTATTAACGAAACACCATATTCGTATTTACATCTCAAAGTATCATTCCTTTCCACATGGGGGAAGTGAGGAAGAATTGTGTCCCATTTTGCAGAGAGGAGAACAGCCACAGAAGAAGCGAAGGGATTTAGGGTAACCAAGCATCCTATGGGAGGGGTCTTCTGGCTTCTAGCCAGGGGTCTCTTTGCCAGAAAGCAGCCATGTCAGCAGGGACTCCGGCCAGCTTGTAGAATGAATTTCAAAACCTTTTAAGCATCTACTGAAAAGGAGTATTGAAGTGATAAGATAAATCAGATGCTGTGGCTGGTGTTGCAAACAGCATTTTTGACAACCACAGTGAAAACAGAAGCATTTCTAGAACTCTTCAATATTTTTTTCTGTTGTGGTTAAGGCTGTGGTAATTGCTGATTACTGCACACAATTGTGTATCTGCAGTAAATACAAAAGGTGTGAGATTTCTCAAACTTTTGGTGTCTCAGGGCTCCTGTGATGATGTGAGTAGAAAACTCACATGTATTTTTATTCTAGTCACAGAAATGTGAAATTTCCATTCAAGAAAAATACTGTGTTCATTTTTGAGAGGGAGACCCTTTCCTACTCACAAAGTACTTGAGCTTCTGAGCAAAACAATGAATTCTTTCCATAGTATAAAATATTAAATATCAGCAATTTCCTTTTTCTTATGTCTCACCATTTACAGTAAATTTCCTAGGGAGATGTTGTAAATGATGCTCTTCCGATTACATTGCATGCACTCCAGCTCCATTCAGCAAAAGGCTGCTCGATGCCCAGAGACAAAAAGCATCTAATGAATCAATCTTTGTGCGCAGAAGAAAGCATTTGTTTCTAAGACGTTACATAAAAACTAGGAACTGATGACCTGTTTGCAAGGAAGATACAGGAATGGGGTCCTATATGAGCCTAAATGATGTTGGCCTTTTTATCTGAGCTATCCAGTATAGCTATCCAGCTATTTCCAGTAAAAGGAAGCTAAAATTTGCAAATTTTACCCTTGTAAAGAAAAGAAAAGATTATTCTTTGTCTTTCAGACTCAAATAAGCAATTTTAATATCTGACTACAGATATTTTTAATATTTTTCTCTTTATATCCTGATAATCTTTTTCTTCATTCTAGGTTCTCACTCTTATTCACGTTAGTCTGGAAAGTTTTATTGAGTTACTGAAAAAAAAGGCAACATTACTTATTTCTCAAAATCTAGAATAAGAGCTTGAATTCTGAATTGCAGGGAGAGCAGGATTGTATCAACTTGATTACGTGTAAGTTACCAATTAATGGTTAACTAATAGTTTGGTAAGTTACCAAAATATGAAAGCTACTGATTCTTTCACTGCCTCCATTCATACTTCTTGTATCTAGCTTTCCCCCCGCCTTTATCTGCCATGTTGTCAATCCCAGTGACCTGGAATCAATCGGTGAAGAGGATGGCAGTCATGTCATGTTTTCAACTGCCGGTGCACTTTGAACGATGGTTTCAATGTTACCAGCATTACTCCAGCCCTTCATACCCCAGGGCAGAATGCTGATATTCTAGGAGTCTTGGCAACAGAATATCCATTTGTTTTGTCAGCATGGGAATGCTCCTTCTGGCCCATGGCTTGCTGTCTGCGGCCAGCACAATCTCTGAATACTGTAAAAATGATTACCTCTTGGCTTCTGCTTTTCATTTCTGACCTGTAGATATCTCTTCAGGCTGTCTGACGTTTTTGAGGCATGCTAGAATAGGAAAAGATCCAAACTGTTTTTACTCTGATCATATATGGGAAATGCAATCTAACAGCCCCTGCTGGAGCATGCCGCATCATGTCAAGAAGTCAAGAATCTTGTTCATAGCTTGTGAAAAGTTTTTTCTCATCCCTCAATGTAAAAAATGTTATAGAAATGTCACATTACACTGAATACGTTTTGAGAATTTGGGTAATATAATGTGATTATAGTCAGAATTAGCACGACAAAAATTCTATGTCTCCCATTGGGAAAGACTATTAGTATAATAACAACTAGGAAATCCACGAGGAGCAGAGCAAATCCAGAGTTTCTTGCTTGCATTCCTGGCATCTTTGGGAGACAGAGAGGATCTACTGTGACTGGGAGGAAACCACCCAAGAGGTGGGCTGGTAGCAGCATTTTCTGAGCTGATGAAAGGAGGCCTGGGGGGTCCTACAGGATCCACCCTCTCCACCCACTGTCACTTGCCAGACCAGGCGAGTGGTCCCAGGTGGTGGGAGCTTGTGAAGTGTGTGGGGAGAGTTTGAGATATTAACCCTTGGAGTCAAAGGATTAAGGGCATGATGCGGTTCATCTTGAACAACCCATCTGGAAGAAGTACAGTGATTCAAGGTGTGGGGGAGTGCAGAGAAGGGACAAGACAGGCAGCTTCCATCTTCTGACAGCTGAGTGGCTCTGTAGTTCTGAGAACATCCTGTCACAGCGTATCCTCAAGTCTGGCAGCTTTTCTCTTTCAGGCATGGGCTGCTCTTTTATCCTATAAAGTTTATCTTGGTTTTCATGAAACACCCCTGTAAGCAGCCAGCGAGATACCTCATTGCTGGTAAGTCAGCAGTGTGCAAGTGTCATCAGCTAAATATCCAGGAATGTTATATTCAAAAGTGAGAAAACCCTATGAGGTATTTTATAAGCAAATGTATTTTCTCTGGACTTTGTGGCCTGTACTCAGTGGCAGGCTATATCGCACAAACCCAGATGTGGATTTTTGGCATGGTTTTAACCTCTTCTAGGGGAGATTGCCCATCTTTTGATTTTCTCATTTTCTTATAATCCTGTATTTACAAGCAGAGCTAGTAAAATAACAGAAAAGCACATTCAGTGGGGAAGGTTTGGCAAACCCAGAGTAATCTCATTGAGATGAGTGATAGTTCAAAAATCTATCTCCTTGCAGAATTTCAGGGCCAAGTATCTCCATGGCGTAAATAGATGTAAATCCACTACAGAAAGTGCAGTTCTATCTGTTCACCAATGATGATTTTCTTCTTTTTTTTTGTCAATAGCACCTTTCAATATTGCAATTACCAGTCCTTAAAGAGATTGAAACCTTTTTTGGTTGGTGCTTCAATGCAAATACATTGCTTTTCTTCTCTTTTGACTAATAGTCTCCATCCTGGAGCCTCTGAGTGCATTAAGTAATATGTAGTCTGCATTTTAGCCTTTCCCTTACATCCTTTCTGAGACTGGTATGCAGTACAGAGTTGTTTCTCTGCTTCATTTCTAAATGTTCACAGTTCTATGGCTTTCTAGTAGAGATGTCAGACTGGATGATAGTCATTTTTACTTCAGGTGAAACATGATGGGATTTGTGGTTCCTAACAAGCTCATCCCACAGAGCAAGGCTCAGCTCTGCAACAGTTATTAGATGCCTAACTCTGTTAGGAGGTGATTATCAATGGGACATGAGGTACCAAAGAGGGACTTCACAGCTCTAGCTCTGTAGCAATGCCTTATTGGTTTCCTGTATGGATGAGCTTTGTTCACATGATGGAAAATTTTGTTCCAAACAGAACCAAATAAAGGAGATAAAAATCTCAACCAGGTGAGACCTGCTAGTGTGTCTCAGCAGAGACAGTTTGGGCCAATGTCAGAATTGCTGGTGAACTGGGATGCACCTGGGAACTTCTTGATGCACACAGCAGTTTGTTGCCTCTTTTCCACAAAGGTGGCAACACAGAGATGGTTGGTTGGCAATATCTGAAGTGTTAGTGATGTGAAATGCATGAGTCAGATCTTGAAGATAAAAGTCTGATGCAATTGCTTAAAATTCCAGTAGGTTGTTCATTGCACCCTTTGCATTCAAACTTACTGTGGCTTTAAACATTAGGAATAATTTTAATACGAAGCATTGTACTGGATCTTGCTGGGATGGAGTTAACTCTCTTCATAGTAGCCTATATCATGCTCTGCTTTGCATTTGTGGCTAAAGCAGTGTTGCTAACACACCAGAGTTTTGGCTACTGCTGAATGGTGCTTGCACAGCAGCAGGGCTTTCTCTGCTGCCTCCTTCACTGAGTAGGCTGGGCAAGAGATAGGGAAGGGACACAGCTGGAACAGCTGGCCAAAGGGATATGCCACAGCATATGATAATTGTGCTCAGCAATAGAAGCTCAGGGAAAGGAGGCAGAAGGGGGTACATTTGTACTCATGGTGTCTGTCTTCTCAAGCAATGGTTCCGTGTGCTGAGACCCTGCTTCCCAGGCAGTGTCTGGACATCTGCCTGCCAATGGGGAGTAGTGAATGAATTCCTCATTTTGCTTTTGCTTTCCCTATTAAACTCGATCCATGCGTCTTTTCAGCTTCCTTCTATTTTCTCCCCATCCTGCAGGAGAGGGGAGTGAGCAAGAGGCTGGCTGGGTGTTTGGCTGCTGGCTGAGTTCAACCCATGACAAGCACTAGAAAATAGACACTTAGCTCCTGTTCCTCATAAACATTGCTCATCTTGTTCCCCTGCATGAGGTTACATTTTTCTTGCAGAATGTTCCT
The DNA here is from genome assembly GCA_028565335.1 of Limnodromus scolopaceus. Taxonomy (NCBI): domain Eukaryota; kingdom Metazoa; phylum Chordata; class Aves; order Charadriiformes; family Scolopacidae; genus Limnodromus; species Limnodromus scolopaceus. The sequence goes on from JAOXNO010000063.1 coordinate 23,750,670, forward strand.
CTACTTTTAAATACTTCCTTGCATTCAGTTCCCTTCTGAATAATTAGTTGAGGAGGCAAAGGCATAATCACAGTTTGGTCTGACTGTTCACTCCAAAACAGTTAGCTATTTCTACAAAGCTGATTGGGAATGACACCCTTAAAAACAGTGGATTTAAATTAGCATTTAGGTTTCAGAGTTAATGTCTCATGGGAACCCAGCCTCCTGAGATGTCAGAGAGATGGTATTGATTCCCTTCCCTAATTCAACAGGCTGGTGCCAAAAGGCTTGAGGAGCCACTCCTGGACTACACAAGACAACTCTACAGGAGCAGTTTAAAACCATAGACTCATATAGAATCTCTGCCCAGCTTTTTCATCTGATGCCATTGCAAGCTACCTTATCCACAGAAGGTTCCTTACGAGAGAGGTCTGACTTCCCCGGGGAGGATGGTTTAGCCGCTGGCCGTGAATATGCTTTGCCTTATTTGCAGTCTCACCATTTCATTTTGTCAGTTCTAGGTAACTTCTTTCAAGCTCATGGGCTCAGAAGCTTTAGGTTCATAAATGCAGCTCCTGACTTAGCAGCAGCCTGATTGATGATCCCCAAAGAAGTTTTCGTTTGCCATTGCGGCCAGCAAGTTCAGCCTGGTCCAGTCTCTGAGCGTAGATACCAACGGTGTCTCCACATCAGTGTATAATACAGCTATTTCTTGATGTTTTATTATTTCCTTCTTTTCAGCTTCTCTTTTCCTTGGGCTTCCTGCAGTTTTTATACAAAGGTATTTAATAAAAGATGGTGTCCTGAGTTGAGAGACACAGGACTAACTTTTCTTCTAATGCTGGGGAAAATTGCACTTTTAGAAGACTCTGGTGTCTGAATTT
>JAOXNO010000063.1:23773232-23786974 GCA_028565335.1 Limnodromus scolopaceus
TGACATCCTGGTCCCTAAACTGGAGAGACATGGGTTTGATGGATGGACCACTTGGTGGATAAGGAACTGCCAGGATGATCACACTCAAAGGGTTGTGGTCAATGGCTCAATGTCCAAGTAGCGGCCAGTGACAAGTGGTGTTCCTCAAGGGTGACTACTGGGACAAGTGCTGTTTAACATCTTTATTGGAGGCATGGAGAGCGGGATAGAGTGCACCCTCAACAAGTGTGCTGATGACACCAAGCTGTGTGGCATGGTTGACACACTGAAGGGAAGGGATGCCATCCAGAGGGACCTGGACAGGCTGGAGAGGTGGGCCCATGCCAACCTCATGAAGTCCAACCAGACCAAGTGCAAGGTCCTGCACTTGGGTCATGGCAATCCCAGGCACAAATCCAGGCTGGGCGAAGAATGGCTAGAGAGCAGCCCTGAGGAGAAGGACTTGGGAGTGTTGGTGGACGAGAAGCTCAACATGCCCCAGCAATGTGCGCTCGCAGACCAGAAAGCCAACCGCATCCTGTGCTGCATCAAAAGAAATGTGGCCAGCAGGTCACAGGAGGTGATTCTACCCCTCTGCTCCACTCTGACGAGACCCCACCTGGAGTCACCCACTGTGTCCAGCTCTGAAGTCCTCAGTACAGGAAGAACATGGACCATTTGGAAAGAGTCCAGTGGAGGGCCACAAAGATGATCGGAGGGCTGGAGCACCTCTCCTGTGAAGGCAGGCTGAGAGAGTTGGGGTTGTTCAGCCTGGAGAAGAGAAGGCTCGAGGGTGACCTTGTAGTGGCCTTCCAGTACCTAAAGGGGGCTACAGGAGAGATGGGCAGGGACTTTTTTTAAGGGAGTGGAGCCATAGGATGAGGAGTAATGACTTTAAACTGAAAGAGGGGAGATTAGATATTAGGAAGAAATTCTTTGCTGTGAGGCTGGTGGAGCACTGGCCCAGGTTGCCCAGAGAAGCTGTGGCTGACCACAGCCTGCCTGGAGGGGTTCAAGGCCAGGCTGGATGGGGCTTTAAACAACCTGGTCTGGTGGGAGGTGTCCCTGCCCAGGGCAGGGGGATTGGAACTCAGTGGTCTTTAAGGTCCCTTCCAACCCAAACCATTCTATGATTCTATGAAATCTGAGCTAGCAAGGTGGGTTTATCCTGGATCTTGGCACCATTGTTATAATGTTCAACAAAGGCTTCCTCTGACACTTCCTCTTCTGCCATTGCTTTCTTAATACCTTCCCTCTCTTTTTATTTGCAGTCCTCTGTTCTTATTGGGAAGGGGGGATTTCATGTTGGACAGGACTCGAAAGTATTTTAAGGGTCACCTGGCTCCAGTGTCCTTCAAAAGGTATTGAGCCAACTCACAAAATGTCTCTTGGGTCACTGGGTGCCCTCTCCATCACCAGGCTGCTCTATGCAAACTCTGGCCAAGGGCACCCTGGGTCACACCAGGAAACAGTCCCCTGCCACAGCTGCTGCAGGCAACAGCCGCCATGGTCTCCACGTGTGCTTTGAGAGATGTATTCAAGCCATGACTATGTAAGCTGTGCAGCAGATCTCCTGTGCAACAGCTCTGCTTGCCTGGAGTCACTCACTACTGGCTGCACAGTCCTAGGCCACCTTCTCTGAGGACAGGAAACACCATCGTCTCTGGGTGTTAGATGGGTTTGCACGTGTTCTCACTGTCATGCTGGTGGCCTTGATCTGCCATGCGTGCTGCCACCTGACCCATCCAGGCCATGCATGCCTTCACCACAGGAGCCTCTACTGCAGCTGCTCCTCCAACACAGAACCAAAACCATCCCTCACCTTTCCCCTGGAAGTCTTACAGGATTACTTACAGGTGGTTTAAATCTTGCCTTGGTTACAAATCTCACTTTGAAGATTTGTCTCCAAGACAACATTTGAACCACCTGTGAGTAATCCTGTAAGACTTGAAGGCATCAGTCGCCTAAAGTTGTTTTCTTACAGAGTCCCTCAGCAAAGACAAGGTGGGTTGTGTTCCTGCTGGGCAGGCAGCCATAAGGGCTGTCACCAGGAGTCAGGACCTTAGTGCTAAGGCCAGCCCCAAGGAGAGCAGTGTGATCTGAAAACGCAAAAGGAGAAGCACAAAATGCCAAGGACATGACCTATGAAACATGTCATTGCCCAACAGGGAACTGAGCTTGGGGGAGGAAGCTCTCAAACATCTTACTGTGCTTTGGAAACACAAGCTTTGATTGCACTGGTGGTGTTGCAGGTATCACACAGCATTTGTTTTTCTAGCTGGTAAACTGAATGAACGTGTCTCGAAGGCTGCAAAGGTCGTATTGTACAGACTGGTTTGGCTGGGTTGGTGTTTCACTGCGGTCAATAGATTTTTGTCAGATGCTTTTACTTGTTAAATTTTCCTTGGTAGTGGGAACAATCCAGCAAAACATATAAATCATGGAGCACCCAGGAGACATGCAGCTGAGGGGATCCCTTGTTTGGCTGGATCCCCTCCTGCACAAGGGAGGCTTTGTGCAAGCTCACCAAAGTACTGTGTTCAGCTTGCTGTGGGCAGAGCTGGAGGTAGGCTTTGGGCTTTCTCTCCATGCAGAGTCAGGCTGCCTTCATTAACCTCGTTAGTTCCGAGGTTGTGGCCAGGCTGCTGGGAGGCTGCAGTCCCTCACAAGAGGTGCCTGTCTCTCAGAAGCGGTGGCAAGGAGGCAGCTGGTCATTTGGGCAAAGGGAAAGGCTCGGCTGGCCTTGGCGAGGGTCCTGTGCTGCCCAGGAGCTGCCACGAGGGTCGTGCTTCTCTGGCAGTGCTGACCTCCTCTAAGACCTGCAAAATGGGAAGGGACCAGTGTCACCAAGCTGGCTGGCCAACAGCCCATGGGTCAAGGACATGGGCTGGTCATGGTTCCACCAGCACCTGGTCTCATGCAGGTTGTCTTTGACCCCTGTGGATCCAGGTAACAGGAAATAAGTCAAGAGGTGCTTACTGTGAGTCAGGTACTACAGCTCAGCCAGCGTCACTGTCAACTGCCAGTGTCACCTTTGGAAACATTCTGTTTGCAGTAACACTAGGACCATGTTGGAACAGCCCAGCTGGTGATCGGGCACCAGCCTTGGAGCAGCATCCTCATGGGCAGGGCAAGGTGAAACCCACCTCTCAGAGAGGTTCTCCTGGCTCTTGCAGGGTTAAGTGGCCCTATTTTTGCACAGATCAACTACAAACAGGCCTTGGGATCATCAGCTGCCTCCCAGTTAATTCTCATGGCATTTCAAACACAGTATCACAAGATCTAGGATAATACACACAAAAGGCCCTTCTCAGTGGGACGGATCAGCACCAATAGAGTTATTGTAGGAACACAGAGAGAGTACTGAATTTCCTACATGCAGGACTGTCTATATCTAGGGAGAAGAAGAGAACCATGAAAAAAACATCCAAGGTTTCCCTGGGATGCCCCTGTCCTAAACATGCCATGGCATGGCCCCTGCCCTTGCTAATTCTGCGTACGATAAACGTATTCAAATGCTGGGAGTAAATCCGTTCAGCAAACACTCCCCTAGTCTGGCCACAGGTTTAAACGAGCACTCGAACCTGGATTTCCCTCCAGCCTTTTCCCGCAGTTTCCCTTCCCTTGGCTGTCCTTACCCCAGTACTGCAGAGGGCACCCAAGGGGCTGATCCGGGCACGTGCATCCGCAGCCACTGCACACCTTGCCAGGGAGAAGTGTGATCCAGGGATAACCTGCCGGAGTGTGTCAGCCCTCCAGGAGCCACAGTGCCTTTCCCTTCTGCCCCTTGCCAGCTCCTCTCGCTGGTAGCTATTAATTATTGCATACAACAGGGTACTGTAATTTCTCTTTCTCAACAGTTTTCTCATCCTTGTTGGAAAGATAGAGTTTTTACATCCCTGATACTATCCCACCTTCTCTGCACTGCTCTCCAAAGGCACACTGGGCCTTTTACGAGCTGGGAAGGGACTTCTTGTCCCCACCAGGACCTCCTTGCGGGAAAGACCAGCCCCAGGCAGGTGTATCCTGATGGTGCCCCTGTAACAGCTCCTGCTCTGGGTTCCCCAACCACCACCTCCATGCACTTTGGGGTCCTTCATTTTTTTTATAAATCCCCTTAAGCAAGCACCAGAGCTCCTCCTGCCTCCTGCTGTCCTTGCTTCTGCCTACAAGTGGGCCCAGGGTGGGCAGAGACCCCCAGTGGGCGCACAGAAAGGAAGCTCCTGAGCAGGAGAGGCTGTTGCCGGGAGAAACCATCTGGCAGCACCTGGGGCAGGAGACGCTGTGCCTCAGCTGCACCCCATGCTGTGCAGGCAGATGTGCTGCAAGAGCCTCCGGCAGCACCCTCCACTGTGCAGGGATGCCACCATGAGCTCACTGAGTGGCTCATGACGCATCCTGCTGCCCAGGCACCCAACAGCATCGGGGTGCCGAGCAGGGGGACAGCATGGCGGGTATCAGCAGGGTGTGATGGAGCAGGCAGAGTGCAGCAGGTTAAGGCCCATGGAGAGGGGTTGGGAGCTGGGAATGGGCTCATCGTGTCTCCCTGTGTCCCTGCCCGCTGCCAGGGTGCTTGGGACATGTGGTGCCCACAACCAGGGCAAGGAAATGGCCCGGCATGCTCGGCACAAGCCAAGCCCCTCTGAGCCAGCACTCAGCAGCTGTGCCCACTTCTCCCTGCAGGCAGGCAGGGAAGGGGGCCCTGGCTCCCCAGCCTCAGCCCTTTGCCTGGCTGGGGCAGCACGAAGCCTCACACTGGGTGTCTCTGTGCTGTCCCAGTGTCAGGTGAGAGAGGTGACAGAATGTGACCCTCATGCACCACACACCATGCCACCGGCTTAGCCCCATGGGTGAGCACGCCTGGGCAATGCTGGCATCAGTCCTAGGCGAGGTCAAAGCTCAGGACAGCCACAGCAAGTGACAGGGGGGCATCAGAGGGAAGACGGGGGCAGTGGGAGAGCATATGGCCAGGTGCACCCAGCAACGTGGCCCCTATTCCCCTGCAGCCTGTGGGATCCAAGCTAGCCTGGCCCCCTGGAGATCAGTTTGTGGCCACAGACAAGTTCCTGTGGGTGATGGCACTGCAGGATATACAGTGTAACCTCCTGGCCTTCAGCTCCATTCTGAATGAGCACTGGATCCTCAGCGCCGTATCCAATCTGCAAAGCAGGTCTGTGCTCTGTGAGGGGCCCTACATCGCCCTGGGCAAGGCTTGGAATCAGCAAGGAATACCACCACCTCCCAGTGTTCAGCAGGGTCTTGTTACTGCCCAGCAGCTGGGTGAGCATCCTTCAGCCAGAGCAGGGGCAGGTAGCGTTTGCCCCAGGCTCTTCCTTGTACCCAGTCCCCTCCGCCCACCCTCGCAGGCAGCAGGTGCTGGCCTTGGCTGGGCTGAGCTCCATGGAGAGGCGGTGGGAGGACCAGCTCAAGAATTCAATCAGCTCTCATCATCCCCCACCAGGAATTAGACAACACAAGGCTGTACAACATCACTATGCTCAGGAGAGCCACCCTGCTGGAGTTCAGCAGTGTCATCCAGCCTATATGCTTCCCCCACGGGAGCCTCCCTCCCTTGGACCTCATGAACTGCTGGGTCTCGGGCTGGATCCACCCCACTGCAGGTAACCCTCAGCTCCTGTGCCAAAGATCTCCCTCCAGCGGGGTGGAGAGCTGCCTTCCCGCTCCCTCCTGCCAACAGCCCCATGGAAGGAAGGGGAACAGGGCTTGTCCTGGGAGGAAGAAGTACCCACTGGTCATCCACTGCTTTTTTTTTTTTCAAGGCCAGGGGCTGCCCGGAGGCACAGGCTCATGGTGATCTCTCAGCCAGGCAGGGGAAAGTGCTGCAGCAGCTTCCTGAGAGTGCCCTCTGGGGTGGGTCCCTGCCTGCTGCTAAGGATTGCTGCAACCACATGCTGCAGCCACAGGGACACTGACAAAGTGGCAGGCTGTTTGGTAAGGGAAAGAGTGCCAACCCAGACCAGGCAGACATTTAGGCAAACTGCCTCCTCCTCATTCTGCTCGTCTCCAATTCCATGCTGGGAGAACAGCCAGAACACTTGTTGAGCTAGTCCTGCTCAGTCCTTACAGGAAAAGATCCCTTCCACACGGATTGCAAACAGCGGGCATGGGAGACTGTCTGAATGTGTGACACCCATCTCCGCGTGAACTGCAGGGTGACTGTCTCCCTGCAGGGCGCTCCTCCTGGTCCCTGGACCTCTCCTGCTGCTGTGGCCTCCAAGGGCCAGCACAGGAGATGCTCAGGAGGCAAAACCAAGAGGGGTTCCTTGTAGTACGTACCAAAGGATCAGGTGTGGGGCTGGGCTGAAGGGAGCATGGGCAGCCACAGGGAGCGATGCTGGTCACTTCATCTGGGACACACAGGCATCAGCCCAAAGGCAGCCAGCCCCCTGAAGCAGTGGTGCTTTGCTACCAGTGATGATAAAGGACCGAACTGCTGTGATCTGCCCTCCTCTCAGCCTGGTGAAGTCCACAGCCACCGAGAGCAACGGCAGGAGGGACACTGCTGAGACACAGTCCTGCCTTTTTGTCTGCCGGTGATGCCTGCAACCCCATCATGTGCCAGATTAGAGTCACTGAGAAATGGGTCCTGAAAAGCATTCTCAGTGAGGACGGCATGAAATGCTATGGACTGTTCCCATTACACCCCAGTGTCCTCCTACAGCAACTGGATCTTGGCCACCACCAAGAGGACAGGACCTCCTGCATTTCCCACACCAGTCAGGGCATGAGCTGATCTGCAGGCTCCACCCAAAGACCAGGAAGAGGCTTCCAGACTAGCAGGGGAACTTGGTTTCAACCCCAAGAAGGGACAGACAGATCTGAACTTCTCTGAGGCTCAGCGATCATAGATGATTTATAACTGCTGCAGTGGGAAAATGCTTCCCATCTCCAAGGGACACTTACATTTGCCCCAGGTGCTTGGGAGAGGGGTAGCTGCTCCCTTCTTGCTGTTTCTTTAGGTAAATGAAGTATCCTTTTGTGATCAGAAAGCCTGCTTGGTTCATGCATGCCATGTTGAAATGATTTGCCCTATATGCTCACACTGCTCTGCTGTCTTCTGTTGTCAGTGCACACCCAGAGGTGTTGAACTCTCATGTCTTCCAGGGAATCCCCTCCGGTTCCTCCTGCATTAAGTGATCACCAGGGCTTGCCCAGAGAGAAAGGACAGTTTCTATGAACATGTCAGATTTAATTACCAGAGAAGAACTGCCTGTGGGGACAGAGAGAGGGGGCAGCACCCAGAGTAGAGCTGGCTGACCAAGCAGGGCCTGCGAAGCCAGCACATGCTGGGACAGACCAAAGAGATCACCTCACAACAGAGCCATGGGTTTCTTTATCATTTCATGCAGAAGTGGTTTCATCTCACTGTAGTCTGCAGGGTGCTACATTTACCCGCTTGACAGCAAACTTCCCCACAGGTTGGCTCCTTCTGCAGCTTCCACTGCCCGCCTTGCGGCATCAGACAGGCCTAGTGCTTATTAGCAGACATCTTGACCCGGTTCCATGTTCTGCAGTAGCTTTGCATGGACATCTGCAAAAGGAGAAAGGAGAAGCCCTTAATACATTCAGACAGCAGTGATACATCATGGAGAAAGCAGCAAGGCTGGAATCTAGCCTGGCCCAAGCTGCTGGATTGCTTGCCCCTTCAACCCTGTTGCTCCCACTGAGATTGCTGCTCGCTGTGGTGTGCTGAGAAGAGCTCCTGCAGGTCTACACCAGCTTTGGTTTCTCCCTTGAATGCCACAGGTCTCCAAAGGCCCTGGAGACCACACACATAAGCACTGTATAATAACCTACAGCCCCTTGCATGGCAGCAGGGGTGTTGGACGTGCCTTGCCACAGAAGGGCCGGCAAAGAAAACAGGCTTATAGCCTCACTCACATCCTAGGGACAACTACAGGTTCCTTCTTTAGTCCCTTGAGCCCTTGCTGCTCTCCAGCTCCCAGAGGCCAGCAAGACTCTGAGCACTGCAGCATAGGCAGCACGCAAGCCAGAGCCTGGGTCTCCCAGTCAAGGGGAGCCACTGGGTGAGAAGGGATCTGCTTGCACAAAGACAGGCCAGCAGGCTGGCTGCTCACCAGCTCTGGGGTAGTCGCAGCTGGGCCACTACTTCTGACCTCCCAGCACTGGTGCTGAGGGGTCAAGCCCAAATCCCCATAGTTCTGACCTCCAAGAAAGGCTGGACCACATAAGCCCTGTCCACTGCGGACTGGGGTGCTGGGGAGCTGAGTGCTCAACAGGCACAAGCACAGAGCTCTCCCCATCTCAGCCACAGCTAAGTCTATCTCCGCCCGAGGATGAGCAGGGTGTCAAGGACCTCACTATCTCTCCCATCCAGCCCAGCCACTTCTCTCCCTGCACTGCTGTGCACATGGGGCAAGGGTACAGACACGTCCTGCTACTTCCAGGCTTTGACTATGTTCCTCTGTGTTACCTCTCCATCTCCCAGCCTGCAGGGGCTGGGGCAGGTGGACAATCAAAGATATTCTTGCAACTTTGTAATGCACTCATGGGTCTCGGCCAGCCTTTGCTTATCAGGAAGAGTCAAGATACAAGTGAGTAAGAAATGTCTGAGATCAAAGAGGACTACAAACACTAGGGAGCCATCGGGGGCACTGGAAAAGGCCAGTGCAGTCACATATGCAGAGCTGGAAATGTATCGGGCTGCCATACGTCCCCCTCTCCTTACATACACAAGGTTTCAGTATAGCAACAGCCCAACAATGCTTCCTGTCAAATTACAAGCTGTGTCCTTGGCTTGGCTTCCCCTCTGAGGCCAGTCATTAAAATTTAGCCTTCGTCCTCAGGGTAGGGAGCAATCGCTGCTCTGTTAACAGGAAAAGCTTCCAGCTCTGCCAGGCACCGGTGAAACCACCATGCAAGAAGCTGCACGTGGCTTCCTGGGGGGCCAGGAGCGAGCACTCTGGTCCTCAGGGTAGCTGCAGGTGGGCAGACAGATGCAGCTCCACCGTGACCCAGTGCCTGGCTGGCACACATCTGGACTGCTGCATGCCCAGCCCGATCTCACTCACCTTGGCAACTGCCACCTTCCTCTCCCAACCCTTGAGGTTATTTTCGAGTTCAGTAATAGCCATCTTCTTCTGCACGTAACTCAGCACAGGGGGAACACTGTAGTCTGAGAGCTGCTTCCGCAGCTGCCGATTCACACTCTCAGCTTCAGCTCGTTGCTGCCGAAGGAACAGGGACAGAGGGCAAGAAGATCCCAGGGAAACGTCCCTCTGCCAGCTTGTGCCCAGTCCCCCAGGGAAGCAGGCAGGCAGATAAATTAAGCCCCCAGCACTGTAGGGGGAGCACTGGGATGCATCCACCACTGCCTCCACCCCTGCCAGGCAGCACTGCTAGGGAGTTCCTTGAACCCACTTCCCAAAGCTGTGGTGTCCCTGCTAAGCTATGTGTCCCCAGACTGGTATGACAGCAGTGCCACCTCTCCCTGGGGAGGACACTGCTGATGAAAAGTTCAAGGAAACAACTTCAAGGAGGCAGTGGCAGGTCCCTGTGGAGCCAGGGCCAGAATCCACAACATGGCCTGTTCTGCAAACCTGCCCATGCTCACTGGCATCAGCAGGAGTCCCAGGACTTGTTCAGACCCAGAAAGGCACACAGGTATCCAGCTCAGCACTGGGCCTCGAATGAGCATCAGTATCCTACATACCACAAAAAGTACCTCAAAAGAGTCCTCCCAGATGAAGAGTCAGGGCTTCCCAAATCACTCTCTTACCTCCTCCACCACAGCAGTTTCTCTTTCAATTTTCTCCAGCAGCTCCTTCCTCTGGGAGATGTCTTTCGTCAGAGACATGGATGTTTCCATGGCATCCTGCAGCTTCCTCTGGAACATGAGAGCAGGACAGCATCAGCGGGCATAGCAGCAGCTCCCAGCCACCTACAAAGCCACCCCTCTACTCCTCCAGCTTGGTCTCACAGCTGGTGGTACAGGAGCTCTGCTCCCAGGGGAGCTCTGTGGCACCACTCGTCCCCTGCAGAAGGCAGCATCATGCCCTGGTCATGTAGCTCCTGCTTCGTTATGTTCTCGGTGACACATTGCTGCACAGCCCACGGCACAGCAGCCGGGGTTTGAGACTGATCCAGACAGTACAGCTGATTGGAGAGAAGCAAATACACCCAGCTGAGAAGCATTTTTCACTGATAAGAGCAGAGACTCAGAGTGACGCTGCAGCTTGTGACATCTTTTCATATGTCACAGGTTATGTAAAAACGTATTTTCCTGTGCAAGTCAGCACCAAAGTTCTTTCCTACTAGGATTTTCCACTGGGGTGTGAAATAACCATGCTGCAAAGCATGAACCCTATTATCAGGCTGCAGCCAAACATAAATGAGGGCATCGCTGCTTTTGATGTGTTGGGCAAACCTCCCAACCAAACTACTAAGTCAGTGGGAAGGCAGAAGGGTGTTCGGCACCCTCTGTCTGAGAAAGGGAAGGATGCAAGAGCTGTTAATCAGACCATGCGTGACCTTCAGAAAGAGAAGAAAGTCAAACAGGAGGTGCTGGGATGTTCACTCACGTTATAGAAGTTGAAGACTTGGACAGTCTTCCCTGAGGTCAGTTTTAGCTGCAACAGCTCCTGGTTCTTCTCATCAATCTTCTCCTGGTACTGGGCATTTCTAACCTGCAGCTCCTGCAAACGGACCTCACAGAGTGTCTCTCCCATCTGCTCCTTCTGTAAACCCCAAAGAAGCAGAACTGTAGGTTGCTGACCAAAGCTACATGCCAAGGAAGACAGCTTTGCTCCGTGGGGAAAGCAGACCTGAACACCAGGGTCTTCAGCCTGCTTGTAAACCTGGGGCTTGGGGAGAAATGGAAGACACAGCATGCTACTGATTGGGTGCTCTGTGTCCTAGCTTAGGGGGTCCAAGCAGTGTAAACAGGGCCCCTCTGGCGAGGCTTCTGCCATGCCAGCAGCAGTCAGTCCCCAGGGAACTGTTCTGATCCACCATACATCTTTCCCAGGGCACCAAGGGCACAAAGAGATCTGCCAGCTTCCTGTGAAACTTTTGGTCATCTCACACACATGCAGGCATGTGCAAGGTCTGAACCTGGGCAGAAGACAAAGGCAGAAAGGCCAGGAGCAAAGGAGGATGGGGAGGAGGAGAAGGGTCATGCATCTCTGCACACAGCAGGCCTTGTGTCATCACTGGGCTTTACTCCTTTCGTTCTTCAAGGACCCATCTAGTCCCTGCTTCTCCTCAATGGCCACACGCACCTGCCTGAGCTGCTGCTGCAGCTTCTTCTTGTAACCCTTGAGCAAATAATTTTTCAAGCGCAACTTCTCTCTCAGCAGATCCTAAAGAAAAGCAACATGTTAGAGTAGAATAGCAGAGCCTGGGAGGAGAAAAAGCACCTAGACCCCACTCCTTATGGTGCAGTTCCCATTCACCTCATCTGCGCTGGGGCCTTCACTGGTGGCTTAGAAAGGAGCCCAGTGAGAAACGCTGCTCAGCACCACCCTGCCCCAAAAGTAGGGGCAGGTGCATGCATTTCCCCAGGCTCCGCTAAGAGCCCTGTATCATCTGTGCTCGCAGCTGCAGCTGCAGCTTCAGCAGCCTGATGAGCACCTGGGCTACCCACTGACTGACAACTGTGACAAGGACCGTCCAAAGAGACTTGATAAGACAGTCTGAAAATGGCCACACAGCAGTATGGGAACTAGGATTTTCCTAACCAACATACTTGTCAGATGACACACCAGCCTCAAAATTTGCCATCATGGACTGACCCTCTGGCGATTCTTCTCCTCCATGTATCTCAGCAGCTTCTCAGAAGCTATGATACTCCCTTTCTTGCTGAAGATGGTGCTGATGATGTCTTTCTCAAAGTCACTCATGGCTTTCTTAACATCAGTCCACCAAACATCTGCTTCTTCTATGACTGCCTGTAGAAAGAAAGTCACGTAACAGTCAAGAGGTGCTAACTTCCCTTGTCCATACAGCTTTGGGAACAGAACACTGGAAAGTATCAGACATGCTCGCTGCTGGCATTACTAGCATCTCTCCTGTGAGAGCACTGAGCTTCGGCCTATGCAGCTCAGGGCACGTGGTGCAGGTTCAGACAGCACTGCTACTTCACTCAAAAAGAACAAGAACAAAAATCTTTCACGTGCCTGAACTTCAACATTTGTCATTCCATCCTGGCCTACAAACATTGCCAGTCTGACAAAGCCAACACAAGACAAATTACCACCCTTTGTTTACTACACATGCCTTGTGACCACACAAGAGGGATGTGCTGCCTGCTTCACCTCTCCTGGCCACTGCAGGCAGCATCAGTGGTCTGAACCGACTGCAAAGGTCTCTCCTTCCCCAAAAACTCCTGAGCATCTTGGCTAGGAGGAGGTCTTGGCAGCCAGCACAGGGCAGGCAAAGATGGTGATATAGCCACAAAGAGCCTGCAGCAGGAATGCAGTCTCAGAGACTTGGAGCATGCTCTGAAGAAATCCCAGAGACAGCGGAAAGGCAGACCCCGGAGAGGACTGCATGGAGCCCAGCCAAATAGGGAAGCTTCTGGGAGCTGCTAGAATTAAAAATATGTCTGGCACAAGCAGTAGACCTTCAAGAAGCTGTATAAAAGGAGATTTTTCTTTCAAGCATTGGCTTCTTCATCTCACATAGCAGATCTGAGCTACTCTACCTAAAAATATTCCCCTCATCTGTATTATTATTGGTTCCTGCTATAATAAGATCCATCTTTAGAGACTGGACACCTCTGATCTCTGTTGGTGTGCTTGCCTTCAAGAAAGGGGTGAGGTGAGAGGACAGTTCCAGCTCCCACTCTCAACTCAAGACCACTCACAGCAATGCTCTGCTATGAACAGCCCTACCAAGCAAGTCTGTCTCACTGCCTGAGGCACGGCACGTTGAAAGAGGTGTGAAAAGTAACAAGACTGTTTGACACCTTGGTGATCATAAGGGTCCTGAAGAGCCATACCTCCAGGTTCTGCAAGGTCTGCTCCAAGTCATCTTTCATCCTCTCGATCTCATCCTTCATCTCAATCAGCTCCCGCTCAGCCAGCTCACATTTCTGCTCCACTGTCAGACCTACAAAGTAGTCCATGGCCCCATGCAACTTGGATTTGTACCTGCCACGTGTCTGCAACAACCAAGGAATAACGCAGATGCCGTTAGAAAGCCAGCACTGGCCAACTGTTGCTGCAAAATGCTGTATTCAAAAAGAAAATAATCTCAGCAGTCACTTTAGCAGGATTCCAGCTTACAGCAAGGGCAAGGAGGCCTCTCCAGAGCACAGGTAACTCAGGGCCACACCTGGGCTGACCCCATCTGTCCTCTCATCCTCCCTCAAAATCCTCCTATGCAAGCACTTTCAGTTCAATCACAGAATCACAGAATCATAGAATCGCCTAGGTTGGAAGGGACCTTTAAGATCATCTAGGCCAACCATAAAAAAAAGAAAAGAAAAAACGAACTCCACCAAATAAAACACACACACCAACACTAAACCATATTCCTGAGCACCATGTCAATTCGTCTTTTGAACATCTCCAGGGATGGTGCCTCAACCACTTCCCTGGGCAGCCCATTCCAATGCCTTTCAGTGAAGAAATGTTTCCTAATATCCAACCTGAACCTCCCCTGGTGCAACCTGAGGCCATTTCCTCTTGTCCCATCACCTGGGACTTGGGAGAAGAGACCGACCCCCCCTGGCTACCCCCTCCTTTCAGGGAGTTGGAGAGAGCGAGAAGGTCTCCCCT
>JAOXNO010000063.1:23794019-23822166 GCA_028565335.1 Limnodromus scolopaceus
GCCCTCCTGCGCGCTGCGCCCCGCCTCGCCGGCCTCCCGCACCGGCCCCGCGCCCTCCTCCTCCTCCTGCAGCCGCCGCCCGGCGCCGCCATGCCCGGCCCGGCCGCCGGCAGCCGGGCGCGGGTGTACGCCGAGGTGAACAGCCTGAGGAGCCGCGAGTACTGGGACTACGAGGCGCACGTCCCGAGCTGGGGGTAAAGCGCCCCGTGGGGACCCCACCCCCCCCTTCTCCCCTTCACCGCGGCGGCCCCGCACCCTCCCGTGGGCCTCACGGGGAGGGGTCCTTGCCCCCCTCCCCCTTCCTCTTTGGGGTGTCCCCGGGGGGCTGCGGGCGGCTGGGGGTGGGGGGGCTGGGAGAGGGTCCTCCGTCCCCGTCCCCTCCCCCCTTCCGGCCTGCTGCCCTGTCAGTTATCATCATCCTCCTCTCCCCTGGTGCCCGCAGCAATCAGGACGACTACCAGCTGGTTCGCAAGCTCGGGCGGGGGAAGTACAGCGAGGTCTTCGAGGCTATCAACATCACCAACAACGAGAGGGTCGTCGTGAAGATCCTCAAGGTGAGTGTCCCGTTGATGGTGTAGGGGCTTGCGGTGGCTGGAAACGATGAGGAGAGGATCTGGGTTAGGCAGGGCCAAAGGGTTGTTGAAACTTCTTCACCCCAAAACTCCTGTTGTCTCCTTAAGGACATTGGGACGGTGGGTTTGGAAATGCATGTGGCGTCCCATGTGCTGTAGCGATGTTTTGATGTCTCCACCCCTCCTGTCCAGCATGGCTCTGGGCAGGGAGATCCTGTGGAGGAGGAGAGCGGCGAGTCCTGACATTTCAACAGCATTGCATGTGCTGCCTGCGTTTGGTAAATCGTGTCTGGCAATGCCTGTCTGAAACAGCCCGGGGACTGCCATGTTAACAGGAATGTGAGGCCTGGAGGGGAATCCTGTTAACCTCTAGACAGCTGGCATGTGGCCTTTTCAGAGCCAGGCTATGGGACACTCAGCAGGCAAAAAAGCAGGCAAAATTTTATATTTAGTCTTCTAGAGGATCTGCCTTTGCCACAGGCAGGCCAAAACCACCATGAAACTTTAGGAGACTGAAAGAGGCTGGCTGAAGTTTGGCAGTGTCAGTGACCTGTGTTCTGGTATGTTGGCCCCAGTGGAGTCAGGCTGCGGAGACCCTTGTGCAGCAGTGACAGGTTGTTGTTTGGGGTAGCTGAACGCATGGGTTGGACACTGCAGGACATGCCTTAGCATGTTTGGCGCTGAACCAGCAGGCTCACAGCAAGCTGTGGTAAGTGTCCTAGCAGCAGTCTGCCTTGGTGATCTGGGGGTAGACAGGAGTGTTAAAAAAAACAGAAATGAAAAGCTAAGAGTTGAGGCGCTTTTCGTTTTGGCTTGGCTGACACTTGTGGCTGTCACTTGTTGAACTAGCAACATGTGTCACTTGTTCCCCAAGAGCACATGGGAGCTGGTGTTTGACCATGGGTGTTATAAGAATTTGGGCACAAGTTGATCCACAGTGTGCAGGAGGGGGTGGTGTGTGTGTGTGTGTGGGGGGGGTGTCTGAGCTTAACTTGCCCTTGCAGCCCCTAAGACTAGCAGCTACTTAGGACATGTGTCTCTCTGCAGGGCTGTAGCCTTAGGGCATTTGCTAGATCCCCTCGGATGGTGTGGCTAGCTGTCTCTTCTGGTATCACCACTCACTCACTGTGCCTGCTTCCTTGAGATCTTCCTTGGCTTCCCAGAGAACATGTCACAGTTTGTCCAAGAGCGCCTCAGGCAAGATGTGACCTCCCATCTGTCTCTGGGAGGAGGCACACACACCTTTGCTTTGGCTGTGGTCAAGGTGGTGGCCAGGTGAGCCATTCAGGAGAGCCCCGGTGGCTGAGCCTGGGTGATAGAGTGGTGAGGCTCATGTGTCCTCACGAAGCTGAGCATCTCTGGCATACTGTTTGGGCCTCCCCCTCCTTTGGATGCTTTTATGTGGTTTTGGAATTTGTTTGGGTTGGTTTTTTTTTTTAGGTTGCCTTAATGCCCTGAGAGCAAGGGACTGGATTGTCTCAGGTTTGAAAAAGATGGTGTTGCCACCAGTTCCCCTAGCTCCCCCTGCCTGTATTAACATGCAGATGGCATTCTTGCGAATGAGCAAGGAAAAGCAGAAAGTCCAAATAAATAAAGATGAACTTTCGTCTATGTGGAAAGTGGGTCAAGTGAAAAGTGAGTTTCAGAGCACCGCCTTGTGTATGTTATGAAAACCTGTGAAGTGTGGCAGGAACATCACTCTGATCTGTGGAAAGTGCCTCTGGTTTCCTGTAGCTAGACTTAAATGCGAATGCAATTACATAGATCTACATTGGAGTCTTAGCAAAGAGGCTGGGTCTCTCTCAGGCTGGATCCCATGAGGTGGGAAACGCAACCCACTTCAGGTTTTTGTGTTGCTGTAGGGGTGGGACAAAGGGGAAGACTGTTGCTGGGCAATGGATGTGGCTGTTCAGCACAGTTGCTCCTTCCTCTTTAAGGGCTTTTTGAGAGGACAGTTTATGTGATGTGTTAGAGTGATTTTTAGCGAGAGTCACTGTTTGTGTATCTGCACGTCATGGGAGGTGACTGGTGTCTCCTCCCAACCTTGCTCTTCGAAGCAGCTTATCCTCACTGAGTTCAAGTTAGCATGTAGCAAGTACTCCCCCTGCCTCTTTTTCTCCCCTTCGTTGATGTTGTGCTACCTGAACATCTTGTATCCTCCTCCAGAGAGGTCAGGAAATTTTATCACCCTTTCTCTGATGCAGAACTGAGCCACAGAGATTTCCTGTGTGACTTAGGGCAAGTCCCTTAGCCTCAACAAAGCTGAGACTAGAGCACAGGTTCTAGTCTAGTGCTGCATGAACATATAATTGCTTTTCCTCTTCTGGCAATCACTTGCCTTGTTTGTTTAAGTGCCCTGTGAAGACTTTAGCATTGGACAGGGCCAGGGAGCTAATGGCCATGGTTGGTATCACAGTGCCCCAGGCCGTTTGGGCTTGCATAAAGCAAGGTGCTCCATTTCCCTGGCCAGTAGCCAGCACACCCAGCATTGCCTTTCTGTTCTGCTACCCCAAGTGCAGGACCAGGCATAATACTGCAGGAAAATGGGATGTGCTCTTGCCACTAGTTGTGGTCATAACATCTGTCAGCAAAGGAGCAGAATTAAGGTCATGCAAATGACCATAGCATTACCATTTCCTGGGTCAAGTGCCTTTCTTTGCAAATATGATGCTCTTAATTTCCCTTTCCCCAGGAAAATTCTGCAGCCCGTTTTTTAAAAGGCAAACGAAACAAGCAGGTTGCTTCTCACGCCACTGTAGCCAGATATCAGGATGCACTGTGTGGGCCAGTGTGAGCAAAGCAGCAAGGCAGGAGCCCTTGTTTGCCACACAAGACTCCCATGCCAAGTGTCCTCCAAAAGCTTTTATCTTGAGAAGCAAAGCAGAGGACAACTCCCTATCTTTTGAACCTGTTCAGGCAGCAAAGATTCAGCAAAAAAAGTCACGGGGCTGAAGTCGACTTGGTAGGTAGTGGAGGACTCTGCACTGTGCTGACCTTCCTACCCCTCTGGGGTAGCAGGGCATGGAGTTAGCCTGCAGCTGTGCCCCTGTGGTGCCTAGCTGGTGTAGGAGGCTGCTGTGGGCTATTTGATCTGACTGGCCTCGGTACAGCTGTGGGAATGCTTCCTGCATTCGTATGGGAGGGCCACGCCAAGAAGAGGGAATGTGTGAATGTGTCCTGTACGTGCTTTTGTGTCTTGCTTAAGTTTGATGCTAAGGTTTGACTCCCAGGATGAGGTCTGACATTCCTTGGCATCTACAAAGGAAGTTTAAGACATCCTTGCTTCCAATGAGTCATGTGTCATCTACATCCAATGCAGGTATCTAAAGCACAGCTCTACTCTTTCATATCTAACCATATAGATTTAGATTTTTGGTGGACTGCTGTGGTCAGTCTGCGACCTTTGGGCTGTCTCTTTGATGAACTTCTCATTTTGCTTTTCTGCTAATGCAGCCCCAAAACATCTGCCTCGTGTGCCTTAAAAGGGAATCCTCTGTTCTGGGGTAAGTGTTCCTGGGAGATGTGAACAACCTTGCAAGTTGCCACTCTAAAAGCCAAAGATAAACTTTCCATGTTGCTTGTAACTTTTGTGGGTCATTCTTTGTGGGAAGAATGCTGCTGTTAACGTTACCTACAGTTGGCTGTTGGTGAGCTTCAGCTGTACCGCAGCGTCCTTCACAGCCCATCCTCTTGTACCAGCTCCTGCCATCTGAGCGTCTGCTCGGTACGGAGAGTACAGCACCCATATTGTCAGCCCTGCACAGGAGTCGTCCTGCTTTCCTGATGCACGTGTGTGTCTGTGCTCTACTTGACTGCAAAGCATTGAACCCATCACCTAAAGGGACCGTTTTGTCCCCTCGTATGGTTGTTATCTGCATAGGCAGCACACACAGGTGGAGGTCAGGGGAATATACAGTTACAAGGAGAGGGACCAGTGAAATGAAGGCTCTGCAGCAGTGATGAAATAGCCCCTTTCTCCTTTGGTGGCTTTTGTCCTTCTGTGCTGAGTCCATGAACTGGAACTTTCAACCATGTACATGGTTTCACAAGTGCATTCTTGTTTGTTTGGCTTTGTTTTTCCCCTGTTCCCCCTTTTGTGCTGTGTGAACCCTCCAGAGCTGCTGCTCATACCAGGCACTGCTGCAAGATCCCTCCAGTGCTGAACTCAAATTATCAATCCAGTAGCTAGAGAGCCATTTGGGGGAGGTAGCCATGTGGGTCTGGTACATTTTCTTCTGTTCCTAAGAGCTTTAGAGCCCCCATACATCAGTGTGTTCTAGATGGGGGCTGAAATGACTCCCATGCTGGTGTGCAGAAGGGACTGCACAGGGAAATAGGACTGGATGATGTTGGCCCCTCAGGCTGGAGCTTTTGACTGCATCGGTGACCTTCCACCAAAGCCATTCAATGCCAGCTCCTGGTAGCTGTCTGTGGCTCTTGCTCCTCCTGCGTTTGCACGCACTGAATCAGCCCTCCCTGGCCCACTTCCTCCTCTGGCAGTCTTGAAATAAGCCCTTTTGCAAGAATGCTGGGCATATAGCTCTCCTCTCTTCACCACCAGTTGCCTACACTGGGCTTGGCACAGTTGGCTGCTGGAGTCCAGCCTCGTTTGGAGCTGAGATTAAGAAACAGTACTGGGTGTCTCACAGAGGCTGGAGATGCTGCTGCAAACTCCCGTGAGGGTGCTCTAGCACCCCGGAACTGGTGATCTGGTAAGCTGCAGCTCCTGTGAGGATGAGTTTGAGTGCTGGGGGGGGCAGAGCAGTGGCCTGGGGAAGAGCCTGAGTGACAGATTCTCATCCCTTGTAGTGGTGGGGATCGGGGCGGGTCAGGGCTTGGTCCTTGTCCCTCTCCCTTTTAGTTGACAGCAGAAGTCTTGATGCATCGTGGGCAGTCCTGAAGCCCCAGGAGGGCTGTTTTGGGATGCGCTATGGGGAGAGGAAGGGCTTTCTGAAGGAAAGAATGGCACTGTCCTCAAAACCGTGCTGGTACGTTCTACTGAGCTTAAAGCACTTTCGCTTTTTTATTTAGTAGTTTCAGGGTAGTTTCTTTCCCCCTCTCTTCTAAAATTCAAGAACAGCTTGGGAAGTTCGAATTCCCATAATGGAAGTTGTAAGATGCAAACAACTGACAGAATATTAACACAAGTGGGCTCCTTGATTTTGTAAGTCTTTTGAATATGATTATTTGGTTTCCCAGCTGATGTCTGGCAAAGTAAGCGCTGCTGCTCTGAAGCCAATTTTCCTATTGAGCAATTGGTGTGTCACTGTATAGGCCGATTATTGTGATCCTTTCAATAATACTTGCTAGAGACAAATGAGCTTCTAGTGCGAGCTTTTAAATGTTAAAAGCCTGTCGTAAGGGTGCTGCTCAAGCCTTTTGCTGGTCCTGAACGTTGTCTGTTGAGATTTCCCTGCTCATTCAGTGGAAGCATCCTGGTGTTTGCAGGCTATTCAGGTTTGATGTGCTAAGACTGGATCTTTTTCTTTAAGGATGGTGGAATAAATGACTTTTAGGTTCTCGCGGATTTATATCTTTTGACTGCTAAACCTTCTCCCCTGCTGCGCTGACCCCAGTTCTTTCTCAGAGCACCTGCTGGACAAAACCCAGCACCTTCTGTGAGTCCTTCAGAGGAGCACGGGTCCTCAGCTGGCGGGGGGGGGCACGCTGCCTGACTGCTGGCTTTTGGCTAATGTAAAATTATCTTTATGGTTTGGATTTAGATCTTATTTCACGTGACTTCCTGGTTGCTACTTTTCTTTCTCAGTCTGGAAATACGCAGAGAACTTTGGGTAACAAATTTATTTCCTCTCTTTGCTTGAATTCAAGCCGTGGGTCCCCAGGTTGTTGGCGAAGGCTGGAACTGAAGCATCCGCCAGAAAAGTGTACTCCCTTTGCTTTATAAACCAAGCAAAAAAGATGATTAATCAGGCAGCCATTTATTTGTTCAAGACAGGAAGTGATGGTTGCAGCCTTGTGTTTAAAGGTTTATTTTAGCAAACAATGTTAATTCTCCCAGCTGGTGTTTGCTGCAGCTGGACTCCTTCTCTGCTTAAAAGTTTACACGATCTCGTGGAAAAGGACCCAGGATCTGATTTCCCGGTCACAAAGAGGTGTTTTTTCTGCATCTACCTGACTGTAAAGCAACTGCTTATCCCGTGCCATCTCTCACCTCTGCAGAGGGATGGCATCACATGATGCTCCCCGATTTGGGACAGCGCAGGTCTCTTCTGCCTGACTTTCAAGTGGACTGAAGCACTCTCATGGGATCCTTTTGGGAGGGTGGGAAACCTGGAGCAAAGGGTGGCCGGCCGGGGACAGGCGAGGGAGAATTGCCAGGTCCAGCAGAGACCATCTTCATGTGGCTGGAGGTCACCGTGTCCCTCTGCTCTGGGCAAAGTGGACAGCCATGAGCTGCGTGTTTTGTCTCCACTGTCTGCAGCCACCTTGCTTCCAGTTTGCCTGAGGAAGAAGCAATCTCCTGGGAAACTGGAAAACTGGCTTGTGTGAGACAGTCATGTTGCTCTAAGGGTACTGCTGCAGTTGAAGTAATTAAACCCCTCCCAGTGTAGACACAGTTAAACCGAGACATGTATTTTAGCCTGGTTTCCTATGGAAACAAGCCTTATGCAATCCTGCTGTCTGTCAGCCTTTCTTCCCCTCCTCCCCCACCTTAGATTTTGCACTGGTTGGCCAAATGCGACAGAAGTCTCCAAGCTGTCAGGTTTCTACAGATTTCATGGAAATAGGTGTTTTCATAGAGCAGAGGGACTCTGTTGGAGCCCGTGTTGGAGGGAAAGGCTGCAGTGAGGGTTTTACTCAGACTGGTTGCTGGAGAGTCACAGCATGGAGGAAAGCTTTGAAATGCCTCTGCTGTGGGAACAGATGGAGTCTGCACCTGTATAAAGCATTGCCTTGCTAAACGCAAGTGGATCAAACTCTGAAGCAGTTAATTTTATCTTAGGTGACCGCTCCGTTCCTCTGCTGGAAATCCCCATCTCCAGGGTGGCAGGGGGACTGAGCTGTGTAGGAAACACAACCTGAAATGCCGCTGTTCATACCTGGTTTAATAAAATAGCCTTAAATGAGTACTGTTAAAATACTTTGGCTGCAAGGGCTAGTGTTTTAGAAGCTATCCCTGCTGGGAGAGGCAGATGGTTGGAGGCCATAAGAGCTTCAGTTAGTTCACGTTTAATCCATGTTTGTTTGGAGTCAATATCCTTGGAGAGACGGATCGGGTGACTGAGAGACAGTTGTAGCAACCCAGACTTAATCCTGATGCTTGGGGGATATGCTGCTGATTGCCCCTGGTTTCAGCAGTGTTGGGGTCTGGGGACAGGAGGAGAGTCAGCAGTCTCTGAGGCTGTGAGCACTTACTCCAGTGCAGGACGGGCCATGTGCTAGAGCGGTTTGCACCAAGGTGTCTGACTTCCCAGATGTAAGAGCTGACACTTGGAATTAGTTACTGGGTAAAATCTGAGCCCTGGTGGTGTGCTCTTGGGTAGAGGTGGCAATGGCAGCTGTGGCTGGAGCAGTGGTGTGGGACAGCGTGTGGGAAGGAGGTGGCGTGTGGCTGAGCAGGCTGGTGTGGGGAAAGCTGTTCCTCTGACGACATTACTTCAGCCTGCGGTATTTCTCCTCGCCTCATCTCTGTTTACCTAGTGGTGGAAACCCCTGTCCTGACCGCTGGCTGCCGGCGGCAGAGCGCTCTGGCAATGCTCTGCTTATGACCCCACAAGGAGCAGGGCTTCCCGTGCCCCCCCTGCCCAGAGGCTTGCAGGGCCCTTGCCCTGGCTGGCAGCTGGCGTGGAGGTTGTGCAGCCACGCACGAGCAGCCTGGCCTGAGCTCGCCGCTGCTGCAGCTCAGCGGGAAAACCTGCAAAAAACCAGCAGCTCTGCCCTCTCCCTGTGTGTCCATCGGTAGCCAGGCCATTCGGCGAGCACCTTCAGGACAGCAGGAGCTCAGCTCCCTCTTTGAAGTGCCTCGGAAAACAGCCTGTGTGTGCATCTGCCTCTCTGGACGAGCAGAGTAACTGCATTACATCCTCTAATTCCATCTTGGCCTTCTGGGAAGATCAGTGCATGTAGGCGACACAAGGGTGGTGTCTGTCCCCATGCTGACATAAATGAAATTAGTCCCTAATGAAGCAATTTCCTCTCAGGTTCAGAAATGTAGCCCTCACTTCTGCTGTTTTTCATCTCCCTGCTCTGGCTGTGTCTCCCTGTCTGTCCCACCTCCCACTGGCCCCAGCCATGTCTGGGCACTGCCCCAGGGCTGTTGGTGGCCCCCTCCCCAGTGATCCCTGCCCTGTGTCGCTCCAGCCCTGGCTGACAGCTGCGGTGACCTTGCTGCCATTTTCCATGGTGGATTTACGAGGTGCTGATGCTCCCTGTGCCGGTATTGTTGTTATTTTTGGCGCTTTGCTTGAGACTGAGATCTCATCTTTTGGCTTGAAAGTCTACCTCCTGCCTTTTAACTTGGAAGAGAAGGGTAGGATTTGAATCTGAAGGTTTCAGCCACCTGAAGAGCCTAGAAAGACAGCATATTTTATCACTTGTATAAATGGCATATTTTCCCATTATATAAAAAGCTTCTGTTCCTTCTCCCATCTGCTCGTCTGTTCCTGCGAGGGGTCTGAAACCAGGGATTGCCTTGGGTTCACCTGTAACAGGCATGTGAGTTGCCCCATCAGCACTCTGCAGCCACCGTCAAAGCGGGGGGCTGCTGCAGAGGCAAGGCGGCGAGCACGAACTGTTGAGCTCTCGGGGCTCCGTGTCCTTCACACAGACATCTGATAACGTGTGCCACTTTGGTAAGGTGCCTCTTTGCCGTGCCACATTACTCCCCTCCTCACACACCGGACTCTGTGACGGATCGTGAATGTTTTAGACAGCTGAATATCTGAAGGGGAGGAGTCTTTTCATCAGCAAACCTCACAGACAGGGCAAGGGCCTTACCAGTCCCTGCAGGATGTCCCTGCAAGGCTACTGGTGGCACAGGAGAGGATGTTCCAGCTCTGCAGTGAAGGGCTGCTAGACTGAGTGACTTGTAGCTGGTGATGCCCACACCTTTTACTAGCCAAGCTCATTAAATCAGTGTCACCTCTTAGCTGCTCTAAGCTGCCTGTCGTTTCAAGCAGGCACAGAGCTAGAGTTGTGCTGGGAGTGGATGAGTTACAGAAATGGTCGTTCCTTTGCATTGAAATGAACCACGGGATCAGCAGAGTGTAAAAGCGAACCCAGCCTCCAAGCCCCTGCCTTGGGAACAGCTATTTGTCACTCGCTGCAGGGTGATGTCCAGAGAAAAAAGCTTACTTTGCAAAGGGTGTTCCTGGGACTGCGCAGATTCAAGAAGGAGTCAAAAACTGTTTAAAAGTTTGTAGGCTTTAAAAATAATCATGGTATATGGATGCAATGGCATGCTGCGCAGTTGGGTCTGTGCTCTTGGGGTGGCTGCAAAAGATACATGCACATACTAAGGCACAGGGGTGCCTGAGCTTACTAGAAATCTTGGTGTTGGAGACCCTCAGGTTGTCATTTCCCTGCATTAAAGTATTCATTGGGAAGTAGGTTGGGATAAGGAGTAAAAAATGTATTTGTGCTGGTAAAAAATAGAAAAAGCTGAGATATGAGGTCCACCATGCTTGTCCTGTGGCTATAAATGCATAACATAGGAGTGTGCTGAGATTTCCATGTAGCAGTCTAAGGCTCTTTTAACCACAGTTACTGGAGTCGCAATTACATTTGTTTCTCTGGAGTAGTTTGATTTTCCCCTGATGAGTGAAAAGCTTTCACTGATGAGGGGGAAATCCTAGTTAATGCAAGGTGCCTGTTTCCTCTTCGAAGCTAAAAATGTTCCCTTCTGAGGGTGGGAGCAGAGAGAAGAGGGGAGATGATATGATCCAATCAAAATTGGTGGCAGAAATCAATGGTAATTTCTGAAAGGACTCTCACTTCTAATTTCTTTTGTCTATTTAAGCCAGTGAAGAAAAAGAAGATAAAACGCGAGGTTAAGATTCTGGAGAATTTACGTGGTGGCACCAACATCATTAATCTGATTGACACTGTCAAGGATCCAGTGGTAGGTGGCTGCATGTTGCGGTGGGGTGGTGAGCAGGCACTGCCGCGTGGCTTCTGCCCTCAGCTCGAGTTAGGGGCTGTCTGTGCCTTCGTGCCAGCCAGGGGCAAGTGGTGTCCAGCTCATGAGGGTCTCCTGAGGTGGGTTGGTTTGGATGGGCTCATGTTGCCCAGACTCTTTTACACCCCTTCTGTGAGTTTCCCATGGCTGATGGGGGAGAAGTTTTGTAGCCCTACAGATTTTCTGTAAGAAAACAGTCTATAGCTTTCCAGCTTCTGCCTGGCGTCTGGAACATAAGTATCTGCCAGGGCAATGGGGTATTAATCACTTCTCATCCTTCTGGTTGCTGTCCTGCCCAGTAACCAGAGGTCATATCCTTTGTCCGCACTGCCACAGTTACCCCATTCCTGGGAAGTTTTCTCTGACTAGTAGCTGGCTGTGGCCTGTGACTCCCAGCCTGCTGGCAGCCACCAAGAGAAAATAACACTGCTATAGCATTGGAAGTCCTGGCTGACCTTCCTCCTGTGAAGGGCTGCAAGTCCTTACCCTCTGGTGACACCTTTTGCCTTGCCCAGTGCTGTCTCTGCTCTGTGGCATTGGGAGGAGCAGCACTGGCCAAAGTTGGTGCCCGCTGCGTGGGGTGCAAGCGGAGCTGGCCTCTGCCTGCTGCCAGAGGAGGGCTGCGCCTCTCTCCTGTCCTGCTCCTGTCCCGCTCCCCTCAGCAAGGGCTGGGCAGGAAGCAAAAGCTTTCTCAGGTCTCTTGGAGTAAATAAAGGTCAAGAGGGTGTTTTAAACCATGACTCTCTCTCTCTTGCAGTCAAAGACCCCTGCTCTGGTGTTTGAGTACATCAATAACACAGATTTTAAGGTGAGTCTGCCCAAGGGTGGAAGGGGGAGGCTTCCCGTTTCTGTTAAGAGTGCTGTGATCTTGGGTTGTCAGATACTTCGCGAGAGCTATGGGGGGAGTTTGGGGCTTTCACTTACGTCAGCTTCACCTTCATTTCCCCATGTAAATCAGACACCTGTAAATAAGCTCTAGATGAGAAGGAATAAAAAGCTTGTGTGCTGAATTTCCTCCCGACTTTGAGGAGTAAGTTCAACTGGTTAGATATTATTGCTCCCCTCTCAATTTAGTAATTACTGCTGTGCTATATATTCAACCCAAGTTAATCCCTGTGCTGCGATGCTCTATTTACAGCAGTGCAGTTGATGGAGCAGGTGGTACCGATTTGTGCTGGAATCCTTCAGACCTGGGGACTGTGGAGCGGCAGAGGCTGGAGAGCATGTCTCCCACTGCTGCTGGGCCTGGTAGCAGGGGAGTGAGCAGTCTTGAATACATCTTTAGAGCTTTTCTGCTTGCTGGAGGCTGCAGGGTGTTCCCTGGCTCTTCTGATTCCTGTGGAATTCCAGGTGGTTACACTCTTCCTGACACTGAGGTCCTTCTGTCTGAGTGCAGTTACAACTGCCGGTGCTGCTGAAGTGCTGCTGGCTGGCAGAAGCAACCGACACATAAAAGGGATATATAATTAGCAACCACACCTATTTTAATGGTATCTTTGCTTGGTCCATGCGAATCTTTACCCTAAGTCATTAAGTCAGTGGTGGGGAATTAATTGAGCGGTTGCCATTAGAAGCCAGCAGCCATCCCCTCCTGCACTGTTTAGAGGTCTCTTTCATTCCATGGTATGGGATGGTGCTTTCTTCTTCCTGTCTGTGCCGGAGCATTTTGTAGGTGCGTGCCTTGTAGGATGCAGGTTCAGCAGATAGACCAAGGACCCAGAGAAGGACCCTGGGTTGGGATTGGTGGCAGGAGGCAGCTTGTCAGCTGGCCCAAGGACCGTCTCACCTGCAGCCCTGCACTCTGCACGGCAGCACACGTGTTTTCCATCCCTCTGGGGTTGGTCTGGTGAGCCGAGTCCTGCTGGGTGGAACCCCGTGCGCAGCCAGAGCATGCTGGCAGTGGTGGTCTTAGTGCTATTTAATTTCATGTAGAGACTTACTGCAGAGGCTAAAATAATAGTAACTTGCAACAGCGTCTGCCCTGACAGCTTTGGGTGGGGAGATCGAGTGTTGCCTCCATCAAGTAAACAGCCAGGAGTGCTGTGTGGGGACCTTTCAGGGCTAATTAAAGCAGGCTTGGTTTGTCTGGGCTTCAATTGGCATCAGCTGGGCTATTCCACCGTCATAGGTATGTTGGGAATGTGCCCCTGTGCTTCTCCTGGTGACCCAGGGACTCCTCATAAGGCTGATCCTGGAAAGTTTTAACTATTTAGAAAATTTTTGTTTGTTTGTATTTATTTTTAATATATGGCTTGAGATAAAATAGGTTGCTGGGGCAGCAGCACACCTTGCTGAGGATCACTTTGTGTGTCTCCTAGTCAAAATGTGATTACACCACTCTGTCATGTCCTTAGAGGAGAAAATTATCATTGAAGCTATCACTCAGTAACTGAAATACATTCATGAAGTGGAATGTTAAGTAGTAATTTAAGGCTGGTGGCCAACAGGGACTCTTAACTTAAAAATGCAGGGCTTGGAGCCCATGGCAGGTCAGCAGTCCCAGCCACCGTGAGAGCTGACATGGTCGCTGTTGCAGCCAGTGAGGCAGCATTGGTCTGGCCACGCCAGTGCTCAGCTCTGACTGTTGCATTAGAAACAACTATACGAGTTTGCAGCAGGTCATTTCCAGACTCCTAGGAGAAAGCCTGGGTCCTGGAGGAAGTTCAGGTTCACAGCTGTGAACCTGAAAGTATTGATGCTTTTGATGCTGATTGGACCAAGACAGGAATAACTTGTCTTGGGAATACAGGCATGCCCCCCAGGGCATGCAGGATGTCTGAATTTCACTAGCTAGGTATGGGGCATGTGGGCTGAGCTACACTCCCATGAGCTCTCCTACCTGTTTGGGTAGGTACTTGGGGCTGCAGCTAACCCGCAGAGCTGCTGCTACCCGCAAGTTCCCTTGGGTATCTTCTTCTACGCAGAGGCTCCCAAGCTGTCTTCTCTTGCTCTGAAGTGCAGCTGGAGAGCACCCAGTCATTGTCCCCTCTGCTCTACAGTCCTGATCTCCCCACGCAGCCAAATTCTGCATAAATTCAGTGACACGTGAGCTGATCCTGGTGACAGGGACCTCTTCTTGTTTTGAGGTGGCTGCTGCTGATCTGCCCATCTCTGCATTGGCTTGTGGATTCAGCAGTACTGATGAGTCCCATGCACCTTGCTGGCATGTCACCTTCCGTGGGTGTGAAGGGGTTCCCAGGGCAGCTCGTGTACAGCAGAGGGTTGCCAACTGCTTCAGAGAATTGTGTTTTTCTCTGGCCTGTTGGCAATAGCTGCTCATGAGCTTGGATGTCTCCTCAGTTGTCTCCTTTCTGGAAGTTTCTTTCCTTCAATGTTACTATTTTTTGCATAATGTGAATACTTTCACCCCTTTGCGCATTCAAGTGGACACTATTCATGTCCATGCGCCCATGAAAATGGCAGCTGGGTTTCCTCAGCTCTCTGTGATGGGCAGAAGCTGCAGTTCTGTGGGGCCTAAGCCATGGCTGTGGACAATTCTGAATCAGAAGTGCAAGCTTATATTCCAGATGTTTTGGCTATTTTTTAATGGCGGTATAAACAGGAGACTAGGTGATACCTCCCTAGAGCTAATCACATTTTCTTAAATGACCTGACTGGGTCCCTTCTGAAAGTGCCGGCTCTGTGCTCACAGGGACAATGATTTGGAACTAGACTAAATGCATATTCTGCCATGTGAGGACAGCAGCTCGTGTATGGGGCTTGTGTTTCTCTTCAGACCTGCTGTATTGCTTATCATCTGTGAGCACTCAAACTATCCACGGTCATCTTCCTGAAACGATAGCTGCACTGCAGAGCCATGCGGTCCGTTGAGTAACCATCAATTAAATAAAACGTCTTTTGCTAATTGATTTCAAACTAGAAATGAGATGCCTGTCCTTCAACCACTGTCACCTGTCATATATTTAGTGGTACTGTGCCTTTCATTGCCCCAAAGAGGCAAATCATTTGGGAAAGAAGGGGGCAGAGCCAGGTCTCTGGGAGCAGTGCTAAGCTGGGTTTGTTGTTGCGTTCTTTAAACACACTAGCAGGCTTGCAGCTGAAGAAGAGATGGGCAAGAAAGGTGAGCAGTGAAAAGTTGCTTCAGGATGTTCAGCCTGTTGGAGTTGTGGGGACAGAGGGCTTCTGAGCGAAATCTTCCACTTCGCGTGCACCTCAGTGAATTTTCAGGCCAAGTTGCTGTGAGGGAAGTGTGTGCCAGCATTTAAACTAACCTTGTACATACAAGGTTAGTTTAAAAAATAGTCGTTGCCCTGAATCCGTGATGCAGAAGTCTGAAAGATTCTTTTCCCTTGCATGGCTGTGAGGCCAGGATTGCTTTGGGAGCTGTTTCCTGTTCTTTTGCTGCTGCCTGCCCCGCACTCCAAAGTGATGTCTCTCCTCCAGCAGCTCCTCGCAGCCATCTTGCTGCTTTGCAGATGCTTCCTGCAGGTAGCCAGCTGTGGGGCTCACTCAAGGGAGAAGAATAAGCATTTAACTCCTGTCAGCCCCATGGAGAGGGGAAGCATGTCTCTGCCTCCTCGAGCACTAACAGGATTAGTTTACCATTGGTTACATGATATGTGCCAAAATACCACTGAAAGCTGGAGAGGGGTGGAGGGGGGCGATGTGTGAGTTTGACCTTTCCTCGTGCCCTGTATGGAGAACAGAGACCAGCCCAGGTCTCCGAGGCCTTGTGTCATCCTGAGTGCTGGCTACTACTTGAGCATATGTTGGAGCTCGGTCTGAGTGATCCCCACAGTGATGTTTCCGATGGTTCTACTCCAAAGAGACAGTTATAAGAGCAGAGCATGGGATGCGTCTGCAAAGGAGGGGTCTGCTTTCCCCTGCTAGGCTGGGCAGAGGGGATTCAGAGCTCACTCTCAAAGCTGCTGTACAGGAGCCACTTGCAGTGGAAACCTTGGTTCTGTCCTTCACAGCCATCTGTGTTCACTGGCTGCTTGCAGGGGGACTGAGCGCACTCCTGCAGGCACTGTTCCCCCCACAAGCAGAGCTGGGGCACTGCTGCCCGTACTCTTGGCCTTGGCACAGCAAGAGGGTCAGAGGTGCTGGGTTTCTAAGGAAGTCTGTTGGAAGCTGGTTGCCCAATGGCTGCCTCTGCTGAAGACTATGAGTTGGAGAAGTGACAGCATTGTGGGCCTGAGAAGAAAGGCATCGGTGACCTCCATTCCATCCCCTTCCTGCTTATGGGCAGTGAGAGGCAGAGGAGCCAGGGAATGGGGGAAATGGGAAAATAGCCCTGTTCTGCCACTGCCTCCCCTGTGCTCCCCCTTCCACAGGTGCATTGATGCCAGGTGAAGTTGAACAGAGTGGTGATTCCCAGAAAGACATGTTTTAAGCATCTCTGTCCCCCTGTAGTGTTTGTTACCTAAGCAAGCCATTTAAACAAACTCCTGGAAGGGCTCAGCTGGCCTCTGCTGGCCCCGGGTCATGCATCAGAGCCATGTGCAACCCAGTCAGGAGATCTGTCCATGCTGTAGTTTGTGGCTGTCTTTTTTGCACCCTGCTCACTTCTCTGCTTCAGTGGGTTGCTCCGAAGCGTTAGGATCATCCCAGCTCATGAGAATACAATGCCGCTTGTGTCCTGGAGGCTATTAAAGGTCTGTGTGTGTAAGTGACACTTGTGTGTAAGTGACACTTGTATGTTGTCAGCTGATTTCCCAGAGCAGTGTTGGGGGTGGTGGGGCTGTTTGGATCTGGCCCTAAGAAAGGCAGGATCCTGAGGATCTCAGCGTGGGCCGGGAGGGGATCTGGGGCCAGAGCTGCTTTCTTGGAATGTGGATTTCAATCCCTTGCTCTGGGATTTTTGCTGAAGCTGCCAAGTGGTGCCTGTGATGGGCAGCTGGCTCCAGTGCTGATGCAGTCAGTGATTTGACTGAGCTGTGAGATGATCCTTGTTTGTTGGAAGGGACAGAGGGGCCTGGTCCTACTGCTGCCCTGTGAGTGTCCTTCTTTGCCCTGTCCTGGCGTCTCGCCTCGCTTTCCCTGGGTGAGAGCACAGCCCAGGGGGGTTGGGCTGGCACCGCTGCCAATGACAGGTATAGAGCTGAAGGAAAATTTGGGGCCATTTCTGACCTGGTGTGGGAGTGGCGGGATGATGAGTTCTTCAGTGATGGTGCTGGTGGCATGGTGCAGGTTAAAGTGCACCCTGGATCTTTGTCACTTCTGCATGAGTAGCCGCAAAAGGACAGAGAGGAGAGGAGAGTGGTGAATGTGTGCTGGCAACAAGCACTTCCCTGAGACTCCGAGCTGCGCTCCTCAGCCTCACAAGCATTTCCGTGCTGTTGAGTTGCATTAGGCTTTATCCTGGGATAGAGGGGAACCTCCACAGCTCTGAGACTGTCTCTGCCCTTCGTGCTTCCCCACCCCATGCTTCTTTAGGTTAATGTTTTCCTCTCTCTGCCCTCACCCTGAGCACTTAGAAGCCTTGCGAACGTCTTTGCAGGCTCCCTATTCTGAATGCTTTTACCCCTGTTGTCAAGTCACCGTGATGACTTTGCAAGTGAGCGGAGTCAAGATCATCTGCACCAACTCCAGCACGCTCTGAAGGGCTTGCTGTGTTCTCTTTGGACAGACAGCCTGCCTGCCTGTCTCCCACTGGAAAGAAGTCATGACAGGTCTGAAAGATCCCAGCAGCATTTCACAGGAGGTCTTGCATCTTTTCTGGATTTCCTAGCACGTAGCCCTGGCAGATCTGAGACAAGGGCAGCCCTTGAGAGTGGCAGCATTCACAGGGGTCTGGAATGGGATCAGTGATTGAAGGCAGGTGGGGTGCAGGAAACAAAACTAATCCGTATCTGGAGTATTTATTTTTTCTCTTTTTTTTTTTTTCCTCCCTTTCCAAATCTGTTTCAGCAACTGTACCAGATCCTGACAGACTTTGATATTCGGTTTTATATGTATGAGCTGCTGAAGGTGAGTGGCATTGTATATGGCAGTCTGGATGGGGAGACGAGGAATGAGAGTGGAAGTAGCAGGGCTGTACTACTAAGCAGTTACTTCTCTCGTGTTCAATGCAGAATCCATGTCTCATAACCTGAGAAGGTCTGAGAAGAGATCTGGTTACCTGGCTTGTTGCTATGAGGGGGACCAAAGTGGGGACCTTTGATCACCTCCAAAGAGTCTCTGATTCTCTGGGGTCTTTCCCTGTGAAGTGTTTGTGATTGTTAGTTGCCAGGTAGAGCTGTGCTTGTTCTCCCTGAGCCTCTAGCACGGCTGGGCTGCTATGAGGACGATCGATTCCCTCCCAGCTAGACCCAGGACAAACACCGAGAGGTGTTTGCAGGGCTGAGGAACTGGGGACTCTCTAGCACGTTTAGGACAGTGGAGGACAGGTATTGCTAGCTCCAGGCTTTCTTCTGCTGCAGTATTCAAATACAGCACTAGAAGGTGACTTCTGCCCACTTGGTCTTAGACCCCCTATGTCTCTGGGTGGGGGATCTAGGATACTTCAAGAACAAGCTGGCCATCTTGGTGGCCTGTGGTCACAGAACTCCATGGATGTGGTCTTATGGAACAAAGCTTTTGATTATGCTGCCTGTTATTTTCCTTTGAGATCTCCCAGCCAAAGCTTTCTCTGCCCCTCTGATGAAGGGCAAGGAGTGCCCAAAATACCTCCTCTTAACTAGCCTAGCTTGCACCTCCCCATGGAAATGCTCATGGAGCCACGTGGCAGATCTGTGAGAACTGCTGCGCTGCCTCTCTGGGGTCTCTGGCTGCAGGACATGGGGCCCAGCAGCGCATTAAGGAGACCTTACAGGGTTTGGCTGATCCCAGGGCTGCTCTGTGCTGACCCGCTGGAGCTTGGTTGTGTCAGGCGCTCGCAGCACCTCAGGACTTCTGGGCTGGCACTTAGCAGGTCCCCTGCCTCTGGAATTGAGTGGGACAGGCTAGGGGAAGCCCTTTGCTCTCCAAGACTTGGTGATTACAGGAGACCTCCTGAAATAGATCTAGTGGGCTCAAGGAAGGCTTTCTTCTCTGCACCTGACTGCAAGGGGAAAACCTTCCTACTGAAGATTGGAAGGAGCCTGAGGCAGCCCAAGATTAGCGTTTAGGGGTCTAGATGATCCAGCCTTGAGACAAGCCTCATCCCTGGAAGCAGTTTGCCCAGCCTGTTGTAGATCTCCTGTACTGGAGATCTCAGGGCTACCAAGTGCTATGACTTCTGGTGGTTACAAGGCCTCATGTCATTACAGGGATATACCCTGAGGCCTTGCTGCGATGGAAGCTGTTGCCTCTTTCGCTTCTCACTGTGGCAGGGGCCCAAGGACAGTGCTATTTCCCTGGCACTGATGTCTTGAATATTGAATGACTGTAGGCTGTACCCTCCTTCCTTGCTGCTGGAAATCTTGGAGCATCTGGTAGATGTTGATGGATGGATCTCCCTCCCCCTTGGAGAAGAGAAAACAACATTCTCACTCCCTTGCTCAAGGGAACAGCTGGGGGGGGGGCACGAGTGGTGCAAGGTCATGGAGCTGGAGAGCCAATGTGTGCTCCTGCCTTCAAGCTTTAAGCAGCATTGCCCTCCCTCGCATGCTATCACCTGCCTTTTGTAAGTGCACGTTTGGCTTAAATGAACAGGGCAGAGGTGACTTTCTAGCTCAATGTGTTTTGGGACAGAAGTGGAAAGCTGCACCGGAAAGCCATAAAACTGTAGGCATGTAAGAATGATCCCCTTCTGGGGAAGGGAGTGTGACCTAGGAAGCACAGGACTGCCCAGGTTGGAGCATTGGGCTTGTCATCAGGTGGGCCACCTCTCTGCATTGTGTTCTTCAAAGACTCTGCAGGGAACAGTTCCAGGACTGCAGCAGGACACGAGATCAATACAGTCTAGTTGCCAGCTTGTCACTTCATCACATGCTGAAAATGCCAGTTGCTTGTGCCAGGGTTGCAGCACTTCCTTGTGGATGGGGCACTTGTAGTCCTAGCCAAGAACTGTCTGTTATATTGTTAATGCTGTGCCTATGGTTACAGACGTGTCTAATGTATGTGCATGTGTCTGCCAGGCCCTGGATTACTGTCACAGCATGGGAATCATGCACAGGGACGTCAAACCCCACAACGTCATGATAGACCACCAACAGAAAAAGGTACTGTGGCACCAGGGCTTACAAGCAGGATTTTTCTAGGGAAACCTGAAACTCTGCTGCCTCTATACCCATAGCCTGGGCAGCTGAACTTACCCCTTTAACCTTTATTGGCTCCCCACACTGGGTTTCTTTGCTGAGAGGAGCAGGTCTGGGCTGTTAATCTCCACCTGGGGAGGTGTGGCATTAGGGTCCAGAGGCCCTGGCCAGAAGAAGGGTGGCCTTGTCTGAAACGCATGTGGCTATTTTTACCCAGGGAACATAAGCTCTTCCTGTAGTACAGCCTGCTTGTCCTGCAGTGGCTTCCTCACTTCAGGGGCATGCTAGTTAGATCACAGGAAACATTTGTTCCCAGCTCACTACCATGGAAATGGGCAGTACGGGGAGTTTCCCCACCCTATCCTGGTTCTTGTACCTCATCAGGTCTCATGTGTCCCTGTCTACTCAGGGACCTGGGATTTGCAGCAGCTGGTCCACAGGTCCGTCCCTCTCAATCAGCAGTGGCTGTGCAAGCAAGGCAAGGTTTATAAGGCAGGGGAAATCTCTTACTAGACCTGCTGTTCTTCAGTAACATGGCAGGTCATCCATCCCTGCAGCTGTGGAGGAGGTGGTCTGCCTTGCAGGATGTGGTGGGACCCCCTCCTACCTCATTTCCTGCTCCCAGTTAAAATCAATACTGCCTTCAGCCCAGCCCCTCTAAACAGCAGAATCAGACAGCTGGCTTTTGCCTGTTCCCTAGTATGCAACAACCTGTCCGTGTGGCTACTGGTTCTGGTAAGGTGCCAGTTGCCCAGCATTAACAGTGCGCTTGGACTCAGGAGGCAGAGCTCTCTAGCTGGGCTTTGTCCCACCACCTGGTGATGGGGGAAAGGGAAGAGCCTGACCAGAGCACTGCTGAGAGCATCTCCTGTCCTCAGAGCACCTCCCTGCAACCCAGGCTCCGGGCTCCACACTTGCATCACAGGATTGAGAGGTTTGGCCAACGTAGCTTCACCTAAGTGGCTCATATTCAGGTTCCTGACTCTGTGTCTCTTTATCGCATGTTCAGCTGCGACTCATAGACTGGGGTCTGGCCGAATTCTACCATCCAGCTCAGGAATACAATGTCCGTGTGGCCTCTAGGTACTTCAAAGGACCGGAGCTCCTTGTGGACTACCAAGTAAGAGTCTGCCTTCTCCTTGCTAGCCACCTTTGGGTTGTCTGGTTTTGCCTGCCAGGGCATTGCCTGGGTTGGAAAGAGGCTGGCTGTGAAGTGAAAAGGCTGAGGCTGCCTGTGCAGTTGGGGAACCGGGCTGTGGTGAGCGTGCCTTTTCTGACAGCTTCTCCTTTTTCCCCTTAGATGTATGACTACAGCTTAGACATGTGGAGTTTAGGCTGTATGCTGGCAAGCATGATCTTCCGAAAGGAGCCCTTCTTCCATGGCCAGGACAATTATGACCAAGTAAAGACTTTGCTACCTGGCTTGTTTCTTGAGCCATTTGTCACTGCCTCATCTCTGTGTGTATAGTGGGGAGGTTCTGGGGATCAGATGCCAGGCTGGGAGGATGTTGCTATGCATTTAGTTAAGACATCTGGGATTATGCTTTACTGCCTTGTGTAGGAGACTTGTTTTCTGCACATGTTGCAAAAACAAGTTTCAGGGGAGATGTTCCTTCCATCTGAGATGTTTCCAGAAGGAGAGTTCTAAGATTTGGGCAGCTCTGCCTCTGCAAGAGCGGTCATCTGCCCTTCTGCTATCTCTCAACATGCCTTTTGTTCCAGCTGGTTCGCATCGCAAAGGTCCTGGGCACAGATGAGCTGTATGGGTATCTCAAGAAGTACCACATAGAACTGGACCCGCACTTCAATGATATCCTGGGCCAGTAAGTGGAGAAGTGAAATGCAGGGTTTTTTCCACACAGAGAGGGAGATAAACTGATGTCTATCCCCTTGAAAGACTCTCAGCAAAGGCCTGCTTTGATCTTCTGGGTCACAGTGCTGCTTGCAGAGTTCCCGTCTGGTTGCTCATATCATCTCAGGAGGCCACTGAAATGCAGGCTGTTTCCTTTTGCCTCTCCCACGATCCACAAGCTATCCCCTGTTCCTTCCTTCTCCTGCTCGTTGACATCCTAGAAGTGGAGGTGTAGGCACTGGAGTTGAGTGTGGGTTGAGGGGCTCAAAATTTCCCAGTTGAGATTTCTGAATAGGACAAGAGGTGGATGGGGTAGCTTCTGTAAGGCTGGCTGGCAAGCCAGAGCACTTCTGGTCCCGAGGGTGTCACCCTGCATGCTGTTGTCCCTGTAGACAAGGGAATGTGCAATATTGTGCCTTTCCCAGGCATAGGACATCCACACAATTGTGTACCTAAAGAAGAGGGTTTTCCACCTTGGGCAAGTGCTTACTGAGCAGTAGCTTGTACAAGGAGGAGCTGTGGGCAGTGTCTGTCATAGCCATCTCTTCTCAGAACTGGGTAGTGGTAGGTCCACTGGGACCTGTGGGTGCTGCTGTGCTGGTCAGAGCTGGCCAGTGACAGCTGGTCCCCTTGCAGGCATTCCCGGAAGCGCTGGGAGAACTTCATCCACAGTGAGAACAGACACCTGGTCAGTCCTGAAGTCCTAGACCTCCTGGACAAGCTCCTGCGATATGACCATCAACAGAGGCTGACCGCCAAGGAGGCGATGGAGCACCCCTATTTCTGTGAGTCTGTGGAAAAGCTGGGGCCAGCTGGGATGGAGAGGGATCTTGGGTTGTGGGGGCAAATGTCGGCTCCCTGCTCTGTGAAAGCCTTAGCAGCTGTGTGGGTTCTGAGGGCAGCTTCTCTGGAAGGGTTTGTCAGGGTGGAGCTTCCGCTTTATTAAATGCTGTTTCCCCTTCCTGCCTGGCCTGTGTCTCTTGCAGATCCAGTGGTAAAGGAGCAGTCCCAGCCCAGCTCAGAAAACGCTGTGCTCTCCAGTGGCCTGACAACAGCGCGATGAAGACTGGAAAACGACGGGTAATTCAAGATGTTTACAAATAAAAGCAAAACCTTCAGTCACACAGTGAAGGGCAAAGAACCAAGGACCCCCCCCCCTTCCTTCCCCTCCCCTTTATACTCGGCAGAAATCTAACCTGGGGGGGGGTGTCATAAACCTCAGTTCCTCTCTGGTGGTTGTGGTTAATGTTAACTCTAACCCTGTGGTACCAAAGCCCTGGGCAAATGGTCTTGCAAGAGCTAAACATGTAGTGATATCTCCAGGGCTCAACACAACTGATTCTGGTTCACATCTCTATGGATCTTCCTTCTCAGTCCAGCCTTTCCCACTGTACTAGTGGAGACAAACTGGTTGTTCCACCATCAGCCCTTAGCATGCCTCTTTCTAAACATGCTTTCTGACTTGTAGACTGGATGAACCAAATTCAGGCTGTGGGTCAGCAGGTGCAACTCTGTTTTGAGGTCCAAATCCTACTGCTCACTCTGGGCTTGAATTTGGCCCTTGAATTCCAGTTTCAATTGCGAATGCCAGGGGCAGTTGGGGGGAGGAGGGAGGTTCAACAAAAACAACCCACAAACCCAGCAGCATCTCAGGATTGGTTTGGAGCATTAAAATGAAGGTGCTGATCCGGGTTGCTGTAGAGAGGTGAGATCCTCCCTCCGGATGTGTTTGACAAAGGCTCGCTCTGAGAAGAAACTCAATAGACCTGCTTTGGAAACTGGTGAACAGGGGCTGCTCTTGTGGCAGGAGCGCAAAGGGACTATCCAGACTTTCCCACTGAGCTCAGGAAAGTCAGTGTTGCAAGACTACTTGTGATAGGTGTGCAGCCACGTACCTCATGGCGTGGCTCCCATGAGAACTGGTGCCAGAGCACAGCTCTGGAGCAGTTCAGTCCAGCACCGCAGGATGGAAGAGTGAGAGGAGGCCAGGCAGGAGAGCGTGGGGAGGGGGAAGGATCAGCAAACAGCAGCGTGGTCTGTCGGGGAGGGGGCTGTGCAGCTACTGATCCAGGACTTGGGATCCCACGTAGTGTTTTAACAAAATCAGCCATTTGTAGAATTCCAGGGTGCCGATCCTGTTGTGGGGGGTGGGGGGTTCATCTTGCGGGTTCTTTCATCAGATCCCTTGATGGCTTTATAGCCCCACAATTCACAGTTGCCTCCTCTACTTGTTCTGTGTGTAACTTCATCAAGTGGTTCTGGTGACACTCAAACCTAGAAGCTGGAGATAGTGTTTTCCCACCAGCACCTAAACACAGAATTTCCTTCTGCGGCATTGTTGAAATAGTTAATTTTTTATAAGGTTGCAATGTTTCTATTTGAAACATCTGTTTACATTCCATATTCCAATAAAGTTCTATTGGCATCGATAGCAGGTCAATCCATTTGTATAATTCACTGAAACCAATAAATATCTATACGTCTGAACGTCTGCCGTCTCAAATCTATGGGATAGCCAGAAAGAGTGAGAGCTGAAGGCATTGCCTCCTCAAGGAGGTTAGGTTAGCTCTTCCAGCCCCTCTTGCCTGAGTATTTTGGGATCTCGTAGTCTTTGATTGCAGTTCTTCCCGCTGTCAGCCCTGAGAGTTTCCCTGTGGCAGGTTGCCTCCACTTCCCCAGGGCTGCAGAGGAGGCGCCAGGGTTTGGGGACAGCGGGGGGTCGGCTGTTGTGGAACACGGGACTCAGACAGCCAGTGCCCAAGGTAGCGGTCTCAGTCTGTCTGGTACATGGCTGGTCAGAGGAGAAGTTACCAATGCATGGCTGGAAGTTGGGGGTTCTCCACGTGCTTATCTCCTCTCAGCCTGGGTAGATGACTCTTTCTGAAGACGTGCTGAGCCAGGGAGTAGCTCTTCTTTCCTCCCGCCCTGCGATGCAACTGCTGCATGGAGGATGAGGCCCGCCCTGGCTGGGAGCCGGGTGGCAGGACGTGGGGCTGTGGGACGAGCCATCTCGTCACCTGGGGCTGGAGGAGCTCTGTGTCAAGCCGGCAGTGTCCTGTCACACTCACTTCCCTCCTCCCGTCTCTTCTCAGGTCCAATGCTGTTGCTCCCAATTTTCCATAAGCAGAATGAGAACCAACTCAAACGTCTTATCAGTGTGTGTAGAGCGACGGCGGGCAGACTGTGCAGCGTGGGCAGGGCTGAGAGCGGGGCAGCGTGCCTGGCTGGACCGCTCTCCTCTCTCTATCACCGCAGCCCCTCCTTCCAAGTGGTAAAGGTTCTTCTGCCTTTGGTTCCTTGTTGAGCTCGTCCTGACCCAGAAAGTGTGGAAACGTGAAGGGTGTGCAAAGCAGTTGATTAGTTGTTCCTTCCTCTGTTCTGGCTGTTCCCTCCCCAACCTTTGATGGACCACGGTTACCCAGCTTGTGCCTGTCTCTGACAGGGCATGGGGGTGGCAGGGGATGTAGTATCACAATGGACAGTTCTATATTATAATAAAAATAATTCTATATTGTTGAATAAAAGTTTTAAAAGAAGCATATGAGGAGGAGTATTCAGTGGGAGGGGAGCTGTGGGGCAGGACTGGCCACACTAGAGGATGCTGGCAGTGTGAGCTGTTCCTGGTCCCCTGCAAGGACAGGCTGGGCGAGGAGAACTAGTTGTACGAAGTCACCGCCGGCAGAGGTATGTACCTTGTGAGGTTAGGTGTACCTCCTTATGCCCCCACACTCTTCTGGAGGTGCCTGTCTGGGTGGTGGCCTGGGTGCTAATGCTGGTACCTGCTTTTCCCAACCCATGGGACTTGGGCAGGGCTCTGTCTCTGCACCCCAGGAGCTCCTATCTCTTCCTCTTTCTTGGGCTGAGACTTTTTTCTCTTCCCCAGCACCGTCACTGCAAAGCCCTCAGCTTGGAGCTCCTGCCCATGGGCCTCTGCATTGCAGGTGTTCCCTGACGCCAGTGGTGCTTCACCAGCAGCTCTCAGGAGAGCCTGGCTGTGATGCTGGTGGTTGTCCAAGCTGGGCTGTGGTCTTAGATGTTAATGGACCACTTGAAACTCTGGTTTAAAAACCTCCAGCTGGACTCTGTATGACTGTACATGGTCATTTCTCTTCCATTGTCCCATCCTTTCACTGCCCTGTGTTTTTTGCTACACAGTTTTCCCCTAGCCTGAAGCTGCCCAGGCTAAGGCTTGACTGGGAAAGATAGACCTGTTGCTTGTTTCCAGGGAGGGGAGCTCCAGTAAGGTGAGCCATGGGCTCCTGCTGGTGCAGAACCACAGGGTCCTGCTCTCACCCAGCCCTGGGCAGTGGCTGAAGCGGAAATGCAGGAGTGATTCCTCACACAAAACCTGTGAGTGGTACAGGTGGAAATTTGCCAACAACTTCCTCGTGCATCACCCCTGGAAGCTGTGCCTACGTGGGGCTGGATGTGGACGTGTACATCAGTTGAGTTCAAGCCACTGGTGCGATACGGCAGGGCTTGGTCCGCTGCCACGGCACGGTGTAATGATAGCCCTGTTGTATCCAGGACTTGGACTCTGGTGATCCCTGATGCAAGTTCAGCAAGACTCGTTTTTTGGCTGGTGTAGATCTGGCCAGTGGCGAGAGCCTGTCCCTGCAGGGACGAGCCCATGGCAGAGTCCACCTGAGGTCCACATGTGCTGGCTAGAAGCATTGCTGCAAGCATGTGCTGAACGGAGGTCCTTGCAGCACTGGAGGCATGTCCAAGTGCTATTGCTACCTCATCCATCCCTCTCCTGACACTGTTGGGTCATGCCCCCCCATTCCCACCTCCTGCTTGCTGCAGCCCAGGTCCTCTCCAAGTCAACAGCTCATCTATAAAGGATGCTCTTTTTAACTGTTGCTTGTCAGAAATAAACTCTTCTTTGCCTGCCTGTTATTTGTCTCCAGTTTGTCCAGAGTCAGAAAGGTTTGATTCATTCTCGCCCCTTGCTCCACCACGACATCCACTGCACAGTGGCCCCACCAAGGCAGTGCATCCTGCTTCCTTGACTTTCTCTGCCAAAGAGCTCCAGCACGCAGTGGCTCCATCTCCTCCTGCACTCACTGATGTTTACACCCCTGTTCTCTTCTGATCCCCTGCTCTGCAGCAGCCTGGCTTCCTCTTCCTCCTCCTGCGCTGCTCGGAGTTCATCCAGCAGGAGGTCCAAAGCCTTTGTCCAGGTTCCCTTGGATCCCCTCCCAAAGCCAGTTTTGCACCTTGCTTCCTCTTGCATGGAGTGGCTATGCCCAATTCCTTTTTGGTTTCCTCATTACAGCTTCCTGTCATCCAGTCCTGCTCCTGTAGGAAAATCCAGGCTGGGAAAGACAGCTGGAGTCATCTGGACAACCCCCAGGATCTCACACTCCTTGCTTTGTTCTGGTTTTTTTTTGCCATGCAGCGAAGGCTTTTGACTCACAAAGGTACTGACTGAACCTGGTTCTGGTTTTACTGGTCCAAGCACTGTCTTTTCAGCTGGCCCACTGGGCCATGCAGCCCACCCCAGGCATCTGCTCTCCAGCAAGGGCATAAGCTGAGGTGGATGGCCAAGGTTAGGATTTCCCAGGCCATGAACCTGAAGTGTGTGCTCCAGGGCAAGCACAGACTTGGTGATACCGGAGAGAGCTGCTACGTTTTGCTCTAGTAACTGCACCCAGCAATGTGAAACTTCAGAGGAGCAATGTTTCAGCAGCTTCCTGAAGATCTCATTCCTCTGAAGGCATCGGATTGCTGGGAACTCTCAAGGGCAGGAAATGCTTCAGTGGACAGTTATTTCTGGAGCAGGCAACCTCTGCTCACTTCTTGGACCAGATTATTCTCTTAGGATGGGCCTTTTCCTCCACCTGCTCCCCAAAATCCAATTGCTCTGTCCCCTGGGAACCGGGGTGATGTAACACAGAATCATAGAATGGTTAGAGTTGGAAGGGACCTAAAAGATCATTGAGTTCCAATCCCCCTGCCATGGGCAGGGACACCTCCCACATCTTCCCAGCGATCTTCAAGGTGGATAACATCAGTGTGTGAGTCTCAGTGAGATACACCTCCCAGAGGCCTCTTTCCAAATGCCAGCCTTTACTATTAGTACATGTTAACATCTCATTAGGCTTCTCGGCTTCTGCCCTCGCCTTTAGCCCACACGTGCCTTGGGGAAGGAGGAGAGGCCAATGGGTATTATTTTTTGTTAAAATTCATTGAGAAATAGGGACAATATGAAACTACAACATATTTCCATGTACATCACTTGCAGCAAAACATGATATTAAAATGGCACTGGTGAGGCCACACCTGGGTATTGTGTCCAGTTTTGGGCACCTCAATATAAGAGAGATCTGGAGGCGCTGGAGCGGGGGCAGAGGAGGCAACGGAGCTGGTGAAGGGCCTGGAGAACAAATCATATGAAGAGCAATTGAAGGAGCTGGGACTGTTTAGTTTGAGGAAGAGG
>JAOXNO010000063.1:23827941-23848170 GCA_028565335.1 Limnodromus scolopaceus
TGCCTAATATGAACTCTCTTATCCTTGCAAAAAGTACCAGCAGACAGTGGTTTTTTGGGGTTTTTTTTGGGTTTGTTTTTTTGTTGTTGTTGTTTAAATCTTAGAGAATCTCAAGCTTTTGTGACATAGAGGAAACTATTTCTTGTTCGGCCCTAGTGGGACGTGCGCTGCTTGTGCTGATGGAGACAGTGTGAAGTAGAGGCTTCTTCATTTGATATAGGTGTAGAAGTGGGACGCTGGAAGCCTTTCCTTGGGACCATTTGTAACCTCCCTCTAAGCAGTAGGATACAGCCCTTCGCTTCTCCCTCAAGGGCTGTGGGCAAGCTCTGGGCAGGCCTTGGCAGCAAACTCTGCTGAGCCCAATCTGGCCTGTCCACCAGCGCCCTGTCCCAGGGGACTCTGGCAGGACTGAAATGTCCAGACCTTGGGAAGAGCATGGTGACTGTCCCATCATCTCTGCAGGCAGAGCTTCCTTCAGCCTCATCCGCAGAGAGACAGCAACTGCTGGGCTGTGCTCTCTTCTCCTGTCTTCCAGCACTGTGGGTGCCTGGTTTGGAGGCCTGTTTGCAATGTGTTTTCTGTTTATGTGCTGGCA
This sequence comes from Limnodromus scolopaceus, assembly GCA_028565335.1. Lineage (NCBI taxonomy): Eukaryota > Metazoa > Chordata > Aves > Charadriiformes > Scolopacidae > Limnodromus > Limnodromus scolopaceus. Next base: position 23,828,537 of record JAOXNO010000063.1, read on the forward strand.
CTTCATTGCTCAGTCTTCTGCTTGTTCCTGCAGTGCCCTGCCATCATGGTCCTCCCCACTGATGCGTGGAGACAAGCTAGCCAGTCTCCAGAGGACTGGCTGATGATTTTCTGCACAGCAAATGGGCACAGTTCGATGAAATTTGTCAAATTCTTGCTGATTTCTCCATATTCCTTCTGCTGGCATATCAATGTGGAATATCGCTAGCAATTTCAAATGCTGTTGGGAGGCTGCAAGGTCAGCTAGTGTTCAATACCTGTTTGAATGTCAAACATGCTCTGCTACCAGGATGCAGATAGCAGTTTCCCTGATAAGCATGGCCAGGATCAGGTCTCTGCGAACGCTGTGGTGGGGTCCTCTCTTGCAGCCCTTCTCTGACTCATTAGTTCTCTCACACAGCATTCTTGTCCGGGTCATCCCAGATCTCTGCATCTCGAGTACAGCAGTCCATGCTGCTCACTCCTCCCCAAACCTGCGTGCACTAAGTGGTACAGCACCACCAGGTAGCTCCTGCTTTTGCCTCTTCTTTTGCCCTTTCTCCCTGGGGGAAGGAGGTGGCATAAAGGCCTTGTGCCTGTTCTGGACCACCGCTGCCTTTGAGAAGCGCTGGCCTGTCCCAAGGCAAGGGTGTACCCATGCCTACGGTAGTCTGGGTGATGGTGCTGGCTGTGTTTCAGCTTGTTGCTGCTGGCACAAGTCCACTGCCTAACAATGGGGCAGCCATCAACGATGCGGGAGCAAGCCTCCAGAGGTCGGCCTTGGACTGTGTCATCCCATCTACCAGTGGGTGGGCGGCTTGGCCCGGGGGAGGATTGCCCCTTTCTGCTTTTCCTCTGGTCTTTGTTATGTTTCACTAGTGTTGCTAGCAGCAACAGCAGCCTCAAGAACTATATATTGAACATATATATTTCTGTGAGTGAAATTCTGTGTATATATTCGATATCTGTAAAGCTGCTGTTCCCTCCAAACCCTGTGAAATTTGAGGTTTGCATCTGCAAAAAAAAAAGCTTTTCCAGTTTGTCTTTAGGCATCAGGTAACTTCCCAGTTATCCCGATTCAGAGGATATTAGGCACTTGAAGAACTTTTATTTTCTAAGAGGGTTATTGCCCTTTTTTCCAGCTTCAAAAATCCACCTTCTTAGTCTTAAGATGGCTAGAAAATATTGGCAAAGTAGAAATGTGGAGTGTTTTGTTTAGATTTCTGAAATTTTCTGAAATTTTTTCTGAGCTTCCTTGAGGTAGGGAAAGCCTACCTGGAGACTGGGAGCTCTTGCTGAGCAGTCACTGCGAGCACAGCAGGACCGTCCCTCCTGGGTCCTGAGACCGGCTGTGCCTGATGGAGCCAGAGGCTGCCTCTTGGTCTGCGCGAGCCTCTTGTGAAGGGACCTCCGGAGCTGGCAGAGGAAGAGAAGTGCTCCTCTGGCTGTGACCAAGACGTGTCCTCTGTCAGGGAGATGGTCCCTGAAGCAGCCTCTGGCAGGGGCCTGGGCTCTGGAGTGAGGCGAGGGGCTGAGCTGGGGTGCTTGGCACCACCAAGTCCTAGAGGGCAGCGCTTTGAGCCGCTGTTGGCGGTGAGCACTGCTGATGCCGTTCAGCCTTATCTTACCAAAACAGTGAGGCTGCTTGTACTTCTGGTCCAGCTGGTGCTGCGTGTTGTGCTCCAAATGTCTGTGTGTCTGTCCTGCCAGTGCTGGCTGTAGGGACATACAGACAGGCTGGCTTTTGTGTGGAAGGGCTTCTGTGCGACCGGGCTGCTGTTGCCCTGCAGCCAGGCACTAGTGCAGCTTGCAGAAACTTACACTGAGCTAGGTAGGTCCAGGAGGAAGGGCTCTGCCACAGTCTGGCCGTTTTGTGCTTAACTCCTCTCTTTTCTGCTGTCTTTCATCCTGTTTCTGGCAATGTTGAGGAGGAAGAGTGGCTGCTTTTTATTGTCCCTGTAATCTGGGGAAGGAAAACCTTCACTGACTAAGGAAGGGAACCTGGTTACAGATAGTCAGCAGTGTTTCTAATTGGTTTAAAGCATGTTTAGCTGTTTCTTTCTTACTGTCCTCTCCAGAGAAGTCTAAACCTGAACGTTTTCCCCTCTGTGGAGCCCATAAGCTGTCCTTGGTGAAAGCTGTTGTGCGTGGCGTGGAGGCAGGCTTTGTTGTGCACTGCTGTCACTTGCTTAGGCATAGTTATTTCCCAGTGTTAAGTCTGCATGCTGTGTTCTTGGGGTTTCCAGGATTTAATTTTCCGTATGCCAGTCACTGCTTCAAATAGAGGCACATGGGGCTTCTGCAAGTCTGGTGATTTTATTAAAAAAAATAATTTGGTTGGTATTAAAAAAAAAAGTTGGTTTCTCCTGAACAGACCTATAAATCCATGGGAGTTGCATTTGATGCAAAGGGGAGATACGGTTACCCTGTAAGGATTCTCTCTCTGAGCTTCATGTTTTCTGAAAGTATCTATGCAGGCTTGAGGCAGGGTGAGATACGCTCTCGTGCTTAGCAGCAGCAGCAGCTGGGGATCTAGGCTGAGGTTTCTTGAAACTGCTTAAGTGTAGAGATGGGTCAGGGGGTGGGCTACTCACAGGGCTTATCTGGCTTTTCTCTTTCTTCCAGCAAATGTATGCAACACCACCGAGGTTAGGGCCCTCTGAAGAAATGAACTCTGAAGATGAATTGCTAAACCTGTAAATCATTTTGTAGCTCATGACTGGAACCATCCCATTAGAAGCTTAATGTTACCTTTATATTAGCAGCAGTGATAGGTGCTAAAGAAATTAATTCATGGAGCCGGAAGGAGAATTGCAATTTGCTGATCAAGCCCTGAGGAAGAGCAGAGGACTTAATTAGCAAGAGTGCCTTTTAAATGGAGATAAAATTGATGGGAAGTAAGCTGCTTCATCAAAATAGAAATACATCCTCAGACCCTGGGATTCAGCCATGTGGCTTGTGGAGAAAAATGCATTTGTGTTGGCTCCTGGTTCTGGCCCTGGCCTCCCTGAGATCTGTGAGGAGCCGGCTGCATCCGAGTAGCCAAATCCTTGTGCCCCTCAGCAGAGCAGATGATGGCGCTGTGTTTGCATATACTGTGATTCTGAAGAATTTCAAGCAAGCTCTCCTCTGGTCCTGCTCTTCCGCAGAGGCTGTCAGCCATGCCCAGCAGTAGAGATGTAGAGCCCTTGGGGATGTGGCTGGCTGGTGGCTCCCTTTGCTTGCCCCTTCATTGCTTGTACTTGTTTTTACCCCTTATGCCACTCTAGTTTGATCTTGCTCTGACACTTTTACGTTTGTGTGTTTGGGCCTCTAACATGAAGCTTGAGTCACTCATGTTCACTGTACTGTATTTTGATAAATGGAAGTCTTGTACTTGGTGTCTGCAGCATGCTGGGCCATAAACTCTTGTTTGGAGTCCTGGCACTCTGGGGCAGTGATCAAGGCCTTGGAAACAGCGATGTCCAGGACAATAAGAGCCCAGTGAACATAGATGGGTTCTCCTGAGATCTTTTTCCCCCTCTCAATGGAGCTGTGGACGCCTCTTGTTTCCCTCTCAAGTCACATCTGTGCTCACTGCCTCACTCTTCTTCCAGGTGCGCAATGGCCACATCAAGCGAATCACCGACAATGACATTCAGTCGCTGGTGCTGGAGATTGAAGGAACTAATGTCAGGTAGGAGAAGGCATCTTCTTCTGCCCTAGTCTGCCCTGTGGGTTTGGCCCTGGAGCAGAGTGAAAGAAGTCGGTGCCCAGCAGACGTCTCCTTTGGACTCTGCTCCAACCTCTTTGTCAATAAATTGAAGAATACGATACCCCTCCGTGGCACTGTACTGTGCCTTTCCATGTACGTGCTTGTAGAGCTCTGTCTCATCCTCAGTCAGGCTAAGAGATAAAAAAAATAAAGTCCTGTTATTTTTCCATCACCTGGGGAAAAAAGCTGTATTTGATACCGGTCCCCAGTCAGTGCTGCCAATTACTGAGAAAGCAGCACGCCGCCTTCTGCATCTTTTATTGTCTTGGACCTGCTCTGCTGCTCTCCCCACGTGACAGCTGCTCTCCTGACAGCAGGAAGATCAAAGGGAGATTTATTAGGGGAGTTGCTTAGGGTGCTTCACTTAGCAACCTTGTCTCCATCGACCGAGGAGAGAGATGCTGGCTCCATGAGCAGGTTCTGAGTCTCCAAGGCTTCTCCAGGAGTGGTTCAGAGCAGGGCACTCCTTATAAGGGCAGTGGAGACTCCTCTCCTGCAGACAGGCTGAGCCAACGCTTCTCTTCCCAAGATGTGTTGATACAGAACTTGCCAGGCGTGACGTGTACTTCTGGGGCTCATGACCTCTGTTCTCCCAGCCATATAGAGCACACAGGGCCTCTGCTGTGCTCTGGAGAACTCTGCCTGTTCAGTCAAGGGTAAGAGGAGGTTGTGTTAAGAAACAGTGCTGACATGGCCTGGAAACTGGGGAGGTGTAGCTGTCCAGGAAGGTGTTTCATGCCCTGTGTGAGAAAAGTGGGATTTAAAAATGCATTCTTTGGGCCTTTTATCTTGTTCTGCCTGCAGCCACCTCTGAAACTCTCCCTCCTGTTACAGGAAATCTTGGTTGTTGTTGAGAACTTATGATCACAGCTATCTTTTTCTGCCTGTCCTCCAAGATTGCATTAGGTCAAGGGAGAGACTTGGGACTCAGGCTGTGTGCTTTGTGCCGTGTGAGATCCTAAAGTGGTTTTCTGTCCCTCTCAGTACCACATACATCACGTGCCCTGCTGACCCAAAGAAGACCCTGGGCATCAAACTACCGTTCCTAGTGATGATCATCAAGAACCTGAAGAAATACTTCACTTTCGAAGTGCAGGTGAGGAGTGTGCAGTGGGGAGGCCCCTCCAGGAACCAGTGAGGAAGGTGCCAGGAAGCCCGCAGTCTTATGGTGGAACTAGTCTCAGGCAACGTGTCATCCACAAAACGATTTTGGGTTTTTGGCCATGTCATGTGTCAGGTCTTCTGCTCTGGGAGCGTCAGTCAGCTCACAAGCACATTGTTGCTATTCCTAAAAATGGGTCTGTTTCCTGTGTTAAAAATACTTCTGCTGTGAAACGGAGGGGTGGGAGTAGGAGAGCCTTGTCTCAGAGACAGGTAGAGCCTGAGGTGTCTCGGTGAGGTGGGGGCCCCTGACACCTGGGTCAGCAGCCTTCCTTCCTTGCCCCAGGTGCTGGATGATAAGAACGTACGCCGGCGTTTTCGGGCAAGTAACTACCAGAGCACAACTCGGGTGAAGCCCTTCATCTGCACCATGCCCATGCGGCTGGACGATGGCTGGAACCAAATCCAGTTCAACCTGTCAGACTTCACACGCCGGGCTTATGGGACAAATTACATTGAGACCCTCAGAGTTCAGGTGAGAAGCAGGCACGTCCTGCCCACAGAAACTGTGGTTGGTAATCTTCCTGCTGGTTGGGACAGCCTTGCTGTATATTGGGAATCTGAGCTTTGCCCTGACTGGTTCTTTTGCCAGTCCTGGTCTTTGCAGAGCACTGGCAGGAGGGGAGAAAGGGCATAACCAAGGCAACAGAGGTCTTGGTGCTGCCTCATGTCCCTGGACTAGGCTGGGATGAAGGAGCTCATTTCCATCTTGTTTCTCTTGCTGGCTGCCAGTTAGGGTAAGAGTTGCAGTCCCCTTAAAGCTCCCTGCAACATGCCACACATCATCCTGGGGGGTGTCTGCTGGAAATGAGTTGTGTGCTGCCTTGCTGCCCAATATGCCAGACAGCGACCGGCTGAGTGGGAGCCTGGCTGGTAAAGACCCGGGGTGTTACGGTGTGTATGTAACCCTGATCAAGCTTGTTTCCTAGTGTGGGTGGAATGACCCTACCTTCACCGAGCCCCTTGGACCAGAGCTGATGCAGTGTTTGTTCCTGCTGAGGATGTGACACTTGTTCCATTTGCCAGGGATTCATGTTCTCTGTGTCCAGTGGCATGTGTTATTTTGAGGAATGCCTGTGTGCAGAGCACGCCTGTGCCTTAACGTGATGGAACTGCTAAAGTTCCTTGTGGGGCTGCCCTGAGATGAGCAGACAACTGGGAAATGTCTGCCTTGTCACACACCCGTGAGGGGGACTGGAGCGACTCCTTCGCTGTCAGCTGATAGTGCAGGCAGTGCAGATCGGACAGTCTCATTCTTGACCTCAGGGAGGCCCTGAAGAGGGAGTGTTGAAAATGCAGCAAGCTGAGACTGAAAGTGTTCTAGTAAATGCTGATATCAGTGGAAAAGCAGAGGTGGGTTCATAGCAAATAACCCTCTAAGCAACTGAGGCAGATATCAATTTGCAGAGATGCCAGAGCTTGGCCAACTCTCTTGAGCCAGCTGGAGAGAGCACCTAATGCAAAGCAGAGGGCATGAGCCAATGTTTGTTCTCTGATGCCCTGTCAGATTCAGAGAAAGGCAGTGAAGTCTTTTCTCCAGCTGCTGAGCCAAGGAATCCAGGCTGCTGCATGATAGTGAAACTGGATGTGGAAAGAGCATATGGAAAATGGACTCACTCTGTTTTGACTCTCAGATCCACGCCAACTGTCGCATCCGACGAGTTTACTTCTCTGACCGGCTCTACTCGGAGGATGAGCTCCCAGCTGAGTTCAAGCTATATCTGCCTGTCCAGAACAAGGCCAAGGTGAGCTAGCTGTGGGCAAGGAGGGTGGGAGCAGCAGATGGGCCAGGCTGGCTTTCCTCCTCCCACTGCCTTCACAATCCAGAGTTTCTTCTAGCCGCAGAGCTCTTCCCAGCTTTGGCCGTCAGGCAGGGAGTACCCTCGCCGTTGTCAGGGTGAGCAGTCTGTGGGGGTGCCTCGCTGAGTGGCTTTCCTGCTGAAACACGTGGAAGTTGTCCTTCCCTTCTAGAAGCATGGTGAGCTGAGCAGGGAGCTGTGTTCCCCACATCCTTCCTCTTCGGGTTGAAGGACTCTGGGCACTGTGGCAGCCTCCTGGCATTTCTTGAAGCTTTCACCAATGACTCAGCACAGCAGCTTCACTCTTCAGAGCTGGCTGCAGCTCCACACTTGTCTTGCTGGAGAGATGCTGTTTGTGTTCCTCTAGCCCAAACTTACTGCCATCTGCTCTCTTTCCTGCCCACTGCAGACGGTGGTGCTATAAGGTGGGAAGGGGATAGGCGAGGTTGTGGCTGCCTAGCAGGAGGAGATGCCAAACTCTGCTGTTATGGTGATGGGAGAGGAGTCCCTGGCATATCGGCAGCAGTCTTGAGGCTTGTGAGGAAGCACCTTCTTTGCCAAGGCCAGCCTGTCCCAGTGCAGGTGCTGCTTCTAGCAGAGAAGATTCCTGGGCAAAATCTCAAGGAACTGGGGAAGGCTGTTGGTTGCTGACCTTAGTGGGAGGTAGACGGCAGTGTTAAGAGGAGGTAACACCTCTAGGGAATTTGTCCCATCCTTCTGGGCTGTAGCAGCCTCCTGGAGGTGTCTGGGGAATGCTTGGAGCGCTCACAGTGTAGTTGTCTTGGTGCTGCTGAGTCTAATAAGTGTCTCCTTTCTTCTCTCTGCTCTGTCCAGCAATAACACTACGTTGGGAAGAGATGTGAGAAGTGTTTGGGGTCAGTAGGAAAACAAAAACAGGTGGAAGAGAAGGCCCTCCTGAGACCAAGTTTTAGATCACCTCACCTTGGCTGGGGTAACTTTGATTCATCTGGTATCCCTCTTCTGGGCAGGACACAATTAACCGTGTAACAGGTCTTGGACTATGTTGTTGGTGTGCGAGTTGTATAGAATCAGAGTTTTCCTAGCTGTTCCTAAAGTGCTGAACCTACACACTGCAAGTAGCATGATACCTGACCTTCTGTTGCACAGAGGGGTTGCACCAAGTGGCCACTGTGCCTCCAAAGAGAAGATTCAGCAGGAATTACGGGGTTAAGTGTGCCCTCTTGAAGATACCAATTTTATTTTTTCTTTCCTTGTTTTCCATCTCTTATTTTATATATGCTCTAAATATGGATGTAATACTCTTGGAAAGTTATTAAACATTTGACTCTGTAAGTCTACTTCTGGCTTCTTCCTCCTATGATGGATCCTTTAACTTGCACATGTTAGCACTTCAGAGAGAGCTGAAGAGTTTCTTTAGGAACCCAAATGTTAGAATTTGCCTCTGAAATTGACTTTGATGGCAGCCTTGCTGTTTAAGGGATAGCACAGATGTGAACAACACAAGAAAGGAAAAATGGTAAGGTTTCTGTAGAGGATACAGGATCTGTCTCCGGTTCAGGAGGTTTGTGGTATTCTACCTATGACAAAATCTCACACTGTTCACTTTCAGTACGTGGAAATGGGTTTTTTCATTCCCTTCTTACTTGAAGCCATTTTCCCAGTGGTGACAAATTGCTCCTACCTGCCAGTTAGGGCACCACTGTGTTTGCTGTGTATTTAAACAACTCGCTCCACCTCTCAACTAAGCCTTTAGCAGCTACTTATAGCAAGAGGCACACAATAGTCTTCCAGCTGCCAAATTGTCCCTTTCCCCAGGGATCAAAGAGGAGGTTTAGCGAAGCAGCATAGCGGAAGTCTTTTCCTGTGCTGAAGCTGCCCTTCCCTGCCTCAAACCAATCTGCCTTTGTTGTTGACAGGCTTGCGGATGGGCTGCCGCAGCCCTCTCCCAGTAACAGAAAGAGTCTGGGAGTAGCTGATGCCTTTCCTCCCTGGGGCCAAGGCTCCCACAGCTGCTCCTTTGGTAGGTACCAAAGGCGGGTGCTGATCCTTCCCTGGTGTTGGGCTGTGCACTGAATTGGGAAGACTTCACTCTCGTTATTATCCTGTAAAACAAAGCTGGTTTCTCCCAGGATGAGGAGGGTCTGTTGGGTGACATCTGCCCCAGATTTTGGGTTTAATCCTGCCCATTGACTCTCCACCTGGTTTGAAGGTTTGGTATGTCTGTGCACCCTTGTGGGCAGCAGATCCTCTGTGTGGACTCCACTTTACCACTGTGGCCAGCTCTTGGGACACCTATAATGCAGCTGCCTAATTTGTGCCTTTAAAGCTAGTGGGCTTTGAACTGGAGGTGCTGACCCCGTGTTGCCACATGGTGCTGGATTGCATTTGCAGAAGGTTTTCTGCAGAAGACCTTTCCAATTTTCATAGCAGCTGAAGAGCTTGGTAGCTCTAAGGAGCCAAGCCAAGGAAATCCACATGGGAAGGCACCATCCATCTTGCTTTGACATCTGTCAAGGCTTGGCTGGACCTGAGTTTTGTTAAGTGGAATTGCACTGTATCATGTGCCAAGGATCAACCTTAATGAAGTCCATAGCGAGGCTTTTCTGCCATGTTTGCAAAGCTTGCCAGGGCTGGGAAGGCTGCTGACGGAATCCATCCCACCCCAGCAGGGAAAAGAGTGCATCCTTTCCCACAAGCCCTCCCTCATGAGCACGTGTTTTTGTCAGTCGGTGGTGGCTGAATGCTCAGCAGGAGCTGCTGCCTTTCCCTGCCCCGCTGGGACCCACGCTGGAGTCGCCCCTTGTCCTCGAGGAGTGGGGCTCGCTCTGAGCAAGTGAGCTTCCTGTGTTACGAGGGGCTGGGCTCCCCGAGGTCCCGAACTGGCTCCTCTGCCCAGAGACGAGATGGGCCCTGCTGCCAATTCCTGCCTGACCTCTAGGAGCTGTGCCAGCAGGTTTGCTGGAACAAACTCCCAGCCATAAGCCCTTACATCCAAGTGCACCCTCTGTATATTTTTTAATATAAACCAAAATATTGCATCTTCCTGTTTACATGCTGCACAAAGTGAAGCATCATCAGATACTGGCTTTTTCCTTTAGCACCAGGCAGTGGTGGACTTAAGTCGTGTTCTTAAAAAATATTCCTCTTCTATTCCTCCTTTCCCATCAAAACTTTAACTGTGAGTGAAGTTTGGATGCTCTCCCTGCAGGAGAAGAGGATCCTTCTGGCAGCTAGGCCACAATGTCACAGGCATCTTGTCAGCAGTTGTTTCCTAGAGTAAATGTGCACTAGCAGAACTCCTGCGATGAAGTGTCCAGCTTCTTACTGCTTTGGTTATGGCTCTTGGCCTGGCTGGGACACGAAGCTCTCCTACGTGGAAAGAGTGGAGGAAGACAAGGAAGGACGTGGGTGCAGAGATGGGAGTCTGCCTTGAGGATGGCTACTGCCTGTGTGTTCCCGGGGCAGCCCCAGTGGTGAGCAAAAGGGGCTTCTGGTTCAGTGCAGGCAGCCTGGGGAGAAAAGGCCTTAAGTATCTCCTCGTACGCCTTTCTGTGGGTGGCCTGCTCCTTCCCTCCTGCTTAAGTCCCTATTGTGGTTCATGTCTAGTGGGAGAGAAAGGAATCTTTCCTCGCAGGGAGCCCTGGGTTCAGTCTGGGGTGGAGTAGGGCCCTCCCAAAGGTGAGTTTTCCTTGCCTCCGTTGGCTTTTCACCTTCTTCCATTGGCTGGGGCAAGGTCCTGCATGTGGGTGGTTGGTTGGGAGGGAAGTGCTGGAAGCCTGCTTTCTATCCACATCAAAAGCAAAGCTGCTTTTTGAAATCTCAGCTGTTGAAGGAGGGCAAGTGTACAGGCTCCAGCACCTCTCAGACCAAGAGCCAGGGGAGAGCGACCTTCCCCATGTTGGAACAGACATGCTTTGGACTGAGCCTGGAGCAGCTGGCAGTCACTGTGCAGTGCAAGCCAAGGCTGGGACCTCCCTCGGCTCCAGTGGCTCTGCCAGGGCAGGGGAAGGAGACAATAGGGTTTCCCTGAGAAGCTTTCTGTCCCTTTGCTCTGCCGCTGGGGTAGAAGCAGCCTGGGTAAAAGCCCAGCACAGCAGGACACTGATACAGGTGTCTGTCCCTGCCTGTGGCCTTCCCTCTACTCTTTGTCTTCTTCCTATTGAGTAGACCCAGACACAAAGCACAGAGCGCTGATCACGGAGGTCGTGTGCAGGAATCAGAAGAAGTCTGGGCCAAACTTTGCTCCTTGCCCTTTGCCTCCCATTCTGCATCTCCCTGGATGTCTTGGGCCAAATGTGGTAGTCTTTGTGGAGGGATTACACCTCCGGGGTGACGCTAATCCTCTGCAGCTGCTCTGTATTGTGGGGTGGGTGGTGCTGGAGGCGAGGGAAATACTTATTTTGAGTTTTGCCATTGGCCACCACCCAGGAAAAATGAATGACGGTAGTGGGGACCTTGGCAACTTCTGCAGGCAGGGAGAGCTGATCTTCCTGCCCAGCTGGCGCCTGCAAGAGAGGGGTGAAAGCTTCCCCTGGCAGGCTGCAAAATGGGACCACACAAGCAAGACTTTATTTGGATGAAGGAGTGGCTTTATGTCCCGAGAGCTATCCTGGGATGTGACAGGGAAAGCGTCGGAGGTGAGAAGATAATGGATGCTAAGTTGTGCTGAAGCAGACCTGCAGACTATGCGTTGCCACTGGGCCCTCAGAAATTACTTTCTTCCCTGTAAGATGAAGGGTCTGGCACTGGGGGGAGTGGGGCTGGTAGCTGCAGGGTGGGTGTGAGGAGAGGTGACGGGCATAAGCAGTGCACACGTGTGCTGCGCTCAGTGCATCCCACCCCCAGCGGGGCTATGCCGGCACCAGCACCTGCCCGCCAGCACCCGGAGCATAGCTCTGCCTGCAACGCACACAGGCACCAGGTTGAACCCCTCCCAGGGCCCCACGGCCCTTCCCTCTGTCCCCAGCATCGTTTCCTCCGGCCTTGGGGCTGGCCAGTCGCTGCTCGGCGTATCCCAGCCCCAGTTCTTCCTTTGTACCAAGCCCAGCTTCCTCTCTGCTTTCTGGGTCCTCTCAGCGGTGCGTGGGGGATCACACCCTGGCTTGCAGAGGAAGAGGAGGAGGCAGGAGGAAGTGCTGTGTCTCCTGTGATGGTGCCAAGCAGGCAGAGAGAGCCCCTGCCAGCCCTGGTCACCACCCTCACCCAGGCTTTGGTGGTGTGGGGAGCCCTATCCTGCAGTGGCAGGGCCTGGAGGCTGCTGAGCTCCTGGGGTCTTTTCCAGGTCAGGCTCCTCCAGTCTATTTTTGGGAAGCTGGGAGCTGCCTGGTGGGGGTGGATCCTGGCAGGGCTGCATGGTGCCTGCCAGGGCCAGGCTGAGTGGGACTCGCACTCCGCCAAGCCACCAAAAGCCCCTTGCAGCCGATGCATCCCTGCCCTCTCTGGGGTCTTGCATCACTTGGTGGCTGGAGGCGAGCTGACCCCGCTGGGGGCATACAGGGCAGAGTGGGAGCCTCTGGCAAAGAGCCCCGCCTCTGCTGAAGTGCGAGCTTTGTCTACAGCAGGGTCCCTCGTTGCTGTCCATGAGCGTTTCCAGATGGCCCTGCGCTCCTGGCACTGGCTCTGCTGCAGCATCTGGGGAAAAACGGGAGGGGGTGGGAAGTGGCGTCCCAGCACGCTGAACCCAGGCAGCCACGGCCTCTGCTCCCAGCGCTGCTAATCCCCCCCGGGGAATTGCTCCCAGCCCCTGTCCCACCCCGAACCAGCAAGGAGCCCTCTGCCCTGTCGAGGGACTGCCCAGGGAAGAGCACGCCGTGAGCCTCTGGCCCTGGGCATCCTTGGCCAGCTCAGCCGGCGTTCCCTTTGAGCCTGGCATCTCTCTGGGTACCAGGCTCCGGGGTCCCCACCCCTGCATCCTGCCAAGCCCTCAGCGCTCCCCGGGAGACAGGGGAAACACAGCTGCCGTGGGAAATAAATCTGTTGGAAATGCATCTGTCATGGGAAGTGCATCTAGTGTGGGAAATGCATCTGGAGCTGCCTTTGTGGGGGCGGGGAGCAGCAAATCCCAGCCACACTTTCCTCCTGCTTTGCCTTCTGCCAGGTTTGTGCCGTTTGGTAGCTCCTGGTTCGGGGCAGGCTGAGGTGCCGGGCTGCCCGCAAGAGGGATCCCATTCTGTGGAGCTGTGGATCCTCCCATGGCCCTGGGGAGGACCCACACAAGTGCAAATCTGGACAGAATGGTAAAAACCAAACTGAAAGGAGATAAAAGCCAAGGAATGTGACCCAGCATGGCCTGGCTGATGGAATACAACAGCCCACAGCTACTCGGAGGCCTTTTTTTTCCACCCCCACCCCCCCAATTCTTCAGGGTTTTTCTGTCCCTGATTTTGGCTTCTTGCTTGGCTGCAGTGACGAGCTGAGTCCGAGCCAAGTGTGTTTCCCAGGGAATCAGCTAATGGCAGGGAGTCACTGCCCAGTGTGGGCAGGGAGGGGGGCCAGGCCAGGCGATGGGTTGCCCAGGCCACAGGGTCCCCCAGCACCAGCAGCCCCGGGAAAGCAGGGCGAGAGCCAGCATTGGTGCTTTCCTTTTAAAGTAATTAGTGGCTGATGAGTAGTGGGGTGGCCCAGGGTAATTTAGTGCCGGGAAGTGGCTGCAGCCAAGTCCTGGGCGCCGAGCCAGCAGCTCTGAGTCCTAGGGAGCGGGAAGGAGGGTGGGCCACAAAGGCTTCATCCCCACCCCTGAAGAGGGGGCTGCCCTCTTGCCAGGACGGGGATGGGGACAGAGGGGCAGCTGGAGCCCTGGAGGGGGAGCAGGGCAGGGAGGGGTTGATGCTCCCTGCATGAAGCCCTATGTTAGAGCCACCGGCCCGATGGGGAGAGCCCGGCAGGGGCACTAGGTGCTGTCGGGGTGCCAGGGGTTATTGAGGTGCAGGGCTGGGTGCTGCCAGAGGAAGCCTGAGGAGGGGGGAGAGAAGGGGATGCTGGCTGGAGTCCAGTCCCACAGGGAGAACCCCCCCCCAACTCCATAGGGTCAGACCCACACATCCACCACCTGGCACTGGCTGCCCCCCCACTGGTGTATTAACTGCGCCAGGCCTCAGCCACCCGCCCTGAGGCTGCACCCGTGACTTCAAAGCAAACCCAGCCCCGGCTCTCACCGCCCTGGTGAGCGTCCCCAGCAGAGGCAGGGAAGCCACTATCGCCATCACTGCTGCACGGCCCCCGCTGTGCTGGAGTTTTATTTCTTACCAAAGGCTGAGCAACACTTTTCTCTGGACAAAGCCCATTTCCCACCGCCCTCCCCGGGCCTCATTATTTTGCCAATCTCTGCAGCAATGAGACAGGATACAGCCACCCTCTACCCCCCAGGAAACCCCCCAGGGCCGCGTGGGGACAGGGAGCTGAAGCACCCATTAAACCAGCTGCGGGAGGGTCCCCGCAGTGTCCCCCGGCTGCCCTGGGAAGGGGGGTGGCCGCCCGGGGCCTGAGCGTGGTGCCGGCTGGGGGAAGAACAAGGCCATCTGTGTTCCTGGCCAGGCTGTTCCTGCTGCCATGGGAGCCGGTGAAAGGCAGCTCTGTCTGCTGCCATTGCGGGGATGCTTTCACTGACCCCCCCAAAACATGGTAGCCCCAAGGCAGAGGCTGCTGTGGGGACATTGCTGGCCATAGTGGCCCCTTCCCTGCATCCCCCAGCACGGCACCCGGCCAGGCAGGGTGGCACCCCTGAGCAAGCCTCCCTTACCACGACATCTGCCAAACCTCGTGCAGGGCAGCTGGCAGGTCTCCTGCCCCCACCCCGCAGCAGAAAGGACAAGGATGGCACCACGTCTCTCCACACACCCTACCTGTTTAATACATACACAAGGTGGCCGTGCCCGCTGCCCTGCCCACGGGGCTGCACGTCCCCAGGGCTGTGCCCCACATCAGAGGCAGTGTCCGGGCTGTGCTGAGCCCACGGCGGGGGGGGTGTGCGTGGTGGTGGGGTGGTAGTGGTGATGTTGCAAAGGTGGTGTCTCCTCCCTCGCGTTATCTTTAGGCACCACATCCCTGTATCCCTGCGGTTCAACTGGAAACACGGCCGGGAGCTTGGCCCTCCCTTCCCCTCGCACTTCCCTGTCATTGCAGGTGCTGGCACCTGAGACCTGCCAGCTCACAGCACTTATGAGCAGCCCCCAACCCGCAACACAGGCAAAGCCACGGCAGGTTCAGGGGGCAGGAAGGGACCCTGCTGGGACCCTGTGGCACAGGCAGGTGCAACATGATGGGTGGCAACCTGAGGGTCACAGCTAGGGAAGGAGGACAGCTGTGGGGGAGCAGGCAGGACCCGGATGCCCTCCAGCCTCCTCGTAACCCTCCCCTGGTCCCAGCCCAGCTGCTCTGGGGGGAGCTGGGGGCATCAAGCAACAATGGGGCAGGAGGGGCCGAGGCAGTGGGGAAGGACAGGGGAGGGGGAGGTCAGGTCCATCGTTAGCACCATGGTGGTGGGGGTGGGTTGGGGAGGGAGCCGGGGTCAGACCCACTCCTGCAAGGAGCGCTTGCAGTACAGGAGCATTCGGGGCGTGCCCTTCTTCTGCATCTGGACAATGACGTAGATGAGGCCAAGGATGCAGAGCAGCAGCACCAGCAGCACCAGCACCATGACGACACTCATGGTGCGCGTGTACTCATCGATCTGCACCACCACGTCCACGTCCCCGCCCGGTTGGTGGCCTCCCTCGCTGTAATCCTCCTCATCTTCCTCCTCCTCTTCCTCCTCCTCACCGTCAGCCCGCCCATTTCCATCAGGGTTGAAGGGGGGTCGGTCCCCATCAGGCCAGTGGGGATGAGGGTCAGGGACCAGCTCAGTATAACAGCCCATGAAGTCCCGTAAGATGGATTTGGGATAACCTGGCTCTGTCTTGAGCCGCTCATTGTCAAATTTCCAGTACTTTGTGCCTCTGTAGAAGTAGGTGGAAGCTGTGGGGGGGGGAAGAAGATGGAGGTGAGGGGTAAGTGGGCAGGTGCAGGGCACCCCACAACCTGGGAATCCCTGCAGGCGCTGAGGACAGCAGGGCTTGCTCCAGGACTAGTGAAATCCTTCAAAAGGGCTTCACTGCGGACTCCTGAGCACCCTCCTGGCCTCCATCCCATGTGGGCAGGCCAGCAGAGGGGTGACCCCATCCCCTCTGGTCCCCCCCTCCTGCCCAGCCCTCTTCTCCTCCTCTACTTACAGGCATCTTGGCTGAGG
Organism: Limnodromus scolopaceus; assembly: GCA_028565335.1. NCBI lineage: Eukaryota > Metazoa > Chordata > Aves > Charadriiformes > Scolopacidae > Limnodromus > Limnodromus scolopaceus. The sequence goes on from JAOXNO010000063.1 coordinate 23,844,434, forward strand.
AAGGCACCCTTGGGTGAGGGAGGGATGCCCGCCCAGACAGAGATAGGTTTCGGGTAGCCAGGGTCCACTGAGCGGGTGTCTTCATTAAAGCGCCAGTATCTGGGGGAGAGAGGCAGTGAGAAAGTGTCCTGGAAGAGGACATGGTGGTCCCTGCCGCCCGCCAAGCCCACCCCTGCCATGGGCCAGGAGGTGGCAGAGCAGGGAGGAGAACCCCAGAGCCACTTACCTGTCCCCACGGAAGAAGAAGGTGTGCCCCGTGGGTTCCCACCAGATGGCCGTGTCGATGCTGTCATAGGGGATGCCCTGCCCATAGGTGACCAGGGGCTGTGGGTACCCGGGCTCCAGGTTGGCTTCTCGGAAGAGCCAGTACCGGTCACCTGAAGGGGGACAGAAAAGGGGGTGAGGTGGCCATGCTGCAGCTGCTGTGGCAGGGACACGCGTGGATAGGGATTGGGGTATGACGCCTGCGGCCACCTTGTCCCTTTGGAGTCAGGCAGCGGCTCCAGCTGGGGAGGGGGATCAGGATGGGATGAAGCCAACCAGCAATCAGCAGATTGGGGGGGGGGGTGTCCCTCTCCACCTCAGCCCTCTCACCCAGCTTTGCTGCTCACCTTTAAAGAAGACAAACCTCCCGTCGTGCCTCTCATAGGCAGCATCGATGTCCCCGGGGAGGCCCCGCCAGAAGTGCCCGATGGGCATGGGGTAGTTGTCCAGCACCCGGTTGTGCCGGACCCTCCAGAACCACCGGCCCTGGTGGGAAACGGGGGGTTGGCAGAGGATAGGGGGGACACAGGGACACAGTCCCAGTGCCAGACATCTCGCCAGGGGGTCCTTCCACCCAGGGACCCACCACATCCCCAGGGAATGGGCAGGAGGGGGTCCCAGCAGGTACCTTGAACACAAACATCTCCCCACGCAGCACCGCCACCGTGTCAAAGTTCCCGTCGCAGATGTCAGGGCCGTACTGGTCAGGTCGGTCTGGGCTGCCAGGTTTGGGGGGTCGCTCCGGTTTCCCTGGGGGGGCTGGTTTAGGGGGTCTCTGGTCTGGCCTGCCACGTCTCCGAGGTGTCACAGTGGGCAAAGGCTTGGTAGGCTGAGGGTGCCCGTCTGCGGTACCTGGATTGGGTGGGTGAGAAGGGATGGGGTGATGCAGACCAGCAGCACCCGTGCCTCAGTTTTCCGACACGTGTGCACAGCGTCACACCTCTGGGTTGATCCCCAACCTGGCTCCTCACCGTACAGCTGCTGGATGCCCTTGAGGTCATCCTCGGGCAGCTGGAAGTTCTCGGTGTCCATCCACTGGTAGAAGGGGGCCATGATAGCGCTGGGGTTACTGGAGTGCTCCAAGCCCAGCGAGTGCCCCAGTTCGTGCACAGCCACCAAGAAAAGGTTGTTCCCTGTAGGGAGAGGCAACATCAGCAAGACAGGACAGGTCCGTGGCTCCAGCACCCTCTGATGAGGGGGTCTGGTGGGAGCTGCCTGCATCACCCACGGTGGAGCTGCTCTCCCTGCCACCCCTGCCCTCAAACCCAGAGGCTCCACTGGTTGCCTTCACCACCTCCTTGGCCCTCAACTCACCAGACACATCCGTGTTCTCCAGCGTCCAGGGCTCATCTGAGTCGAAATGCGTGTCTCCCCCCATGCCAGGGCCAGGAAAATAGGCATGAGCCAAAAACCCTCCAACACCATCGAAGGGGGAGCTGTCTCCGTGGAAGCCAGAGGCAAAGAGCACCATGATGTCAGCCTCCTTCTTCCGCTTCTGCCGGATGTCCTCGTAGGGCACCTCCCGGAAAGCCAGTGGTGTGGCTTCCTCCCACACCCGGAAAGCTCGGCGGACAGCCTCATATGAGTGGTACCGACCCAGCTTCTCTGTGTAGTTTTGGATGCTGGGGGTACAGAGCTTGCTGGGGATGGCCTGGGACAGCGCTCGCTCCCCAGGGGGGTCCATGGCTCTCCATGGGCCAGGGGGATGGGAAGTCCCGGAGATGGTGGGTACCTGAAGGTGAGATGGCTCTGGCTCCAGCGCCGCCCCATCAGCGCGTACCGCTTCCGCCGCATATTGGACTTCATCCGTGCCCCAAACTGGTCTGGGACCCCGCAGCGGGGACGTTTCATCCACCTGCCAGGAGGGCATGGAGCCAGGGCTCAGCCGACTGCAGCCAAGGTCCCCAAGTTACCGTAGTTGCGGATGGCGAGGGAGGTGTCCTGGCTGCAGGGGTGCAGCCCCCAAAAGGGAGACACAGCTCCCATGGGAGACAGCGCCCGCGTTTCCAGGTGCAGGCAGAGCTCCGGGGCTGGCAGTCAAAGCCCAAGAGCTGGAGCTGCGTTCTGCTAGAGCAAGAGGACACGGAGAAACTCACGCCTTCGTCTCCTCGTCCAGGATGCCGGTGACGGTGATGCCGTAAAACTTCTGCATCTCGGCGAGGGCAGAGGAGAAGGTCTGAGCCGAGTGCATGGTGGACATCTGGGGGCTGGGCTGGGGCAGGTAGCCGTAGAGCCGCAGCCATGCCTGCGCCAGGGAGGGCACGGCGTGAGGCGGCAGCGGCGGGGAAAGGGAGCTGGAGCTCCCCGGGGAGACAGCTGCAGGATCCGGCCCACCGCCCACTGCCACCCCAGCCCCATCCCTCCCCGTGGGGCCTCCCTGCCAGCTGCCGGGGGGGGGAACGCCGCACCCAGGCAGGGCAAGCTGGAGCACGTGGGCAGGGAACAGAGCCCCAGACCTGCTCCACAGAGTGGGGGGGACCCTCAGATACAAGGGGGGGGGCTGTCGGCCATCCTGACCCCGGGGAGAAGGCGGCTGGCGGGGGGCCAGCCCGCTGGCTGGCTGCCTGTCCCCCCACTGACCCCCTCCAGAGGTGTTCCCCGGGAGATGCAGAGGTACGGGGGGGCAGGCCCACCCCCATCAGCAGCCCAGGACGCCCCTGCCCCGGCCCCCACCCACAAAGGGTTTTCTGTCCCGCAGGGCGGCTGGGGGGGGGGCGGGGGCTGCCGGGGCTCTTCCTTCCTGCACCGGCCTCCGCCTCTTCTTGCCTAATTACTTTTATTATTACTTTTAATTGCTGGATTTTCTTTTTTATTTATACCTTTTAATTTTAATTTTCTATTTTTTTTCTCTTTTCCATTTTTTCCCTTTTCCCAATTCTTTTCCCCATTTCCCCCCTTTTTTCCCCTATTTCCCAATTCCCCCCCCCCTTTTCCAGTTCTTTTCCCCTCAAAAACCCCGATGTAATGTCCTAATTGGGAAAAATTCATCTTTCACCCCCCTCCACCACCGCCAGGCAGGGTGGCGGAGCAGAGACTTTATCAAAGGCCCTTTCACCCCCTCCCCCGCCGCGGCCCCGCACGGGCACAAAGCGCTTCCTCTCCCCCGCCAGCCGCTGCCCGTCGGCCCCGGGAGAGACCCGGGCCCCCCTTCGAACCACTCCGCCCCCCGAAACACCCCTGCCTGCGCCCCGCCTGCACCTGCGGCTGCCAGCGCTGCCCGCCCGGCGGCCGCAGGTGCAGACAGAGGAAATGGGAGGGTGTCCCAGGGGAACTCCCCCCCTCCAGCCCCGCACCGCGCCCCCCGCTCACCTCTGCGTTGATTTCCTCGCCCACCGCCCCCACCAGCAGCACCAGCAGCACCAGTAACGGCCGGGGGCGGCCGGCCGCCCGCAGCGCCCCGCCCGCCCGGCAGGGGGCGCCCCCGCCTCCCGCCATCCCGCGCCGGTTCGCGGCTGCCTCCCCCGGCCGCAGCG
>JAOXNO010000063.1:23854270-23866264 GCA_028565335.1 Limnodromus scolopaceus
TCTGGCGCAGCGCCTGCTGCCGCCCGGCAGCGGCAACTGGATGGGCACCGACGAGCTGGGGCGGGATATCTGGTCCCGCGTCGTCTACGGCGCGCGCATCACGCTGGTCATTGTCGTGCTGGTCGCGGTGCTGGCCGCGCCCGCCGGGCTGATCATCGGCGCCATCGCCGGATATTTCGGCGGATGGATTGACCGCGTCCTCATGGGTGTCACCGATATTTTCCTGTCCATGCCGAAACTCATCCTGGCGCTCGCCCTCGTCGCGGCATTGGGGCCCGGCATCGAGAACGCCATCATCGCCATCGCCATCACCTCATGGCCCGGCTACGCCCGCATCGCCCGGGCGGAAACACTCACCTTCAAGAATGCGGAGTTCATTGCCGCCATCCGCCTGCAGGGCGCATCGTCGCTGCGGGTCATTCTCGGCCACGTGCTGCCGCTGTGCACCTCCTCGATGATCGTGCGCGTCACGCTCGACATGGCCGGCATCATCCTGACCGCCGCCGGTCTCGGCTTCATCGGCCTCGGGGCGCAGCCGCCGCGTTTGCCCGCAGGCCGACGGGTCCGGAGGAGCCGTCCCATGGGGAGAGGCGAGCGGCGGGACGGGCCTCCCCGCGGGCTGTGGCGGGGGTGGCTGGCCTCCCAGCTTCCCGGCCGCCCCCGCGCCCCGCGGCCCCGCCGCGCCGCTCCCTGAGGCGTCCTGGGCCCGGTTGCAGGAGGCCCGGACAGCGGGAGACCGGGCGGGCAGGAGTCGGGGCCGGCCATGCCGGAGCGGGCCGTGCCGCGGGCCGCTGCTCCGGTTTGAAAGTACCTCGGCTTTCCCGGCTGCTCTCCTTGAATGGTTGTCGCTTCCCACCTCCCACGGAGGGATGAGTTAGGCTCGGAGCCGGCTCGGGTACCCGTGCAGAGCCTTCGGTAAGCCAAGGTTGGTATCTCTTACTCTTCCCAAGCTTCCCCTCCCCGTTAGGCCGGATGATCGGGGATGCTGCTGCCGTTGGGTCACTCCTGCTGTGGTTCGTGTTGCCTGCGGGGAAGGTGGCGGCTGTGCTGTGCTGCGCTGAGGTCGTGTGTCCCATCGAGCTCGGGTGCTAGGTACCATAACTGCCAGCCCTCCCTTCGTGTCAACAGTCAAGGTGAGCTATGTAGGAGAAAGAGATCCTGCCTACCTGCAGGACTGCCATGGGGCCTCTGAACATTTTTCTGCCCAAAATTGTGCTGGCGGACAAAGTAATGCAGTGTACCCTTACACAGAAGCGTGGTCTGGCACTGCCCAAACTCTGAGGCATGATCCAGCTGGGTGCTGGCAGAGATGGGGACACTGGGCAGTATGTTTCTCTGATGCTACTTATCACTTACTTTTAAATACAACAAACCTGGAAGACCAAAGTTTTACTTACTCTGAGCGAGCACAGGCAGGCTGACATAGAAACACATGTTTGGCACAGAAATCCTGCAAGAAACCCTTGCAGGGTTAGGGGCTGGTGGCCCAGGAGCGCTGGCTGCTGCTCACCAAGGCTTGGAGTCTTCTCTCTCGAGGTGTGTCGGCACTGCTGCTATCTGCTTCTCTCTGGCAGCTTTTACTCTTCTCTAAGTTGATATCAGTTTTTACTGGACATATCTAGAAAGACTAGAACTTTTCAGTGAGCAAAACCCCTGTGATGGTCTATAGTAATGCCAGGCAGCACCTCTGGTGCAGGTTGTTTGACTCCAGGGTACTTCTGTTCCATGGTTTGTTAGGACGTTCAGCTGAACCATTGCTTTTAACACTTCTTTTGTCTTCACAGAGAGTGCTGTGTGCAATATCTGTGGGTTCTGTGTTTTGTCTGTGGATGGGATAATGTCGAGGGAGAAGTTTCCCCTGAGCTCTCTGGCTATTCCTAGTCTACAAGCGCTGCCTGTAGAGGCGGAAGTCTCTTACATACATCCCTTGGGAAACGCACCCAATACCCAATCTGCAGGAGGAGCAGAACTGCTTCACAGGGGTTTTTCAGCTGGGGTGGGATCAGGTGGGGATTTGCCTTGATATCTCTAACCCAGTAGCTTCTTAATTGAACAGCATTTGGGGTACCTCAGCCCCTGCAGAGGGACTGGTGTTCTCAACCAGTGCCCCCAGTGGGGCTGGGAGATCCAGCAACTGACAGCGTACTGGGCTGGGCTGACTGGGACCTGGGCAGCTGTACTGCCTGTCATGAGAGCGCTCCGCTCAAACATGTGCTGGGCAGAGCATGCCTTATCCCGCGCCCTTTGCACAGCAGGAAGGGGGACTCTGGTTCTGGTTATCTTCCCCCCACTGGCTTCCCAGTAGCTTTGCAGGGACGCAGGAGAGCTTTCAAAGTGAGCCGTGGGGGGAGGTTGATGAGAGAGCTGCCTTGTTTTTCCTCCAAGACCTGACATGAGCTGTCTTCTTTATTGCAGAGAGAGCTGCTCCCTGGGCTGCATCCCTTGCCCTTCCCAAATGTGAGCACATTGCAGCCAGCACAGAGAAGGGACTCCTCCTGTCTTCAAGGCACTTGCTTCTGCCTCCTGTTCTTTTGTCCAAAAAAGAAAAAGCCAAACCAAATCAGTCTACAAAGAACTTGTGCTGATCTAAGGAGGAGGCTGTGGAGTCTCAGTCGCCCCTTTGTTTCCCAAGCTCCTGGCTGTGGGCTGGATTTTTCTGTCCTCAACTTCAGGGGATCAGCTAGGAGGAATCAGGATCTTGAATACTTTCAGTTTTTCTTTTTACTTGAACCCTTTCCACCGAGAAGCTGAAGCTGTCACTACTAAAACCCCGTTTTTTTTTCCCAAGCATGTCAGAAAGCTGGCAGCAGCCACAGCAGCAACCGCAGCAGCAGCCGCCGCCACCGCAGCAGCACCACGCTGGGGCAGCTGCCCTCCCAGAGCACTCCATCCCGCCCAGCACTGCTGACAACCCCTTGGGCTGCACCGTCTACGGCATCCTGCTCCAGCCGGACCCTGGGCTGCAGCACCACCAGCACGCCCCCGTCCAGGCTGGAGAGCCATCCCACAAATGCGGTGTGTGTGGCCACGACCTCGCTCACCTCTCCAACCCCCATGAACACCAGTGCTTGCCAGGCCATGACCGCTCTTTCCAGTGTACCCAGTGCCTGAAGGTCTTCCACCAGGCCACTGACCTCCTTGAACACCAGTGCATCCAGGTGGAGCAGAAGCCCTTTGTGTGCGGTGTCTGCAAAATGGGCTTCTCCCTCCTGACCTCACTGGCGCAGCACCACAATGTCCACAATGGCAACGCCATGAAGTGCTCCATCTGTGAGAAGACCTACAAGCCTCCCGAGGCAGAGCATTCCCAGCCTCTTGACCCCTCGGAGAAGCCCTACAGCTGCTCCATCTGTCAGAAAACCTTCAAGCACCTCTCAGAGCTGTCCCGGCATGAGCGCATCCACACAGGGGAGAAGCCATACAAGTGCACGCTGTGTGACAAGAGCTTCAGCCAGTCGTCCCACCTGGTGCATCACAAACGGACACACAGCTCAGAGCGGCCATACAAGTGCACCGTGTGTGAGAAGACCTTCAAGCACCGCTCCCATCTGGTGCGCCACATGTATGCACACTCGGGGGAGCACCTCTTCAAGTGCAACATCTGTGAGCTGCACTTCAAGGAGTCGTCAGAGCTGCTGCAGCACCCCTGCACGCCCAGCGGGGAGCGGCCCTTCCGCTGTGGCGAGTGCCAGAAGGCCTTCAAGCGCCCCTCGGACCTGCGGCAGCATGAGCGCACACACAGTGAAGAGCGGCCCTTCAAGTGTGACCTCTGCCAGATGAGCTTCAAGCAGCAGTACGCGCTCATGCGCCACCGCCGCACGCACAAGGCCGAGGAGCCCTTCAAGTGCAACCTGTGTGAGAAGGGCTTCGTGCAGCCCTCGCACTTGGTGTACCACCAGCACGTGCACGGCATAGAAAACCTCTTCAAGTGCAACGTGTGCCAGAAGGGCTTCAATCAGTCCTCAGAGCTGCTGCGGCACAAGTGTGTGCAGAACGCTGAGCGGCCCTTCAAATGCGCGGTGTGCAACAAGTCTTACAAGCGAGCCTCGGCTCTGCAGAAGCACCAGCTGGCCCACTGCGCCGAGAAGCCGCTCAAGTGCACGCTCTGCGAGAGACGTTTCTTCTCTTCCTCTGAGTTTGTGCAGCACCGCTGCGACCCAGCCCGTGAGAAGCCCCTCAAGTGCCCCGACTGTGAAAAGCGGTTCAAGTACGCCTCAGACCTGCAACGCCACCGGCGCGTGCACACGGGTGAGAAGCCCTACAAGTGCCCCTCCTGTGAGAAAGCCTTCAAGCAGCGCGAGCACCTCAACAAGCACCACAGCGTGCACGCCCGGGAGCAGCAGTACAAGTGCATGTGGTGTGGGGAGCGGTTCCTGGACTTGGGCCTGCTGCAGGAGCACAGCGTCCAGCACACGGCTGAGGGCGCCTACCAGGTCGCCGCCTGCTTGCCGTGAGCCTCCCGCCCCTTGGCGGCTTTCAGCTTGCATGTGACGCTCCTGAGCCTCGGCCATCCCTTCCCTCTTCTCGGTTGTGGACGGCCTCCAGGGAGTTTGGGGGAAAGGGGAGGTACAGTGGGTGGGCAGATAAACTTTCGTCTGGCCTCCGTGGTTGATATGCCACCTGTATTGCAGGGGCGACGGACGACAGGAAAAGCTCGAAGGGGTGGAGAGGAAAGGAGGGCAGTGGGGAGAGGAAACGATACCTGTAGTTGCTTGGCGTCCCCCGGACTGTAGCTCAGGCTGTACCTGCAGTTCCAGTGCTCAGCTGCCCGCTGCGGGCACTGGCCCTTGGCATGCGGCCTCTCCCCTGCCCTGCCTGGCAGGGTGGGAAGGGAGGGCTGGGTAGCTCTCCTCCTGGAGAGGGCTCCGCAGCCAGGCAGAGCCAGCCCTCACTTTTCCAGGGGCGTGCTGCTCAGCAAGGATGTAGCAGGTTTCCACTGCTGGGATCTCCCAACTTAGCATTGATCGTTAGCATTGATTGACTGCCCCAACCTCCCCTGCTCTCCCTCTTTCCAGAGTGTAGAAAGGGAAAAGCCATGGGGCTGCACAGCTCCAAAAGCACTTTGGCATTGCTGCTTTTGCAGTTGCTGGCTGTCACACTCTGCAAGGGTTCCGAGTGTGCATGTCTGCCTCCAGCCCTGCCAGCAGCACAGGGAGCAGTAGCAAGTGCTGCGCCGCTACCGGAGAGCATGGCAAGTAGAGCCTCCATGCCCTGCTCCTGGCATTTAGAAGCTGCTTCCTGAGGGACCTGGCTCTCCTGCCAAGATGAGCCTCCAGCCCCGAGGCCCCTTCCCTCTTTGCACTGCTGGGGTGATTAGTGTACCCCCAGGGGCCTCAGGTAAAGGGCTGTCCCAGCAGGTCAAACACTAAAGGGTGAGGCAAACACTACTAATACCGTGCCACTTTGGAGACATTTCCATCACTGACGATAACCCACGCCTGTGCCACAGGCTTGCTGTCTGATTTGCTCGGGGAAACCAGAGCAAGCCAGGGGAATCCTTTCTGGCCTGTGGGCTCAGCTCCACAGGAGGGGAAGGCTAGCAGTGGGTAAAGGAGGAGTGTATTTTTTTTCCCTCTCTTGCAGGAGTCCTGTTTTACCCCTTCACTCTTTCTTTACCTCTTATGTGTTTTTCAGGTTTTGCACAGTTCTTGTAAACATCACTTAAAAATAAATTTCCCCTAGCAAGGTCAATGCAGCCTCAGGTGTTTTCCTCTACAGGATTTTGCTAGTTTCTCATGACTGAGAGACCCATTATGGGCCAGGTTGGCCTTGGAGGTTGAAGGCATGGTTACTAGGTTGCCCACCAGCCTTCCCCTCTGTCTGTGGAGATACTAAGATGTTAAATATCCATCTGTGGAGATATTCAAGCCCTGACAGGATGTGGTCCTGGACAGCCTGCTGTAGCTGACCCTACTCGAGCAGGGGGTTGGACTTAATGATCTCCAGAGGTCTCTGCCGGCCTCAGCTCTTCTGTGGTCTTGGCTGGCTGAGGTAGAGTGTTGTGACGAGCTGTAATTAGTGAAAAGCAGCCAGCAAGTTTCCTATGTGCTGCACAGGTGATTAGGATAAGTTTATTAAATATTGTCCATGGCAAGTATAGACAGATGGAGAGAGTTGGGCTGTGCCTGCTTCGCTGGGGGTAGGAGATGCTCATGTGAAATGTGGAGAAAGTTTTTCATTTCCAGTTCCAGCACAGTGAGGGCAAGTGGGATGTTTTAGGGGGCTGGGACAGTCAGTGACAGGTGACCCTGGGGCTGAGTCTTCTTTATGTGCAGCTTTAAGGAGGTTAGAGCAGACTTTGCTCTCTGCTGCCCAAGGAAGAGGAACTGATAGTTATCTTACTTCATGCTGCCTCAAGGATGTGGAACTTCCTACTGAGATTTTCTGTCTGTGTTTCTTTTTCCCTTTTTTTTTCTTTTTTTTTTTTTTTTAAGCAGTTTGTTAATATTCATTGAAAATGCTGTATAGTTTAACTTGATGTCATGCTGGATCTTTTAAAAAAGAAGTGATAACTTGGATTTTTAAAAGGCTCTTTGTTTCTAGGTAGCTGGTTTTTGCTGTTTAATATGTAGTAAATTCAATGTATGCTTTACTGTAGGAGTAAAAATGAGGAGTAAAACGAAGGAAGGCAAATCCTGTCTTTACAGAAGGGCTTGGTGGGGATGGAGGCTGTGAGCATGGGGCTGGGGCCAGATGGGGAGTGTGGCACCCCCTGACCCCTCGCTCAGTTCCACCTTGGGCCTCTGTTAGCTCTGCTCTTGCCCTGGGTGTCCCGGCACTGCTGCCAGAGGTCCCACAGAGCCGGGGTTCAGTGGTCGCCCTGACTGCTTGAGCACAGCACCGGCAGCCAGGATTGGTGCCCAGAGCTGGGAGCTTGCAGAGAGGCTCATCTTTAGTAAGAGGAGGAGTGTGGAATGGAGGCTGCTGGAGCCTCAGGGGGCTTTTGTGGCTGTTTTTCTTTCTGAGGCAGCTGCTGGCTAGAGGAGGGGTTTGGAGAAATGGCTAGTGTAGCCCCCGAAGGGCTGTGCCCTGCTCTCTCCCCTGCCTGGGTGGCTGGACATCCTCAGGTGCTTGTGGCAGAGGAGGATGTTGGTGGGCCCTGGACACGGCTCCACACCATGTGCTGGCCACAGAGCTGCCAGGTCCTGTCCCCTTGGTACCAGCTGGGCACAGAGACTGTTCTAGGGAGCGTTTCCCTCATACTGGGAAAGCCCTTGGTGTCCCAGCAAGGAACTCTGGCTCTGGTCAGGATGTGACAACAGCCAAGCAGCACCTTGGGCAGAGAAAGCATCATCAGGACTGTGTGCTTGAGGGGTCTGTGCCAGGGGAAGAGGGGATGCCATGGGGAGCTCAGTGGCGACCAGCACAGGTCCAGGTCATCATCATCAGCCGGTGCCTGTGAGTAGGTGCCTCCAGGTTGGAAAATACCTTGATGTGTAATTAGAGAATCATTAAGTAGGACTTGCTGTGGGCCCGTGGTGACTCGGTCTCTTCATCTCGTTTGCTGTCCTGCAACAGCCCAAATCCAGTAGAAGCCTATGGTGTCTTCTATTGCCAGACCTCAGTGCTGGTGGGTGGAGGACCTGTGCAGAGCAGGTGGCTGAGTGGCCGCCAAGAGTCTTGGGTGTGTTTTTACAGGGAGACTGTCTGGTTGGAAGTAGCTGTGTTTTGTACCCAGGGGAGTAGGCCAATCTCCATCACTGTGCCTTTGGGTCACGTTTTGTAGCGTCAGGTGAGAGGTGATGGAAGCAGCAGGAGGCCCATGGGTGTCAGGAGTGTGGTGCTGGGTGGGGAGGCAGGGGCTGGCCTGAGGGGCCCATGGATGTCCCCTGGGAGTTACACCATGAAGGGCTCTCTGCTAACTGCTGGTTTTTCCTTTGCAAAGCAAAGAGCAGTTGTGGCCAAAGCCTCTTGGGAGTAAAACATGTTTCTACTCTGTCCCTGTGTTGCACTTCCCCTCTGGCATTTCTTTCAAGAGACTTTTGGACGTCTTCATGCTGCCTCTGCTTGGCCTCTCGCCTCACTCACCGCCCCACAGCACCCAAAAGGGTCGCCATGCTGGAGATGGTGTTGCATCAGCGCCCGTAGCAAGTGCTCACACGTGTCTTCAAGAACTGCTTGCCAGGTTGCCTGAGGATGCTCTGTAGGCTGGAGTAGGGGATGGTCCCTCCAGAGGGCTGTTCTCTTTGGCAGGCAGCTTGAGCATAGAATACTGCTGGAGAGGCAGCAGGGAGGGTTAGGCTGGCCGGAGGTGGTGGAGATGTTGTCCAGGAGATAAATCCTGCTCTCTAGTGCTGCTGTTCTTCTGGCTTCCTGCATCCAGGAAGAAGGTAGTCTCTTACCTGGGCTTTTTTCCCATCTTCACTTCCCCTTACCCTACATACAAGATGCCTTTAGCTGTGTCCCAGCCCCTTCCCCTCTATGGGTCTTTTGCTTATACTTTTATAAGACCTTCTACTTCTTTGCCTTTTGTTCACTTCTCATTTGTAAGCAGCGGTTTGGTTTTCATTCCTTTTTCCATTTTGATTGCGGGGTCTCTCTCCTCTCTCCTCCTCCCACACCCCCAGTTTCTCTCCCAGGCTGGATCCAGGTGGTCCCGAAACACTGTCGATGAGGTCAGGTGTTTGGCACCTGAATCTTGCTGGAATCCAGCGGGTGCTTCTGGTCCTTCCCCTCATGAGGCTGTCCGTCTCGCTGGGCACAGCCTTACCTGTGGCCTGGCAGCTTGGCTCGGCCAGGTCGTGTCCATGGTACAGCTGGCTCTGGCAAGGGAGTCTGAGCCAGGACCAGGAGCCAGAGCAGAGCTGTAGCAAACAGACACTGGGGTGACAGTGGCCATTTCCGTGGTGGGTCCCTTTGGCACGTCTCCAAGGCTGGGGGTTAAGTCAGTGAAGGGCTGTCAGATGTTCCTGGAAGAAGTCATGGCCCTGGGCTAGGGTCAGATGGCTCATTTCCCTGGGAATGCCTGTGGAGCAGCTGTGTGCCGAGTAAGCTGTGGCGTGGACACCCCTGGGACCATGGGTATGGCCAGGTGGCCCTGCCAGCTCTCAGGGGAGCAGATGCCATCTCCAAATGAATAGCTTGGTGGTAAGACGTGCGCGCTCTGATCTTGGGGCCTGTGTGCTGGAGCAGGCGGCAAGGGGGAAGGTGTCATCTCACAGTGATTTGGGACCATCTCTGGGTGCTCGAGCCTGGCCTTCCACTGCTCGGAGGGAGGAGAGCACTTTCTATGCTTCCCTTGGGTATTTACCATCAAGTCCAGGCTGTAGACGGAGCCTGGCTATTAATAATAAGCAAAAAAAACTTGTTATTCTTCAGAGTTTGACTCTTCCTCTGTTGGGTGGTGAGTTCATGTGCAGGAAGGTTCCTGCACACGCAGGCATAATGCTGAGATGCAATAACAGCAGGCCGGCAAGGTTTGGGGACGGTGGCTCACCTCCAGGCCCTGGCAAGCCCAGTTTCTCCCCAGCTGCCTCTGCAGCATTTCCTGGCAGCCCTCGCTGCCGCTTGCTGGATGTGAAGATGCTGCTCTCGCAGTGTGTCCGGGATGCTTGGCAGGGAGGCAGCTGGACCATGGGCTTGTCTCCAAATGCCTCCGGGCCTTGGATCCAAGGGATTTCATGGCTGATGAGGTTCTCAGGCTCCTCCCAACCTGCACTCGTGCCTCTGGCAGAGTTCCCAGGGCCGTGGGAAATTGCAGCCAAGGATGATGAGGTTTGTGTGGCTTGCAGTGCCTTTAACACTGCTCTCCGTGTGTTTCTAAGATGATACTCCATGTATGTGTGTATATATATTGTATTAACACATCCTGCTCTTCTGTGTGAGTGTCAAATGGTTTTGCTTTACTAATAAATTTATAGTTATTTATACCTTCCTGTGGGTGTGTAAGATTTCTGGAGTGGAGGCCGTGTGCCACACACTGCCTCCCCTGTCTGTCTTTGTGCTCTGTCTGGCTCCGCTTGATATTTTTTTCATGTTTTCTTTCCCCTGAAATTTTTTGATGGAGAAATGATAGTTCATCTGCCTGGTAACCAAAAATCGAGACACAGGGTATGGGCAGGCTCCCGGGGACCAAAAGCAAATGCAAGCAGAGTCTGCAATGTGGTTTTGCCCCTTGCTAGCTGGGGACTGCTCCCTCCTTGGAGCACAGCTTGCTGCTGGGGCTTCACGGCAGAAGCAGGCAGGGTTCTCTGCCTGCCAGAAAGGAGGCAGAAGCTGATTCATTTTGTGCTCTGAGGACTTCAACCCCACACACGACTGTTTCAGCTTTCCCGATGTTTTTTTTTTGCATCCCCTCTGTCCTGTGATAGGAAGAGAGGAGCCTGCTACGTGCAGATGACCTGACTTGCTCTATCCCACACCCAAGCCAAGCGGCAAGTGTGTTTGTCTCCACATCACTGAGAAAACACTTCAGGCTGAAGGTTTGGGGATGGAATGCAAAAATGGGAAACTGAGGCAAGAGTGGGGACAGCCACTCATCCAGGATCCTGTGGCTGGGAGGCATCTGGGCATTCCTTCTCAGCTAGCTGCTCCGTTCGGAGCTCTTTAAATTACAGCGGAGAGCTGTTGGGGAGGAGGAGGAGGGATGACCGTGTCAGGCAGGAACCTCTTCCCCTTCGCTGACGCTGATACCAGGTCACCAGTCCCTGTGTGGCAGCTGTGCTGAGCGTGTTGGTGCCACACAGCAGGATCGTGCCCAGTGACAGAAGGACGATACCTTTCACAGCTGCCTTAAGTTCTTGTTCCTGGCTGGATGATTTCCATCAGAAGATAAAAAGTTAAACCGCAGCCGGTAGTCCTAAGCTGTGCCCGTGTTTGAACTTTGTGGTTTGAGGAAATACTCTGTATCCTCAGGGCAGGCAAGCAAACTGCATCAGCACCACCAGTTGCACAGGCTTTTACTTTCTCATCTTTGGTTTCCCTAAATCACAGCAAAGCTGCATAATTTTTGCGTGTGCCAGAACCCCAGGCTCAGGCTGGGGGAGGACCAGGAGCAGCATCCTCTCAGCACCTTATAAAGAACCCCTTAAGGTCTGGTTGCTTTTCCAGAAGACCTTACCTGCATGGCAGCTATTTTCCATGCAGGTATCGCCACCGATCCCTCCTGCCTTACCCCGTGCACATAAAAGCTAGGGACAGAAATGAAAGGTCAGCAGAAGTAGATGGAAAGTAGTTCTCAAGCAAATGTGCCAGAAGTGCTGGCACCGTCGCCCAGGTGAGGAGTGGAACCTTCCCCTTCCTCCCCAGGGTTCTTCCTGGGCATTCTCTCGCAGAAATAAGTCAAAGACCTTTGTAGGCAGGTCTGGCTCGAAGACAAAGTGTTTCCAGAGGAGATGCAGGTTTAGTCATTAGCAGATGATGCTTTTTTTGAACCCCTCGCTGCAGGATTTCATGAGCCTGAGTGTGCAAAAGTCCACTTGAAACTGTCCCTGTGTTGCTTTGCTCTTTCAGGCAACGTTGTCTTCTCAGGTGGGACTTGGGCAAGGCTGTGCCCCGGGGGACTGCAGGATTCAAGCCTGTGCCACTTCCACTGCTGATACTGCTGTGGGGACAAGTCGATGTAACACCGTGCCTGTCCAGGAGCCACTGCTGCTCCTCAGGAGCTTGCACATGAGGCTGTTGGCCCCACTGCAGCTTGTTCCCTTCACGGGGCTGGTTCTTCCTGCTGGTCCAGTGTTTTCTAGGCGTTACGCAGCAGCCCCCATCCCCTGCTTTCAGAACTGAGGCTCCCCTGCCCCCCAAGCCCTGGTGCAGGGGTCAGCATCCATCCCACAGCAGGGAGCAGAGGGTTTGCCCCCTGGCAGGAAGGTGCGCATTTGGGGCAGCTGAAGCTCCCAACAGATAAAACTGAGATTATTTTTTGGGGGTGCTCGAGCATCTCTTGCCTCAGCACTCAGCACCCCCAGACCCTGCAGCCTGATGATTTCACTGAATTTCACTGAATTTTTAGAGTTGGAAGGGACCATAGAGATCATCTAGTCCAACTCCCCTGCC
>JAOXNO010000063.1:23874458-23904554 GCA_028565335.1 Limnodromus scolopaceus
AACCTGGTCTGGTGGGAGGTGTCCCTGCCCAGGGCAGGGGGTTGGAACTCGATGATCTTTAAGGTCCCTTCCAACCCTAACGATTCTATGATTCTGTGATTCTATGATCTCAAGGTCACTTAATCTGCCCGAATAAGGGAGAGATTGGGTTGAGCGAGAGATCTGCCCTCGCACCAAACTGCCAGCATGCTCATTAATGTTTTCCTTCTCCTTTTGTTTCAGGGGGCAAAGGGGCTTAGCGCCTCTGAAACAAATAGAAAACAAAGACGGTGGCGGGCCAGCCCTTCCCACAACCACATGAGACCAACCTGAGGAGAAAGTGCAGCTGGGGAGAAAAAGCAAAGGAGAATCTGTAAATGGTCTCTAGCTCCTTCCCAGCTGGGAAGGCAGGGACCCAAGGCTGGCTGCGGGTCCCTGGTCCTAGGGCTGTCCCCATCCTGGCTCCCTCTTGGCTTCAGGAACTTTTGCTATTTTGCAAAACTGGAGGTTTTGCAGAATAATGTCTATGAGACTGAAGCTATAATTTATAGGAGGGTAGAAAAGCATCACTCAGGACACTTCAGAGGCAGAAAGCCTCTTGCTGCACCATCCCAGCACTCCTGGCCCTCTCAACCCCCCCACCAGCATCCAAATATTCACCCCTGAGACCTGCAGCCAAAGCCCACAGGTGTCTTTTAGTCAACTTCTGCCCTCCAAGGTGTAACGTTATAAAGCTCTTTAAGCTTCCCTCAGCTTCTTACTGTTTTTCTTCCATTAAGTGTTTTCTCTGAGCAAGTAGAAAGGGCTCTGGTTTGCAGCAGCAAATGCAGGCAGCTGAGGTTAATCTCTAGGCGAACAGGTAGGAGGTAATGGTTAAAAGCCTTTGCCCGAACTCTCCTGATGGGAGAACTTACCCCAAATTCTCCTTACTCCCAGCTGTGGCTGCTCTCTCCCAAAGCTCACAGCTTCTCAGATGCAGCACTAGTGGTAGTGGCAGGAGAGTCCTGGCAGGGAAGGGATCCCAGGTACTGTCTCCAGCCCAGAAGTGTGTGTGCAGGAATAGCCAGAGCTGGCATGCTGGGCTGAATGGGGTGAGAGCACCTATTCCCCATGGTTTGGGTTGGGAGGAACTTTCAAAGATGATCCAGTCCACCCCACTGCCATGGGCATGGACATCTTCCATGAGATCAGGTTGGTCAAAGGCCCATCCAACCTCACCTTCAATGCTTCCAATGATGGGACAAGCACAACTTCTCTGGACAACCTCTTCCATTGTCTCACCACCCTCATCGTACAACATTTCTCCCTTATCTCCAATTGAAATCTACCTTCTTTCAGTTTAAGACCACTGCACCTTTTCTTGTTACTGCAGGCCTTGGTAAAAAGAATCTTTTTCCATTTTTTCATATAAGTCCTCTTGATATACTGAAAGGTCTCCCACCATCTCATTGCATCTCTTTAGGATGGTCTAGGTAGCCAAGCAACCACCCTGAGCCCCATCCCCTGTGTTCATAGTGAACCCTGCTGGTACCATGCTACAATTTTAGTATTTGCCCCATTTTCGTGTAATGTATTCAAAAGTTGTGGTGTGTTTTAAAAGTCATGCCACTGATTGCTGTCCCACATTTTAATTAACGGAGATCTAGAGGGAATGGGCTAAAGGCAGTGTGGGCACCATGGGGAGGGTAAATGCGACGCAAAGATGACTGTGGGTGGGTTTCCTGCCTTTCTGTAGTTGAATTTGCATGTTTCCTATTAGCTTCAGTGCAGACATGTAAGTCTTGTTGCCAGGCAGACTTCAGAATAAACTGGTTTTACAGTGTGCGGATGCGCTTCCTCCTCTGTTTCTTCGGTGTGTGCCTGACATGGTGTGTTGGGTACCTCTGGGACATGGGGAGGGCTGGTCCTGGGTCAGACCCATGCTTTGTGCTTTGCAGCTGGTCTGAAAACCCCCCATGAACCCACCGCGTGTTTCACCCCAGCGACGCGGGGGAATTGTGGGGTGTGCGGGATGCTTCCCACACCGTGCCTGGGGCGGCGTTCGGAGCAGACGTGGAGTGTTGCTCCTGGTGTTGCAACGTGGGCTCTGGGTGGAGTTTTGCTCTGCAAAACCAGGGCCCTCGGGCTGTGCCAGCACTGTGTTTCGCTCAGGATTGGCGAGGGCTTTGGTCTCTTCCTGCCGCAGCTCCTGTTTGCAAGAAGAGCCAAAATGTTGCCTGGAGATGGGCCAAATTGTCTGCTGGTGGGGGTTGCTATGTGTGTACAGAAGCCAAAAGGCATCTGTATGCAAAGGGCTATAGTTTTCATAGGGCTTTGGATACACGTGACACAAAATGGTGAATTTTATTCTTTCTTCTGGCAAAAGTACCCAAGGCATCCATCCAGCACAGCTCAAGGAGACTGGGGCTGCACGGGTCTGTTCCTGCTGAAAGTGCTTCAGTCCTGGCACATGGTAGCACCTCTGCACCGAGCAGCTAAACATGGGGCACCTGCCCTGGCCCTACCTCTGGCCTCTCAAAAATGGGCTACTCTCAATTCATTGCTTCCCTTTCTCTATTCCTGTTCCAGTTCATATTGTCCCTGGGGAAACTGAGGACACCGACCTCGTCCTGGAAGAAGTCAATGATGACTGGATTAATGAAGCCACGTGCAAGATGTTGGCCTGGGGTCGTGAGGCTGAGCTGGTGGCAGATGCTCATCCCCTTCCCCCCATACAGGAGGAACCTCAGGAAGAAGAAAACAGGTAGGAGAAGGAAGATGTTGCTGATGGACAGCTCTACATGCCCTCTGACCACCGGCGTGGTGCCCATGGAAGAGGATGAGTACATTCCTGGGCATTTCTCCCTGCCAGTGCTGGTGGTGGAGCTGGCACTGGGCAGCCAAGGTGCTCGTTTCCAAAGAGAGGGGCACCAAAAGGATCCAAAAGGTGTTTGAAAAAACCAACCTTTTCTTCTGGTGTTGAGATTCTGGTGTTGACTGACGGAGCCACGAGTGCAATGCTTCGTGATGCCCTACAGAAGCATGCTCTCCTTAGGCTTCTCCATAGTAGATTTTGGCCCTAAAAAAGAGTTTACCATCAACTGCACATCCAGCTGTTATGACACTGGGAAGCGGGAGTCTTTATATAATTCATCCTGCTTCTTCTAAAAGAAAGAAGAACCCCTGCTGATGTCCTCCAAGGGCTGGGCAATGCATTCAGAGCTGGGAGTGGGCTGTGTTGCAGCAGGGGGATGAGAGGTGTCTGTGCACATTCCCAAAGGGTTTGGGAGTCCTGCAAAATGCTCCTTGTTCCCAGCACATGTGCAGGGGAGGGCGAGCACGGTGGTCCCCAACTCCAACATAGGTGGAGTGCACTCCACTCAAGTGCACTAAGCCACAAGCGATGCCTGGAGCCACATTTGCTCAGCACAGCTTTCTTCTGCTCAGCCAGAAGACACTGGAGATGTTATAAAAATATTATTCAGATTTTTTTTCCCTTTAGTATATGAGCCTAAGAAGCTGTGGGCAGCGAGCGCATCCTGCCCTGGAGGTTGGATTTCATTTACAAGGAGGTTTTAGTCAAAACCAGCAACAAATGACCCCTAAGCACACCCTCTCCCTGTGCTGCAAGGGGAATTTGAGGGCTGCAGGATTCTGGTTTTGCGTTCCCAAACTTTTTCCCATTCTTCCTCCCACCTGCTTGGGGCCACAGACACTAATGGGCTGTGAAACCAGCTGTTGGCTGGGGGGTAGAGGGAGAACACCCCCAGCCAAAGGGGCTGTGGAGACGCGCAGTGCTCCTCTTGTGAGGTCAGCCATACTTTCTGGATTTCACCTAATGAGTTTCTCCTTCCCAGGCTGTGGTTGTGCTCCCCGAGTGCTGCTGAGGAGGAGGAGAAGGAGGAGAAGGAAAAGGAGGAGGAGGGGGAGGAAGAGGAAGAGGAGGAGAAGAAGGAGGAGGAGGAGAGTGCGGGGTGAGTGGCTGCCGTTGTCTTTACGGCTTTGTTGGAAAGGAGTGTGAACACAGTTGTTGTTTCAGCTGCATTCACAGGCTGGAGAGGCTGAAACACCAGCAGAGGAGTGAGTTCCTCTTGGCAGAGCGGAGCTCCCAGCCAGCGGGCAGCCGGGGTGCGATGGGGAAGGAAGGATGGGCTTGGGGAAGGATGGGCTTGGGGAAGGATGCTTTCGCAGACCAGCTCAGCCCAGGGCTCGCTGCTGACGCAGCACGCAGTGACAGGCGAGTGTCTCCTGGAGACACAGGCTCCATCTCCATCGCAGCCACCCGTGGCAGCCACAGCCCCTGGCCGTTCCCTCCCGCTGGCGGCTCGGTTGATCAGGAGCCACAGCTTGTGCCTTCATCCGGAGCTGGGAGCAGCCAGCCCCTGGGGATGGTCCATGTTATTTAAAACCTTATCGAATAACTCAGGGCAGCTGGGATTATTATGAGTGTTACAGTGCTGAATTTAAAGACAGGATTATGTGTTGTACCTGCAAATGCTACTTAATACAAGTAGGTAGAATTTTACATTTTTTTTTCCTGTTATAGAAAATAGTTGAGTTATTGTCAGCTGTTGTGGATGGTGACTTTGGTCTAGATTGTATTTAGAAAACCCTTTCTGCTTAGTTTAGTGGTTTGCTCTGATTTCACGTGAGATAAACATTTCGGGATTTATTACCTAGTGCTAAAATATTATCCTCTGTTAATTCCTCTGAAGTAGCTAGATTTTCAGGAAGGAGCTGAAAATATGTGATTATTCAGTATTAAAACCGTATCTTTTTATTTTATCAAAATCTGTTCCTGGGGCTCCACTATAGAAACTTGAACTTCAGTTGTAGGGCGAATGAGATGTTTCATCCTTTGATATGTTTCTCTGCTTATGGGAAAAGAGAGACAACAACAGGTTTTCTGTTTAGGTTAGGATGAAAAGACTCGTGATTGTATTTGAAGGGAGCCTAATTTAAAAAAAAAAAAAAAAGGTGGAAAATTATTGAAAAGAATTTTAAAAATACTTTGGAAAATAACAGTTTTTCAGGGCATGGAGATAAAAGAGAAAAAGTATCCCCTGCTTGTTACATACATCTTCTGTTACATACATCTTCTGTTACATACATACATTCTGCCAAGAATGCAGAAAGATGTTTTTTCAATTTTCATGCATTTCGGTGCCATAACATTTTTTCATTATCCCCAATCCTCACTTTGTGCATCTCACCAGGAAAGAAAAAATCAGGAGATAAGTGCAAAGAATGACATGATGAGGCTTTTGTTTTTCAATTTAAAGTTATATAAAACCAGTAAAGTCTGTTTTGTGAGCTCCCTTTGTCAGAATGGTGGAACTGGGATCCGTGCTACTGCTAAAGGAAAAAGACAATTATGTGTCCTGGTGGTGTCTTGCACAGGCAAAGTGGGATTTGGATGGTGCTTGTGGGACAGCCCTGCCTGGAAATTAGGGTCTTGGCTTTTTATTTGGCAAATTTTATGTCTATGAGAAATTCTTATGCACAGCAGGAGAAAGGTACTGCCTGTACTTTCTGCATATGTAACTTTTGCTTATGCATATGCAGTGCCCTGCATTATTTATGAACCTCTCACCTTGTCTCCCATGTAGGATTTTTTCCAACTCCCTTCTAACCCAGGCAGCACCACTACCGCATTTCGGTAGCATTGCCCACCTGCCAATGGCATTTGAAGGAGCAGTGCTCCCTGAAATGGGAGAGCTGTGCATCATCCCTGTTGACGTGATGCCTCCACGTTGACATGATGCGTCCTCTGTTGATGTGATGCAGTCCCACTGATGTGATGCCATCCCTGTTGACGTGATGCCCCCTCCATTGACATGATGTTCTCCCTCTTGACTTGCTGCATCCCCCATTGACATGATGCCCATCTCGTTGATGTAATATGTCCCCCGTTGATATGATGCCATTGCCATTGATGTTATGCCATCCCCATTAGTGTGATATGTCCCCCATTGACATGATGCCCCCCATCCACAACATGTTCAACCTCAGAAAGGGCAAAAGCGAGCTCAGGCACTTGTCTCTGCTTGATCTGTACTGTGCAGACCCCTGCTCCATTCGCCTTGTCTCACCACTGACGAGGGTGTGGATGAAGTCTACTTTGCAGAGGAGGCCTTCAGGTTTGAGCAGCTGGAGGAAGCTGAGATAAGTGATCTTGAAGGTGCTTTTGTACAGGTATGTCACCACTCCCTGCTTGGGTTCAGGTCTGCAATGAGCTTTTGCTGCCCAGAGCATGCTGGGGGCTCAGAGCTTGCCCAGGGGGATGCAGTGCCCTGGCGAGGAACAAGGACTGGGATGAGCTCTGCGAATGATGCCCACTGAGATGTCCCCACCTCTGAACATGAGACAGCAGCAATAACTCTGCAACACAGGAGAGGTGCTCTCACCCTAGAACGCTGGCACTGAACAACAAGCTGAGAGGCTGGGGAATGGTTGGGGGATACAGAGCACCCAATCAAACTGCAAAGTCTGATCTTTTACTGACAGAGTGGGTCTTCTTCTCCTTAAAATGGCTTTTTTGATTTTGAAGGTGGAAGAGGTGACAGCTGAAGCTGCTGAAACCGATGCCGAAGGTATAACATACAGCAGGGTAACGCTGAATGAAGATGAACCAAAGCAGGCAATGCGATGCCCAGCTTCTCCCTCCCTGCTGCTTGCTCTCTGGGGGTGGGCAGTGGCATTTTCTGCAAAGTGGGCAGTTGGGGCTTTTCGCTGCCTTAAAGTATCCCGTGGGCACAGCCCGACGGCAATATTGTCATCAGCTGGAGCCAGCTTTGAGAGGCTGCTGCTTACGCAGTGCTGAGCCTTGTTGATTAAGCAATCTCTGATGTGAAATAAGAGTTCCTCCCTTTGCTGAAGAATGTAGGGGGGATAAAAAGGATTTTCTCTACACTTTTCTCAAATTGGTAAATAACCACTGGCATAAAGTGCATTTTAATGTAACTGTTTAGGAGATAACTGGTTAGTAATAAAACTTAGGTGGGGAACTCCTATTGCAGACTGATTGAGCAAAGGCAGTTCCTGGCATAAGGGCCTGTTGTGATAGGACAAGGAGTAATGGCTTTAAACTAAAAGAGGGAAGATTTAGCCTAGATATAAGGAAGAAATTTTTTATGCCAAGGGTGGTGAGACACTGGCCCAGGTTGCCCAGAGAGGTGGTGGATGCCCCATCCCTGGAAACATTCCAGCCCAGGTTGGATGGGGCTCTGAGCAACCTGGTCTAGTCAAGATGTCCCTGCCCATGGCAGGGGGTTGGACTAGATGGCCTCTAAAAGTTCCTTCCCACCCAAACTATTCTATGGCTCAATGATAACTCCACTGATGTTGGGGAAGTTGCACAAGGGATGGCTTGACCTGACCCCTGGTACAGACCGCAGGTTTCTCTACTCACGCAGCCCTGCAGAGCACCCTGATCTCACAGCGATGCTAGAAAAGTGTGTGGTAGGGTGCTCACCACTGCTGCTACCAACATCTGTGAGCAGCGGGCAGCAACAAAACCCCCAGCAGCCCTGCATTTCTCTGTGCTGACACGGTTGTCCTGTCTCAAACCACTCTGTGTTTTATTGCAGTTTCAGATCATTGTTCTTTGCTTGAAGCACGTAGGCGCCTAGCAGCATGTCCAAGCGTACCCGAGACGTCGAGCTAGATCAGCTGGTGCATGACAAGCAGCCCGATGGTGGGGATGCCTCCCCTTCGGGCCGCGGGGCACTAGAGCAGCTCCCCAATGTCCCCAGCTACCGAGCCACCGCTGCCTCCCGCATCCCCGTCCTTGTCGCAAGCAAGCCAAAGGCTGGAGTTGTCAACCCCAATTTTTGCAATGAGGAGCAATCCCCCCTAGGTATTAGAGATGTTGGCTTTGACCATGGGCTTGTGTAGCTTGAGGGGGACAAGGGGTTATTCCTGGAGTAGTTGCCGTTTCAGGAAAAAATAAATAAAAGCCTGTTTTGTGTTGCAGCACAGAGGCTGGGGAACAAAATTCATGTTTTTTTCTGCTCTCACTTCATCAGTATGTGCCTTTCTAGCTAATACCTAGAGAGTGTTTGCCAGTAGCTGTAAATGACAAGCTATATGTTTTGACTTGCTTGGCCAAAAACTCTCCCAAAGGACGTGCGGGCAGAGGGTTAAATATCCAGCGCACACGCAGTTTTCTCCTTAGCGTTCATGTAGCCCATTCCTACTGGGAGGATGGTAAGATGGAGATTTGCTGTTCACGGTTTTCTGCCTTTTAACCCAGAAGGACAAATTATGTTTCTGTAGCTTTGCTTTGCTCTGTTTTTTACCAGTGAGACCAAATTTTGCTGCTTTCCCTTGCACGCAATGGGATTTCGACTTTGCAACTCAAACAGGCCTTTTCTCAGTGATTTGATTGAGCCAGACTCTGACCCACGGGTGGGATGGGAGGGGAAGCAGAGGGTCCTTCAGATGTGTGAAAACCTCCCTTAGCAGAAATCCTGCAGGAACTCATTGTGGTTTGTTGTATAGCCAAGAAACAGGACGACACTTCACAGCTCAGCCAGCTGCAGGGTCCAGCCAAGATAACCCCCAGCGCCATGTCTCCCTCGGGCAATGGGCATCTCTCCTTACCCGCTACAAACATCCAACTTTCCAGCTCCTAAACTTTAGTCTCTGCAAAAGAGAGAGGCTGCTAATCCATACTTAAATAGTGCTTTGTTCTACATGAAAAGCAAACGCTCATGTAATTTGGAGCTTGCACGATCCATATGTTTATGTTCAGAAGACGCAGGAGATTTTCTCGACCCTGGGAGGCAGGTTTGCAGCTGGAAATCCTGGATTCCTGCGTAACGCCTGCAACTGGTAATCCTGATTTCCACCATTTTCTGACACTGGCATGGAGTAGTTGCAATCACTGCGAGCTGGGAAAGCAGAAGGGAAGCAGGTGGCACTTCTTACAGTGTTAAAAACTGGGCAAAAAAGAAAAAGAAAAGATCCAAGCTGTGAGGAGAAAGGAGTGTTGGGTAAGAAGGGAATGGAGGGAAAAGGGGAGTCCTTCCAGCACCCTGCAGGGTTTTGGGGGCAGCTCCGTGGAGACAATGGGCATGGAGGATTCATCCTGGCTGCACCTCTCTCACTGCAATTATTGTCTTCTCCATGGGCCAGGCGATTACCCCACTGTGGACATCAGGGATGTGGACAGCAGAGGTGATGCTGTGGAGAGCAACGGTACCCACTTACCAGTGCCCACCGCCGGCACTCCCAAAATGCTGGCAGTGCCTGGCACGGTGCTGGCATCCCCCAGGTACGGCTCTGCCCCGGCGCGGTCCCCGGCTCCTGGGGGTCTCACCCTCCTGGCATTGTTAGTACAGGAAAATTTATACAACCATATGGAGCAACCTGTTTCTGACAGGTTCAGGCAGCGAGTCGGGATGATGTGTGTGTGGTTTGTGTCACTCCATGCGAGGCAGGGGACGTGGCAAAAGCCTTGCCTCCTGTTTGCATTTTTTAATTAAATGGTTAAATTTTGTTTAAAGCTTTTGGGGGCTGGGGACAGTCTTAACTGTGTGTCCTCCTGGAGATGGGCTCAGCACCCAGGCCATGGTCAGGTCACATTTGTCTTCATACGCATCTGTGCTCCCCACTTCAGAGCCCAGAGAGTCTGTGTGCTGGGTATGGGCTTTTATCATAAAACCCAACAATTTTCTTCTTGCATTTTTGCTGGAAGGGTTTGCAACATATCCCTCCGGACTTTGCGCCTTCAGATCAAGGATGCTCAGAGAGGGGGAGGATTAAAACTGAGTTTAAAAAATGAGGCTAGAGGAAGACAATGGGTTTTTTTGGTTGTTGTTGGTATTTTTTTGAGGCTCATTCTTGCAGAGGATTAAAAATAAAAATGAAGGTGGGGGGGTTTTTTCTGTGCTGAAAACCAGGTGTTATATTCATCCTCACTTAATGGTTTGGATCTTTTAGTAAAAAAGCTCCTGAAGGACTTGAAAATAAAATCACAAAAATGTCCATAATCCAGTCTGTTGAACAGCTTTTTAAACTGGGAAAGCACAGCCTAAGGAGTCATATGAAATACCTGCAGTGCAAATATTAACAGCATTAAGAGGCCAGTTATTTAAAGCCTGCTGAATCTCACTGCCTTTTTCTATTAGCCCAGTGATGAAAATTGTCCTGTGGCAACAAGCTCATCCCTGGAGAGCACTTGAGGCTCATCCTCAGCTGCACAGCGCTTGGGATCAGTCTGGGAAAACACCTTGGGCAGTTGCTGCTCAGGACATGTGTTCTCTCTCAAGTTAGCGAACAGGACAGGCTATTTTTCTGAGACAAAAATGTCCGTGTTTTCCAGTCCCATTGGCAGGTACAGCAGCTCTCATTTTTAATCAGAGTCCAGGTGATGGGCTTTCTCTTATCCCTCCAGGTGGTATAGAAAATGGACAACAATTCAGATTAACACTCACATCACGCATCCCAGCACACCTTGGGCATCTTTGGAGCCCAGAGTCCAGCAACACAGTTTTTACTCTGGACTTCAGTGCAGGTTTGCAAACTAGATTTTGCCATGATTGACATTGTCACATGCAGATCTTTTTCTGCTTGCCTACATGTAAAGAAGGAGTCCCAGAAAACCCCCAGTGCCAAAGGGAGCCACCAGCTGTGTCAGGACACATTTTCTAGGAAGACATCAGCTGCCACTGGCTCAGCATCGCGAGGACAGCCCTTATAGTGCTCCCCTGGAACCTGGAGCCATTCTCAACTGTCGCACTTTGCACTTAGCTTTCCAGGTATCAGCAGCCAGTGGAGGGTCCACGTTATGTCCCCCCTGCTCTGCCATTCACTTTTTGATTCGGTGACTTAAGGTGCGATGGAGCCAGCCCAGGTGGTGTCCCCAGTACCTTCCCGTTTTTCCAGACCTCACTTTCTTGCGCCGCCTTACTGGTATTGCATTTTTCTTGCCTGTCTCTCGCAGCGTGGTGGTGTGATGGTGTGGCACTGGGAACGAGCACGGAGCTGGGGTCACCTTCTGTGCATCTTGCCAGGTGCCCAAAAGGGTTGCAAAATGGGCTGGGTGGCTGCACGGGCATGAAGCCCATGGCTCGATGGTGCCCAGGAAGAAATAGGGCTTTAGCAGCAAAGCAGCAGGGTAGTTTGCTCCCATTGATTTCAGACAACACCAAAAATTAGGTGAAAACTGACCGTGGTAGGAGAAGGGGAAGTGAAAACAGATGAGACTTGGGAGGAGGAGGAGAAGGAGGAGAAAGAGGAGCTGGCTGAGGATGGGGGACAAGTCAAGCCTGGTTGCTGTGTTTGTGCCCACAGAAGAAAGCTTCCGACCCCGGAGGATGGTCTGGAGGAGGGACTGGTGAGCCAGTCCCCGACCCGAGCACTACTGGGCTGGGACGAGCAGCAGAGGGAAAGGTGCGTGGTGCGACCGAGGTGCTCCAGATCAGCCGAGCTCCCAGGGGTTTGGATTCTGGGGCTTGGGTGGAAACAGCAAAGATCCTAGAAGTGCTCAGATACCAAAGGGAGAGGGAGCCATGCCCGCAGCAGGTCTAGCGCTGTGTGACAAGTAACTCACCCCTCCTCCAAAAATAATGGTCATGATGCTTCCTGGGGCAGAAACTGCTCTCTTGTTTTTCTGTATCCAGGTAGAAATATTCTCCTTAAGAGTAGGTTTAACCACAGAGAAGATGGACCTTTGACCTACGTATGCTATAGGACTATGGGGACACATTTTTTTTTAACTGATTGTAGAGAAATTAACTTTTTGTTCCAGCACAAGCTGTGCATCTGGTCCTGGCTTCCCTGCAGCCCCAGGAGACAGTCTCAGAAGGACCTGCCCTCCCTGGGAAGCAAAGTCTTGCTTTTTTCTGTCCTCCCTTCTAGTGATGCTCTTAGTCATGCTGGGTAAAGCATCCTGGTCTGTTAATAAAGAGGCTGAAAAGAGATGCCATAGTTCATAAATTCAGGGGCTTGGTGCACATTTTCACCCCATAGTTCTTCTAAAATCTTCTTCTCTCAAGCACAAAAAATCTAGCCTGGGATCTTGATGTTTCCCGAGTCCCTCTGAGGGCATCTCACGCCCCAGGGCAAGGATGAGGCTGAGGCTGGTGCTGCTTGATGGTATTTCACTGAAACCCCCTTAATCTGTGTTGTTCTGATTACACAATAGCCAAAAAAATACGGGTAAATCCTAATTCAGGATCCAGTAAGTTAAAAAAAGGGTCATTTAAGAAGGCACTTGGGCTTGCCTACCTGCTTGAAAAGCCTGATGGTCTCCTTGCAGCCTGCCCGAGCGCATCGGCTCAGCCACGAGCCTGAGCAGTGCCATCATCAACAACCGGCTCCAGGAGCTGGTGAAGCTCTTCAAAGAGAGGACCGAGAAGGTGAAGGAGAAGCTGACCGACCCTGATGTCACCTCGGACGACGAGAGCCCTACAGCATGTGAGTTCAAGCAGGGCTGGGAGTGTTTAACTGAATGGTACACACACATGCCATGTTTTCAGGGAGATAGCTGCTTTATTAATAAGTTAAAGATCTTAAAACAAATGGCAGTAAGAAGTTTTTCGGTCCTTTTAAACTAACTGTGCCGTCTCTCCCAGCCCCTGCTAGGCCTGCACCCGCGGCAGCACCAGTGCCTCCCCCAGGAGGGGAGCCGGAGGGGAACAAGCTGGCAGGGGACGAGCACTACTGTGAGATGCTGTGCTGCGTGTTCAAGTACCAGCCCTGGCTGGACCGTCTGAAAAACTACCGGTTCCCCAGCAGCATCGACCCGCTCACCAGTGAGTGATGGAGCACAGCCATGCACCCAGGCTGGGGGCAAGCTGGGAGGGGGAGGAGGGTGTGAGGAAGGGAGGAGGTGTGGAAGATGAGGCCTTGTAGAAAAGGGAGGACAATTAAGCAAGGAGCAATTAATCTTACACCTGCCTACTAAACCACAGAGTTTTAAATTCCCCTGCAAGGCACAGGATTTCCGAAAGGCTTCCCTATAGCTGCGGGTATCAGGAGCACGACAAGTTAGGGAAGGGGCAGCCACCTTCTGCTTTTCAGGCTTTTTAGTGGGCAAATGCTGTCCCTGTGCAGTGAACACCCCAAATAAAAATCACAAATTAAATGTCCCCTGTCCTGGGGACACCCCATAGGAACGTAGCTCCTTCCTTAGTCTTTGCTGTTTCCCAGCCTTTCAAAGCCCGCAGGCTCAGGCAGCCAGCCCCTGGCTCAGCACAGCCCCAAGGGGAAGACAGCCAAGCAAGACATTTGGTATTGTGGGAGCCAAGCAAAAGCAAACCTAGTTGAACCACCAAAGTCAGAAGAGGGTTTCTGACAAAAAGCAATGTGCTCTGCAACTGGTAGTATTCACTTTGCATCTAGAGCCCAGCTCACTTGCAATTAAATGCCGTTGATGAGACCTCCTGCAGGTTTCTTCCTTGCATGCGGGGCAGGGCAGGGGATGAAAACCCCTTTGCGTAGTGGATTCATGAGGACAAGGGGCACGTGCCCAGCTAATCGTGATGTGGTTCCCTGTGTGCAGACCTGATGTATGTTCTCTGGCTGTTCTTCGTTGTGATGGCCTGGAACTGGAACTGCTGGTTGATCCCCGTCCGCTGGGCTTTCCCGTACCAGACACCATCAAACATCCACTGCTGGCTGGCTGTGGACTACCTCTGCGACCTCATCTATCTGCTGGACATCCTTGTCTTTCAGACCCGGCTGCAGTTTGTCCAGGGGGGAGACATAATAGTGAGTGGCAGCACGCACATCCCACCACTGGGGATCAGCTGCAGGGACCTCCCATGCCCATCACCCCAAGTGACATGGATGGTACTGGTCACCAATCTCTGAATCGAGCTCTCCAAGCTCTCCCACCATGGCCGTGGCCATCAGGGCTGTGTCCACTTTTGGACGACTGCAATCATCTCTCCTGCCATGTAGTGGATAAGTCTTTTTGTCCACCAAACATATCTATTTTTCCCCTAAAGTCAATACCAGCCCATCTAGAAAACATGTGGTCCGTGGTGGCCCCATTTCTGGGTAAGAGGGTCCGTGGGGCAGTGCTGCCAGTGGGGCGCGCAGGGACCTTCCCCAGCACAGCCGTACACTGCTAATTGAGGGCAGGTGGCATAATAAACTGGGTTTAATTTTCAGGAGCACAGAAGGCATTCACGATATGACAAAAGCGATTGCAATCTGAATGCATAGATCACGTGCCTGAGATAAGTGAAAGCCCTTGATTTCTTTTCCATATCCAATCAAGTTGTGAAAAATAAAACCTCAAGGGTACAGCCTTCCCATGGCTCATGCAAATGCTCAGACAAGGAGGTTTCTCCTGTAAACTCTGACTTTTGTGGTGCTGGCACTGTGATGTGCTTTCTCCAGGATGCAAAATGAGCACAGAATGTCCCAAGACGGGATAGAAAGATGGCATGTGGCCAGGTAGTCTGCTGCCCCTTTTGCTCTGCTCCCCTTCCCAGGCACAGAGGGATCATCTTCCCTGTTGTGGTGCAGAAGAGGAAAGCCAGGCATGACCATGTTGGCCATGACTTTCCCTTCTGCAAGCAATGATCAGTCTTCATCTCTCCCCCCTCCTCTTCCCAACCAGACTGATAAAAAGGCCATGAAAGAGAACTACCTGCGATCACAGCGCTTTAAGGTTTGACATAATTTTATTTGTTAATCTGAATCTTCAATCTGAACAGTGGTTTGCAGCTCCACCCCACCATGCCTGCGGGTCCCACTGAGGTTTCTGTCTTTGTGCGTATTTATTTCAGATGGATGTGGCATGCCTCCTGCCCCTGGATTTCTTCTACTTCAAAGTCGGTGTCAACCCACTCCTGCGCTTTCCTCGCTGTCTGAAGGTGAGTCGGTGCTTATAAAGCCAGGCAGAACACCACTTGTAATAGGTACAAAGGAGTCCCACGCTGGCTGGGGTAAGCTAAGGCTTGCCAGAACTCATCAGTGGGGACAAGAGGATTGTAAAATGAATGGGAAGTCTTGTCCTGAAGGCTTTGTGGGGCTGTTGGTCAAAGATTTCATTTAAATCCTAAAACACACTCACATTTTAATAGAAGGGCACTTACAGAGGGGGCCAAATCTCTACATAGCAGTTCATGTTGTGGAGGGGCTGTAGTACGGAAACGGAGAGGGGGTCGGGTTTTACGGGGACATAAGTCTCCTGACAGGGGCTGTGGGAAGCTGGAGCACGCTGCTTTCCTTCTCCTCCCAGTACATGGCCTTCTTCGAGTTCAACAACCGCCTGGAGGCTATCCTGAGCAAGGCGTACATCTACAGGTGAGGGGGAGGGAGGGAGCGAGGGAGGGAGTGTAGAGTTGCTGTTTGTGACAGGGGAAGAAGGTCCGCTTTGGTATGTGCCCGTTCTGGGTTTCTGATCTATCTGTTCCCAAGCCACCTGATGTGGGTGTTGGCTGATGCAGGCAGGATGTGGGGATCCTGGAGTCTGCGTGGGCAGGATCACCCCTCCCCAGCCCAGCGGGAACACGGGTCCTGGTGATGAAGAGGAGTCACCAGTGGCTAAGCTGATTTTTCTGACGCTTGTGGGGCTGCAGGGCCGTGGGAGGGAGCAGCGGGGATGCACATTGGGGTGCTCTGTGGTTCCTGCATTGGCAGGACCTGCACTGTCCGCACCCAGCTCATCGTGTCAAAGTTCCTTGTGATGCCAATGCAATCGGATGTGATGTGATCTGATGTGTTTCTCCCAGCACACATCATATCATCTCCCCTCCTGCTCTCTCCATTTATTATTTTTTTTTTGCAGAGTGATTCGGACTACTGCCTACTTACTGTACAGCTTGCATGTCAACTCCTGCCTCTACTACTGGGCCTCAGCCTATGAGGGACTGGGCTCTACCACCTGGGTCTACGATGGGGAAGGAAACAGGTACAATCCATGGCTTGGGTCCTCATGTAGCGCTGTGATGAGTGGCAGCAAGAAGGGAGGTGTTAGGATGCAGCTGGGTTCATAAAAACCCCTGAAGCAAAGGGTTGGTGGTGCCAGGAGAAGATGCAGCGCCAGGGAGAATGACAGGGACAGAATAGATGGGATGTGCACTAATAAACAGTGTTTTTGTAAAAAACAAAGAGGCTGTAACTGGGCTGAGGTGGAAGGCAGTGGCAGGTCAAAGAGGCTGAAAAACTGGGAGCCTGATGCTGGGAAACAAGGAAACACTCCCTGGCTGAGCAGAATGGCAGTGTGAGCCCTGTTTCTGTCAGTGCTGACCTGCTGCCAGGTAAGGATCAAGGCTTGAAGCTGAGTGTGTTCCAGGTGCCCTGTGTCTGGCTCCTCTGACCAGCCCAGCACCCTCATTCCCAGGGTGGGAGACAGGGGCAGTGGCCACCTGGTCTCCTTGCGGTGGCGTTTCCAAGACACACGTGTTAAGTGTTCGTTGTAATGGATGCCGCAGGGGGAGCACTTGGCTCACAAACTGAAAGCTGCCGTGTGGCGAATGCCCACCACGGCGAGTTGTACAACATGGGCAAAATAAAACACTAAGTAATAATTGACTAATTTAGCACCGTGCAATAAATGAGTTTCCTGAAAAAAAAAAAAAAGGGATGGGTAAGGGCATTAAAGAGTTAGCGTGGAGACAAGTGACTGTCACCTAGGCAGCCTCAGTGCTGGTCTTGCCTTCCCTCTGAGTACTGGGCTTCCCATGTTAATGTTGCTGCTATCTAGTTATTTTGTATGATATATCTGTCTGTATCTATCTGTAGGTGTAACTATAACATCCAAGGGAGTGCCCAAGTGCAGTGAATCAAGAATTCACTTGACATCTCTTGAGTCTTATGCCACCAATTTGCCGACAAACCCCTTTTTCCCCTGATTATTTCTAAAAGTGTAAATGTGGCCAAAAATACATCTCTAGTTTATAGCAGTGGGGCCGAAAGAAGCAAAAAAATGGGAGTAGCCAGAGCACCTGAGCTCCATGGAGGTTTCTAAGGGGTCCCTGTGTCTTGCTCCTGCAGCACCTCCAGAAGCACCTGCAGATGTGGTGGGGAGGCTGCATCCCCTTAATTTTCCCATAATTACTGTCAGCAGGCTCTGGCCAGAGGATGTGAGCTCGGTACCCAGGGGTGAAACAGTCCTTCATGCCTGAAAAGCCTTTAAATCTGCCTCCTCTTTTCCTCCCAGCTACATCCGCTGCTACTACTGGGCAGTCAAAACCCTCATCACCATTGGGGGCCTTCCAGACCCCAAGACACTGTTTGAGATCATCTTCCAGCTGCTGAACTACTTCACGGGCGTCTTTGCTTTCTCCGTCATGATAGGGCAGGTGAGGGGGAGTCGCGTGGGATTCCCAGCCTCAGGTAGGGAAGGTTTGGGGGGGGTTTGTCCACAGGTTTGTATGTCCAGGTTTGTTTTCCCCATGCAAGGACCTTCTCAGCATCAGCAGAAGACAAAAAGCCTTTGGTAGATGCTGTTAGGACTCAGCATACATGTTCTAGACTGCTTAACCTCCACGATGGATAAGTGTCAGCGATTAAAACATCTCTTCCACCCCTTCCTCCCATTCAGATGAGAGATGTGGTTGGCGCGGCTACAGCAGGGCAAACTTACTATCGGAGCTGCATGGACAGTACCATTAAATACATGAACTTCTACAAAATTCCCAAAACTGTTCAGAACCGGGTGAAAACGTGGTATGAGTACACATGGCATTCGCAAGGCATGCTAGGTGAGATCCAACCGCTCCAAAGGTCAACACTTGCACCTCGTGTTTTACTGTGGCTGTTTTGCAGAGCAGATAGGTTACTGTCAAATGGGACTACAGTTTCCAGGGGGGAGGAGGAGGGGGGGGCAGTGTGGGGGGTGTGTGGCTTATTTTACTCATCACTATACAGGCTTGTTTGCTCACCTACAGAGTTTATAGGCTGCCACCAGGTTGCAGCGCCAAGGTGGCCCAGCATCGCTCGCAGCACACTGAGCCCAGCATCCCACCCCCTGGTCCCTGGGGAGAGGGCAGTGACTGGCAATAGCTGGCCAGAGTGTCCACCAGCTCACCCTACCAGTAAATCATCAGGCAGGACCTCTGTGCCCCCTCTCCTGGCCAAGAAAAATGCTGGCTTGGGCTCACTTGGTCCATCTCTGAGAGCTGTCAGGGCAAAGGGCAGCTCTCCATCACTCATGGGCTTTAGACCTGCGGGTTGCTGGGTGGGGAGAGGCTGGAGGAGACCCTTCTGGGCGAGCTGGCTCCTGCCCTCTGCCACCAGAACATAGGCTGCTTTCCCACTGGCACACCAAGGACACGCTCTTGGATCAAGTGCTGGAAACAGCCAGTTTTCTGCTTTGTCTCACAGATGAGTCGGAGTTGCTGGTGCAGCTGCCGGACAAGATGAGGCTGGACATTGCCATCGATGTGAACTACAACATCGTGAGCAAAGTGGCCCTCTTCCAGGTACCCTCTGCCAGGTGGGTCCTGGCTGGCGGAGCCTGCTGTGCTGTCACAGACTAACGGCCCTGTTGGCTCTGTTTTGGCTCAGGGCTGCGACAGGCAGATGATCTTCGACATGTTGAAGCGGCTCAGATCGGTGGTCTACCTGCCTAACGACTACGTGTGTAAGAAGGTAATGAGATGTTCAGGTGCCTTCCCACCCCCGGTGCCGTGGTGGGCACTAGAAGCAATGCAGAGGGGTGAAAGCCAGGGCTGGCCCGTCACTGCGGCACCCAGGCACTTCACAGGGAAGGAATTCAGAGCAAAAACATCCTGGCTTGCTGTGGGTCTTGTGCAGAGACTGACCTCTTCTGTTGCAGCCACGAACAGCAGGAGAGCAGGAGAGGTGTCAGCCGGGCTGGAGGAGACTTTGGGATGCTTAGATGAGAATGCTCGGGAGTGACAACTGTCAGGACAAAGTATTTTGAGAGCTTGGAGAGGGCAGTATGGTCGTGAGGGTTTCCAACAAGACGCAGGTTAGGGCATCCATAAGGTCTGCCTATTTCTGGGCACTGCCCACAGCACCCGTCTTCACTGCAGGGAGAAATCGGCCGTGAGATGTACATTATCCAAGCAGGACAAGTGCAGGTGCTGGGGGGACCCGACGGCAAAACTGTGCTGGTGACTCTGAAAGCTGGATCCGTGTTTGGAGAAATAAGGTGAGGAGCCAGGAAAATAGAGCTGAGGGCCTCCGGGTGGGAAGGGAGGAAATCAGCAACACCCTAATTAATCTGTGTGATTGAAAGCCATGAACACCGAGCAATGTATGCTACCCAAATTACAGCATTTTTCTTGGAGCTTTCTCACTGTTTTTGTCATTGTGCTGTTTTCTGCCTGGGGAGTTAGCGACGGTGAGCAGAGGTCTATGAGCGCTGGGAAAATGACTAAGAAATAAAACAGTCCCCCGGCCATTAATCTGCCCATTTCATGGGCATGTAAAGTCCTGTGCCAAGTCATAACACAGTGACAGAGTTTGCACCCCTACAGCCCGGCAGGCACTAGGCTGGTGTAAAATGCAACATTTAAACCTTCAAACAGGCAAATCATTTTTAATATATCATGCCATGTCAGCATTTCCCAGCAGTCTTTAAAAATTTGACTTGGAAAATTTAATTGGGAGTGAAAAATAAACTGTGAGTCCTCTGAAAGAGAGAGATGAGGGGACACAATGGGAAAGGGGAGATTTTAAATTACAAGTGTCGTGCTGATCGCATTAATAACGGCATTAACGTCTTGCCCCGTGTCCCTCAGCTTGCTGGCGGCAGGAGGGGGAAATCGCCGAACAGCAAATGTCGTTGCTCACGGCTTCGCTAACCTCTTCATTTTGGACAAGAAGGACTTGAATGAGATTTTGGTGCATTATCCAGAGTCTCAGAAGCTGCTGCGTAAGAAGGCCAAGTGCGTGTTGGGCTGCTGCTTTCTACTAAATTTCTACTAATTTCTACTAAAATACTCGCTTTAGTTTTTAGCATTACTTAGATTTGTTATTCTGTCCTTCCTAAGGTATAAAAAATCCCTGTCCTTTCAAAGTCTGATTTTTTTGCATTATAAAATCCATCTAATATAGTATGTCCCCAGACTGTCTCTTTTTCCTTCCTGTAGGAAAATGCTGAAAAACAACAATAAACCCAAAGATGAGAAAGGAGCCCCTGGAGACTCCCTGATCATCCCTCCGAAAGCTGACACCCCAAAGCTCTTCCAGGCTGCCCTGGCCGCCACGGGGAGGATGGGGGGCAAGGGGCCACTGGCCCAGCTCCGGTGGAGGCTGAAGGAGCTGAAGGCGATGCAGGCGATGCAGGTCAGTGCAGATGCAGAGTTGCAGGTCTCCCCAGCCAGCTCCAGGGGCTGCCATTTAGGTAGCTCAAAGGAGTGAGCTTGGGTCATCGGGGTCTGACCTAGTGTGGGCAGATGGGGAGGGGTTGTCCAGCGTCTTACACATAGCCTTGGGAGAACGTCATTGTCCCACAGGGGTTGGTTGTGCAACACAAAAGGGGAATACCTTGATTTTTTTTGCCCAGCTATGCTAAACCCGAGTCTAGTTTCTAGCTGGGCTACAGCCACAGATGAACATCTCTTCATGCCACAGAGACAGAGCCACTTGTAATTAATTGATGTGCTGGTGGGACGGAGGGGGATGCTGGGATCCAGCAGCCACAGCCCAGTCAATATTTGCAAAGCTTTCATGGCATGGTTGTGGCAGAGGTCCCCCACAGCAGGCACACCATCCTGCCAGCGCTGTGTGAGCTGCAATGAAGTAGCCCTTGATTTTTTATCATGAACAACTGAAAAAGAAAATGGCTCTGCTCTTCTTTTTTTTTTTTTTCCTTCCAAGTATATCTGCTGAGCTGGTAAAAAAGGGTGCAGACCTTGTTGTTACTCTTCCCAGCATGGAGTTATGCAGACTATCACGCCTGGACATGTAATGGGAGGTGAAAGAGCAGCTGATAGGGAGCGTGTGGTGGCCTTGAGGCTGAGTAAATATCCAGGGAGACGCTGAGCATAACTGCATCTCTGCAGTCCTTCACAGAAGCACAATGAGCCTTCCCACCATGCGGGGCTTAACACTAATAACCAGTTAAAGGCTGGGGAAGGGTGGTGTCATGTGCTCCATCTGGTAGTGGCAGCAAGACCCATCACTGGAGGGTGCATGAATGAGGTGCTCACCCCGCTCATGGGGTTAGCAGGACCCCGTTAGAAGAACATCTCTGTCCATGGCACGGCTGTAGGTGAGGTTTCTGAGGCTCCTCTCTAAAGGGGGCTTTGGGTCAGGGCAGTCTAGGGCTGTTCCCTCACAACACCACCTCTGCCAAGCCTTTGTTGAGGTCAACCCCTACAGATGCTTCGGGAGCAAAACAGGAGCTAGTGCAGGAGGCGTGAGAAAGCTCCATTGCACTCATCTCTACGCGCTTCTCTCAAGATGTGCAAGGTATAATCCAGCTGCCTCCTCACAGGGGTCATCTTTGGCAGGTAGCTGACGTCCTGATGAGGTCCAGTGCGGTGAAACTCCACAAAACACCCGCCTCACTTTGCACTCTGCAGACACTGTGGTTGGGGGGAGTGGACAAAGGTCTCCTAAGGTTGATTTTGCCTTTTTTTTTTTGATTGCAGGATTCCACCTTCAGTCCAATCCCACCGAAATCACCAGTGCACCGGAGATCACCCGTCACCTCCCACAAAGCATGCACCCACCTGGGAGAAGAAATATTCTCAAAATCTTCTGATAGTTTAGTCACCATTCGTGTGATTCCCACGGCACAAGAGGATGAAGAAATCCTTGCTGCTGAGATTTCAGAGAAAGAAGAAGAAAAAGAAGATAAATGAAAAACAAGCAGGTCCTGGGGCAGGACTAGGAGTCAGGCAAACACCTAGGGTAGAAGCTCTTTGTCGTTAACAATTTCCATGCAGTGGCTGTAGGCTTTGCTACGCGCTGTGGTTAGGATCGGCCTTTCTTTTCTGCCTAGACCTTCACCCACTGTTGATAAAACCCACTGCCATATGACCCAGAACCATACAAGGTTTCCATGCTCTGGAGATCTCTTTTTATTGAGTGTCTTTATGAATATTCCCACTAAACCTCAGGCCAGCCCTCTTGCTTTGAAATCCAGCCTTACAGAGAGGGAGCCCTGAAGAAATTGCTTTTTATGGCTCTGGATGTTTAATGAGTGCTCAGATAAAGCGTGAAGAGTTATTCAACTCTGACAGCTGAGTCACTGCTTGGCCAGAAACAACCAGGGGAAAGAGAAAAAAAGTTTTCTCTGTTGGGCTCAAGGTTGTCAGCAGCAACTGGAGAGTGATTCATCCAAAAAGGATGTGGACTATGCTCACAAGCCGAGCACAGATCGCATCGCACTGTCCCAAGAAGGTCGAGGTCCATCTCAGTGGGCACGGACTGCAAGATGCTTTGAGGTGATGGTGCAGCAAGATGCTGCATGGTGCCAAGACCACCTTGGGTTTGCTGCTGGGAAGAGGAGCTCCTGTCAGCCATCCACCCCAGAGAAGTGGTGGGCTCTCCATCACTGGTGGCTGTTACAGAGAGATTTGATGAGCATCTTTCAGGGATGGAGAAGCACAATCCTGGATGAGGAGATGTTCCTGGAGATCCCTTCCAGCCCTGGGCTTCCATGGCTGCACCAACCTGCCGCTGCCGGAGGGATGAAGTGAGTGCAGGAAGGGAGGAGCTGTGCTGATTTTGAGCTGGAATCAGAAAGAGAACTGCAGTAAGGGCTCTCCTCTCCCAGCCAGCATGTCAGTCAGGCCAGAGCCTGTAGTGCGTAAGCAAGTGTGCATGAGTGTGCAGATGGTCACCTGCGCTCATTGCTGGAACTCAGTGATCTGCCACATTTCCAGCAGCCATTTTCCAGCTGCTTACGGTCACTTGGCTCTTGGCCATGTTTCTCATGGAGAAGCCACTCTGGTTTGGCTCATCACTGTAAGACAGGGCACTTGTGAAAGCACTCTCCCAGTTGTGCGGGGATGGGAAGGCGAGTGCCTGGTCAGCAGCCAGCATGCCCAGCTGATGGCTCGAGGTGTCCAGTCTTCCTCCAGCATCACCAGCTCCTTGCCATCCTCAAACCTAGTGTCAATGGGAGCGAGCTGCTGGTGAGCTGAGAGGTGGCAAGCAGCAGTGGCGAGAGGGTGTGGGGTGAGACAACGCAGACCCTCCCCAAGGGTTTGGTTGGCCAGGTCGCACCAGCACCACTCGCTCCATCCAGAAGAGCCAGTTTCCATCCTCAGGAGGAAAAGCTGAGGCAGGTTTTGCCAAAGGGAGCAGCCATGGCCAAGGGACTTTTGAGGAGTTCAGCAGATTCTGTGGGCAGAGCCAGGCCCTCCACAGCAGGTGTCAACACCGGCATTGCCCCTCTACGTGGGTCGTCCCTCTTTCCATCAGCAGCCTGGGGCTCATCTTCACCACCTACGGGGGCTTCTTATTTTGTTGCATTTTTTCACTCTCTTGCAAACTAGATGGCTTTCTGTGGCAGAAAAAGCCAGAATATATGTTAGTGTTAATTAACCATGCCTTGCTCTCTTTTAAACAAATTTAATGAGCCACAGGAGGGTCTGAAGCCACCACTGCCCTAAACAGTGCAGGGGAAAACCTGGACCGACCCATACGTCCCTAAATACTTCTCGTCCTTTGCAAGTGGGTTCCTGCTGGGCAGAAGGTTTTGGTGGGGAGTGCAAAGTCGGTTGTTTTTTTTTCTCCCACTATATAAATATTTATATAATCAAACCAGGAAACCTGCAAAAGTCAAACTGGGGTTCAGATTTGCTTCTACAATTTGATATGGTTTAGAAAAAATGTTTAAATAAACAGTGGGCTGTAATGGCTTTCATAACTCACTATATCTACAATAAATACCGTGCAGATTACCATTCATTTACTGTGGAATTATTTCAAAATTCCAGTTGTTTTCCATCTTTTTGCTCACTGGTGCACTGACAAAGCCAGGAAAGTCCCCACAGATTTTCCAATAAATTTTTTTAGAGGCTCAGAGGTCACATAATACTACCAGTAGAATTGTAATATATTTTTAATCACCAGAAGGAGGGGTAAAAGCTTTATTA
Organism: Limnodromus scolopaceus; assembly: GCA_028565335.1. NCBI lineage: Eukaryota > Metazoa > Chordata > Aves > Charadriiformes > Scolopacidae > Limnodromus > Limnodromus scolopaceus. Next base: position 23,898,407 of record JAOXNO010000063.1, read on the forward strand.
AATGGCTAATACTTGCATGAAGATCTTAAGTTTTCAAGATGCAGCATTAGATGGTGATGGATACATAACTGGTAATTCTGGAACCGCATGGAAATTTTAAATTATCCTCCTCTGCGATCTGTTTATGGCTTTAGTTCTTTGGAGAGATTATTCTCCAGGTAATAATTAAGGTCAACGTAGGGTTGGGCTTACAGGCTGGGTAGGAGTCTTGAGCTCAGATCTATTTGCTGTACAGAATTTAGAATGTATTTAGAAACGACAGGTCAGCTAAGAGATGGGCAACTTGTTCAATGCCTCTTGTTTTGAGGGTTGCCATATATTGGCTTTCTGCATAATTCTGTAATTCCATTAATTTATCAGTTTTGCTGTATTTGGAATGGGCTCCCTTTGCATTTGTTCCTATTAAATATCTTGCAGCATGCACTTACCACAGGTCTGTTTCTTCCACTGCCCTTGTAATGTTCCTGATGGACTTGGTAACGCTCCATGTACCTTTACTGCATTTCTTATTAGCTGTTGCTCATTCCACTTTGATGTCCTTAAGCGTTGGATTGATCCAATATGGGATCCTCTAATAATATAATGCAGTATTGCCAGTCCAGCACCCTGGAAATTCGCATTGCAGTCTTCCTCCTGACATATTTCTGATTAACGGATTTCTCAGAGGTGCATATCCATAGAAACCAGGTTTTCTTGCAACGATATTTTAGCTGTTGCTGCTTTTGAGTGAAAGAATTGTAATATATAATTGTTGAAGGAAGCAGCAGAGCTTGCTGTTGTTGGATCTGTGTGAATGTGTTTTTTGCATCACTATCACAGGTAGCATCTTACTGGAGGCTTTATATATAATGTTTTAATATATAATTACACCCTTTTTAATAGAGATATATATATACTTTTTATACTGGAGAGGTGTTCATATTCCTTATTGCTTCTGCTGTTATGTCTTTCAGAAAAGTGATACTGATTTAATGTTTTGTATGAAGTTAGAGAAGACAAATGTCTCTCATTAAAAAAATCAACTTACAAAAGGAATAATATAACGCACCACAGTCACCTGGCTGTGGAGCAAGTTGTTTTCCTCTGGATAGAAACAGGGCAGGTAGCTTCTCTGTATTTATAGTCGGAGCAATCTTTTAAAAAGATTAAGTGCAATTGCAGGCTAATCACTGATAAGGTTATAACGAAAGTAAAAACAATAAGCAGGTTTGCGGATTAGACTGAGGTCTAGAAAGAAATTGCAAGATAAATGAAAAGCGCAGTTAAATGGTGTTTAATTAGGAAGCCTGAAATAAAATTAAGCACTTTAACCTTGAAACCTGGAGACCTTGACCAGCAGGACTTGGTCCTAATTCTGGGAACAGTCTGTAAACCACTTTTTCTGCCTATATATAATTTTTCTGTTCCGTACATCTGCTTTGAGTCCATGGTTGCCATTAAATCCTCCTGAATCCCTTTTACCTTCCTCTAAAATGGAGCCAGTAAGAGTCTGGCTTTCTCTGCCCTGAGCACAGAGCTCCTTTTAAGTGCAGTAATGGTCCCACTGGAGTTAACACCCTGGAAAAAAAGCCAGACCACACTCTGGCAAGGGGTGGCACAGAAGGACACAAGCCAACGGGTGCCCTCGCCAGCATTTATTAGCAGCAGCTTAGGCTTAGCTCGGGCTGGATGACATTTTTCCTTTTCTCATTGTTTCTGCATTCTTTCCTTTTCTCATTGTTTACCCATTCTTATTTTGGGATGAAACTTTCCAACTTTGGTTCATGCCCTAGGGTGAACCCCATGTCTTAGGGAGAGCTGAGCAATACCCAGCGGGTTGGGTTTGAGTCATCTGAAGAAGGAAAGCCTAGATACCTAGGCTTATGTTATTTCATGCATTTTTTTCTGCTTTTAGAAGTCACTTGATGCATGAGAAGAGCTGGAAGCCGAACAGTTGAAGTCTAAAAACCGTTTTCTTGAATAAATTGGAAGGAATTTGGGGAGATGTGTAAACAACTGGAGAAGTGACATCAATCAGGTTGTGGGGATGCTATGCAGGGGCCAGGGGAGATCCCTGCCAGCCATTGGCTGTGACATCCAGGGGATGGCATGGCCCAGTGTGCTTCGGACATTTCGCAGGTGCCTGCTTTGCAGGCTTGAGCTCACCAGGACAGCCACCGCTGCCCTTCCAGCTGCGACTGCCCAGGAGCGGCGCCTGGCTCTGCCTCCACGCCGCACCGGCCCCGCCGCAGCCCCCGCGCCAGCGTCCTTTTGCATCGCGGAACCTCCCATATGTCGTGGGTCTCACTGTGGACGGTCCAGATTCACCCCACGGTGAGCATCACGTGGGCAGTGCCGTGCCACTCTTGTCCTAGCACTACCCGGAGGAATGAAGACCAGCCAGACTAGTTACTCGTTCTAGATAAGAGGCTCTTTTGTGCTGCAGAAATGCCAATATCACGTGAAAATCTCTCCGCTGCCATGGTTACTAGCTGCCGTCACAGCCGCTGGCGAGAGGGGACTCGTAGCATTGACAGGGCTTCTGGTCGCCCCTTCGCAGGGGGGAACTCCAGCCACCAAACCTACGCTGTGCCCCGAAGGCAGGGGGGACGTCTGCCGGGGCTGCCCAGCCCCCCCAGGCTGAGCTGGCCACACCGCGACACTCAGAGCACGCTGTGTCCAGTGTCACTGTCCTGCCCCTGGGCACCAGGATCTGGACTTCATAAATTCCTCATAAATAACCTGAAATATTATTAAAAAAGCGAGAAAAAGGTGCTGCGGCCTGGGCGGGCAGAGAGCAACTCCGCCTCATTTCCTGTTTTTCTGCCGTTTAGGAACGACCTGACGTCTTGGCGCTCTCTTTTTACACCAAAGCGCTTCCTATTAAAGTGCTTTCCTGAACGCTAATTAGGGTGGTTTTCCTTTTGTAAATTAGCCTGATACGATCTGTGAGTCTTGGCCGGCACCCTCCTTAGCAGGAACCGAGGTCTTTGCATTTGATCACTGTTTATTTTGCAAATCTCCCCAGTTTTACTGTTCTTTGCTGCCTTCTAGAACATGCTTGCAGGTAGAGATTAGTGGGAGAGAAACGGGGCTTCCCAGCTTGCCTGCCTCAAGAAACAGGAGAGATTTGGTGCTTCAGAAGCCCTGGGACCGACGGGGTGGTGTGGGCACATAGGAACCCTTTCTGCTGAGCTCCATCCCATCTCATCACCCTCCCACTGTGCAGTGGAGGAGCAGGTCCGCAGGGAAAGGCACTAGCTGAGCTAACCTTTGAACAGGTGATGGAAAATAAATAATCCAATTTACACACTCATCCTGTGCAATTAAACCACTTCTTCTGACTACCGCTGGTGCTCAGAGCAGCAGACCCAAGCAACTGTGAACCCATCTAAATCTGGGTGTTTGCAGAGGGAGGAAAGTCCACCTGCCTGCTGATGCTACCAAATCAGTTGTGTCAGCAATTTACACAGGACCAATGGTGCTCAGGAGGGGATGGACTTTAATCGGCTCTCATTTTCTTAATGCATTGGCAGATGGGAGTGGAAGGGATGTTGCTTTCTCCGTCTCTGGTCACAGACGGGGCAGAGCTGCTAGAGGTTTGCATGGGCTGAGAAATTCAGTGCTGAAGGTGGTGCTGGGTGTGGGGAGCTATCCTCTGACTTCGCTCGAGTGGAGCATCCTTGGGGATCCCTGCCACCTCGGCTCTGTGTCAGCCGCTGGAACCCTCTGGGACTGGGCACCGCTACGGACCATCTTTACAAAAGGTCCTTAACAAGGGAAGAGGAGAGCTGCTAGGGGGCTTCGTGCAGGGATCCCTGGGATTGGGACAGCGTTGACAAAGTCCCTGACAAAAAGGCAGCGATTTCTCAGTGCCGGTGTGCCAGCCGCGTGGCACCATGCGTGGAAGAGCGTGGTGAAGCATCCCACCCCAGAGAGCTGCTGCCAGCATTGGCCACGCGAGCACGGCCACACCAGCCTGGCGCACTCCAGGGTCCCCGGGGGGCTTGCGGTGGAGTACCCGGAGCTCGGCCCCCTTTCCCAGGGTGTGTGGAGCTATGCACGCTCTGTGCGCGCTGGCTGGGCTGTCGGTGCAGGGCTGGAGCAAGGGGAGCAGCAGGAGGAGCCGGATGCAGGCTGCAAAGAGCATCCCTGCCCGTGGCGAGGAGGGTGAGCGGCACAGCCTTGCTGGGGATCTCTGCCTACCCACAGGCACCGTGTGGAGACCGACACATGGAGGAGGATGCTTCCAAAAGCTATGCCCAGGACCAGGGCTGTCCTGGCTGGGCCCACAGGTGAGAGTGGTGGGGTGAAGCTGGGGGTGAGCGGGCAGAGGCTGCGTCAAAAGCAAAGGCTGGGGCTGAAAACCAGCAAAATGCCTCTGGATTGGAGTAGTTTCTGTGAAATGTGCCTGGATGTTTGCACACAGGCTCTGTATTTCTTCTGCTGCTGTTTCCCAAGGCGTTAATGAAGCAGCACTTTTTGGCTGCTGGGTTGAAGGTGAAGATAGCTAAATAGAGATGTGTGAGCCTCAGAGAGCCCTGGGCCCACCTCGCCCAGGGTTGCTAAGCTCGCTGGCCATGCCTCAGTCCCTCCTTGTGTACCATTTCTTTCTCCACCTCATCCTTATTTTTCACCCAACACCTCTCTAGGATCCCCAAATAGACCTGAAAGCGCAGGAAGGTTGGCATGAAATAAAGCAGCGAGCTGGCAGTTACTCCATGTCAGTCTGCATACACCCTCCTGCCTGCTCCTCCTGTCTGCGCTGCCACATTTTGCTTACTGTCTCCTTTTTTTTCCAGTTGTGAGTGATCTCCTGGCAGAGAGGACTTGGGTTCACCCTTCACATCCCACTCCTTTCTAAGTCATATACAGAAAAATATGGGTGTGGGTCCGATCGCCTTCGTAAGGACAAATTAAATCTGCTCACGCAGCGCCGGATGCAGGTGGCAAAGCCAGAGTCTGTGGCTGTTTGATATTCATTGGGTGTAGACGTAAAAGTTTTCTTTTCTAAAATAGCCTTGCACAGCACTGTGCTGCTCTGTTTCCCCTAAACCTCCACAGGAGGCTGGCACCGAACTCTTCCTTTGATTGTCTCCCCAACTTCCACGGGCTTAGCCGAGACGCAGAAGACCCTCACTGGGTGTAAAACCTGCTCTGAGGACAGATCCCGGCACTTTATTTGCAGTTTTCGATGCTGCAGTCTGCTGCGACAGAGCGATGTCTTTGAAACAGCAACACAGGAACACAAAATTAAGCTTTTATGTTAAAACGGGATGTGTTTCTGTGGTAGTCGTTCATCTATTTGTGTGTTAAGTTTTTTAGAGGAAAAAATGGTTTTCCCTGTAAAATTTTGGCAGAGAGATTCACAGATCTCTTTGGTGAATCTTTCTATTAACTGAGTGCAGTTTTCTTCACCATCTCAATTATACCTTAGAAGAAAAAAGAATGAGAATATGGTCCCAGTTGGATCCACAATAATTAAATCACCATGAAATACGTTTCAGTAAGTTAAACTAGAAAGATGCCAGCCTCGCTCCTTTTTAAGCGGGAAGACATGATAGTATGGGGTGGGCTGGCATGCTCTGGTGCAGGGAAGATCACATCAGGGAAGGGATCACCTGGCAGTACACGGAGGCCACGGGAGCATCCCCGTGGTGCCAGGGAAACGGGGGCTCAGATGCAGATGGGCACCTGGGCATCACCAAGGGGCTTTGCTGATGGCCCCCTGGTGCAGGCACTGCTGCTGTGGGGCCCTGAGCTGCCTCCCCCATGCAAAGATAGGGACATGCATTATATATAACATGTGTCAATAATGCATGGGTAGATAATGTTTCAGTCCTGCTGGAGGACTTTTGGTGTCAAAGCTGCAGAGCGGTGGTGGTACAGCATCCCTGCACACACTGGCGCTGAGACATGGTGGGACAAGCGGAACAGCTGGACTGTGCCCACTGAACATCCTTAGGGGACACAGAATCATAGAATAATTTGGGCTGGAAAGGACCTTTAAAGGCCATCAAGTCCAAGGAAGGCCAACAGAATCCTGGGCTGCATAGGGAAGAGTGTGGCCAATAGGTCAAGGGAAGTCATTGTCCCCCTCTGCTCTGCACTGGTGAGGCCACAACTGGAATCCTGCATCCAGTTCTGGGCTCCCCAGTTCAAGAGGGAC
>JAOXNO010000063.1:23910673-23927699 GCA_028565335.1 Limnodromus scolopaceus
CGGGGCGGAGCTGCTCCTCCTGCGCGCCGGGAGCGGCGCCGGGACCGGGACCGCCCCCCCAGGGCCACGGGTTGGGAGGACGAGGGTCCCCCGGGGCTCCGGGCCCCGCTCCCGCCGAGGCGGCTCTGGGCAGCGGGCAGGGGCTGCGGGGGCTGCCCGCCCTCCCGGGGTTGATAAATAACCCGCAGCTCGGAGGAGCCTGGAAAGGCTTGAGGAATGAGTAAATTAATTACAGGGAGGGGTTATGTCACGTCCGCCGGGAGCGCGGAGGGAGCCCGGGGCTCTCGGTGCCGCGGGAGGGAAATGGGGATTGATGCGACCTCCCCCGGGAGCTGGGGCCGGGGCTGCCGTCGCGGTTGGCTCCGGCACGGTCCCCCGGGCTTTCCCGGCTGGAAACCGGGGCGGGCTGAGGGGTCTTTCCTTGGGCTTCTCCGCAGAGGTGTTGCTGCGCTCGGGACCCCCGGGCCATGATCACATCCCGCAAAACCTGGCGTCTGGGATCCGTGCCCTTTGCCGGAGCCACCTGGAAGCCGAAGGGCCCTCCCCTGGACGGTGAGTACGGCGCGGTGGCTTGTCCTTCTCCCCTGGGGCTCAGCCTGCCGTGCTCACGCCCTCGCTCACGCGTGGGGAAGGAGAGGCTGGGAACAGGCCAGCCTGCATTTTTCACATTTCTTTCCGGATGAAGCTCGGGATTTGAGAAACGGAGGCTCGGAAGCAGGCACAAAGTGGTAGGGAGCCGGGAGGTGAGCAGAGAGGGCTGCCTCCGTCTCCCTCCTGGCCCTTCCAAGAGGGAAGCTTAGGGAGAAACGTTAACATTTAACGTGTAAGAAAGAAAACGAAGCGATACGCATGGCGGGGAAGACGCGTGGCAGGGAGACTTGCTTCTCCCTGGCCTTGGCTCCTTGGGAGGACTCCTTATCTCTCCCTGGTGCAGAGACCCCGTAGGTGAGTTTAGCGGAGGGCTTTTCTCGGTGGGGGCTGCGCGGGCGGGCAGCTGCTTGCCCCAGCCTGCAGCCGCCTGTTGGGAAACGGCCCTTCCCATCTCCTCACGGTGGTGCTGGATGGGTTTAGGCAAAGCGGGAGGCTGAACGCCCCGTTTGGGCTTTTTTTTTCGCTGTTGGCTTCAGCATTGCCCATCCCCGAGTGCTGGCGGCTGCTTAGCCAGGAGCTGCTTCTTCCCTGGCGTTCAGGCCGGCCCGGCCGAGCGCTGACCGGCATCAAAGCCTCTGGAAAAGGGGTTTTCAGCCTTTCCTCTGCTCGGCAGCTGGTGCTGGGACGGGAAACTCTACTCCTTTTATCCGGGTATTCACCAGCGCTTTGGAAATGCTCAATTTTCACAGCACGTGCGCACGCGAAATGTTATAGCTAATTACAGGCTGGGAAGAAGTCCAGAGCACTGGACTGACTTCATTGGGGCACATCTCCCTCCAGACGCTGCTTCCACCTCGGGCCCAGGCACTTCCACATGATTTTAGAGGAAAAAAAAAAACTGCGTTAGTGGGGTTTTATTTGTGGGTTGTTGGTTTTTTTCCTGCCTGCCAGAGAAGCTGTTTGGCTGGCTGCGGTGGTGGCAGTGCTTGTGGCAGGCGGATGGGGAGGGGGCACGGGGTCCTCAACAGGTCCTGTGGGGACATAGCTACTTTTCCCATGGCAGAAGAGGACACAGCCATGGGAAAAAAAGCTCCTCGAGATCCTGTTTTCCTTCTATGCAGCTCAGAAGGGCAGAGAACTGCTGCCCTGTCTGCTTTTGGGTTTGGCTGCCTGACAAATAAATGAAATATTTGGGGGCAGCGGAGGGAGGTGACGCTGGTCTGTCCGTCTGGTTTCGGTGATGCAAGCTGGCTTTGGCGGCTCTTCTGAGATAGGATCACGGGAGCGGAACAGCTTGGCGAGTGGCAGGTGTGGGATGTCCCCAGTGTGGGGACCGATCTGGTCCTGCAGACGGACAGACGAATGCTACACCCTGAGTTCTCCTTACGAGTTGTTGGCAACCAGTCTCCACCCCCCGAAGGGCTAATTTTTCTAATTAACATAATTAACATTTTTAATAAAACCCGTGCACTGTCTCAGCCGCACCGGTGCGGTGGCAGCAGTGGGGAGGAGGAGGCGGGTTTGCTGAGTGGGGCAGAAGGCTGTGACCCTCCTGGGCTCTCAGGTTGATCCAGTGATGCTTTTCTCTCCGTCTCAGGCCGTGGGCAGGACACGCTGGTCACCGGGAGCGGAGCGGGTGCCTCTCCCCAGGTCCCTCTGCTGCCAGTGTTGGTTCACCGTAAAATCCTTGGCGTGAGCTGGCCGGACACCACAGACACCAGTGGGCTCTGCTGCGCTCTCCAGGTGAGGAGCGCGGAGATGGGCGCAGCTCGGCCGGGGTGACTGGTTTTGGGGTGGTGGGGAGGATGCCCTGCCCCCTGCCGGGACATCCCTCGAGGGTAGCTGGCTGGTCTCCCCCCATCACCACAGCCAGTTTCCTCTTCAGCGCCGCTTGCCTCAAGCAGAGCTGCTGCCTGTGTGGGGAAGTTGTAAAGCATTGAAAAATGCCAGGGAACAGCCCAGAATAACATTTCTGGGTCATTTCTGGGTCAGGTAGGCAGGAGAGCTTAAGGCAGAAAGGTGATGAAAAAATGCAGTGCCGTGAGCTGGTGTTTGCTAGTGGGATGGAGGAGGAAGAGGAAGAAGGCTACCACAGCCAGGGACAGTGTCAGGACAACATGTACTGGTGTTGCTGCCACCGGTTCATTCTGGGCTTTGGGCAAATCATTTAGATTCCCCTTCTTTGAAAAGAAGGAAAACTCCTTCTTATCTCACACCAGCCGTGATGAATTAATCTGGCGAAACCCTCCCAGAGTCTCAAATGTAGAGGCACTGCAGACACGCGGCTTCTCCAGGAGAATGTTCCTGCCGCCTCCTTCCCAATTACTTTCACAAATATTTGGCATTTACCAAGTATTTGCCCCTCTCCCAGGGTGAGATGGGTTTCCTTGGCATCGTTGGCCCATGAGGTGATGTCACGGGCTCTGAAATAAGATATAAGTAAGAAAAGACACTTGTGAGCGGGGCAGGGAGCGATTCTATGAGCTTGGACGATCTGCAGCTCAGCTTTCCGAAAGCATCCATGCTGTATTGCTTTTTTAAATGGTGATTAAAAAAAACCAGATCTGGGTTTTTTTCCGTGCAAGCCAGTGATAGATATGCTAGACACAGAAATTTGGGACCATCTCTATAGTCCTTTCCCTCCTTCCAGACTTCTTCTTTGGTGTTTTTTTGGAGCTGTGCTCCATCCCACGGGCTGTGGCATTACCTGAGCCGTGGCTCACCAGTGACCAACTTCACATTCAACCCCGCTGGCAAGGCAGGGTCTTTTTTTTTTTTTTTTTTTTTTTAAGACTAGAGAGAGAAAAATGGGTAATATTCAGTATAACTGCAGGACCGAGCTGGGGGAAGGAGATGCTTATGGGGAGAACTAAAAGCAACACGAGAAGTTCATTGCCGCAGCTTCCCAACACCAAAATCCCTCTGCGACCTCCTCCCTGCTTGCTCCTCCTGGCTGGCCCAGTGAAATGTGGCCGCGTGGGCACGGTCGTTGCATCTCAGTTCTCCGTCCTGTTTCTTCTCGCAGACACAGGTCCTGCGGGAGGCAGCAGGTGAGCGGTGGGAGGGGAGCGAGCACCAGGCTCTGGCATCAGCCACGGAGGAGCCGCCGGCGTCCCCCCCCGAGCCGGCAGCCGCCACACAGGTGCAGGCAGCATCCACCATGAACCTGGAGAAAGCAGGTGAGGGGGAAGCTGGGATTCGCTGGTGGGCGCTCGGGAAGAGGGATGCGATGGGATGAGTGCCCAGTACCTGCCAGCGGGTACCGGGGGGGACCTCTCCTCCTTCGGGGTGCACATAGACATGTGGCTGTGCTTGCTGGGGAGATTGGGTCGTGGCCGAGATGAACCACCAGCCAGCTGTCGGGGGACGCCAGGCACCGATGAATTATGGAACTGGGTGAACGGAGGAGGTGAGCGCCAGCAAACCCGCCGCTCCTTCCTCCCTCTTAAGGAAAGTGTAACGTTTGTGGAAACGCTTGCCGGCTGCATGACTGCGCCAGGGCAGGACAATCCACGTGGTTTCCCGTTGTTCGTCATCAGGCCCAAATTGTCAGGGCTTGTTGGGGCACCTCCCGGGAGCTGCTCCTGGCATGGGCCCTGGCTGCGTCCCCAAGCGGCTCCCGGGGCGGCTGGTGGGAAGGGACAAGGATGCAGGAGGCAGGGAGTCTGCATGGCAATGGTAATGGGGCAGAGCCATGGAAACAGCTGCCTTTCCAAACAGGTTTCAAACCTTTTGGAAAACGGGAGGCCATGCCGTGCCTGCCATGCCTGGAGCCCACTGGTGGATGTGGCGCAGGTGCTGCTGGCAGCTCCTCTCCCAAGGATGCTCTTGCAGGAGGAAGGTGTTGGAGTGCATCATCCATGGGGGATCACCCTTGCCCGGCAGTTTGACTTGCAGCCTGGTGCCATGGCTTTGAACCCAGCTCTGTCTTCAGCCCCAGCCCAGGATCAGTGTGGATGATGTGTGCAGACACATGGTGTGTCCTCAGGAGCCCTGGTGCCTCCCGTAATCTTCTCTTATCCCTGCACGCTCCCCAAGGGGCGAGAGGTGGTGTCCCTGTTAACTTTAGAAGTTTTGGAGTGGGTTTTGTGTGCGTTGGCTTTAAAGGGAAGATCACAGTCCCCTGCCTAAGCCGGGCTGAGCTCTCGGCATGGAAAGAAAGAAAAGCCGGTGCCCGTTGGTGCTCATTCAGGATATCCAGCCCAAGGCAGGAAGACAAAATCCAGCAATCGCTTCTGCAGACGTTGCTGGCTGATTCCCATGGCACACAGTCGACAGCAGAGCCATGGTTTGGTCCCAGCATTTCGGTTTTTGCCTGCTCTGCTGGTTATTTAGTTTCTTTTAAAGGTAGGTCTGACTCATAGACAAGAAAAAGTCTTGTTTCTTGTATTCAGGACCTTTCCCATAAACCAGGCAGCATCTGCCTACAGGCAGCAAAGCCATTCCCAGCATCACCTCCCGCCTTTAAAACCTCAGGTTTCTGGTGGCAGCAGATGAAATCCACAGCAGGCAGGGAAGGGCGCCGGGCAGCCGGGATCCTGGCCTCCGTGCCACGGTGCCTCATCCCCACATCGGGAATGACTCAGGCCAGCTCATTTCTTGGGAACTACCAAGTCATTTAGGGATTCATTTTGTAGGCTCTGATGTATGGCCAGGTTGGCTTCTGTCAGCACTGGTGGCTCTATTAACACGCAGAAAGCGATGTTTAAAATAAATACTAGGAAGGTTAGAAAACCAAACATGCAAGGATTAGGCAATGTGGCCGTTCAGGGTAGCCATATAATTTTAATTGGGCTTCCATTATATTTGTGTATAATGATGCAGTCTTTAATAACACGGTTGCATACTAGTTTTCCACCTGCTCATTCAGAAAAAAGGATGCTGGGATGAATCAGAGCACCGTGGCGAAGGCGGTTGTTATCTGAGTGAGGCAGCAGCATCCCAGCGTGTGATGGGGCTGGGTCACGGCACGGTGGCATGGGCAGGTGCTCTGTGTTGTGGCCTGGGATGCTCTGCTGGTATCAGCAGATCCCTTCGGCTCCTTCTCCCAAAGGGGCTCACCTGGCCGGACCCCCACCGTTTAGCCTGGCCGGCACCGTGGTGCTCGGGATACGCCTCCTGGCACATCGGTGCTCTCTGTGGGACTTCTGCAAATCCTGCTTCCCGCTGTTCCATCTCCACTGTAGCCCCTGGGGACTCTTCCCGTCGCCGGCATCCCGTTCCCCAGCGAGGCAGCTGGATCCTGACCAGCTCCATCTTTGCTTTTGCTGCAGGAGGGAGGCTCTGCACTGGGAAACGCACCGGCCTGCCAGCAGCCCAGCCCTTCCCGGTGATCCAGAAGGTGATGGCCTCCATGGCACATCTGCAGGAGGAGAAGCTGCGGCTGCAGGAGGAGCTGCTGGGGCTGCAGGTCTGGGAGAACGATGAGCTCTCCCACTCTCTCCAGCTGCAAGGCCAGGTATGGCAGGGACAGGGGGACAGGAGGGGGTCTGTTGGGGTCACCGGGTTCATGCTGTGGCTTGGCCAGAGTGCAAGTGGCTTGCAGTTAGTGAGGGGTGTGCTTGGAAGGAGCATAGGATGTCCATCGTGGAGCATTGTCTCCACACTTGTGTGTTGGGATGATCTGGGAGCTAGGTGCTCCTGAGCACTGCAGCTGTCCCGCCGTGGATGGGTTGGATCCCATCCCATCCCATCCCCGTGGGTCGCTCCCTCAGGATGCTCGCAGCCCCCTGATTGACATCCGTAATAATCATGTGAGGACGTGCGGCTCCGTGGATGTGAGCAGCCAGGAGGGTGTCGGGGTTGCAGCGGCAGTTGTCCATCCTCCCAGCACAGGAACGCCGCTGCTGCAGGATAAGCTCACTAGACCGACCCAGCAGATTAATTTTAGTGATTTTCAAGGGTCAGGAGATGGAAAGCGAATGTGAAGACACAGAGTTGTTCGCTGAAGGGGAGAACATTTTGCCTGCTGCAACCAGAAACCCCTAAGACCATCTCCTGAGCTGGTGTGGCCGCATCCTCGGCGCAAGGACCTGGGCTGTCCCAGGGAGATTGAAATTCTGGCTGCTCATAAAGGGATTTGCATGTGGCTGTTGTGGAAGCTGTTACAGTCAGGTTCTGCTTGTTCCACGGGTGTCAAAAGGCGGAGGTAATTGTCCTGCAGTTGGTTGGCATAGTCTGCATGACACAAGTGTGAGCGCTGGCAGGATCCGGCCCTGCGCCGGCCACTTGGGCAGCGAGCGTGGCCAGCGCTGGCCCGAGAGAGGCGCTGACCCGAACTTCCAAAGCTTGGGGATGGCCGGGCCACGGCTCGAGCCGGATCCAGCTGCCAAGGAGTCCCTGTCACCTCTGGAGAGCGGGACGTGGCCGGAGATGCCCAAGCAGGTAGGGGGTGGAGGTGCATCGGCATTTTCGGGCGCTGCTGGCGTGGGGAGCAGCGGCAGGCTCCGGCGCACGCGTTGGCCGGCTGGGGTGGCAGCTTCCCAGGAATGAGCTGCGACTCTGTCTTCTCAGTCCCTCCCCTCTTTTAAAAATACCTTAATAATCTACTTTACTGAACATGGCAATGGGATTTCCCTACCCCGGCCGCGGGAGGGGTGTCCCTGGCTCCGGCGGGGAGCAGCCACCCTCCCCAGTGCTCGGAACTCGCGCAGGAGGAGCTCTCCTGCCGCGCTGCCGGCTGCGCGAGGGCGTGGCTTAATAACTTACCATAATTAATTACAGCACAATGTCAGCACATATGCATTCAGTATTAATCAGCAGTTCCTAAATTATGGTCCACCGAGGCCCAGTTGCTTAGAAAAAGCTAGTTGTTGGGATGGGGCAATAGCCAGCTGCGTCAGGGTGACGGGTTTGGTGGCGTGGTGGCTTCCCGGTGCGGGGAAACCGGGAGCCGGGCTGGGGTTCGGGGGGACGATGGTGAACCACGCGGCTGGGTCCGGCTCTCCCCAGGGTAAGTTTTGGGGAGAGGGCGATGGTTTGAGGGACGGAGCAGGCAGGCAAACCCCATAAAAACACAACCTACGAGACGAATGGCTTTGTGAAGCACTTGCTGCAGCTGTTAATGTGAATAACTGCATGTTTTTTGGGGAGCCTCACTGGTCCCTGCACAAAAGATTGGAGAATTTACGAAATCCAGCTGCAGGGAGGGCAGCCCGGTCCCCATGGGGTGGGCAGCTGCCTGGATGGTGTGGCTGGGGAGCATCCTCCCGTTGGACTCATGCACATGGACTTCTCCTTTGAGTCCTGACTTCTCCTTGAGGTCCTGCTCCCTTTCTCCCGAGATAACTTTCCTAGAAAGAAAAATAGCAAAGGCAAAGCAAAGCTTGTTTCAAGGGCAGGATGAGGCGCTTCTGGCTCCGGTTGTAGATAGGTTTGTTTTCTTCCTTCTCCAAAGACGATGTGTGTTGTGTTTTTTTTTTTTTTAATAATGGTTTCTCCTAATGCTCAACATGGACAAATTATACCCGTGGTCGAACAAGGTCGAAGCAAGCCTTTCATTAATGTTTGTTTTAATCAGCTCATGTGAATCAGGTGCTCAGAGCAAGGTGGAAAATTAAGGCGTAATGAAGGTGCAAGCCAGACTGGACGCCGGTGGCTGGGGTGGCACCACAGGATCTCCTCCGAAAGCTGCCGAGATTCCTCCTGGTTAACCTTGCCTATGTTGACAGGTTGAAACTCTGAAGGCGAAGCTCCTGGAGCAGGCGCAGGAGATCAGCCGGCTGCGCTCAGAGCTGGTGAGCTGCCACTGGGCTTGGGCCGAGCCACCCTTGCCCCGAGGGACGCCAGAGCTGTGGGTCCCTGCGGAGGAGGGGGGGCCACACGGGGAGGGCATAGAAGGACTAAAAGACCTCCCCAGGGTTACAGTTCGGACCCTGCGAGCTGACAGAGAGATGTTGAGGGATGAAGGCTTGTGGGATTTTCTGGCCAACACAATGGCATGACTGGTAGCCGTGGGGCACAGCTGGCAGAGGCTCCCGGGTGCTGTCACCCTGTGGTGGGAAGAGAAAGCCCCTCTGGCAGCTGGGGCTCCTGAGGGGCAGCAGAGTGGGGGCTCCCTGATATGGTAGGCTGGGGGGTCCCTGGGCGCACTGGGGGCTCTCTGACCCCTGTGGTGGGCTGGGGCTCCTGGGGTGCCGCGTGCTTGAGGGCTCCCCTGATGCTGTGGACTGGGGGTGCCAGGCTGGCTACAGGGTACTGCCCTGGGGTGTAGCAGACTGGGGCTCCCCAGTGTAGCAGATGGGGGGCTCCGCTGAGAGTAACAGGCAGGGGGTGGCATGCAGAGGCTCCCCGGGGTGCAGCAGGCATCCATCCCCATGCCTGGCAGGGTGGCACGGACGTGGAGAAGCACCGGGACCTGCTGGCGGCCGAGAACGAGCGGTTGCGGCAGGAGATGAAGGCGTGCGAGGGGGAGCTGCGGGAGCTGCGGCGGCAGCAGCAGGCACCGTGCCAGGACTGCGCCCACCGCCAGGTGAGCCGCGGTGGTGACGGTGGTGGTGGCGGCGGCAGTGGCAGCAGGGTGATGGGCACCCATGGGTGACATGGCCTTGGCTGTACTGTTTTGGGGCCAGGAGAACGCCGAGCTGCAGGAGCGGCTGTCCCTGCTGCAGCGAGAGGCGGAGGAGACACGGGCCAAGCTGGCAGAGCTGGACCTGGAGGTGCAGCAGAAAACAAACCGCTTGGCTGAGGTAGAGCTGCGGCTCAAGGACTCCCTGGCCGAGAGAGCCGAGGAGGAGGAGCGGCTTAGCCGACGGCTGCGAGACAGCCAGGAGACCATCGCCAGCCTCAAGTCCCAGCCCCAGCAGATAAAGGTGAGCACCGTGGGGCTCTCTATCTCTCCTGGCCAGGCAAAGGGAGCCGGGCTGGGTGCCGAGTGGCGCCCAGTGTGTGCCCTGCAAGTGCCACCCACCCCTCTGCCCTGGGTATATCAGCACGGTACTATGATTTTGTAAATTTGCCCTCTGGGCCAACACCAGCTCCACCCCGTGCCCCTCGGGTTCTGCTTCCTCAACACACCCCATCTTTGGGTGCTTTTCTCCCCAGTACATCATCAAGACAGTGGAGGTGGAGTCGGCCAAAGCAAAGCAAGCCCTATGTGAGAGCCAGTCCCGAAACCAGTACCTGCAGGAGCAGGTGGGGATGCAGAGGCAGGTGCTGAAGGAGATGGAGCAGCAGCTGCAGAGCTCCCAAAAGACAGCAGCTCAGCTCCGAGCTCAGGTCTGAGCACAACGGGTATCAATCAGAAATCACCCCCTCCGGCTCCACCGGGGTTCCTGCCTGTGGGGATGATGCGGTGTGGCAGCGGGTAGTCACCGGCTCGGTGTTTATCCCCCTTGCTCCCTTCCCAGATCATGATGTACGAGGCAGAGCTGGAGCGAGCCCACGGGCAGATGCTGGAGGAGATGCAGGTGATGGAGGAGGAGAAGAACCGCGCCATTGAAGAGGCGTTTTCCCGTGCCCAAGTGGAGATGAAGGCGGTGCATGAAAACCTGGCGGGTGAGGAGGGGACGGGGGGCTCGCAGGGTCACCCGGCCGGTGCTGGGGGGTTGTGCTGCCTGCCCCTCACCCCGCCTCGTGCCTGCAGGCGTCCGGACCAACCTGCTGACGCTGCAGCCGGCGCTGCGCACACTCACCCACGACTACAACAGCTTGAAGCGTCAGGTCCGCGACTTCCCCCTGCTCCTCCAGGAGACCTTACGGAGTGCCAGGGCCGAGGTGAGCCCCCTCTGGGACCACCACCCCAGCTCCCCTGCTCCATGCGGGGCAGGGGTGCTGGGGGCTTTGCTGAACCACTGCTCTCTGTCCCTCCCAGATCAGTCAAGCCATCGAGGAGGTGAACAACACCAATCGGGAGCTGCTGCGCAAGTACCGGCGGGAGCTGCAGCTCCGCAAGAAGTGTCACAACGAGCTGGTGCGGCTGAAAGGTGTGCAGAGGGTGGCAGGTCCCATCGCAGGAGAGCATGAGGGGGGGGCAGGAAGGACAGGGGAGCATCACCCTCATGGTGCTCCGTGTCCCATGAGATGCTCGGGTCAGCCATGGGATGCTTCCATCAGCAGTGGGATGCAGCGTTCAGCCCGCTCGGTGTTTGACGGTGACCGGGGGTGGCAGCAGGATGCGCTGGAGCTAACACCATCCCTGCATCCCCCCACCCAAGGAAACATCCGGGTTTTCGGGCGAGTCCGCCCCATCACGAAGGAGGATGGCGAGGGCCCTGAGGCAGCCAACGCGGTGACCTTTGATGATGACGATGACGCCGTTCTGTACCTCCTGCACAAGGGGAAGCAGGTGTCCTTTGAGCTGGATAAGGTCTTCCCCCCACAAGCGTCCCAGGAGGAGGTGGGTGCTGCTATCCATGCTGTTGGCATGAGCTGGGGACGCAGCCACCTTCTCCTGACGCTTCCTGGTCTCCCTCAGGTATTTCAGGAGGTTCAAGCCCTGGTCACCTCCTGCATTGACGGCTACAACGTCTGCATCTTCGCCTATGGGCAGACAGGGGCAGGAAAAACCTATACAATGGAGGTGAGTTTGCCTGGCTTTGCTTCCCTCTTCTTCTTCAGCTTTCTCATCCCGTGGTGCCCAGTCTCAGCACCTTCCCCAAACCAGACTGGTGCCCAGCTCGGACCTGGTGTGCACCAGTGATGGTCACTGCTGCTGCCAAGGGGTTTGTACGGCCCTTTGTAGCACTCCCCTGGGCTTTGCTCCTGCTTAGAAAAAAAACAAAACAAAACAAACCACAGAATAAAATGCAAGAGAATGGTTTTTTTTTTTTCCTCCCATTTCTCCCCCCAATCCATCAGGGAACACCAGCAAACCCAGGAATCAACCAGCGGGCCCTGCAGCTCCTGTTCTCCGAGGTGCGGGGCAAGGCGGCCGACTGGGACTATGCCATCAGTGTCAGCGCTGCTGAGATTTACAACGAGGCGCTCAGGTATAGGGAGGGGGGAAGGTGTTCTGGGGGGGCGAGTGGAGCTGCTGGGGAGCCAGCATGGGTGGGCATCACCCCACACTGCTCTCCTCCCCATCCCACCAGTCTTGTCCCCAGGGCTTTGGGTGCTGGATTTGGCTGTGCAAAGATCTATTTTTATTTTTCAGTGCACGCCGCCCTTTCAAAGCGCTCACCCTCGAGCTCTGTCACTTATACAGGCTTCCAGCTCTGCCGTCACTTCTTCTCCCCGGCCTTGATGCGGCGTTCCCCTCTCCTCCCTGCCCCTGCCTCCCTGGATGTTATATTTAGAAATCACTAACTGGGAGCTGGGAACATGAGAAATATTTTCCTTCCCTGCCCAGCTGCAGGCAGGAGGGGCTGAGAGGAGCCTGGAAGCGCATCCATGTGGATAATGGGGACCAGGAATGGCAATAAAGAGCAACGGATGGGATGGGAACGTGGCCCAGGTTGGGGGGGGAGGGGGCACACAGGGAGCTGGAGAGCCAAGGTCTGTAAATAGGATGTGCAGCATCCCTGGGAGGAGAGGGCTGCTCTGGCAGCCTTGGCACCAGCAGCGGTAATGCCGTGCCAGAGGGGAGCCGGGTAGGGATGGTGACAAGTGCCCCTTTGCCCAGGGACTTGCTGGTGAAGGAGCCGCAGGAGAAGCTGGAGATCAAGCTGTGCCCCGACGGCAGTGGGCAGCTCTACGTGCCTGGCCTGACCGAGTTCAGGGTGCAGAGTGTGGAGGACATCAACAAGGTGCAAGGAGACGGGGGACGGCGGGAGCAGGAGGGTGGCACTGGGGGTGTGATGAACTGGGGGGGCATCTCTGGTGCGTGACCCCCAGATTCAGGGGTGTTTCTGAAGACTGGGGAGTGATAGACCCCAAAATAGATCCCTGGGTAGGATGTGACGGTCGCTGTCCCGTGGGATGAGCCACAGGGGGGTTAAAAATAAAAGCGTGAGGCCTGAGCAGCTCCCGGAGGATTATCAGGATGCCGGCTGTCACTGCAGTGTCCTGTCTGTCACCCTCTGCCTTTGGTGTCTCACCCAGCCTGAGACCTGACAGTGATCATCACCCCGTTGGACCAGGCAGCTCATGAGGTTGTGTTGCTTGGGTTGTATCCCCGGGTGACAGGGGCAGCTGTGGTAGGTTTGGGGCAGGCTGCCCTCACCCCCGCAACTCCCCGACCTCTCCCCAGGTCTTTGAGTTTGGCCACGTCAACCGGGCGACGGAGTGCACCAACCTGAACGAGCACAGCTCCCGCTCCCACGCCCTCCTCATCGTCACCATCCGCGGCCTCGACCGCAGCACAGGGCTCCGCACCACAGGTGGGTGCCGCAGGGCAAGCCCCTCGGTGGGGCATTTGGGCTGCAGCATCCCCAGGGTGCGTGGGGCCGGGCGCTGACCCAGCCGGGGGGGGGTTTGGCTGTGTGTCCCCAGGGAAGCTGAACCTAGTGGACCTGGCGGGCTCGGAGCGCGTGGGGCGGTCGGGCGCGGAGGGCAGCCGGCTCCGCGAGGCGCAGCACATCAACAAGTCCCTCTCGGCCTTGGGCGACGTCATTTATGCCCTGCGCTCCCGGCAGGGCCACGTGCCCTTCCGCAACTCCAAGCTGACCTACCTGCTGCAGGACTCGCTCAGTGGCGACAGCAAGACCCTCATGATGGTGCAGGTACCCAGTGCCCCTTGGCATCTCCGCAACCCGTTGATGCGGTTCTGGGGATGGATTTGGTCCCTGCTTGCCCTAGCACTGGGGCAGGCGCTGGGCTGGGACCTGGGGACTGGGCGTACACATCTGGTCTGCAGCAGCAGTGCCAGGGGCAGCTCTGTGCCCCAGATGAAAAGGAGGGATGGGGGATGAACTCGGAGGTCCAGGATCCCTCCCTCCCTGCCTGCACATGGATGCTGTCCCTACAGGCACAGTGTCCTTCCCTGCTTGCACCGCTCCGTGCCCTCTCTGGCCGGGAGGATTTTATGCTGTGACAGCCCCTCCGTCCCTGCCCTGTGACGCCTCCCCCCCTCCCCAGCTGCCTGTGACCGCACTAAGCCCCCTCAGGGATTGTCTGAGCCCCTGCCACCTGCTGCAGCTTTTCCCAGCTGTCCCTCCTTCTGGGGACCCGGCTGGCTCAGACGCTGCCCCGGGTGGCGGGGGCTCTCCAGGGAGCAGCGGGTTAAGAATAGTGTCTTGCCAACCCAGCACCAGGGCATTTGCCGGGGCGGGGGAGCCCTGGGGGTGTGCAGGCAGCCGGGAGGGTGACTTTCTGCCTCCTCCTGCCCCACTGCAGGTCTCCCCCGCTGAGAAAAACACCAGCGAGACATTGTGTTCCCTGAAGTTCGCCGAGAGGGTTCGCTCCGTGGAGCTGGGGCCCGTCTCCCGCAAGGCTGAGCTGGCCTCCTGGCCCAGTCAGGAGCAGCTGGAGGTAACCAAGGGGACCAAGCACTGGTGCCCTTCCTCTTCCCCCTCACCCCAGGGGTCCCCCTGTTTTGCCCCCACACATGGCCCTCAGGGCTGTTTGCTCTTGGTTGTGCCCCTGGAGCCACCCCCCCTGGGAACCATTGCCTGGTGGGAACGGGTTGTCCTCAAGCAGTAGCATCCAGCTGATGCTGCCACCTTGGCTCTTCCAAGCCAAGATGGACAAGGGGTGCTGGTTTTAAACTAAAAGAGGGGAGATTCTGACTAGATACAAGGAAGACATTTTTTACACTGAGGCCAGTGAAACACTGGCCCAGGTTGCCCTGAAAGGTGGGAGGTGCCCCCATCTCTGGAAACATTCCAGGCCAGGTTGGATGGGGCTCTGAGCAACCAGGTCTAGTTGAAGGTGTCCCTGCCCACGGCAGGGGGTTGGACTAGATGGCCTTTAGAGGCCCCTTCCAACCCAAACCGTTCTATGATTTTGTGATTCTATGACTCCAAGCCCTGTTTTACAGCAGCCCCACGATACCCCCAGAGCATACTTGGGCATCACTACTCGGGCAGGTGTGATCTGCCTGCAGACCCATCCCCATTCCTTCCCTCGGGGAACTGGCATGGGCTGACCCTGGGGCTGTGCCCTATCTCCCCCCAGGGTGACTCTTCAGGGACAGCAGCACCCCCTGGCCGAGGCCACGTGTCCCCTGGCCCAGGGCAGCTCTCCAGCCGCGCCGCCTCCATTCGCAGGAAGCTCCAGGCCTCAGGTGGGTGGTGGGGCACTGTGGTCCTGCGCCCTGCTCCAGTGCCCAGCTGGGGTCCATCAGAGGAGGCTCCACCGCCAGCCTCATCACAGCCAGGGACTGGCAGGCAAAGCCTGATTTTTAATCTTGTTAAGTAATGGTTAATTAGCCATCAGGAGCCTGGTTAGCACTTCCCAAAGAGCACCCTGGTGCGAAGGCATTGGTGGCAGCTCGGGGTGCACTGCAGGGAGTGGGGGGAGCAATGCTGCAGGGCACTGCCCGGGGCTGAACCTTTCTCCCCTTCAATTCCAGCCTGATTTAGGGGCAGCCGTGGCTGCCAGGTGAGTGTCCGCGGCCGGGAGCCGGTGGAGGGC
The DNA here is from genome assembly GCA_028565335.1 of Limnodromus scolopaceus. NCBI lineage: Eukaryota > Metazoa > Chordata > Aves > Charadriiformes > Scolopacidae > Limnodromus > Limnodromus scolopaceus. Next base: position 23,925,716 of record JAOXNO010000063.1, read on the forward strand.
TCTGCTTTGGCCCCGCTTCCCAGGCAGGGCAGGGGTGCCGGGCTATGCCACGCACAGGGATGCTGGTGGGGATGCTTATGGTACCAGCTCAACGCAGCACCTGCTGAAATGCCGCTGGATGGGGCTGGTGCAGTGACAGCCGTGGCCCCTGCCCACTGTGACCCACGCATGTCTCCCCCCAGGGAAGCTGAGGCCAGTCCCCGTGTGATGCGTGCCAGCCCCGGCACCAAGGTGCTACGGAGAGCTGGCTGCTGGAGAACATGAAGGCTTTGGTGCCACCCCTTCGCTCACCAGGACCTGTCACCAGAGGGTGACAGCAGCTCTCACCATGAGCAGTGCAGGGCCAGGGTCTGCCAGCAGCTGGACCTCCATCTCGGGGCGGGGGGGGCACTGACCCTTGGCAGGGATCTGCTCCCTCCTGCCCCTCAGCTCTGTGACTTTTTATTTTGTTTTCAGAGTGGGGAGCTGCTGGGTGCTCCCCTCCAGCTTTGTTTTTACAACAGCGTAGGTGTCTGGCTGGAGGAGGTGGTCAGAGCTAGGCAAGCCCCCATCTGTTGCCCTCATGGGGCCAGCCTGGTCACAGCTCTCCCAAGACTGTGTCCGGGCGGCTGCCCGCTGTCTTCAGAAGCAGCATCTCCTCCATTTTAAGCCAGAAAAAAAAAAAATCCTAGTAGCTCCTGTTCCTGTAGGTTTCTTAGCCCTGTCATTGCATGAAGGGGCCCTGGTGCTGTGCATGAGTCAAGCTGCCCTTCCTCCTGGTGCCAGTTCTGCCAGGCCCCACACTGGACCCCCGGCACAGAAGGAGGGCAGTGGCAGGGCTGCCCGTGTTACACGGCACCAGGGTAGATTTAGTGGTCTCAAATGAAGCTAGTGTAGAGTTATTTACCTGTTGTCTTGTCAAGAGAGATCACAGTGTGGTCGGAATGAAAGCATTTGAAATATGTATACCCTGTTTACATGGTCTTGGAATGAAAAACAAGTGGAAAAAAACAAAACACAACCTAAACCTCCAGGCCAAAAGCCTGTTGGCTTATGTGTGGCAATGGTGGCTGATGGAGGGGTCGGAGGAGATGGCACTGCCCCCTGTACCTCTGAGCACTCACCCACGAGCGCGCCTCCTCCTGCTGCAAATAACCAACTGGATGCACTGATGCCTCCTTCCCACTGCAGCCCCTCTCCCCTCACTCCTCCACAGCATATTCTATTTAAGAAAAAAAAAAAAAAAAGGGAAAAATAAATTTAGCCTTTTGTAAGATTAGATGTTTCTATGTATTTTAATAATTAAAAAAAAATAATCCTGTTTTGTAACAAAACTTATTTTAAATAAACTGTTAAAGCCAGTCCTCCTGTGCTGCTATTTCCCTGCAGAGGGTTTGAGCCTTGCTTGGGGTGGGGTGGGTGCTGCCTCCCCCTGGCACAGCATCTCCCCTCCGGCTCCTTCAGCACTTGGCCAGAAAAGCCCGTTAAATCTCTCCTCCTGCAGCTGTCACCAGAGGATCCCGCCAGCGCAGCCCCCCAGATCACAGCTATTGCACTCCCTTAATTAGCAGGAGATGGAGTTGTTAAATCCCAAGTAAGCCCTGGTGTTGCAGCATCTTGCTCCATCTCGAGCTGCTGCCAGCTCTAGGGGCTGGTGAAGACTTTTCACACCTCGGTCGGATCCAGGCACAGGATTATCCCCAAAAGCTCCAGCTGGGGCAGCAGGACATGCAGCACCAGTTCCCTGGTCCTTGAAGCACCTTCAGCCATGGTGGGGCTGTCCTGCAATGGAACAATGGCAGGGTCTCTTGCTGCATGAGCTGCTGTCAGAGCCACCTCCTCCAGAGCCCAGAGGCTCCTCCTGCTCCAGAGCAGGACACTGCCCTTTGATCCTAAAACCTGACCGTGTTTGGATGAAGCATCAGCAAGGAAGGGATTGACTTTAGGTTTCCTGCTGGCCCCACTACACACATATGAAACAGTCTCCTACATCCCCCAACACCAG
>JAOXNO010000063.1:23927799-23941947 GCA_028565335.1 Limnodromus scolopaceus
TGGCTGTACCATGGGACATGCTACTGGGACTCCTGCTTTCCCTGGACACTCCCAGCCAGGAGCTGTGCCAAGGTGAACCCTACTTCAAGAGAGTCAGGCATTTAACACAACTGTTTTTAAAAAAAGTTACAAATCTTTTAATAAAATTCATTATAAGTTACAGTTTCCTGGAGGACAGGCTCCAGTGTATAAAATGGGAGACAGGCTGGGAGGAACAGGGAAAGCAACAACAGGAACCTCTTTCCCCACAGGAAAGAAGAAAGAGGGACAGAAAGGTTCTGACAGACATTTATTGGGGGGGGGGGGGAAGGAAAAAAACCCTCTAAGAATAGTCCAGTGGATGTAGAAAGACATTAGTCCATGTCCCTCTCTTCCTCCACCCTCCCAAATCCTCATCCGCAAAGGCAAACACATACAACAAGTCCTGTTCCAGTCACATCCATTAACAGATCCAGGCAGAGCTCAGGCCCCAGCAACAGTCTGAAGAAATTCATCTTCTGTGGTCCAGGTGCCAGCAGGGGTTTCCGAGAAGCCAAGAGAAGCCTCCTCTCCATAGGGGTTCTCGAGACTGCACCAGGCAGGGTGGCACAGTGTCCTGGCCCACATTTGATGAAGCCAAAGGGGTTGGTCCCACATGGGCAGCTGAAAATGTCCTTTCTGCAGGGAATGGACACTCCACCCCACAGGCTTTTGTGGGGTGCAAAAAGAGAGCAGGGCCAGGCGGCCCCAGACCACAGAGCCAAGGGACAAGAACCAACAATGCACACGGGTGAAGGAGGGGTGACAGCAGGCTTGGAGCCCTCCTGCCAGGGAAAGGCCAGCACAGAGACAGAGCAGCCAAGAGACTGGTGCCGAGATGAAAAGCTGAAATGAAGCTGCTTCCCCACAGGGCCTTTGCAGGGCCTCTGCCAGCCAGGTCCCCTCAACAGCACTGGCATGTCCCCACTAAAGTCCTCCATCCGGCCCATAAGGCACCGGTGCTGGGCAGGCGACCAGCCAGTGAGATGCCACTTCCCTGCTGTGCTGTAAGGGGAAGATGGACACACGGAAAGAGGTAAAATCCAGCCAGACCAAGAGCAGAGGGGAGCTTGGCCACCTGTGTTTGCACACGAGGAGTGGCAGCCGTCACTCCAGGACGGCCATGAGGAGGTGCAGTTCCCGAAAGGCACTACCATGGCGGCCGCTGAGCCCAGACTTGTTCTTGACAATGTTGCTGATGTTTTTCAGCTGCTTGTAGCACAGCTTGCATTTATGGAGCCTGCAAAGAGAGCAGACACAGCATGAATCCTCAGGTGCTTGAGAGGTGCTTGTTCCTGTAGCACCGAAAGTGCAACTCAAGCAGGAGAGAAAACACTGCAAATGGCCTGGAAGAGGCTGAAATGTGAGCATGGCTCTGCAGAAATACCACATACTCAGCCCACATCCTGATGACACAGGAGAATGGCACCCACAGAAGGGCTCTTTCGCTCCTCTCTTCCCCTTTGGCAGTAAAGTCCAGGGAGGAAGGAGGTGCTGGTTTTGGAGGGCCAGTTCTCAGAGCAGAGCTATCCTGTGAATGAACTGGAAATCCAGGGCCTGGCTGACAACTCACACATCTCGTGAGGTAGAGGGTGAAGCCACAGGGTGGTTTTACTCCTGACACTCTCACACTTTGTTTAGTTATGACTAAATACAGAGTGACAGAGGGGAAAAGCAGTCCCTGCTCTTTTTCTCAGAGTGGGAGGGTTTGGTGCTTGCAGACAAAAGGGAAGGCATGCCCAGTCTAGTATCAAAGCCTCTAAAGTGAGGAGCAAAGCTCACCCAAGAGAAAGGCTGGTTCAGAAAGGGAGGAAGCGGAGGTAAGTGCCTCACCTTTCCTCTCTGGTGATGTCCACTCCAACAGAAGGTGGTGCAGCAAGGATGTCTGTGATCAGTGGCAGAAACCTCTGGAGAATGAGTTTCAGGGAGGTACAGCCAGTCTGCACGTAACTGAAAGACAAACAGAGAATCGGGTCCCCCTTGAGTGTCCTTCCTGTCCTCCCAGCACAGTCCTCACTCACATCCACTCACCGGGGATGATCTACTCAAATGACCCCCCTCCACCACCTGTAACCTGGTGAGGGGAGCAACAGCCAAGTACCAACACAGGCTCGGTTTGAGTCAGTGCTGACAACATGAGTCCTTAACCTACTAAGTGGGACCTTCTACTCAAGAGCAGAAATGTCCTGCTGAGGGGACTCATCCAAAACCTCTCTCCCAGTAGGAAGGGCAGGCAGAAACTCCATCTTGAGAAAGGCCACTTTTTTTTTTTAACCACCTACCAATGAGGTTCGAAGCAATCTTCCAAGTGACACCAAGGCTGTTGCAGGACTTCATTCCCCTTGTCTCAAGTCAACAGTTTCATTCCCATCAGAGCACAGAGCCCACTTGTACATCAATTTGACCCCTCCTGGCTGCCAGAGCTGCCTTCAATCCAACACACCTACACCAAATCTCAATATCCCACTCCTCCTGCCCAGGCATACTTTCCATATCTTTTCCCCTACACACTTGGCTACTCCTCTCTTTTCCAGGTGTCATATCGACACTATATTGCATCTGCTGTGATTTTTCAGGATTTTCTTTTAGCTACAAAATACCCAATGGAACTCTCCTATGAATATCACACCTTTTCCCCCAAGCACACCATGTTCTTGGGGCCTCACCTTTCATATTTACTTTGGAGTAGTTTCTCTATCTGCGGCAGGACTATAGTACACAAATCCAGCTTCCAGAGAGACCTGAAAAGAGAAGGACACATTTTGAGACCAGAGACTGAGGTGACATAAACAATACATTCTGGCAAAAAAAGTCCAGGCAGCAGCACCCAAGTTGACTGAACAAGTTCACTGTCTCCCCCTTGTGATAGAAAGTGGGAGGTTCTGACTTACTGACTCAGCAGAACCACTTTATGAAGCCTTATGACTTCCATTTTCCTTGCAAGACATCGTTAGCCTACAGGAAAGCCCCACACAATTCCAGCAGTTACTTGCACCACAGACGTGAAGATCTGACTCATGCATTCCTCACTGTCAGGGCCCACCGGACACGTGGCGGGTACAACGCAGCACTCCGAGCACAGCCAGATGGCTCTCGGGTACCCCACAGGCTGCCCCCACCCAGGACTCACGCTTTCTGGTTGACAATATTCAAGAGGTCCACGACAACAGACAGATCATTGATCGCCACTGCAGAGTCCACAGAGTTCTGAGAGAGAAAGGAAAAGGAAGTCATCTATGGCAAAGCTCAAACTGGCTACGCTAATGCAATGGTATCAAGTGCCGCTTCTCAAAAACAAGGTATAGGGAACATGGAGTAGGCTAGGGAAGAGAAGATAGCTCTCGCATGAAAGTCTTCTCCATGTTTCTTTGTGACAATCCAACCGCAGGTGGGACACAGCAGTACTCTGCAGTGTACCCCTGGGGACAGAAAGATGCGAGACCCTGCATTTTGTGTGAGAGGCAGAATCAGCCCCAGACAAGCCAAAAATGTGGCTCAGCTGCCCCCCTCATGAGCCTCAGGCATCTCCACATCCTTGCCTTGATGTCACCGGTGCTCCATACAGCCCGCACAGTGTCCAAATTCTTGTGGCGGCTGGTGAGTACCACACACATCGTCTCATGGCCTTTCCTGATCTGGGACATGGCTTCCTCATCCACGAGCTCATTCTGGCTTTGGTTTTTCACAGCCTGAAAGTACAGACACCAACAGAGGAGTGTAACAGAGCAGGGGGGCACAGAAGGACAGGAGCTGTCTCTGGCACACAAGAGCTGATTTTGGGGTAGATGGACAGGAAACACTGACTTCCTTGCAGACTGTTTTATGAACATTTTGAAACAGAAGTACTCAATGTGTTACAATTTCAGCTACTTCTCTTTTGCCTCTTCTACTGGGTCAATCACAAACACATTTGAAGCTTTGGAAAAAAGTCTCAAAATTAAAAAAAGTTAATTAAAAGTAAGCTACTTTCAAAACCGGTAATTTTTGATGAAGAATTTTTTTTCATGCAAACCCTGTTTTTTTATGTGAAATGCTCATCTGAAATCAAAAAAATTTATTACAAAGCAGAAATCTTGCACAATTTATTAGACTCCCAATTTGATGCCCACCCACACCATGCTTGAATCTCTCTTCCTCTGCTCACATCTAGAGTTTGTTATAATAAGGATGCTCTGGCCCTCCTCCCTTTTCAGGACAGGGAACACTCTCCTGAGCGAGACCAAGAGGCCTCTGAGACGCAGGAGGGAAAGACTCTTGAAATAGTTACGTATGTGTAACGGCAGATACCAATTTTCTAAATGAATCACTGTCTAGATTGCTCAGTGTCTTTGTCTTGTCTCTTACTCTCTTCTTCATGAGCACAGACCAGCACTGCTGTCGATCCCAATGGGGGTGATTGCCAGTCACTCCAGCAACCCAGGGGTGCTAATTCCACAGGAACTGCAAGTCAGAGCAGCTGGGAGACAGGAGAGTGAGCCGGCAGGGGAAGCACCAAGTGAACAGAGGGAAAGCAGGAGGTTGCATGTTCTCGTTCAGTACTGAGGACTGCAGGCTGCAGTCCTGCATCTCAGACACTATTCTGCATCCCGGAGAACCCCGCTTCTGATGCCACCCAACACAGACACTGGCTGGAAACTTTCGTCCAGAGACACTTACTGGTAGAAAGTCAGAGACCTTCAGGCCAATGGGCTCGTTCCTGGCTGCAGGAATCACCGATGGCTCTGTTCTGGGCAAAGGAGTTGAGGAGGCAATCGGTGGCTTCTGAACTGGTTCAGGCTGCAGGAGAAATTGGGATAAGAGCTCTAGCAGCAACGATCTGGTCCTAGTTTGATGTCCCTTTTTCCTGACCCGCTTTCACCTAATGCAGAAGCAGTCTCCAATTTGCTAGCATAGTTTCAGAGGCAATAAAGTATCTCTCAGGTACATACCAAGATGTAACTAAGGTTTGCAAAGAACATGGAGATGCCCCAGCAGAAATGCCAAGTGCTGCCGTTATCAGCATCTAAAATTAGGGAAATGGGCCATAGGCAGCCTGAAGGCGAAGAGGAAATTCTAAAGAAGACAGCATAATGTATCCTGGCCCACCAGCTGCTTGTGATTTTGGCTACAAAACAGCCTCAAGTTCAAGCACTTGCAGGAATTTGGCACTTGCTTCTCTTCAGAGTGCCTCAGTTTTGAGATGCTAGGAGAAACGTCACTGCAAGTGCAAGAAGTAAACAAAAGCAACAGAACCACTGCCTGCTGGAGGCTTGGCCTTTGATTCTACTGCTCAGCAAGACACATGGCAGGACGAAGACTGGAGCTGCACATTTACTACTCTTCAGCAAAGGAATCAGCTTGATTAGAAATCATAAAGTCTCCAGCACTCACATTATCTTTCAGAGTGAAAACTGCATGAGCAGTTCTTAACAGATCATACAGTACGTACAAGTTCTTGCTTTGGCAACGGGGTCTGGACATCTGCAGCTTGGCTGGGCTTCACTGCTTCCTTTGCAGTTACAGGCTCTACCGACATGAAAAGAAGTGGGAAAGCAGAGACTGATTGCTCCTTTCAGGAGAATTTGAAAAGGTTCTCTACAGCTAGACTACAAGCAGTTGTTTATGCAGATGTGCATCTCTCCCTCTTTTGAGGGCCATTAACCCCATTCCCACCAAGGGGTCATTTTCATACTCACCATCCTCAGGAGGGGCAGGAAAGGGCTCATTGTTTCGAGGAGGAGTTCGACCTACAGAAAGAGGGGGGAAAAAAAAAAAACAAAACAAAACACATGAAGGAGTGTCCGAGGCTACAGATGAGCAATAAATCAACCACGGAGCTGGGGGATCTCCAACAACCCCACAGATTAAGGCAGTCAGTGATACAGCAGTGTTATCTTCCTCAAGCCTTGACGCTATTGTTGACTTTAACCAAAGGCTTTCAGCCTTCATGGACGGGAGGGACAAAACTGACCTGTGTAATTCATTGCACCCTAGTAAAGGTACCACCTTCCAGCAGTTCATCAACAGGACTCATGGTTCAACATCCAAGCACAGAATACTAAGTTTTCTATACTCTCCAACTATATACTCTTACTCTCCAGTAAGCCAATGCTCACTTCTACTGAAATAGTTTAGCACCTACAGCTCTAATCCAAACGCCACTCAAAAGCACAATAAAGCCTGGTACTGACAGATAGCATTCTTGGGCTGGAAGATCTCTTTGTAATCCTCTGGGTTCTGGATCTCGGCTTTTGATTCCTTCTCATCCCGGTCATCTTCACTGCTGGGACTGCGCCTCTCACTCTCTGAGTTGTGCTTCACTCTGCTGTGGAAAAAGAGAGGCTGTCAGGGCAAGATCACGGACTCTGTCAGAGAGAGCAAGAGCACTAAGCTTCTTGTACATTTCCTTAAAATCTTGAAATTCAACAAGCAGATCCCCTCACCTTTGTGGCTTGCTGCAGCTAGTTGAGGGCCTGTCATAGATGCGGCGAAGGGAGGACCCCATGGGGGCAGGCAGCACAAGAGGTTCGTTGTCCCTCATCAGCCCATGAGGAATGGAACCCGACTTTGTGACTCTGCTGAGATCCACAACAAAGGAGGAGACTGTGCTTTGTGCAAAAGAAACTCCTATCTGCAGAGGCAAAAGATCAAGGTAATTTACCAGGGAGACTGGGTACACGCCAGCCGTTTTGAGAACAGGCATGATGGAGTGACCCTGAGCAATTGTGCTTGAGAATTTCTCCGTTCAGTACTTCGGCTTTTTCAATTTGAAGCTGCCAATGTTTTATGACAGGCTATGATAAAACTTTTGCCAATCATAGTTTCTAAATACTGGTCAAACCAAGCACCAGTTCTTTCCTTTAGAAGCCAAAGAAATATGAAGCAGAGCACGAGGCTACTGAAAACAAAAGCACACAAGCTCCGTTTAAGTGCCGGGTCCATTCTGAGCCCCGGCCACTTACAGTCTGACACAAGCTCAAAGGTCAGAAGGCCTGCAAGGAGGCAGGAGGATTTTATCTCGTGTTTCGCAGCAGCCTGCCCCACTCCTTGGGAGCAGTGGCTTACCAGTTGGTTGTTGCAGATAGACAAGTCGGCTACTTTTCCCCAGTTAACCAAGACCACATCAAAACAGCGCTCTGGCTCCCAGCCGTACACACGCAGTGAATCCTGGAAGCCACTGTACAAGCAGCAGCCATCTGGATTGAAGAGTACACATCTGGGAGGAAGGCAGGTGGGGAATTAGGCACAGCTTTCTAACATTGCATAGTCCCACAAGGACCCCAGGGTTGTATCCCTGACTTCAGTGAACACCTCCAGCCCCATTTCTAACAATGAACCTACCAATTTGCTGTTCATCTCTGCAGCCTCTCCAGCAGCCCAAACTTCACCCCAGTGAAGTCTCTCTTTCAGGAAATCCTCCCTTTTCCTCCTCTTTAGTCTCTGCCTAGTATACCGCAGTGAGAATTTAATGTACCTGACAGGAGTAGCCTCCTCTTCAATACAGCTCACAACCTGAAACTTCTCCAAATCCCAGAACCGAACAGTCCTGTACACAAAACATAACAAAATAATCATCACTCATCCCTCTAGAAATACACTGTAGAATCCAGTATTGAAACAATATGCTAACAGCTGGAATGACTTTAGCTGTTGTACACACGTGATGAACCTACACAGAAGGCTAGTCTGGCCAAGATCTGTGAATCCAGCCACAGATACTTAGAGGCTCCAGATACAGATAGGTATTCAGACCTGACCCAGAGCTAGGAGGACACCCTGCCAGCTGAGCAGGGCAGCCTGCTGTGCAGATAGAATGTCAGCTGGATCAGTGAGATGCTCAAGGCTATCGTGTTGTTTTCTAGTGCGGCAGAAGGCGCCATCAATTTTGGATGAGAAGGCAAGATCTCCATGTCCTGTGCATCACAGATGGGACGTGCTGCTGGCAAGATGTCAGGCTCCTGCAGTGGCAGGTTTGAGTTGTGTGACATTCCTAAAAAAAAGGGCATTGGGAAAGGGAACCAACACATACAATTCCCTTCTTTCTCCCTCCCCTTATGTACCTGTCAAAACTGCCAGAAGCCAAAAGGTATTCATTGGGGTGGAATTCAACAATGTTTACTGGGCCGGTATGTCCTGTAAACTCAAACATTATCTTCCCAGCAGCCAGATCCCACAGCTGAAGAAGGAAAGAACAGAGAGACTCTTGAAAATATTTAGTGTTAGAGAATTCCAATACACTTCTGATTTCCTTGTTCTGGCAATGTCCTCATGTTGCACCTCAAAGAACAGACTCAAGTTTGTCAAAGTAAGCAATGATCAGAGAAGGAGTACCATCCCAGTCATTTAAAGATGCATTATTTTTGGTTTTGTGGTTTTGGTTGTTGGGGTTTTTTTTAGCATTCTCTTTTAAATTTTTCCATTTAATTTGTTCCCTATAAGTTTCTGGTTTATATTTAGAGACTAGGATAAAATACAGCAGTTGCACCCAGCCTCGCACATTATATCTCAAAAGTGAACAAACTAAGATCTGAAAGTTCTGAATCCCTTCACAACTCATTCTTCCAGCGCTCTGGTTTCCACCGAAAAATCCAGAGTGAAATGACTGATTGCTTTTTTCAGACGTGGTAAGGAGGAATATGAGCAAAGGACTGCTTTTTGTTTTCAGTTTCACATGAAATAAACCAATGTCGCTGCTTTGGTCCATACTTTTTTGAATTCCTTCTCTTGCTCAGCTCAGTCTTTACAGCAATTTTCACACTGATCACCACATGCAATGTGTATAATAACACACTCCTACTGAATTAACTGAGCGGAGCCAGGAACAGGTACGGTGAAACAACGTGCAGCGGACAATTCATTCTGTAACATTTACTGCGAGGACCGAGGCCAATGTTCAGGTATCACAACTCTACCACCATCATAACGTGAGCCTTCACGTGCAAAGCGCCAACGTGTCTGTTGGGTAAGTGCATTTCAACACGTGCAGCTCTTTGCTGGACGTTGTGGGCCACTGGACATGATACTCATAAACAGACTGGTCCCTGCAAAGCCCCAGGGCTCAGACAGATGCCCAATGAACTAAAGGTGTTTATAAAGGAATGCTGGTAATGCCAGGTAAAAAGACAATCCCAGCATTCCTACATACCAGGAGCACACAAGGAGGGTGTCACAATAAATTACCTTTACAGTGTGATCATCAGCAGCAGAGGCCAGCCATTTCCCATCAGGACTAAAGCGGAGACATCGGACTGCTTCTGTATGACCCTGAAGTGAAAAAAAAACACGTAGTATTTTCTTTCTTTTTTGGGGGAGTGAGTTTGTTTATTTTTGGGGGTTTTTTAAAGATGGAATTCTGGCTTTTGTCTTTCAATCCTGTACAATATAATAAGATAAAATCAAGTCACTTTCACAAACTCCACAGTTCACAGAACACTAAGCACTACAGCCAAGTCCATCCACACTAAATGGGTATAATCTCTCTTATCTAGACATTTCTGACATCAGTTTAAGCATGGTAAATACAGATCTGGCTTAATTAGTAAGAATCAATTTTAAATTACACAGATTTATGGGTGGTCAGACAGAAGCGCTGCGCCATTAAGTTGGCTTCTAAATGAAATTAACATACAGAAAGTTCTTTTGGGAGAGAAAGACGCCAAGAACAGAAGCATCTCAGCGCAGTGGGGATATCAGTACATGGTAGTATCAGTCACAGTATAAAGAAACACTCATGGATGCTCTCCATACACCCAACCAGACCACTGAACACTAACTCCTATGATATCCATTTCATATTCCCACACAGTTCACAGAGGCCCGCAGAGGTTTGCCAGTCCACTTCACAAATTGTACAGAGCTTATATTTATAGTGGAAAATGAGGAAGTTAATTGTACATAATCGCTTTTATGTTTGCTCATAAGTCCTCAACAGAAATCTTTCTCCCCTCTTTGCCTGGACTAATAAAGCATTTTACCTTGTACCTGAAGACACAGCCTTTTCTTCTTACATCCCAGAGCTACAGGGAAGAAAAGCAAAGACAAGATATGCTTAGAGCAGCATGTGGGGAGCCCCAGAGTCCCATCAGAACAAGAGCTCTGCCTGTCACTACGCTGATGAACAACACAGAACGAAAACTCTGAAGGGGCTGTTAAACCCCTCTTTGCTTCAGGGGTATTTCCTAACCTAATTCCCCAAGTGAAAATTACTTCTGTAAGGTATTTCTTACTCCAGAAGCTCAGTTCCTATAGTGAAATACCAGCCCAATGAAGCAGATGCAATCCACAGCAATCAGGACATCTGTGCTTGCTGCCACCCGGTCTTGGCTGACACCTAACTCGGAGCCACATTCCACAACAGAGGAGTCATACTCATGAACTACCGCTGAAAATAAATGCATGAATTTCACAAACACTCACAAATACACCTGCCCACACACATGGAAATGATGACGTGCAGCATCTACCAACAGCTTGGCACAAAACACATTCTGGCACTCTACATAACAAAGATACTGCAAGTAAAGTGGGTAATCTCTAGGGGAAGCTGAGCTTTACCTTAATGTTTGTGTCCAAAGAGCCGGATGCCACAAAGCTTCCAAAAGGGTGGAAATCAAGGCTGCAGATATTCGCTTTGTGACCGAGTAAGGTACGAAGAACTGGGAAACGGAGAGGCAGAGCAGGGAGAAGGAATAGGGAACAAATATATAGCAGTTCATTTCCCCCAAACAGCATGCAGAAGTTTAGCCATACTACTCCCACCTCTTATGTTCCAATATTTGCCTCGACTCCTTCAACTGCCCCTTGCAAGAAGCATCTCAAAGACCGGGAAGGGACACTCAGGAAGCATGAGACAACAAAACGATCACAGTGTTTCAGCAAGTCATCAACCAAGTGACACCCCTTGTAATTCTAGAAACCAGAAAGGACCAGTAGAACTGGTACACTATATCTCTGAAAGAGATGAATGCAGAACTCAACTTTGAGGAAGAAAAATTGCTCAGATAACAACAGGGGCAATCTCTCTGTCATCCATCATCCAGGACAGTCTGATGATTCCCATGGCAGAAATTAGCTTTTAAACCAGAGCTGGAGCGGTCATTTGCACAGACACTGGCTCACAGGTTTCCTAATAAATTCAGGCAGATCAGTTACTCTCCACTGGTAGAGCCAAATATTTTATAACTGAACTGATGCTAACTGTCTGAATGACAGAAGTGCTTCTAATTATTTATGCCACCTGCTGTTTGCCTTCTTAGCTCAGCCAATATAAGTATTTTCAATACACATTCTTTCTGTAGTGACCTATAAGAAATATTCAGTCATTTTATGGTATTCCTGCTGGAATGCACTCAAGTGATTCACAACACCTTTGCAAACTTGTTCTAGGATTTGAGAAAAATGCAATAAATAAGACATGACTCAACAGTTGACATTTAAAGGATCAGAGCTCAATGAGTTCAGTTTTTATGATTTACTAAAAATTAGGTCTTTGCCTACTTCTACGGTCATGCAAGAGCAAAAAGAGGAGAAAAAAAAAAATCACTTGAGGAACAAAATAGAAGTTAGAACCTAAGAACAAGAGATCAGCAAATGGGGGATTCTTGGACTTGTGCAGAACCTAATATACTTAAAACTTTAATTTTGGATTCTTTTATTAAAGTTGACAATTTTAAGCTGAGAGAGTAAATACAAATTCTATATGCATGGTTACTCTATACATGCATGGAAACTGATCTGGAATATAGATTTCAACAGACTCGGGTCAAAACCCTAGAAACGAGTTCCTCAGACCAGTCTCCACAATAAACATACAAATTTCTGCTCGAGCACGAATACACATTTCTACAGTTGCAGCAGGAAGCGCACAAAAGCTCTCTAGGAGTTGGAAATCAAGATGAAAGCAATGCCAGGCTCCTGATCTGGAACCTGCCAGGAACCTTCTGGGTCAGCATAGATACTAAGCATAAGGATATTCCAAAAAGCATGCATTATCAATAGTGAAAACTCACGGAAACATACTTTTGGCAGCTTCCAGGTCCCAAACTCGAATGGATCCTGACTGGGACCCTGCAACAATGAGTTCCTCATTCGTATTGATCTGCAGGCTCTCGATGGGCGTCGTATGGCCTGTCAAGCTCTGCAAAGAAAACCACCGTCACAATTAACAGCTACTGACACAGCCCTGTCCACAATGACACGGCTCACACTCGATCGGTGGCTAAAGTATTTAGCCAGGGACCACCTGGTTTTGCCACCGGTCTTTCTTCCTCACCAGCTACCAGTATTGTAGAGCATCCTACAGACCATTACTGCATACAGCACTGGGCACGTATGTTCCATGTTGTCTCACTTTCTGGGGCACGCTGACTAATTTTTAAAGGATGCATCAACAGAGACATGAGCAGTTAAACATTAGGTGTGGACGCCCAGACAAGGTTGATACATGCTTACATTATAAAAATTATGCTGTGCAAACGCAATGGCACTGTGTTTGCTCTAAATGGGTCACATAAGTGTCATGAACTGGTTACAAAATCAAAGCAAAAGCAAAAGCAGGGCTACTTCAAAACCATCACATAAGCAAGGAGCCGTATGTTGCTGCCAGCAATGGGTGTCACAGTGATAATGTGGCACTATTACTGAAGTATTAACTTGAGGCATAAGGTAGTAATCCACATGCATGCGGTTCCTTTCATCCTTGAGCATCTAAAAAGCTTACAAATTGCGTAAGTATTTTGAAAACGAAGGTATTTAATTAAAACACAAGGATATTTAAAACTAGCTCTAGAAAAACAATACTACTATTGCAGATTTTTGGCTTGTCGATGAATCCTTTACCCTGTCCTTAAATAGGTCTTTTTAAATAGCTAAGCTAGCTCTGTGCCTCCCGCACAGGTACAGAGCTGGGAATGCCAGCTGAAAGCTGCCTGTTCTGATGGGGCTTTCTTTGGATTTCATGCACAACTGAAATCCTCCACATACTCTACAGCTGCAACTGTCACTGCTTAAGACAGAGCTCACACTTGAAGCAAGTCACAATGCTACTTCAAAAGTCCCTCTTCCCCAACACGTACACATCTGGAATCCTAACAATCTCAACCCCAAAGATGAACATACAGCACAGACACCAAAAAATCAAGATTCTTTTGATATGCAAGAATGGCACAAGCCGTCAGCAGCTCCAGTCAGTCCCCGCCTCTCAGAAACACCAGTGTCTACCATCTGTGGTTTCCAGGCAGCGCACGAGCTACAGCTCTCTGCTCCCATGGAAAGAGTACAGAGATATTTAGTCCTTTAACCTTCCTTCTCATGGTAGGCAATACTCTGCTTTCAAACTGCTGTCCTGCCACCGCCAAGGGCCTGGAAAGACACAGCTTAGCTATGCTAGGCGAGGAGCACGGCACTGCCAAAGGTGTGCAACTCCTTCTGCGCCCATTTCAACTTCCTTACACTTGACCTCAGTAAATGAATGCAAAAATAAAAGTAGATGCATACTCCTTTTAGCCTTTTTGACCCCACCTGCCTGATTTCTTCCTCACAAGGTTCACACTGGCTAGAGAAATACCTTCCATAACACAACATTATCGCATTGTTAATTAAACAAGTGACAAGAAGAACACTTGCTAAAGATGGTTTCCCACAACACCCACTCAAAGCAAAATCAATAAAGGATAGACACCTGTTGATATATTTATGGTGCACTTCAGTGATCACTGCTGGGGCAACCCTACTCTTTCTAACACGCTTCACCCAGCATTACTCTTTCTCAGGCCACAGGCAAATTAGCAAACTATTCTCACAAACTTTGTGCTGACAGTTAGCGACTGTGGGACGGGTGGGAATGCATCCTGCTGGGGATGTTTCCTGCAACAAGGGCAAACTCAGGGTATAAAACTGGCCCCTGTAGCTTGCACTATACAACTAACTAACCTTGCACAAAACTGCGTTTAATTATCTGTAGCCTGGTAATGGAAGGACAATATTCACTACCTCAGCAAGCACTGGCACAGCTGAAGCAGCCAGCCAGCCCAGATTCGCCCTGGGGCAATGGTGTCACCAGTTACCAAATTTCACGGAATTTTTAGAGTTGGAAGGGACCATAGAGATCATCTAGTCCAACTCCCCTGCCGAAGCAGGATTGCCCAGAGCTAG
>JAOXNO010000063.1:23942047-23962957 GCA_028565335.1 Limnodromus scolopaceus
CACCGTAAAGAAGTTTTTTCTCATATTTGAGTGGAACCTCCCGTGTTCCAACTTATGCCCATTGCCCCTTGTCCTCTCACTGGCAACCACTGAAAAGAGTCTGGAAAATTCTGAAAATTCCATCCCTATCTTTAGCTAGAATATGGTCATCCAGCTTTGCGCTGGTAAACTCTATTCACAAGTACTACAGAATACAACAATACAACTCAACAATTTTTTTCCCCTCGTTCACACCCTCCATACCTCAGAATTAATATTCCCATCCCCCAAAAGTGGGGCCTGTTCTTACCATGATGCAGCTGGGCTTGTTAACTGACCATACATTGACTCGACAGTCATCTCCTCCAGTTGCGAGCAGCCGGCCTGAACTTTTTCCCAGGACTAGTGAGGACACATTGCTGCTGTGAGCCGTGATCTCTTCTGCACAAAACAAAGAGTTACTACAGACTAGTATAACAATTTTCATCCCATCCTTCCCAAAGGACTAAAAAAGTCTTCTTCCTAGAAAAATTTTCCTGTTTCCACGGGACAAGCTGCAGCAGCCCACAGTTCAGATAAGAAGACACACTATTATCATGCTTGAAACAGTCCTTCTTGGCTCTGCCTGCTGCACTTCAGACATTTGCTGACCAAGCTTCATGACTCCAGTGCTGATGTGGCTTTCAAAAAGCCCCTTCTCTCACTAGCAGAAGCTCCATAATTTTTAAAAGATTTGCTCAACTGTGGAAACCTGCTCACAGAAGCTGCTTTACCCAGTTGGGTCTCAGTAAGCCAATAATATGCAGCAGCCAGAGTCATGTAGCAAAATGCCCTGTAATCCTGTTCTTGGAAAGCAGCAGCAGAGCATCCAACCTGAGAACTGGCAGATTAGCAGCAGTACAGTTTGTTACCTTACACAGCAAAAAAAGTCAGACTTGGCAGCTGGGATAGGTAGAGTTCCCTTCTCTGAGCTTTGGCAGAGGCTTTGCTACATTCCCACTACACAACACAGGTGAAACTTAGCAACGCACAGCATGAAACTGTGACAAAGGAAGGAAAGTGCCCAAAACAGCACAAAAGAACAAATGTGATTGATACTAAAAGACTGTTTGTTAAAAAACTGGGGGCTGAGGGAAAGCTCTGACACAGAGAGCTTTGCAACAACAGAACTCCAAGGAACCCTCATCAGAAAGAAACAAGTTTGGGGCCGAACAGAAGCCAAATTAGTATCTTTGCTTAAACACCTTATTTTCACAGCAAATTTTTAAATCCATTCAAATTTTTGGCAAGGTCTTTTGGCAGTTGTATTTACCAATTTCTTCATCTTATAGTTCTCTCCTGTGAAAGTTCATGGGATTCACACGCCAATAGCTATGAAACTTGTTTGTAAAAAGGCTAGCAATCAACTCCGCTTTTGTTTGGATTGTTTTGGTGTGAGGAACAATTTGATTATTTTACATGCAATACTAATCCAAAAGGATATTAGGCGGCTGCAATAATTACAGGTACTTTGATCTCAAACTCTCAGAGTACTTTTCTGACAGCAAAACTGCGCAGCTTTCACTTTAGCTGGAGAAACACCTCTCAAATTACAAAGGTAACTGGACTGTAAATTACATGAGAAAGGCAAATCCGAAAATATGCTTGTATTGTGTTGAAAGATCAAAGTAAAGTATTTCTGTATACACAGACTTGAAAGTAACAAACAGTTCAATTAGTATTAACAGACCAACTCACTAGTTAAAATTGAAAGGATGCTGAGCATTGCTGCTGAAATCAGTGCGTCAGCAGCTCCACGTTCTCTCCTCCTCTTGTTTTCGTTCTTAACAATATATTGTAAGTTTAGAAGTCATGGCTGAAGTACTCAAACTGCTGTTCAGAAAAGCCAGGTTATAACCTGATGCCAGCCTTGGCCAGAAAGCTTCATCCTCTCACTGGGTGAAGTGCCAATTCCTTTAAACCCACAAACTTTTTTTTAAATGAAGTATTTGTCATCAGATATCACCCACCAGCTCAATAATACTAAGATTCTAATTAGCAACACTAAAGCATGTCTAATATTCAGAACGCTTCTTGCTCTGAAGAGGATGCTAAGGCAGGGTAGAGCCTAGCAAAAACAAAGATCAAGAACTTCTGCCCACTTACAAGAGAACAAAGATTGATCAACTTCCAGCTTTTCCTATAACTGGAGTTGCAGGAATGGCAAGAAAACATAGGAAATTGGCTTTCTGCTCAAAAAGATATGAAATTACTAAGTTGATTAACTCCGCTCCCTAAATGTGTTAGGGGTCATAGATGTCATATTTCTGCTAGCCAATTTCTAGACCAAGTCACTAGTCTAAAGCTGGCAGCTCTGAACAACCCATCACTTTGCATTGCTTCTATGCCTTCCTCAACAGCTCCTACAAAACAACTCATCAGTGACCAGTGAAGCAGCTAGAAATTATAGTCAGCAACTGAAGAAAAATAACAAATGTAAAAGCAGCAGATTCTTACTGTCTCTTGCAAAGCAATTTCAAAAGCATGAGACCTACAGGTCCTGCAAAAAACATCTCACCCCTCCCGCAGCAGGGCTTGGTGCGCCTTCTGTAACAAGTGACCAGCAATGAAGGACACCCCAAAGGGGCTAAACCGACCCCGAGGGACCTCCTGCCACAGCCCAGGCTCTGGAGCTGGGTTTCCATCACTCCTTTGGTTATTCCTGTGCTACAGGAGAGTCTTGTAGGGTTAGTTAGAAATTTAGGATGGCATTACAGCAAAAAATACAGGCCATGACCTTTTGAAAATAGCAATATAAAGGCCTGACACTATTCCACCATGCAGATATGTCTTCAAAAAGGATTTCTAGAAGGCATTGATAGTTCTGGTCAGCAACCTGGGAAGAGGGCCGGGGAGTCTACACCCAAGACAGGGATTAGCTGCTTCCTCTCACAAACCGCCCCTTCCACCCGCTCCCCCGGGGGGAACTGCTCTGCCCTCCCTCAGCCCAGCGACACTCACGGAGCTTCCACGCCGTCTTAGTGGTGACGGCCACGGCCATGGCTCTCCGACGGGCAGGGAAGAAGCGCCTTCCTCCTCCCGGAGAGGCCTCTCCGTCTCCTACCGCTGCCGAGACATCCACCCGAGCTTCCCCGGCCACCCTGCAGGCAAAAAAACACCGGCCGGTGTTACGGCGAAGCCCCGCCGCGCCGGACCAGGGCGCGGGAAGGCCGCACCGAGGCGGTGGGCAGGGTGCGCGGGGCGGGGGCCCAGCCCGGCGCGGGGTGAGGCCTTACCGCTGAGGACCATCACGGGAGCGACAGGCCAGCGGGGAGCTCGGCGGGCGGTGCCGTGGGGGGGAGCGCTGCTGGGGCCGCCGCAGCCTCACCGGGCGGTGAGGAGCAGCGGGCGGCGCTCGGAGCCACCCAGGGGACGCCTGAACGGTGGTGGTGGTGGTGGTGGCGTTCGGTGAGGCCCGTCCGGCCGCCCCAGCTCTACCGGCGGCAGCTCCGGTATTACCGGACTCCCCTCCCCCCCCAGCGACACCGCCGCCACCACCTGACAACCGGCCCCTCACAACGAACCTCGGCCACGCCCGCCCCCGCCCGGCGCTGCCAATCAGAGCCGCCGGCGCCCCTGAACCTCGCCGCGCCGAGCCCCGCAATTGCCCAGTTTCCGTACGCCGCTCGGCCAATAGGAGCTGAGGGAAGGGCGGTCGCCTCAGCGACCGCAGAGTGGCCGGCCACTCACCACGCAGCTTCTTGGCGGAGCCTTTCAAGCACGGCCAATAGGAAGGGCGGTGAGCAGGAGCCGCCATTTTGTGGCGCGGTGGGGCAGAACAGCGCCGCCTCTCGGCTTGCGGGGAGCCTGCCGCGGCCTCAGCCAGGAGGTGCCGTGGAGGCGGCCCAGGGGCCCTTCCCCGGCTTTCTGCCTCAGGGCCCGGCGACGGCTGCGGCGGTTGTGCAGCTGTGTCGCTGTGCCCCCCGGAAACAATTCCCCTCGCCAGGGAATCGTGTTACGAGCGCGGCCCTGACGGGAGCGGGGCTCTCGCAATCTCCCTTTCTGTGCCTTTCTGCCAGGCACAGAGCCCCTGGCTCCCGCTCCCCCCGCACCGCCGGGCTCTCACTTTTCCCCCCGGCGCTCCCAGCCTGGATGAGACGGAGTTGTACCACTTCAATCCTCCCTCCCCGCCTCTGAAGCCAATTACTCCATCAAAAGACGAAATCAAATTAGTCTGATGCTAGTCCGTGATAATATGTATTAGCTGATTATTATTATTTTGGCAGTTGCTAATGTCCCTAGTGCCTATACAAAGGATTTTAAATTAATTTGTTCTGTTGTCTTTTCTGGTATTGAACTACACTGATGAGTTTCTAACCACAGGCTTGTTTGCTCCTATTTTTGTCTCTGTTTAGACACCTTAGAGTTTTCTTTCTCACTTCCCTGATCTCCCTCAATCCTTCAGCAAGTCCATCATCCTTGTGATGCAGAAATTATTTTGGCTAGTTCCTGAAGTTCCTTTTCAGTAGTGTGTTCTTACTGGAATACCCCTCTCGCTCTCTCTGAGTGGGAGCCATTTCTGAGCTTTCTCCTTCCCTGGGCTGTTTCTGTCCGTGCCGGGTTGCCAAGTTAGTCAAGCACTGATGGAAGGACATCGAGCTGTCAGAAACAGTGTGTTGGTGTGGAATAGGCAGCTGCTGCTGCTGTCGAATGGCTTGGAACCTGACGTGCTGCCATGAAACATCTCAGAGCTCCAAAAGTGGGAGCTGGGAGGCCTGGCCAGACCCGGGGATTTGCTGTGGTGGGTGTCAAACACCGCAACCCTCTCCCGCAGGAGATACTGAACTCTCTGTTGTCCCTTTCCGAGCCCAAAATGGAGTGCATCCTTCAAGTGGCACCTAAATTAATGGGCTGTCTATACGGGTAATTAGGTATATTTTAATCACTCAGGATATTCAGATTAGGCCTAATGAGCTAATGATGGCTTTTGGTTTTAACATTGTGTTCACCTCTTAAAATGTGACAGAAACAACACAAGAGAAAATGACTCTGTTGCAATAAAATAGGCAGTTAGGGGGTGTTTATCTGTAAAAGCACTTTAGTGTATCTATTACACTTAAAATGGACAGCTACCATAAAACAAGAAGTTTAATCGGATCTGGTTTGTGCTGTATTTCTGGTGTAACGTCCCTTATTCTGCTGCATTCTGCAAAATACTTTCCTGCCTTCCCCCTGCTGCAATCAATATAGTCCTCACTGAAGGAGATCATTAGAGGTTGTTCCTTGAAGACTGTAGCTGTTGGGAACTGTAGGCACAACCGCTGCAGGTGTCCATGGTGCTAATGCACTAGAGGTGACATCAGAAATTATTTCCTCGCACGCTCAGGGACTTACAGAAATACCAATACATGGCGCACACATACTGACTTCCATTTGGGGATTTCAGGGAATGCTTATTAACCAAAACACTTGATTGCCGACGACTTTTTAGATTTTGAATGCTTTTTGGATTCCTCTTGACACTTTACCCTGTCTGCCAATATTTGTAAATGGTGAGTGGAGATACTCAAAGAGAAAAAGAAAGATGTTAAAATCCAAAGTTTGCCAATGTATTAGTTTTTACTGGGTTTTGTAGTTAATAGCTCTAAATGAAGTAAAAAAATTTTTATATTTATTGTGAACTCATAAGTTCAAAACATTTGCTTGTGCTACTTGTAAAACTAAATTATAGATTTGCTCAAATATTATTATGTTGGAAAAGAACCAGTATTCTCAAATAATCCTGCTCCTAATGTCAGTATATTTGGGGAAGAAAAGCTCTGCAATAGAGAGTGCGTAATTTGTAGCAATTTCTGAAACAGACCATAAAGCTAAGGTCTCATTCAGACTTCAGTCTCAACCATGATGGAATTGCACGAGAAGGCAATTGATGTAATTGTAGATGGGCCTTAAAACGAAAGAGGGAAAAGAAAAAAAGACAGCGGAATGCTACAAGTCCATTACAATCTCCATGAATCTGATGATAACGAAAAATTTACTGCAGTCAAGTAGGAAAACTTCCCATTTGTTTTTTTTTTTTTTCAGGCTGCTTCTAACAGTCTTCAGCACGGATTTCCAGCGTCTGCTGTGAAGGCGTAAAGAAATTAGGTGTGACCAAGATGCTCTGCTAGGCGAGGATCCTTGCGCAGCTTCTCTTCAAGAGCAAGGTATTTCTGTGGTGCCGCCTGCTTTTCCCTAGAACAAGAAGGAGAACATCGGAGGTGAGCTGCAGTGGGACGGGGAGCGGAATGCTCTACAGAACAGCCTCAGTGCTGAGTGCTGGCAGCTGACCGCTAGACCTCCCCTGGTCTCAAGCAGCCATTCCCAGTACCTCTTGAGCCTCAGCGCTAGAATCTGGATGTGGAATGTGGCTTCAGCGCGACGGGTGAGGAAGTCAGCCTCCTCCTCTGCACTGAGCCGATTCTGGTTTTTGTGAAACCACTGGTCCTTCTTTTGCAGCTCTTCTACCGCCTGTTGGGGGAGCAAGCAATCAGAGGTCAGGGTGATGGAGAGGAACAGCGAGGAACAAAGGGGCACAAAAATGCAACTTAAAGTTCAGGCAGCTGAGATGAAGGAAACAGCAAATCAGAGCTGGTTTATTTTCATGGGAGGCAGTAAATCTGAGATGAGGTCTCATAGAACAAGAAAACAAGGGGAATCAAAACATGGAACAGCGAGAGGCAGTGAAACCTGAATGTGTTGCTTCACTGTAATTGAGAAGCGCTGGAGAACCAAATCGGCTCCAATTGAGATCAGGATTAAATTTCACCCTGGAGCTATTTTGTTCTTTGATCTCACATGTTAACGACAAAAAAAAAAAAAATACAGGCATGTTTATGGCTCTCTTGAAGTAATCAAAGGAGGTTTGTTTCTTGCCTGCTGTCAGAGATGTGTGTTACCCTCCTGCCAGTACAGAGGAGACTTCAGTAACATGCACATCCTGGAGTGTGGCTGGGAATACCTTTTCCAAGCGAGCCTGGATGATGTTAGCTTTATTAATGAGACGGTGCTTAAAATCAGTCAGGCAGTCATCTCGGACACACAGGGCCTGCTCCTTGGTCATTTTCTCTCTGTGGCCGATTTGAATAAGAAAAGGCGCCAGGTAATCGAGATCCTGTTCCCCTGGGCCCCGAAGGTCATCCTCCCTTGTCTTCTTCTGGAGGGAAAAGGACAGAGAGAGTCATGGTCCCATTTACCTGTTCCCCAAACATCCTGTGATAAGGCAAAATAAAAGCAAAGACCAAAGCTCCTCCTTGCCCCCAGGGAGGAAATAATGTTTCTTTTTCCTAGAGTTTGATCAAAACTACTGCTTTGCATTAGCTTTGCATACCAGCCCTTTCCCAATGCGGGTTTTATTCCGTAGTTTATTTTCTATTGTCCTTTTTAACTTTTCTCCCAATTTCCTTGATTGTAGAGATGTCTCTCACATGTTATCCAGTGAGGTGTAAGAAGGGTTTTACAAAATGCATTTGTATTTGGATAGAAATGGATGAGGACAGGATATTGGGAGTGATAGTAGCTTGCAGGCTGGCAAATAGCTGGTGCTCGCATCTTTGCCCCTGCCTGTGTTTCACACCAGAAGTTTGGCATGAAACCTAATATCACCTTTTATAACCTCTCTATTCAGGAAAGCTCAGTCTAAAAATCATTCACAAGAATCATCTTGGAGATCTAGAAAAATTGCAAGTAATTATTCTTGAATCTTTTTGTATTTGTCCACAACAGTCATAAGGTATTAATTCCTCAACAGAGATCCTGGAACAAAATTGGCTTTGCAAGTAATAATGAAAACTAAGAAAATCGATTTATCTCACACAAAGAAGTGTATATCTGCGTAATAAAATGAGCCCTGGCTAAAAAGATACAGCTTGGAATCCATCCCTCCATAATCCCTATTATAAACTAATCCTTGTTAATTGTTTTCTTTACTAACTAAACAAAATCAAACGGTAACCCTTCTCAGTAACGCGAGTTTTTGCAGAAAGTCAGAAGGTCACAGCATAATCATGTTATGTTTTCATGGGAAGTCAACTGAAGCTGTGCTGACTTACACCTGCTAGGGATTTGGCCTAGTATATTTTCATGATACAAAAAGCTCTTCAGAGATAATTCCTCAGACAGAAAAGGCTTACTCTGCGTTTCTTTGTGTACATGTAATAAATACTGCGATTAATGCAGTCTACCTACCATGGCTTCATACTGTTGTCTTCTCTTTTCATTTTTCTCTGTATTATAAATTGAAACTGATAATTTAACGTTAGTTTCTTCATTCTCACGGACCTTCAAAATATTTAACACCTTCCAAAAAATCAGAAAAAAGACCCTCAGCTTTCCCACAAAATGACAGTACTTTTACATGCTTGACCTGCCAACAGAGTAGATGCTGCATACAAGAACTGTAGCATAAGCTTAAATGTAGAAGAACTGTACAAATATGTTCATATCCTGCTGAGAGATTCCCTCTCCAGCTCCTGGAGGGATTCCTCTTCCTTACCAAAACATTTTTTAAAAAATAAAATCCAACAGCTTTGCCTTCTTCAGAATGGTTGTATTTATCATGAAGTAATTACAAAGACTTCTAAGAACATGGATTTGTTACACCAGTAACAGTGTGGTTAGCAATACAAGTACTCTATTTTATGAAGTATTTCTCTACAGTTGCTCCCACAAAAAGTCACTTCAATATTTTGGTTAGGCCTTCCTGGAAATGCCTAGCAACTAGGTATGACATTACATACAATATCTTTTCTTTTTGGTCTTGTTCCCAGGCAAAAGGCAGATATGTTTCTAGATGCGGTCATTTGCTCTCTGAAACTGTCTTCTTCCCAGAGAATAAAGAGTAAGAGCAGGAGCTGGAAAGTGTGTGACTTGCCATAAATACATTAAAGCTACATCTTTGCTGAATGACAACTGGGTTGCAGGCTTGATAATTCAGCATGGAAAACAGCTTTATGACACCAGAGTATTATTTTTATCACAGTTTATGCTGAGGATGCTTTGGCAACCATCCAGCTGAAACCGTTGCCATG
The DNA here is from genome assembly GCA_028565335.1 of Limnodromus scolopaceus. Lineage (NCBI taxonomy): Eukaryota > Metazoa > Chordata > Aves > Charadriiformes > Scolopacidae > Limnodromus > Limnodromus scolopaceus. Next base: position 23,951,074 of record JAOXNO010000063.1, read on the forward strand.
CCTGACCAGCTCTGACAACAGTGTGACAACTCCCTCTTACCTCTGCTTCAGATTGCTGGACTTGTAGCTTCAGCTGCTTCTCTTCCACTGTTAGCTTCTGCAACAGTTTGTACAGATGGAGCAGCTTCTCCTCTTTCTCAGAAGACCCTGCCTGGAAGCAGATAAGCTCGTGAAAGAGAGTAGTGCTCTCCGTCCATGGACCAGGTACTCTGCTAACCGAAATTGGCACAATTCTGCTACAGTCAATGCGGTGACACCGATTCCCACCATTGAAACATCTAGCCCATGGTCAACAGTTTATTAGACTTCATTTCAATTTTGAATCCATCAGTAATGTGAGCCAGAGGGCACATCTTGTGCTTTGCTGATGCTGCTGTTATTTGGTTGGAAGCAGTTTGGCAGGGTTAGAGATGAAAGGATGGCAACCTCTCATCCAGCAATTGCGTTCTGTGTATTCTCCCCAGTGGAAAATAGAAACTTTAAAAAAACATGCATAACATTAAAAAATCCTGTATTTGCAATCTCACTTTGATTTTCTTAATTGAGCAGCATCACTGCAAAATTTACTGGCAGACTTCTGTCCCTGGTTACAGCCTCACATCAGCGATGTTAGTGAGTGACTCCCCCCAGCTCTGAATGAGAGAATTTGCCTTAACAACAGCACTCCACTTTTTTTTGGAATATCTTTCATTTAAGGCTGTCTATCTACCAGCACTGCATTATGCCTCAGCATCTCCCTCTGCACCTGCAGGTAAACTCTGGGACATTTAAGCAATGATGTGACCCAGTAAGTCCATGGCAGAATTGGAGCTAGAACCCAGGATGTCTGCCGCTGCTTCTCTGCTGTGGTCTCTTCTTCAAGAGAGAACAGCAGAGGAAATTTCAGCTTCCCTGCTATGAATCCACAGGACTGAGCCCAACAGCTGCTGAACCAGCATCTTGCAAGATCCCAGTGGCTGTGTCCATGCTGCCTGATGACCAAGTCTGGGAAGATGACCTTTCACCCTACACTACGCCTGCGTGCCCCATCACTTCCAGCATGGTGTTCATGTTGTCAGCCTAGAGGCTGTCTGTGACGGAGGGGGGCAGATGGAGCAGGGGGACAACACCATGGGGTCTGTCATGCTTGTAGTTCTTCTACTGACATTTCACCTTCCCTTTGTGTTTTGTGAATGTAGAAAGAGTTCAAAATATAAGTACTTCTTCTCCATACCTGGTACGTGATGCACATTTCTGGGCTCATGACCATTTCATTTCCTTTCCTATCCCCCTCTGCTGCTTTGAAGAAGTCCTTCTTTGAGGCAGTAATGTATTTATCCTTGAGGTGATACGTCAGTTGGATCATATCCTCTGTGATCAGAAAGATACGTTCTGCTACATCTTCATCAGCAGGCTTTTCTGGGTTTCTGTGGAAACACTCCTTGATTTGCTAATGAGAGGTGAAGACAAAGAGATGGAAGCACGTTAGCCAACACAGAAAACTGGCAAGATTTGCAGAGTTGGGTAAAAACCCAAGGTAAAAATCGGGCTTTTCTTCCTGGACTACAATGGCATCTCTTGGCCCATGGTCCTACTGTTCTTTCCTGTGCCTGAGAAAAAAAGCCCAAAGCTGCCTAAAGCAATGCAGAAGTCTCCTATTTGTGGAGCCAAGTATGCTCTCCAAGCTCAAAGTTAGCTTGCCCTTGCCTGAGGGTACTGCAGGAAGCAAGGTATTTTGGAGCACAGCAAAGTTTCCCACATTCCCCAAAATAGGGAAGAAAAAAGGAGCATGCTGGGCGCTGGTCCAAAGGCTGGCCACTGCATGGCTCTGTCTTGGCAGGTGAAGTGTTTGAACCATACTGCCAGATGTCAAATTTCCTCCCTCTTCTGTTCCCCAAATCAGACCTGATGAGAGGAAGATTACCTGCTTGTAACTAATCAGAGTGATGGGATACTTCATCAGAAGCCTAAAATGTTACTAGCTTGGAGTCAGAACATAAAATCACTTGACTAGCTTTGAGTCCTGTAAAAATTTAATTCCAAAATCCTAGTCAAGCTTTTTTTCTTTCCTCTGACACACTCTTTCCAAGCCTTAGTTTCCTGGTATCATTCTAGCTGCTTAATTTAGTTCGTGACAACTGCTCACACTGTAGCTCTCTGTTAGACAAGCAACTGCGAGACACAGCAGCTGAACAAGGCTTGGACATCCCATCTGGACTTTTGCCTTGGCTGTCCCCACTGAAAATGAACCTAAAGCCCTAGGCACTATGTTTTGCATAGTATAAATATATCACAGTGACAGATATTTTTCTGTTTCTGCCTTGGCCATACCACTATAGGCCGGGAGTTAATGTCAGTTCTGGTGCCAGCCAAGTGTATTTTCTTTCGTCTTTTGCCAAACTCCATGTACCGGACGTGCAGGAAGTCATCCCGCCCCACGAAGTACTCTGTCATCTCATTTGGAGTTTCAACACGTTTCTGGAGGCCATCGACTCGTGCCTCATTGTAAAACTCCATCGTATATTCAGTCTCAGGTTGCAGTGACGTATAGGTGTGAGCTAAGGACATAATAGAGATTGCATGTTTTCAGAGTTAGCAACCGTAGTATTTGGTGAACACAAGTGTGTCCAGAGGACGTCTCATTTTCTTCAGCACCAATAAATCAAATGCACATAAGAGTGTAAGAAGGAAATGTTCTCACTGCTCTGTACCAATATTCCACAGCCTAAGGGCAGGAGGACAGCTCTGCAGGGCCACTGCCTTCCTTACACAGTAAGGCAGTAGTGAGGGAGTGGAGCCTGGATCCTGCTCTTCCTAAACCAGGAATGGGCACAGCCTCTTGGCGTGAAATGATGCTTTAGCAACAGACTTGATGCAGGACTTTCTCTTCCCCAGCTGCACAACAGTGAGAGACCAAATATACTCCTAAGGAGAGTACTCTACTTCTATCACTTCTAGTAAGTAGAGTAAATTATATCACCTTATGTATGTGACAGGTATGTGTTTTTCTTCTGCTGTGCTCTGGGAAGGAAGCACTGTCCAGGACTGGAAGCCAACAACCCAATTGTCTACTCTCCACTGGAGACCATATTATTTATCTAGGCGATACATCCCACAGGCTTGCAGCCCCCCCAACTTTGGGCTTTTGCCACTGCTAGAAGGGATTCACATGAAGTCCCATCAGCTGCAGTGGCTGCCCAGCTGAGCTGGAATACCTTTAAGACAGAGGAGGTGTCCTGGGCTGAAGTAATCTGTGGTCAGCTGTGTTTGCTTATTCACTTCTCTCATATCCAACCTGTCTTCTCGGTTTTTGAACCACTCCCTCACCTCCGCTACTTCAGTACCTGGCAGGAGACAAACCGTTTCACAACCTTATGTCACTCCACTGGAGGCAGTAAGACTCATCTGATGAATTCTCAGTGTCTGCACAAGCACCCTGTGTCCAGATACAGCCAAAGCACACGTCAGACAGCCACTGGAACTGGCCCCGTGCCCAAGGGCATTTTGTAGATGAATCCTAATCTACATTTGATTAGGTGAATTATTATATCTTAAGAGGATTTATTCCTCTCCATCAACAAGAACTAATCAGCTCAGGGGGAGAAGGTGGCACCCCTACAGTTAGGGGAGAGAAATTCTATCCCAAATATTTAATGAAGAGAAAAGAGAGGGGGACAGTAAACTGTCCAAGAGGGCTGAGGACAGGATGTTGTATGTCCTTTTAGAAATCGGCACAGTTTCTTGGACCAGCTGTTGAAGAATAATGCTTTGGAGTACAGAAATATCACAGTCCATAGCTACCCCTTTCTATGGCTCCTGTCAATACCAGTGGGAACAGTGATTGGATCGAATCAAACCAATCTTCCATTTCTCTGAAGACTGGAAATCCAAGCAGCTGACCTGCAACACAAACAGCCTCACCATTGGGGTGTAGAACAGATTCAAACTCTGTCAGGAACCCCTATCAATGCTGGAAAGTTCTGGGGCTTGACAGCCAGTGAGCATGATGAAGCCTTTGAAGATACAGTAGATAAGTCCCTCACAAAGGTGAAAGGAGGATGAGAAAGCACAAGAGAGATTGGCAGAAAGTGACTGCCCCCCACTTCCCATCAGCACACCCCAGGCTCAGTGCGTCCAGTGTGTTCCCTCATTCCTCTTACAGCCTAAGTCTGCGTAGATGGTGAGGCGTTTCACCAGCCCATTTCCATTCAGGTATGGTGCCCATTTCTCCAGTTTTGCTTTCTTGTACAGGATCACCTTCCTCCCCTCGGAACAGCGGGTCTCAAACTCTGCAGTGGACAAGAGAGGTGTCAGAAAAACTGACTCCCTTGTATTCAGCCCCAGGAAAAAATAATTCAAGAGGGAGAAAAACGTGGTCTAAGAGAAACCATGCATTTATTGATTGCGTTCAGCTGCCAGTAAAGCTGTTCAGACCCTGCCTGTTGTGCTATAATGTTATAACAGTATAATCACTCTTTTCTCTCCCAAAGCAAATATTTGATAGTGCAGGGGCAGTCCCTTGCGCATAGCGGTAACAGGAAGTCCATCCCTGGTAAAATGGTTCAGCTAGCAGGAAAACAGTGTGTGTGTCTGTCTGCAGGGGGATGAGACAGTGCAGTGAGGGCAGGTGTTCAAACCAATAGCTGTTGCTGCCTTCATCTTCTGCACTTAACTGCTGTGCCCTCATCCTGAGGGGAGAACTCCTGAGCGAGATAAACAAATGCCCTAGATCCACTAAAATGTTAGCTGGGGGCAAGCAAAAGGCAAAGAAAGAATACATACCTCTGGGAGATATCTGAATTGGGGCTACCCACGAAGGTGGCATGTCAAAACTCGTATCTCCTTCCTCCTTTTCCTGCTGAAACAGAAGCAGAGATTTGCATTTTTGGCAGCTTCCCTTACTGTGCCAGGAGGCATTTTAGTTCTAAAGAATGCAGTGCAGCAATCAGAGCCCAGTTAGCACAAAACTGGTCCTGGGAAACACAGTGGCACAGTTAGGGGAGCTGTGTCGGTCACACACAGCCGGCAAGCAGCACACCGCAGGTTACGTGGAAGGAGAGCTTTATTGCATTCCCATGCTCTCAACAGCACAGCCCTACTCCAGTTTAATGAAATTACCTTCTAGTTAGGGTGACAATCATCATTCAAACGAATGACCAGCTTGTTTGATGTAGACCATGGAAGGCACTTTGCTCCCCAGTTAGGAGTGCAGGCTGAGAAGTATAGATGACAGGAGGGAATGTACTGTTCCTTTGTCCTGCTGTGCTGGTGTGATGCCTCCTTTATCATGCTGTGTGCTCCCACCAGGAAAACATAACATTTTTTCCTCCATTTTTTAATTCATTAGAGTACATTATTTCTATACCTTGCTGGCAACTCCATCTAGCAGGCAGGAGATGAGGGTGCTGAGCAGCAGAGAAAGTGTGTCCAGAAAAATTTCAGTTTGGATTATTTTTTTTTAATTATTTCATCCCAAAGGTCAATGCACTGGAGGCCTACAGAGATCCCTAGCCACTTAGGACACCAGAAGTACCACCTGGGGTCCTGCTTCAAAAAACAACAGAACTATTCAAGATGGAGAAAAAATCTAAAGAGCCAACCAAAGGCCAACTAGAGCAGTAGTGATCTGACCTGGAGAGGGCAGCAGGCAGGCCTGCAAACACACCAGTTCCATACAGCATCCCCACTGCATCATTTGGGTCACTCACCATGCCATCCGAGTCCCTGTCAGGTAACTCCTTTTCCTCCTCAGCATCTGAGAGCAGCTGAAGAGGCTTGTTGCTCCCTGAAAGCATAGCTTCCCAGTGGATAGTGTCACCCAAGTCAAAGACGAGATCCTAGGTCATAAAGAAGAAACCCACTTAACTACAGGGTAGTCTCAAGGGCCTGACACTAAATGAAATGCTGCTCCTGCACATCTGTGATGCTCTGGACCTGGCTGGGTGTCAGAGAGGTAAACGAGCCTAGACAGGCCCTGGATCTTGGTGAGGTTGGCTCATCAGTGCTTGGCTGGCTGGTGGGACCCCAAAGACCGCACCTGTGCCTAGAGGCCTGCAGACCCCTTTCCTCATGGTGCCTCTGCCACAGATGAGAGGAAGTTGTTGGAAATGCTTCTGCCTCCTTCCTCAAGGCATGCATAGCCCCAAGGTCAAGTTGCTCTAACTCATTCCCTCACCTCCCAGAGCCAACCCAGGGAATGGTAAGTGGAAACTGGGATCACCACTGATCTTGGAGTTCCCCAGGACTCAGGTTAGCCCAGCTGTCCCTCCCAGGCACAGGGTGCTTAAGGGCTCATTACCTTGCAGCCATTCCAGCAGTCCTGCATGTTCACCCAGTAGTTCCGGTGGTTCCAGACACTCTCGATCCCGAGGAAGTGCTCATCCATGGTGCTGTGGCTGTTTCCCGTGAAGGGGTTGATGAAGAAGGTCTCAGGAACCTCCTTCTTCCCAAACAGAACCAAAACCCATGCGTGCACCCGTAAGCCATGCAGAGGGTCCCGCTCAGGCTTTTCTACTTCCTGTAGCGCAGAGGACAGAGTAGTAATTATTGCCATTTTATTGTCATTTTAGTCCAACCCAACAGCAATCTTAATCTCTCCTCTGCCTGTTTCTAATGATCTCCAGGCCCTAAACGCTCTTCAGAAGAGTGATGTAGCACATACCCAGCACATATTCCTGTGCCAGCACACATTGTGTTCCCAGAGACCAAATGCTCATGGCCATGATCAGGGTTGTGTCATACTTTGTGGCAGAGGGTGGTGACCTCCTTTCTTTGGTCAGCCATTACCTGTGTCTCAGCTCTTGCTCCTGGAGTTCACAGTGAGGTGGACCTCACTAACTCACCGTGACTTTCTCCGCTTCTTTTTCCTTGTTCTTTTCAGCAGCTTCAGTTTCTGCCTTCTTGGCCTCCTGCTGAAGCTCAAACTTGCTCTGCAGGTCTGGTGGGGGCTTAACTCTATACTTGTTGGACTTCTTCATCCTCTCTTTTGGTTCCTGCCTCCACAAAAGCAGGGTATTGCTGTGAAACCCAGCAGAGATCAAGAGAAGGGAGAAAATTTATGGCTTACAGGTACCTCCCAGTTCCCAACCCTTGGCAGCTTGCAGTATTGGACCTGGTGAGCAGGAATTCAGTGAAGCCCAAGAGGCCTCTTAAGGAACTGTGGAAAATCACTCAAAAGATCCCTTTATTGAGGTCCCTACTTGGTACAGACTGAAACCCAATGTGGAGCTGAAGATGTTCCCCCTAGCTCAACCCTGGAGCTCACTGGAAACAAACAGGCTGCACATACAATGCTGGGCTCCTCCATGCCTGCTCACTGCAGCTCTCACCTCCTGTGGCTTCCTGAGCAGTGGGCACACCTTCAGAGTCTCGTCCAAGGTGCATATCTCGCGGGTGGCATATCCATGCACACAGTAGGCATCATACCCAGCCCCGATCAGCATGGAGCACAGCAGCACGCTGAAGTCAAAGCAGTTCCCTCGCTGGCATTTCAGGATGGTGGTTGGGGAATAGAGCGAACTGGGCTTGAAAGAGAGAGATGCACGTTCTCAGTGCTTGTCTTGTGAAGCTGAAACACACACCAGGGAGAAAGCAGGAAAGAGAGAGAGGGCGTTGCCCACATCCCTGGGCTCTGCACCCATAGGGAATCTGTTATATGAAATTCCTATATATGCCACAGACCCCAAAAGTCCCCCCCACTAAAGCGATCTGGAGAAATTCTGACCCCAAGTCTGGCGACAAATTTAACCATGGGGAGAGATGGGCAGGACAGGCTTGTCAAATTGCTGAAAATCTAATGCTAGCCTCAACTCTGGCGTGGGGCTCAGCTCCACGTCTAGCTGATCTGTCTGCAGCATTTCAAAGCAGAAGACCCATAAGCTAAGTTATAATTCAAAGGAGGGAACATATTCCTTCTGGCCCTCACTAGTGTCCAAGCAAAGGGATCAATATGCACATACTGCATACAGAGCGGTTCTGCATAGACAGTCTACTCCCAGAGCTCAGACATCAGCTTAGGTGATCAAGTCAGTCTCTATCTGCTAAATGGAGATCCATTCTGTGTGGTTGGAAAGTGCCACAGCTCCTCTTGAGACCCCGGGACTCTTGGGACACACTCGGCCAGCACAGAACTGGTGTAGATCGTTTGGGGCACACTGCAGGACATCAGCAGTCCTTATTAGCAAAGAGCGTGCTCCCTTGGCCCTAGCTGATTCACACCAGCCAAGAACTTGCCCTAACTGATATCACCTCTTCTTGCCAGTGTAGCCTCCCTTCAGCCACCCCAAAATATCCCCAAAATTGGGATAGAAATGTCTAAAGCTCCTAAGAACTGGTCACTGAGATCAAGTATCATCCCCTGGGCTTTATATGCTCCTTTGTTCCAAGGCCTTTGGAGGGGAAGCTTGTCTGCCATTGCAACCCACAGCAGACCAGATCCGGGGTGACCGAGAGCAAGGTCAGGCCCAGTCTTGTAGAAATGGTGCTCAATTACTTGACAGGTACAACACTGCACCATACTGGGATTACGGGTCCAAACAGTGCACACAGAGCCTGGGAAAACTGGGGGTTTGCCTAAGTAATGAGGGGATGATGGAGGGGTCACAGACCTTTGTAATCCCACCCACTACGGTTTCCACATTGTGTCCTGCTGTCACCTCCATCATGGGGTTGTTTCTGATGGGATTGTAGCCCCTTTCTTACCGGTGTGATAGGGGACTTGAGGGGCTCCATGGTGAGGTAATCAGAGACGAAGCTGGCACAGCCATCCCAGAGGTACAGTTCTGCATAAGGCAGGAGGGTTGGCCTCACCGTTGTGCTCACAAACTTCTGTAGGGCAACAGGAGGACTCTGGTTAGCCAACAGGTGCCTGGCAGAGTCTCCTGTCCAAAGCCATCCTTCAGCCACCCCTGGATGTCACAGCTCACGTTCAGGACCTCCCTAGAGCATATCAGCAGTGTCAGTAACCCTCCTTGCCTGTTCTGAGATGGAAACTGCATGGGGTTGAGAGGCTGTCTGCTTGTCTGTGGCTAAAACTTCAAGCTCCTCCCAGACACGTTACAGATACAAGCCAGTTCTTCTCTAAGGTTTCAAGTAAGACAAATAGCTACCACCCTTTCCAGCTTTTACATCCTCCAGCATTTTTTGCTTTGCATGTTAATGATACAATAAATTTTGGGGATGGCCCAAAGTAGCAATCCAGATGCCCAGGGGAGCAGCAGGTCCAGAACTAGACAAGAGTTGTGCAGCTTAACTGGACCACAAACTCCCAGATTTACTTCCTTCCCTGTAACTTCTAAGAAGTTCGGATTAAGACCTAACTCTGGATCGAGATTCCATATCTGTGATTAAGCCTAAGATTTAATGATTTCATGTGTTTCTTTTACTTTCCTTTATGTTTCTGTGGTCTCTCCTGTTTCCTAAGTGTCACACTGCAAGGCTGCAAGCTGCCTGCAGCCTACATAGCACCATCACCATGTGCGTGGTACAATGTGCTTGTGGATTTGGATGGCCGGGGTGTTCCCAGGGTGCTGTGTGCCTGCTCAGGGTGCTGTGGGCATGGCAAGTGGCCTCCCATTCCCTTTAGCCAGGAGAGAGGGCAGGAAGCGCTGCTGCCCTTCCCCAGCATTCCACACTATGGAAATCAAGTGGTCCCTGCACTGTAGCCCAGCCCCAGACCACCCCATACCTCCACACCACCCCATACCTCCACGCCACCCCATACCTCCACGCCACACTCGTTGATCGGGTGGAGGAAGAGAGGCTTGCGGTCAGGACAGAGGTGAGTGTACTGCTGGAGGAAATGGTCCGCGATGCGCAGCAGCTTCTCTTCATTCAGGGAATTTGTCTTGTACGAGGATGGTAATTGGGATGTGTCAATGGAGCTAAATTAAAAATCAGTTCCATTTAAAATCACTTCCAGGGCAGGAGGAAGCAGAGACACGGGTAATAAGCCGGAAGCAATTCCAGCAAGAAGACCTGCTATCAAAACATGGCAGGGGCTCCCTGTTTACCAGGGAAAAAAAAGGGGATCATATCCAAGGATATGCTTTTGTCATAGCCAAGCTTCTCTGGAGTGATGCCAAGCTGAAACATACCCAGAGACTCAGGCGTCTTTATATAGCATCATGATACAGCAGCAAATGAATGTACAATGAAGTGAGTTGTTTTACTCACACATGCCCACTCTTGGACAACATGCGAAACTTGCTTACTCCCCTCCCTGTGCCAGGGGACCAGATGTGCCACCCACACGTGTGCGATCTTCCCATGGGCCCCACAGGGACCATCTCTGCTCATCCCAGTAACTGACAGACACACGTGACTTACGGTACATCACTTGGGATGCAGACTTGCTCTAGAGACACCTTCATCTCCATGTCCTGGAGGTTATCACTGATCTCCAAAGCCTTCAGCTCTTCTTCTCTTTGCTCCTCTTCCTCCTTCTCCTCCAGGACATCCATTCTGACTCCTCCTGGGCACAGCAGAAATGCATGCATCAGGGTGAATTAAGGGATATACACCAGGTATACAGCAACACAGAAACACCTGCACTCTGACTGTAGTGTTTTAAAATCATAGAATCACAGAATGGTTAGAGTTGGAAGGGACCATAAAGATCATCTAGTTCCAACCCCCCTGCCATGGGCAGGGACACCCCCCACCAGACCAGGTTGCTCAAAGCCCCATCCAGCCTGGCCTTGAACCCCTCCAGGGATGGGACATCTGTGGCATAAGTTCTTTTGCAGCATGTACAGAGTGCCAAGGTCAATTATTTTCTATAGTGGTGAGTTCTAGGAACTCTCCTTAGATAATAAAAAAAACCCACCCAGTTGTACGCCACTAGAAGTTGCAGAGACTGTGCAATTCATAATAATACTGCAAAATACAACAAAAAAAAAAGGTAAAAGAAAGATCTATTAAAATAAGAAGCCTGAGCCAATCTCTCCTGGATGTGCTGACCCTTTAGTTTCACCCAGTTACCTCTCTGGTGAACCCAATAACTACGGTGACAAAACTTCTCTCTGTTTTGTTTTTGTTTTCCTGAGAAGCAGCGTTTTCTCGGCTTGTTGGCTGTCACAGGCTTCTGACAGGACGTCTGCTGGCAAACAGGAACGCAGTACTCTTCAGCAACAGATGGGAAAGCCTGTGAACCTGCAACCTGGCGTGTAAAACAGCATTTAACCCCCTTTCTATAAAGCTACGAGAGGAGCACTAGTCCTGGGAGTGCAATAAAATTGAAATAGCAAGGGCATAGAGATCAACACTCCAAGACTGACTGAACAAAATCTGAAGAATTCTTTTTAGGAGAGAAAAGATGTTGTCTGCTTTTCAGAATCAAGGAGGATATTCCAAAATACAGAAAACTATAAGGGAAAATCCAAGTCGTAGCAAATGGTGATTTAAAAATGTGGGACAAGCTGAAAGGATAAGGGATGGGATCTACAGTTCTAACTGGGTGAAACCTAGAACACAGCAGTCACCCCAAATGCTCTTTATTTCCCAAAGTAACCTACATGGACCACACGGGAGCCATGCTGTACTTCAGTTTGTTTGTGATCCGGATGGGGACTGGGATCCTGTAGAATGTCATGCTTATCCTTATCTATAAGTCTAGATGAAGAAATATTTGCTCTGGACATAGAACCAAGGCTTAGAGAGCAGCAATGAAATGGCACTGGCAAAAAGCAGTCTGTGCAAAGCAAGATTCACATCTAGGGAGGAAAGGAGTGAGAATCACAGAATGATTTGAGGTTGGAAGGGACCTCTGGAGATCATCTCATCCAACACCCTGCCAGAGCAGGGTCACCCAGAGCAGGTTGCACAGGAATATGTCCAGGCAGGTTTGGAATGTCTCCAGAGAAGGAGACTCCACCACCTCTCTGGGCAGCCTCTGCCAGGGCTCTGC
>JAOXNO010000063.1:23963057-23982363 GCA_028565335.1 Limnodromus scolopaceus
GCCTTCTCTTCTCCAGGCTGAACCCCCCCAACTCTCTCAGCCTGTCCTCCCAGCAGAGGGGCTCCAGCCCTCCCAGCGTCTCTGTGGCCTCCTCTGGCCCCGCTCCAACAGGTCCATGTCCTTCTGCTGTTGGTGGCCCCAGAGCTGGAGGCAGCTGGAGGAGGGGGGGTGTCTCACCAGAGCAGAGCAGATGGGCAGAATTCCCTCCTGGAATTTAGTACGTGAGCACGGCTGAGGCAGCCAGAAGTGTGACAGTAAAGGGTGAGCACTGAACGTGAGTTTGGGCTGGGCTTGGTAAATAAGTGGCTGCATGTTCCTGGCCCCCCCCGAGCGTGGGGTAGACGGCAGCACAGGGGGAGCCTGGCTCAGCAGCACATCCCCATGTCCAGCCTTGGATCATGGTGTGGCCCCTGCTTCCCGTGCAAATGCTGCATCCTCTGTCCTGCCTGGAATGCTGCCGGCTGGGAAGCAGCTCCCAGGAGCTCTGGACATCGCTGGGCACCTGCCGACAGCCCACAGAGCCCGTGCCCTCTGGGCTGCTCTGAGCCTGGCCAGCCGCTCAGGGGCCTTGAAGGGAAGGGTACGTTTTGCAGCAGAGTCAGCAGCCTCCAAGGACAGAGCGCCGTTTATATTATTTAATGACATCTCAGGGAGGTTCGGGGCTGTTTGCTTCCCCCTCCTTGAGGTCAGGCTGACCTCCTGAGGAGCCGACAGCGCGAGGGAGTCACAGACCTTCCACGGGGGGTGTCCCGGGGCCCGACGCTGCTCCCCGGCCTCCGCACCACCCCTTCCGCCCCACGGCCCCGAGGACAGCCGGGCTACAGCCGCAGCAGCTGCTCCCCTGCCCTCCCGCCGCCTCCCCCGGCCTCACCGCCGCCGCCGCCGCCTCTACCGCCGCCGGGCCCGCGCACCATGGCAACGCCCGCCGCACGGGCGGCCTGGGGCCCTGCCGGGGTCTGCGGCCTTTCCCGGGCCTGCCCCCGGCCTCTCCCGGGCCGCCGCTCGGGCTCCCCTCAGGGCTCCCCTCAGGGCTCCCCCCAGGGCCGCAGGCCACCCCCGAGCCCGGGCTGCCCCCCGGGGCTCCTCAGGTGGCCATCCCGCACCCTCTCGGCTGCCCCAGCCTTCCCTGCCCGCTGTCCTGAGTCTCCCCCAGGCTGAAGGCTCCCGACAGTCGCCCAGAGAAGGCACATCTATGGTGGCAGCCTCCTCCGTCCACAAGACTTTTGGGCAAAATAAAGGGGAAGTGGCTAAACCCTGCCTGCCAGGATAGCTTTGCCACTAGCCCCACAGAGGCCGTACGGCTGCTTGTAAACTTACGAGTTTCACTCTCTTTAAAAAAAAAGAACAAAAAAACAAACCCACAAAAAAAGCCCCTTCCCGTATTCCTCATCATTTTCCTTTGTTGCTTTCTCAGCCTGCGGGCTGCACTGCCTTTGCAGCTCTAAGTGAGTCTGTGCAAGCTTATGCCCCGGTTAATTACTTTCTAAAATACATAATGGAAAGCAGAGATTCTCACCCAAAAGCTGGCAGCAGGAGATGGCAGGAGGCCTTTTTCTTTTTTTTTTTCTTTTTCTTCCATTTTTTTAAGTTGGTAGTTCATTAGGCTGTCAGCAGGGTCAGGTGCTTAACAGTTCTGTTTTCTGGTTTTCATTGTGTTTAGAAAAAAACTGGATGGATGGATGGATGGATGGATGGATGTTCACATTTGCTGCTATGTTGTGGTGGCTGTAGCAATTAAAGCTCTGAGGACGCACAGAGTATAGTCAATATAAATCAAGAAGCGTCACTTTGAATGATTACTGTTGTTTGCAGCTGGTTACTGTTTCCCAAAGTGTGGTAGGACCCAGTCCTCATCCCTCCATCTCTCACCAGTACTTCTCACCGGATCTTAGATGTCAGAAGTCATTACAAAAACATCCAAGGCAAACGTACGTTGTGGTTGCAAACCCCTCGATTCAGCACACACAGCTATCTGGCCTTTGCGTGTGCCGCTGCGGTATCCGTTGTTATTGCTGCGTCAAAAGCAAGTGCCACGAAACAAGTTGGATGTGCAAAATCCAAGATTCCTGGGGTTTTTGCAGATACTGCCCCTGTTTGGGATCCCATCAAGGCCATGAATTGGGTCAGCATTGGCTAATCGGAAGGGCCATCCGTGCCGGAGGATGTGTGGCATCCTCCCCAGCTGCAGCTGAAGGATGCTAGGCTGACTCTTGTGCAATCACGGAGGCAGTGTGTTTGCGTGGGCGAGAAAGATGAGCTGCTGGAGGGTGATAAAAGGCGTGTGGCGGGAGCACAAGAGCAACCCAGGGGTGGAGGAGAATCAAGTGGCCTGTTGATGGTAAGTGGGATGAGAACAAGGTGAGATCTTGACGCTGGTGGGATCTCTCAGGACTGCTGCAGTGAGCCTGGAGCAGAGCGAGGAATAAACCCTCCTTGTCCTGAGGTCTGGTGGTCGCAGCCACATGGAGTCAGGCAGAGGGGGTACGCTATGTGCTGCCAGAGCAGAGAGGGGCTTTTGGCATTGGCTTTGACCCACTCTCAGTGCACCTGCAGGGCAGAGGGGTGGCAGAGCATTGCTCCGGCTGCCGGCCCCAGCTGACAAGTCTCCATGTCTATGATAAGGAGACTCCAGTGTCCAGGGCTCATCCAGCATCGTTCCGTTAAATTCCCTAAAGAAATCCATTATCTATACTAATGGGGAAGATCAACTTAATCTGTGGCTTTGTAGTATTAATTTTAGTTGTGTTCAAGGCTTTGTTTTTGTTTTTTTTTTTATCTCGTTGCCTCCTTGCTATGAGTATGAGTTACTGGAAAAGCAAGGATCCTATTGCAAATTCTGTCTCTTCAAAAAGCTGTAGTGGGAAAAGGGAAACTTCTTTCTTCTCTGGGGAGCCTGCACTGAAGCCTTGACTGTGCGGTTTTACTCAAATGCCTGTTCTTACTGAAATGTGGCTTTATCACTGTCAGCATATCCCTGCAGGTCTGAGCTCTGGTTTCTCCCACCCCCTTTCTGGAGTAGCTACCTAAATGCAGGGCAGTACTTGACCCTTGTGTCAGCCTGGCGGGGAGGTGTTTCTGATCTGGCCCTTTAGGATAGGAAATGACTCTGTGCCATTGAACCTAGAGTTTTTGGAGGAAATATGGTACAGAAATTATCGCACCAATGCTTGCGTGTTGGCTCTTTCTCTATGACTGCAAACATCACCAGTAAGCATCCTAAAAATCCGAGTGACCCAGAGCTTGCTTGTGTTTACAGGAAAGGACTATGAGATGTTTGCTGCTGGTCTCTGCCCTCTGCCTGGCTGGCTGTGAAGGCAACAAGAGTGAGTATCCCCGTACACTGCCCCTGCTGGGTCACAGACGAGTAGTGTGGAAAGGAGAGGTCAAACCCTCACCTGATCTGTGTCCAGGTTCCTCATTCTGAGCACTGCTGAAGGCTGCTAAGGGGGGGACAACAGAGCAGGGCTCAGTGGGGACAGGAACTGGGGTGCAAAATTGGCAGAAACCTTGAGCTCTCCATCCCAGCCGTGTACGGAATATAAACCCGTGGAGATGGGCACAGGTGCTGTGATGTGCCACTGCTCTCTTTGCTAGCTGGTGCCAGGCTCCATAGCTCTGATCCAGTTTATGGCCATGCTGAGGAGGTCTCCCAGGCTCTCAATCACATCATCCCGGGCAAGCTGAGGTGTCAGGTTGTTCCTCAGATGTGCCTGCTCTGGCTCTAAGTGAGGATCTCGGCCCGTGCGATCTGGGCAGGGCTTCACGCTGTGGGGTGGGTTCACTTGCGTCTCGCATTGGGAAGATATTCTTGCCGTGTTTCAGCTTGCTCACCTTTCCTTTGCTGCAGGTGAGCTGGCAAGCCCACGTGACCTGAGGCGAGGGGTTGCCCTCCATTTCAAAAGGAGCCTAGATGCCTGCCTGCCAAACCCGTGCCAGCATCAGGGGAACTGCCAGGTGATGGAGGACAGACCAGTTTGCAGCTGCAAACCAGGCTTCACAGGCTCATTCTGCCAAGGTAGGGCTGGGGATGCTGGTGAACCCTCCCCAGTCTGTCCATGGGCACCAGATGGAAGGGTGATGGGCATGGTGCACTGGTGTTACCCCTGCTCTTCACTGCAGGCTCCAGGTGCACTCCCCCCACCACCACCTATGCTCTGACTACACGTTGGTACAAGACCTAGTCACAGGCTGTTTCCTTCCTCCCTAGAAGTCTTAATTCCTGTAAGAAGGAAGCCTTGGCTGTCAAGAAGCCATGCTGTGGTGTAGTCGTGCCAGGACAGCCCGGCATGCTGCAGAGCACAGCTGCCTTGCAGTCTCAGCACAACCACATGCACTCCATCCCGGGTACAGTGAAAGCTCTTCCAGACACTGGCCAAAAACTGTGTCTTCTTCATCTGAAAGTGGGGATCACTGTCCCTGTCTGGTGCCTTTGACAGACTGCAGTGATTCTGTAGACAACCCTTGAAGGGAGTCAGCTGCACGACATCTGCTTTGATGTCTTAGGCTTAAGGACTGTGTCTGTTCAGGGTAGTGGTGGCCATGGACTTGTGCAGATCTTAGGCAATCAGTACAAAAAGACAGACCCACATTAACTTCTGCATGTTCCCAAAGGTTTGTCTTTTGCCCAGTGTCTCTGAAGAGCTCTACCAGCAGCCTCCAACAAGGCTGGAATGTGGGTCTGTTGAGCTTGGTGGGACGGTGTGATCCCATAGCTAAACTGGAGCCTGTCTGAACTGGACAGGCTGGAGAGGTGGGCCCATGCCAACCTCATGAAATTCAACCAGACCCAGTGCAAGGTCCTGCACCTGGGTCACAGCAATCCCAAGCACAAGTCCAGGCTGCGCGGAGAATGGATTGAGAGCACCCCTGAGGAGAAGGACTTGCAGGTGTTGTGGAAGAGAAGCTCAACATGAGCCAGCAATGTGTGCTGGCAGCCCAGAAAACTGACAGTGTCCTGGGCTACATCAAGAGAAGTGTGGCCAGCAGGTCTCGGGAGGTGATTCTGCCCCTCTACTCTGCTCTGGTGAGACCCCACCTGGAGTATTGTGTCCAGCTTTGGAGTCCTCAACACAGGAAGGACATGGACCTGTTGGAATGGGACCAGAGGAGGGCCATGAGGATGATCAGAGGGATGGAGCACTTCTCCTATGAAGACAGGCTGAGAGAGCTGGGGTTGTTCACCCTGGAGAAGAGAAGCCTCCAGGGAGATCTTATAGCAGCCTTCCAGTAGCTAAAGGGGGCTACAGGAGAGATGGGGAGGGACTGTTCATGCGGGAGTGGAGCCATAGGACGAGGGGTAATAACTTTAAACTGAAAGAGGGGAGATTTAGATTAGATATTAGGAAGAAATTCTTTGCTGTGAGGCTGGTGAGACACTGGCTCAGGTCGCCCAGGGAAGCTACTGATGCCCCATTGCTGGATATGTTCAAGGCCAAGCTAGACAGGGCTTTGAGCAATCTGGTCTGGTGGGAGGTGTCCCTGCCCAAGGCAGGGGGTTTGGGACAAGGTGATCTTTAAGGTTCCTTCCAACCCAAACCATTCTACGATGCTATGGTTCCATGACCTAGGGCTCCTTCAGGCCTCTTCCTTATTGCTATTGCAGATTGCTTTTTCCCCCAGATGTGGTACTGAAGTTGGCCTGTGAGGAAGAGCACATGAAGATGATGGTGAGGAAGGAGGTGTTTGAACTCTTGAAAATCCCCCGGGAACTTGTCCACTTGAAGAACCAGGAATGCAAGGTCTCAGAAAGGGAAGAAGAGGACGAGATTTTTTTTGCAGCCACTCTCACAGGTGAAAACCACACTGCCTGCGGATCAGTAATTCAGGTGAGGATCCAGCAGAGCCTCTCTGCTTAGCTCTGAAGCTGTGAGAGGAGCAGACATACTAAGCGGGGACAGCAAGGGGAAGCCCTGAAGTCTTTTCCTTTTATATCTGGGTGCTATAAAGTTCTCATTCCCCTTGGAAGGCTTCCCCGGGGGCTGTCAGAAAGCTCTTCTGCCTCCAGCAAACCCCTGCTGGCAGCACATCTTGTCTTATTCAGCAAAGCATAGAAGTCTCACTGTGCTCTTTACTAGTTGATAACAGCCCTTGGCTTTCTGGCAGCATCCTCTGAGCTCTGCAGCCCTGGCTGTAGCCCCTTGGTCCCTCACTTGATTCATGGATCAGGGAGGGTGCAGAGAAACTGATGCAGAGAAACTGGGCACAGAAGGGCCCTCACCTGTGGTCACTATGCTGACTCCTGCCTATTCCGGTGATGGTTGCCCCTGGACATGGAGCTTGAGCAAAAACCCCACCAGATGCCTAGGAGGCCTGGAACAGCTACAGCTGAGTTGCGCCATCTGAACCGGAGCTTATTGCTCTGTGTATGAACTTAGACATGGTCTGGAGACTTGGTTTCTGTGTCATTCCAGCGAAATAGCTCCCATGTGTCATACTCCAACACCATTGAGTCAGAGCAGGAAGCGCGCGGAGGCGTGATCTCCCGGAGGTTTCAATTGGAGGTGCATTTCTCCTGCATCTATGCCTATGAGCAGGTGGTGAAACTGCCCTTCACTCTCACTGCTGTTGACAAGTGAGTAGTCCCTCTTCACCTTGCTGCTGACATGATAGCTCTGAACTTGCAGAAAAGTAGATGTCAATGAGGTGATATGCAAAGGCCCTGGGGAGCCACTAGAGAGCTCTGAGAGCAATGCCACATTAGAGTGTCTCCCTTTCTCTTCCCAACATAGTTTTTTAACACAAGGTTTGGGCCTGGGACAGAGCCAGTGGGGCACACACAATCTACCTTTCTCCTATCCTCACTGCTTGAAACCAGCTAGCCAAAAAATAAAGGATGGGAACAAGAAGATGCACCCAGCAGGCCCCAGTGGAGGTGCAGGTTAGGACCCCCTGGGTTGCCTTTCTCATAGACATCACTGGCCACCAGGTCAGTGGGAAGTCTTCTTTGGAGATGTTCAAGACCCGCCTGGATGCAGTCCTGAGTAACATGCTCTAACATGCTCTAGACAATCCTGCTTCAGCAGGGGAGTTGGACTAGATGATCTCTATGGTCCCTTCCAACTCTAAAAATTCAGTGAAATTCAGTGAAACCCCTGGAGCACCTTGCCTGTTTGCACATGGTGCAGGACAACCAGGAGGCAGCTCGGGGCCTGGCACTCACAAGGCTCCACCTGGGAGCAGAGGCACATCCAGAGTCAGTGCACCTGTGCCAATGGCCTGACTTGTGCTACATCCTTCCTGCCTTCTTGTTCTGCTCGTGACCTCTCCTCCTCTCCTCTCAGGCTGATGCAGTTCGTGGTCAGAGAAGGACACTTCAATGTCAGCATGAGACTGTACAAGACTCCCTCCTACCTCCAGCCCTATCACCTGCCAACCACAGCCATCCCCATCACAGACACACTCTATGTCCTGCTGAAGTTAGAAGGACAGCACCAGCTCAAATACTACCTGCTGAGTGTTGAGGACTGCTGGGCTACGCCAAGCACCGATCCCTACCAAGACACGCGGCATGAGCTCATTGAGAAGGGGTGAGTGGGGTGCCCATGGTACATCTGGTCTCCTTGCACCATGAGCACAATCACGTCTCTTTGCTGGGTGCTAAGGACAGGTTGCTATGCGGGAGCAATGAGCAATGACACCATCATAGGTGGAACCTATGGTGGACACCATCATTGAATAGGTGGACCAGCCCCACAGATGAGCCCCCTAACTGCTCTGAACTGTGCTCCCTCTCCCGATCCAGCTCTGCTGCCAATAGTGCTGCCTTCCCTCTAGCATCACCCCTGGCCAGCTGGGGAGGCAAAAGACAAGGAAGGGAGAGGGGAAACCTTGCTGGGGTGCGCATAGAGGTATCTGCTGAAGAGCTTGCATGCTCTAATGCTGGCTGCAGCCAAGTTAAGCCAGTAACGCAGATATCCGCGCGAAGTTGGAGCCACAGACAGGGTCACTCCACCCCTGCAGAGCAGCTGAGGCCCCACAGAGCAAGACACGAGCCAGGCCCTGTGCTGGTGGCGTCTCGTCCCACAACGCAGAGTGCCAAGGAAAGGCATCCCCACTGGCACCGACAGAAATAGTCCTGTCCAGCAAAGCTTGGGGGCTGTGCCCAGACCCTGTGTGCTCTGGTGTCCCAGGCTGGGATGCTCCCCCTCATTTGCCACCTTCTGATTCAGCCATCGTATCCCAGGTGTCCCCATGATGAGACAGTGACATACCTGAATGCTATTGGAGAGAGCACTACCGCCAAGTTCAGCTTCCAGATGTTTCGGTTTGTGGGTTACCCCGAGGTGTTCCTCCACTGCCGTGTCCGGCTCTGTGTCCCTGACAGCCTGGAGCCCTGTTCCAAGGTGAGCTCTCCTGGTGGTCTGCCTGGGTAGGGGTACCTCCCTTCCCTTGGCCTGCTGTTTGGAGAAGGGGCTCTGCTCTGGTTTCGGGTGCACTCAGCACAATGAACACCTCCCAGCAGCAGGAGCTCACCTCGGCACCCTGAACTACAGGTACGAGGGCTTGAACCCGCCAGAGAGCTTCTTTCCCTCTTCCCTCTGTCTGTTGGGTATTTGCAGGAGGAGAGGTTTATTCTAGGACTTGGGGAGGAGCAGGCTCAGGTCCTTCAGGATTGGCTTCTGTCATGCTCTGGGGTCTGGACTGCACCCAGGCTGCAGTCCCAACTGTGCCTCTCCTGTGGGAGACCACCAGGACAGCTCTTGCCCCCAGAGCAGGCTTCTCCCCTGCCCTCTGGTCCCATCACCCTTCCCTTGGTTTTGTTGACAGCAATGCCCCAGGCACTGGAGGAGTAAGCGGGCACTGGAGGATGACTACAGTAAGATTGTCTCCTACGGGCCCATCCACCTGCTGGCTGCCCCTTCCTCGGGCAGAGAGATCCACCATTCCAGGACTGATCAACAGGACCTGGGAGGTACGTGTGTGTGGAGTCTTTCAGGTGTCATGGCCACGCACAGCATGCTCCAGAAGCTAGACCAACATGGAGAGGTTGGCCCTGCATGAGCGGCTCCCTGCCAGGCACAGGTCGGGCTGAGCCAGGGAGCTGGGCGGGAAGGGACCAGGAGCCAGAAGGCTGTTGGTGCAGCACCCAAGGCCAGGAGGGCTGGGTTTTCACGCTGGACCTCCCCATCAACCCAGCAATGCAGGCTTCTTCTGAGCACTGAGATCAATCCAGAAGATCCAAACAGCATTTCAGGATCAGGGCTGGGGGCAAGCCCACCTCAACATAGCTCAGACCGGGCGTGAATGCTGAGCTAAATGAAGCCCCTAGGCAGTGGGTGTGGGTGGAGGCCCCAGGTGAGGCCAGTTGGGGTGACCGAGTCCTGTTAGTGTTCTCAGGAACCCAAAGCACCCACAGCTCCAGTGGCTCTTAGCCTTCACAGGAGATGACCTCCCCTGAATCTGCTCCCAGCCAGGGCTCAGCACTGTCTCAGGGGACCCAGATGTGTAACCAGCCTTTCTCCCCTTTGGCAGGACCCAGCCCGTGGCTCCCTGCGGCCCTCATCCTGCTGTGCATGCTCGGTGTGCTCACTGTGGCTGCTGCGGCCACCAGCACCAGGCAGCGAACGGTGTAGAGAATGGCTGTTCCCTAATAAATGTGACAGTAGCAGAGAGGCTCTTGCCTGTTTCTTTACAGGGTTTTTTTGGGAAGGAGATGATGGTTGGATGCCAACGGTGCTTGAAGGATGAGTCACATCAGAGTGTTTCTGTTACCTGTAGAATCCCTAGGACCTTCTCATCCCCTCCTGGCCCAGGCTCTCTAGACTTGAAATAAGTAGCCAGGGATGGGAGGTTCCTTCCTCCTGCTGTCCTCCTCCCTAGAGAGTCACCAGGTGCCTGGAGAGGCGGAGATACTCACGCTGGACACTTGCCCACCACAGCTGGACTTTGCGTGGTTCTGTGTGACACAGATGCAGCATGAGCAGAGAAAGGGCTACAGTGTGCGTGCACACACATGTGTGTGTACGTCTATCCCGTGCAGAGTTCTTCCTTCATGACAGTTTTCTCCTTTCGTTCATGGCAAATTGCCAGCAAGACTTTTCCCATCAATACATCCCTAATATAAAGCAAATAACAGACAACATTGTAGGCGTCAAAGACTAAATCCACCATGTTGAGGCAGCTGGCAGAGATTTAATACTAAAATACAGATAAGGAGAAGACAAGAGGATGTTTTGCAGGAGGGATGTTGAGCAGATCCCTGCCCGAAGGGCTCAGCTCTTGGCCATTTGGAGAGGACATATCATAAAGAAGCTTGTGGGGATTTCTCTTTTTTTGCTAATTCCCAGACTTGAGCTTCCTGGGTCAATCCTTCCACGTCCAACAGCAGGAAAACCCACTGCTGGGCTGGTCTAGCACCAGGTGCCACCTCTGACAAAGAGGGGGCTGGCTCCATCCTGGCTGAAGGCAGGTGGGTCGTGCGCTCCTTCCTCGCCCCTGTGAGATCCTCTCAGGAACGAGCTCAGGGGCACATTGAGACCATGGGGAAGCTGCAGCAGAAGGGACTTTGGCAGAAGGGACATCTCCGGAGCCCAATGGGGGCCACAGGGAATGAGAGAGACAAAGCAAAGAACCCTGCTAGGGTGGATCATACCCACTGAAGGGTAAACTCAGCCCTTGTCCTCCATGGAAAGCTGCATCCATCAGGATTGAAGCTTGCTCTCGGCAGCTGCACACACAGGAGGTCTAGCCAGCAGCTAGTCCTGGGAGGCTGCGGTGGTTTTGTCATGTCTGATGATGTGGGAGAGGGAGCCAGTGGTCTCCTTTGTCTTTGGGTAGTAGAGGACAACCAGCCAGATGAATATGAAGACTCCTGCAGGGAAAGGAAGGCAGACACTCAGCAGCAGCAGCAGGAGATGGTGGGAAGCATCCTGCTGGGATGCTGCTACTTCCCTGATGCCTCCAGGGGGTTCCCACAAGCTCACTCCTGCTCCTGCAGGAGAGTCTCCCCATGCTTCAGGTGAGCCATTAGGCTGGGACATGCTCTGGGTGGATAATGTCCCTGTTCCTATACTAAGGAATCACTCTCTTGGGGGAAAACCACCCCCAGTGGAGTGGACGTGGTTGGAAGCCATGAGCAACTCTACGCCCGTGGCAGGGACCTGCTGCTTGACATGCCCTGCGAAAGGAAGGGCATGACAGTGCTGGGAAGGTGCTGGTGCCTTGGTGCCCCTGGTCAACTCACTGTCAGGCTGGGTCCTGCCTCCTCCATCTTCCCCACCCACACCCTAGGAACCCATCTCAGAGCCAGCCCTGACCT
Organism: Limnodromus scolopaceus; assembly: GCA_028565335.1. Classification (NCBI taxonomy): domain Eukaryota; kingdom Metazoa; phylum Chordata; class Aves; order Charadriiformes; family Scolopacidae; genus Limnodromus; species Limnodromus scolopaceus. The sequence goes on from JAOXNO010000063.1 coordinate 23,974,315, forward strand.
TGGAGAGAGTTGAGGATGGTGAATAGGTAGAGCATGGGCGCAGAGGAGGTGCTGTGGGTGAGAAACACTGGGGCCCAGGTGGCTCCCAGCAGGCAGAAGAGCCCCACTGCCACCAGGGCCACCTTCCAGGCCTTACGGTCCCCCTGCACAGCCCCCGTGGCCTGCAGGCAGCAGCTCTTCTGGGTCACCACCCCGAAGACAGCCATGTTGAAGAGGAAGATGAGGCCAAAGTAGCCGCAGTTGGTGATGTAGTGCACCAGGAGACGTTTGGAAGTGATCCAGCACCTGAAAAGAGACAACTGTGGTGCCTCCAGCATCTCTGCTAGCTCTGGCAGCACCCATGGGAGCCTCCCCAGGGGGATGTATTCGGGGATGCAGTGACACCCTCGTGCTGGTGGGGTTTGCCAAGGCCAGGATGAAGCAGCAGGGACAGTGGTGAGGATCTGCTGCCCTCATGTTGCTCAGCTTGGAAGGAGACTGGGGAAGCTCCACGTGGACCTTAGATATCTCTCCATGGCCTGGAGGCCAGTGGGCATGGCCAGGGAGGCTTGGAACAAGAGGTGGTAGTGGTGGGTAGTGGTTACCACAGCTGTAGAAAGCTGCTGTGTTGTAATCATAATTAGGGAAGCGGAAGCGCAGCGTAAATCCGAGCAGGATGGGCACAACCCCCATCTGCTGTGCTCCCAACAGGACCTGGTTAACAATTCCCATGCCAAAGGGCCACCTAAGCCCTGTGGGCAGTGGTGCACGCACATGTGGGCTATGACCTGGTCGTCCATGGTCTGGATGCAGTAATCTCCGTAGCTGCCGATGACTCCTGCCACCAACACAACGAGAGCAGGGAAGCCTGGAAGAACAAAGCACACATGTGGAGAATGCCAGAAAGGCAGGCTGTGGGCGAGGTGATCAGCTTAGGGTCTCTTCATGGCCCTGGATGTGCTGACTTCAGGGAAGGTGGGGTTTAGGGTCCAGCTGAGGTTGCACAAGTGCTGGGAGCACAACGGTTGCTGGGACATGGTGTGGAGAGCAAAGGACAGTGCTGGGTGGCAGAGCTTGAGGTGACCCCTAATCTCTCTCCAGGATCATGTGCTCCAGTGCCCCCCAAGGTGCCCAGGGAGGACTGGTAATGGGGGAGTAAAGACCCCTGAGGACATTACCTGCTTGATGAGCAGGAGGCTGGTCCCCAGCGGGATGCAGGGTACCTGCAGGTGCTGCCCTGAATTTGGGCACTGGGCCTGCAATAAGGCACTTCCCAGCCCTGACCATGGCATGTGGACGAGCTGCGGGCAGGATGGGACTTGCTTGCTCTCTGCCCATCACTGCACCCCACTGTTCTCCTCCAGTCGTAACCCACTGCCCCCCCTCCCTCCAGCTCCCGCTGGGCTGGTGGTGCTCACCCCAGCCGACCAGGCACAGCTTCACCAGGTAATGGTGGATGTAGGTGCCGAGGACCTTGATGAAGAGGAGGTAGAAGTGAAAGCCCTCCAGCGCTGTCCAGGTGAAGCAGCAGAGCAGGCAGTAGTGGGTGAGCCCCCCCAGGACCTTGCAGGCCCATGGCTGGGTCCCACTGGAGAGCCCGCTGTTGAGCAGGAAGGCCAGGTTGAGGAGGACCAGGCTGCCAACAATGTTCATGTGTAGCCCCAGGTTGATGCAGAGGGTCTCCTCGAACCTGAACCTGCACCTGAGTGTCCCCAGAGAGAGCAGACAAGGTGAGGGTCACAGCTGAGTAGGGCCCCGTGCCGTATTGCAGCAGGTTCATGAAGAGGCACCAGAATTGCTCCACATCTCTCCCAGCCTGACAAGCCCCCAGGGAGCTGCGGGCACATTCTACCTTAAGAAGATGCAGAAGGCGATGGTGAAGATGGAGAAAGCCATGGCTACCCCACAGCCCGCAGTGGCAACAGCCATCAGGGCTTGTGCTGTTGACCTGTCCAGAGCTGGGTTCTGCCAAACACACACATGTTGGGTTAGACAGGCCCTGGCCCAACCTAGAAAACCCAGCTGCAGCTACCAGAGCCATGGGGCTGAAAACCCTGGTGGTCTGCTGCAGGGACCCCATGCAAGTCCCCCATCTGTCCTGCCAGAAGGTCTTTGGGGGGGAAGGGGTGATGCTGGCTCAGAGGCGATGCTCCTTGGAGCAGGGTGAGGGATAGCTGAAGGCTATGGTGGACCACCATGAGCACTCTTCTGCTGCTCCAGAGCCTGCATTACACTGGGGGCCATTTCCCGCTCTGCTGAGCTGCTTCTGCCCTCCTGAGCTGGGGATGGGCTTGATTTTGGGACCTGGGCTTGCCCGGGAGCAGCTATAACTCTCCCTGTGCACCTGGTGACACCTGAGGGGCCACCAACGTGAGTCAGGCAGCGCAGTTGGGGTATGAGCAGGAGCTGTGGGGAGTGGGATTGTCACCAGGAGGAGGGTGAAGAAGGTGAGATGGTTGCAGGAGCAGACTGTCCCCTTCTCCCCAGGCTGTGTGACACATCCGCTGCTGTTCCAGCCTCCTGCGTGCCCTGCGACAGGGACAGGTGATGGCCGTGAGCGCCGGGTGAAGCACCCGCACCCACCTCCCAGCCCAGCCCCACCAAGGACTATACCTTTGCTGAAATCCCAGAAGACACATTGCTGGGTGACAGCCTGCAAGGGGGGAGAGTGCCATCAGCTGATGTCACGGTGAGGGGCACCAGAGGAGAGATGGAGGGAGGGCACAGCTGGCTTACACGGGGCAGCTGCCTGTGGGCGAAGGTGAGCTGCACAGGGTCCTGCATCCCGGAGATGCTTGTCTTTCCCACTGTGATGCCCACCACAGTGTTGTCCAGGACCTGCCCCGTCTGGTTGACCTCCTGCGTGGGGACAATGCTGCCTGAGCTGAGCCGGCGGGTAGCAGGCGGCTGGAGGGATGCCGGCAATACTAGTTCATACCTCAAACATGCCAATCTGCTGGATGTTGAGGACCGTCACCACCACACGCACTGTCTGGCTGCTCAGGGACCGGAATATCTCCCTGGGGAGCTGGATTTTGCCTGCGTTCCCCTTCTCTGTTGTGTTCAGCATCCTAGGGCCCTGCAGCAGAGAGCAGCGGTGGAAGGTTGCTTGTTGGCAGCATCACCTCTCTGCTCAGGACCGACCAAACTTGCTCAGGGCACAAATTCAGCCCTCCCTGGTGGGTTTTTCTCAGCAACATCAGCAGGAGCCCCGAGGGCAGAAGGGGAGAACTTCATCCCCAGCACCCAGCAGTGAGGGGCAGAGCTGGGAGCAGCTTCCAGAAGAGTTTCAACCCACCATCACCCCATGGGACGTGGTTCTCTGGGACATCCAGAGAGGGGGAGAGCCTGCGGGTGGGCAAGAGGCACAAGGTCCCACATGCTCCTCCTCCTCTTCCTCCCCCTGCCCACCCACCAGCTGCTGGGATGGCTCCTTAGGGAGGGCTTTTCCCTCCCAAGCACTATTTCACGTGACTCCTTGCTAAGGGATGCTAAAGCTGATGAGGGTCCATGATGCAACTGTGGAGCAGGGTGGAGGAAGAGCACGCCATGGTACGCTAAGCCCCAAGGGTAGAGGTTGAGGAATGCTTGGAAAGTGTGGGGGCTTCTGAGCCAGGGAGAGGGGTGCATCTCACCTCTGTGGGGGAAAAGGTGATGAGGACATCACGGGTGACAGCCCTGCTGATGTTCAGGAGCAGCACCTTCAGCCCAGCCAGCCTGTCATGCAGCGCTGGCACCGCCGACTGCAGCAGCCTGTGGGGCAGGAGGGCTGTGAGACTGGGGGGCATGGGGGGGCTGAGCCCCCAGACCCCACCATGGCCACCACTGCCCACTACCTGAGCCAGCGTTCCCGCAGGCAGACACAAGAGGGGCTGCTGGAGTGCCTCAGCTCCGGGCAGCGCTGGGGTAAGTCGGGGCTGTGGATCCCATTGCCTTGCTCTTCCGACTCCACCATCGTCTTGCAGCACTGGTGGTGGCTGTCACCGCGCCCCAGGGCTGGGGAGCGGGGTGACAGCTGGGTCCCACAGCACCGGGTGGGCACTGGGGGTGAGGGCAGGGAGGAGGGGGGACCACTTACCAGCACAGCTCTCCTGTCCTCTGGAAGTGTCTGGAAGAAGAGCATGTGGGGAAATGGGGGAAAACCCCCAAAATCTAGGGTCAGTCCTCTCCCTGCCCATAGGGGAAGGGGGAGGCAGGAGAATCTGGCAGCTGCCGGGGTCGAAGAGTGCAGCTCTACAGTTACACAGGCTTCAAAAGGCAACTGGACAGCCACCAGGGCTGGTGGAAGCAAAGCCACCGGGCCTGTGTTAACACGTCACCGCATCCAGCCCCCCAGGGTGGCTCGCAGAAGTGAGCCCGGGCCGCTGGCCCAGGGTGTTAAAGTAGCCCCCAGCAGCAAACTCCCCGGCTCCGCTGGCCTCTGCCAGCTCTCTGCACCCCCCAGGGGACCCTCCCTTGTGGCCTGGCCACATTCCGGGGTGAAACCCTGCCATGGTCTTTGGGCCAACACTTTCCTGTGGAAACCCTACCCCTGAGCCCAGACCCCTTCACACAGGCATACTGGGGGTGCCCATGTCCCCCTCACCCACCACTCACCGGCCTGCACCAGGAGCAGCAGGATGGTGCTCAGGAGCAGGTTCATGGTGCTTTGTGGGGTCTCCTGGCTGCCCCTGGTCCTCCACAACGCTGTGCTCCCTTCGTCCCCGTGGCTCTGCTCCTCCCTGGGCTCCCCCAGGGATTGCAGCTCCTCCTGAGGCAACAGCTGTGTCCTCATTTCCCTTCTGCAAGCCCTCACACCTTCCTGTGGGTTGGCAAGTGACCTCCTGCCCCACCTCGAAGCAACAGCAATAACCATCAGAGCCACGTCATTTCCCCCTTAGCCACTTCCCCCAGTTGGCTCGGGGCTTTTTTCCTTCCCCTTTTCCTCCCCATCCTGCCAAATCCTTGGACGATGTCCCCCACCAGCCCAGCGACGTGTTGGGACATCCCTCTCCCAACAAGGGGCACACTGCTGGGGGTGAAACATCCCCTTCCCAGGAATGTTCCCGTGCCCTGGCCAGCAGCCAGGCAGAGGGGGATGAGCTGCAAGAGGAGCAGCATCTGGAAGGGGAACTGGTGGGGTGGAGACACGATTCCCATTCTGCGAAGCCTCCCTCTTTGGATTCCCATCCTCCCTCTTTGGTGGGTCCCCAGAGATTGCAGCAGCTTCCTGAGCTGCAGCATCCCCCTCCATCACCCTGACCCTTACGGCACCGGGGTACCAGTGCTCTGCTGGGAGCACTGTTACTGGTCCCAGATCAGCAGAATCCTACAGGTTGAAACACCGGGTCCTGCCCCAAGGATGGGACAACCCCAGCTAAGGGACAGATCCCATCAGAGAACCCACCAACATGCCCAGCAGAGAGACCCCAGCGAGCCACGCTCTGAGCAGTAGCAACTTTAATGGACACAAGTCTGATGTGTGGGTGCGCTTGTTAAACTTCTACACCATTCAAAAATAGATATTCAACAAAATAACAAAAATAGATTATTTCAGCTTCTAGAGGATGTTGCGGGGGCAGAATTAGTCTGTCTTCACTGGGGACTTCTGTCTTCACTTCTCGGTGACCACCAGGAAGGGCTGAAGATGGGACCTCTCCCACCCATCACCCCTGCCCTCAGGGCGTAGGAAGGGACGTCCGGAGGCACCGGGGACCCTGTGCCCTGCCCCTTCCACTTTCTGCAGCCCCCGCTGCCCAGGTGAGCATCCCTCCCTCCTTCCCCGAGGATGCTAAACCGAGGGATGCGCTGCTGCCCGGTGAGATGCGGTGGCTAGGAAAATTGGTGAGGGGGCCGGCAGAGGCGAGGGGGGGCCGGCCCCACTGCAGGTCCCTGGGCTCCTAGCAGCCCTACAAGTTGGATGCAGTAGCAAAGCAGATGGCATTGGTCCTTCCCATGGCTGTCATCTGTGTGGGAAGCCCCAGCACGGCGTGGCACAGCCATCGCGGGGCTCAGCCGAGGTGGCTCTGGCTGCTGTTGGGCTGCAGTTTGACACTGTCAGAGCTGCTCTGTGAGTCAGGGGACTTTCTTGCCTGCAGCACCATGGTCCAGTACCAGAGGAAGATGAGGAAACCTGGGAGAGGGGAGAAGAAGAGTGGGTGAACCCCCTCAAGGGACACACAGCACCCAAGAGCAAGCCAGCCAGCCTGCCAGGGATGGCTCCTCTCATACCCCATCACCACCTCACCAATACCCCGTGAAAGCCCCAGTGCCCAGCCTCCCAGGCTCACCTTGGAGGGAGTTGATGATGGTGAAGATGTAGAGGGAGACGAGGCGGAAGACGCCAGAGGTGAAAGAGAAGAAGACCAGTGCCCAGGGGATGCCCAGCAGGATGCTCAGCCCAAAGAGGGCGAGGACATGCTTGAGCTTGTGGCCTTTCTTGTTCTGCCGGAGGATCTCCCGGACCATGGCCCCCAGCATGACTGAGTTGAAGAGGAACACCAGGCTGAAGAAACCCAAGTTCACGACGTTATGGATCAAGGGGCTCGTGATCCAGCATCTGGAAGGAGGAGAAAGGGCAGGGGTTTATGCTGTGTCATCCCACTGGGGCACGAGTTGGAGGGGATGGGGGAAGCAGGCGGCATGGTGCAAACCCACCACCCAGCTTAGTTAAACAGGGAGGGGGGATCCCCCACCACCACCCTGCACAAAGCCCAGAAAAGCTAAGGAAAAGGTGGGCTAAGGAAAGCCTGTAGGACACGTGAAGGTTTAGCCATTTGACTTTATCTAAGACCAGGGGCCAGGCAACCCGTTTCCCATTACTTACATGGTTGCATTGGTGGATTTGCCACCAACGGATTCATAGATGGGAATGGAGAAGGGGCCATAGTTCGTCCAGCTAGCCAGGAAGATCAATGTCACGCAGAAGAACGGGAGCCCTGGGTGGCAAGAACAGAGTGAAGCAGCCACCCTCATCCCTGGCTCTCGGTCCTTCTGGAAAGATTTGTTGCCCCTTTCTCCCCATGTATTGTACAGCCCCATGTCCTCCCTCCCAAGGGGGAACTGAAGATGGAGCACGCAACAAAGATACCTGGTGCAAGCTCCAGCCTGGCAGTGAGCTGTGCTGCACCCACCCCAGCCGGGAGTCTCCCAGGGTCATGGAATTTTAGGCCACAAAAGATCATGAGATCTTCCTACCGCAGCCTCCTGCCCAAAGCACAGCAGAGATGCATGGGTGCTTGGTGCATCAAGCCCAGCCCTCTGGGCTGTCCTGGATGTTCCTTTCAGAAAGAGAGCATCCCATTACTATTTAAAGACGCCAAGCAGTGGCTCTCACATGCCTCTTTTGCTGGGTGACCCCCAGGGTGACCCACCCTTGCTCTAGCACCAGCTTCTGCTCTCAGCCACTGAGTCTCCTTCGCTGAGTCTCTTGACAGAGAGACCCCCCTGCTCTCAGACATCTGCTGCCCCACAGCTTTGTCTCCATCCCCATCCAAGCACCATATGGTGAGAAAGACCTACCCAGGTGCCCCTCCATCCTGTTATCCCTGCATACAGGGCATGTCTGCCTCGCCCATGCTCACCCCAGCCCACCAGGCACAGCTTGAGGAGGAAGTGGTCATGGTAGGCGTTGAAGACTTCAATCACAAGCCGGTAGAGGTTGTAGCCCTCGATGCCCATCCAGGTGAGGCAGCTCAGGAGGGAGAAGTGCAAGAACAGCCCCCCAGCCCTGCAGAATGCCTTGCTACTACTGGAAGCCAAGTGCTCGGAGATGAGGAAGGTGACGTCCAGGAGAAAGATGGCGCCCAGCAGGTTCATGTGGATGTGCATGCTTGTGATCTGGTCTCGCTGCTTGGTTCTGGAGAAGTGAGGGGGAGGAGACCTCACCACTGTGCTTGGCCAGCATCCTTGGTGTCCCACAACACCCAACAGCTCCACATAGGGCAACTCATCCCCGCCAGAAGAGGCAGGAGACCCTCTGGTGGTGTCAGGGCCTGAGAGCTTAACCTCACAGGTGGGACCACCAATTACACATGCACATTCAGGTCCCTGCAGCTGACCCTGCATTTCAGGTCTAGCCCATTGCGGGGT
>JAOXNO010000063.1:23982463-24008459 GCA_028565335.1 Limnodromus scolopaceus
GTGGGACCACCAATTACACATGCACATTCAGGTCCCTGCAGCTGACCCTGCATTTCAGGTCTAGCCCATTGCGGGGTATGGAGCAACATCATTTCAGCTCTGAATCAGCCACATAGGATCATTAACATGACTCAGGAGAAGAGCTCTCCACTGAGCTGTTGAAAAGATCTTTGCAGGCTTCTGCTTGCCAGATCGATAACAACTAAGCTGATTTTCCAAAATCATTAAAAACAGTGTTATTGAGTGCCCTGTGGGGGACCTGACCAAGGGGGTGGTTTCTGGAGAGGAGAATTCCTCTTTCTTGAAGCATGGCTCCTTCATCATACTTCTAGCCAGGCCACAAACTGCATTGTGCCCACCCAGGTGTAGTGGCAATGGACAGGACGCAAACAGGGAGGATGGGGTGACCTGTCAGACCTGAAGTAGAGGAAGAAGATGGTGCAAATGGATGCCAAAGCGGAGATCAGGCAGCCGATGTAGGTTATGATACTCAGGTAATCCCTGTGTATGTAGGTGATCTCTGGGGAGGATACCTGAGGAGAAGGAGGAATGAAACACGGTGAGGAACAACAGCCAGTGGGAACGATGTAGGGAGCTGCAGGAAGGCACTACCCACCATCAGCACAGCAAAGTAGGTGAGGTGGTTGCATCTGCAGTCTGTCTGGCTGCTCCCCGTCACTGTTGTACAACCGTAGCTGTCCCAGCTCCCAGTGGTGCCTGCACAAGAGAGAGAGAGAGCATCCAGTGAGCAGCAGAACACCTTCTTCAGGTTTGTGGACCTTCAGGGCCAGGTGTCCAAGGTGTCCATGGCAGGGGGGAGGACAAAAGTCAGAATCCCAGTTTGTCCCATGCCAAGCACACACACTCAGACAGCACCCTCACCATCAGAACCCATCCCTAGGGAGGCAGAAAGCTCTTGGGTTAGCTATGGAGGATTAAACCTGACTTCAGCCAAGTGAAAAAGGTTTATGGAGCTGGAGTGAGGAATGGAGGTGCAGAGTGCCCTTTACCCGTAGCAGCAGGTCTGTGGTACCCTACAAAAGAAGCAAAGGCAGTGCTTGGATTCACACCCAGGTGCAGGAGCACTCACCAGTGGTGTCCTCCTGCCAGAAGACGCACAGCGGGGTCACGTTCCTCTGCAATGAGAAAACCACGGGCCTTGATCAGGATGCAGCTGGGGGTTTGTTGACTGGCAAGCACGTTTGATTGGGGAGAACGTGGGGCAGGAGGCAAGATGGATCCTGGAGACAAACGGGATCCTCCCATATCGTGGGAGTAGGCTCCAGGCAGAGACTGTTCTCTTGGCAGCTCACAGAGCAGATACTTCCTCCCAGGTCCCCTTTTCCAAAGTGTTCAGCTTTGAGCAGGCACCTGACAGGGCTGTGAATGGGCCAAGGGACTGTTAACTCAAAGTGTCCCCCCACCAGTTCAGGAACACTGGGCTGGAGGCAACACATCTGCAAAGCAGCATCTTCTGTACAGGAGCAGGCAGCGCCACCACCAGTGCAGATGGTGAAGCCACAATCGTGATGCAGCCCCAGAAGGCATGGCAGGCTCCGTACAGGCAGGCCAAAGGCATGAACCTGCTGGATGGTTACTGCTCTCTGAGCTGGCAGGGCCTGAGTCCTTCCTACCCCTCCATTCCTGGTGGGACCAGGTTCAATGAGACTGTTTCCCCACCTACCGGCAGCAGGTTGTGGAATAAAGTGAGGACTACTGGGTGAGAGAGATTGGCCACCACCATGTCCACCAGGGAGATGCCGACCACCTTGTCACCCAAGATGCGGCTGCTGTTTTCATCCTGTGGGAGAAGAGGAGGCAATGGCAGCATGGGAAGGGATTGCTGCTGGGCACAAAGCAGGTGAGAATCCCCAAGAAGGAGGTCCCATGTCTCTTTCCCCATCAAGCTTCTAGCTCATCTTTGAAGCATCTTCTCTGAGTGAGCACCGGCACCCTGCTCTGGGCAGCATCCCAGCTGCCCTGTACCACTGGAGCCCCCAGCATGGTGAGGACACCCCACCACGCCATGCTCATGGGCATTACCTGGAACATGGTCTGGCTGTTGATGTCCATGAGAAGCACCCTGTGCTCTACCACATCCTCCCTCTCCTTCGCCACCATGAACAAGCTGCTTGGCAGGTCCACCGCAAACCCATGGACCTCTCCACCCTCCTGCAAGGAGAGATTAGTCAAAAGAGAGTTTGGGAAAGGATGCTGGTAGACCAAGACTACCACGGCAGACTGCCCAGAACCCACCTCTCTTTGAGAAGCAAAGGCCAGGTGCTGAGGAGCCTGAGTGGGCTGAACCCTCAGGACAGTCGCGTGCACAGTGGCCTTCCCGAAGGTCTGGTTCTGCCCTTCGAGCTCCACCTTGGCCAACGTCTGCTCCAGCTCCCCGAGTTTGCTGTCGGGGAAGGGGTGCAGTGAGCAAGATGTGGCAGGCACCGCACCGGCAGGAACGGCACAAGTTGGGAACTCACCGCCGAAGCATCTGCTGCTCTGTGGCTCCCGCTGCCGGCACTGGGGGCTGGGCGAGGAGGCAGTCCAAGGCGGTGAGCTGCTCCTCCACGTCTTCCTCACAGATGGGCATGCTCTCTGGAGAGGCTGATGAGCACATGAAAGGAAACGCTGTGAGACACACGGGCAGATCCAGATTCCCCATGCCCCGAACCAGCCAGGCACAGCCCTGGTGGGAGCAGAAAGCAGAGGGCTGCAAGGTAACCCCAAGCCCAGGGAGCTGATGGAGACCCCAACCCAGAGGGCTTCTCCTGCTGCCTGGAGCATGGCTCCCCTCAAGGCCATCGGGACTAGGCTGGCTGAGGCTAGCCAGGTGACTAGCAGTGCAGACAGGACCCTTGAAGATCTCTGGAAAGCCCACGATTTTAAGGGGTAAAACACTTGAAAATCTCCATCTTCATCTTTAGGGAGCCTGGGTACCAGGTTTGCCTCTAGGCTGCTTCAAGCAAACTTATGTCCCCTTCCATCACCCTTCATTATGCTGTACCATATACTGGGAAACCACCACCAATGCTTTGCTGATGGCTAGAACAAGCTGGGGATGAAACGAACCCTTCATTTCATTAAAATAATTGCCTCCACAAGGGAAGAAGTATTCAGATGCACTCTCAAGGGAGGTGTTCTTCCTGCCCTTTGAGATGTAGGACACGTTAAAGATGGAGGTGTTGGTTCTTTCAGTCTTCTGACTCTCCTTCTCCTGGGTGATGCTGCTGGATGGGTCCCCACCCAGGATGAAGCTCTGTTTCCCATACGCCAGCCTCAGAGTTCTGTTGGCCTTGAACCAGTAGATGCAGAAGCGGTACCTGCCCAACGCAGGGGGCAAGCTGTACGTGTAGTAAGAGTTTGTCTCGTTTGGCAAAAAGGGCCTTTTTATTATCAGCGCCTGGGCTGTGTTCTTGATGGAGATGGTGGCAGGGCCGTGCTCGTAGATGACAGAGCTGTTCTGGGTCTGGTTTCGGTCACCGCAGAAGCGGAAGTCCTCTGCCCGGTGGCTGCTGGCTCCCACCCCTGCAGTGCACAAACACACGGAGATGCCGGTTCAGCCAGAGGGACGGCCACCCCGGCAAACACCGCACCCCCATGGCAGCCATCGCGTGTGGCACAGCAGGCTCTCTGCCTGGCATCCTAGCATCCCAAGCCCATCCTGGATGGGCTGCATGACGTTGGCCACCTCCCTGATGTCCCCAGGGCCATGCTGCGTGGCTTTGCTGAGGAGCCGACGCTCCTGGGGCAGCAGGACTTCCCATCTCTTGGTGCCACCACCCGCATCAGCAGAGACCGACAGAGGAGCTCTCCATCTCCAGAAGGGATGGATGGAGATCATCTCCTTACTCTGGAAAAGACCCATCCTGCCCCAGAGACCCCACCAGAGGCATGTCAGCTCATGAGATCTTCATGTCTGTGGAAGTCACAGCTGCAAACACCCCTTGGTTCCCCCCAGCCAATTTTTTGCGGCTGCCAATTATGTCCAGCAGCCCAAACCTGCTCCACCAGCCCAGGGCAGGACATGGCTGGGGACAGCCTACCTTGGAGCGGGGAGAGCAGCAGCAGAAGGAGGACCTTCATCCTGGGCAGCTCTCTGCTTTGACTTGGCCTCCGAGGACAAAGCAGAGCCTGGGAGGGTACAAAGGAAAGGTGCCAGGTGAGTATTTATGTATCACCCATACCATGGGGTCAGGGGATGGAGAACAAAGGCTGTGCCAGGGGGACACAGCCTGGTGCCACCTCCCCGGTGCCTCTGCCACCAGGAGGAGCCACGAGCAGCGGACACCCGCCTGGCCACCGGCTGGAAGGATGAGGGAGGCCAGCAGCTGGGTCCCCAGGCTCTCAGCACAGGGAGGGTGCCCCACTGCCCTGGCACAGGCGCCAACCGCCAACCACTGAGCACAGGAGGGGTCTCCCCTCTTCCACTCCCTGCTTTGCATCTCAGTTTGGGCCTTGGCTTCTTATCAAGAATGGTGGAAACAGAAGGAAACAGCGGTTTCCTAATTCGCCAGCCCTGAAATTATTTTCTCCTGTGCTTTCAGCTCCCGCAGATCAGCCAAGGAGCCAGGCACGTTGCAAACTGCTCCGTCATTTCAGCCCAGCAGAAACAGGCTCTCCCAGGTTTGACCCAGTGATGCCAACGCGGTAACCGTGGCTGCCAAAACGCCTTCTGCCCCTCGCAACCAGCCAGGCAACATCCTCCACATCCCCGGTTCCCGTCCGTTCATTCTGCGCTCTGCTCCACCACCCTTTTCTTTGTCTTCACACGCAGCAGCAGCTCCTCTCACCCACACCCGGGCCAGCGCTGAGCACCCCAGGGTGCTGCTGCACCCACACGCTCCAGCTGGCCACAGCCCTCGCACCCGCAGCCCTTCCCATCGCACCTTCTGCCTTTCCCACACCGCCAACTGCACAGCCGGTGCTGCTGCACCGCGCTGCGCCTCGCCCTCGCCCTGCTGTCACCCCAGAGACGGGTTGAGGCTGGTGGGACTCATTGGGACTCATCCTGCCAGGGCCCAGCAATCAGCAGGAGCCCCCCCCAGGGTGGGACAACGTCAGTGGGGGCTGCCGGGCCAGCTGGCAGTGCCAAACACTTGCCAATGCCCAAAGCCAAGCCGGCACATGGTTTGCCACTGCTGCATCCCACTCCCGTGCCGGTCTCAAAGCGTCCTTCTTGAAACTCCCCAAGTGGCCAAACCCTGTCTCGTTTGCTGCAAGCGGGTGCTAGGGCACCACCAGCATCACCTGCAAAGGCTCGTGGGCTCTCCCAGGCACCCAAGGGTTGTCAGATGGGAAGGTCGGGGGAAAACTGCTTGCTTGAAAACTCAGCATCGCTGGTAGGAGGTTTGTCCCACCAGCACAGATTTCTCCTGGAGGTTTCTCCCACCAGCAAGGATCCAGGTCACATCCTGCACTGGTGTATCACTGTGGGCACAGCCCACTCACTGTTCCTTCTGGTTATTAGTTAACCTGCTGCTATGGGTATAACTGAAGATGAGATGTTTGGTTATTAATTAACCTGCGGCCATGGGTATAATTGAGTGTGGCGTTAACGAGGTTCCCCAGTGTTGGGTGAGAAGGTACAGCACAGGCGCAACTTGGCAGCAGTAGCTGGACGTGGACAGGGCTGTCATCCCTGGCACGGCCCTGCCACATGCTTGGGAATCACACACGTGTATCCGAAAAGCACAGATCCGGGGTGGCAAGATGCCGGTAGCAATGGGAAACACCTGGATCGCTTAAAAGCAACAGACTGGCACATGAATGCCAACTGTGGTGTGATGGCACAGAGCTGGCATGCCAGGAAAGCATCTCTTCCGGATGGGGAATGCTGATTTCCAACGAGGCTTTAGCCCATCCCACTGCACCGGCTCCGTTGGGATTTTATTGGGGTGGTCGGAGGACAGGATCAGCCCCTTTCGGCTGTTACTCAACCGGGACAGCAATCCCTGCAAGGCTGTGGGCGGGGGAGCTGGTATTTCCCCTCCAAGCCCTATATGGTCCCGCGCGCCCCGACGCCGATTGCTGTTTCCTGAGCCGAACAATAGCGAGAGAAAATTCCCCGAAAATGGTTTCACAGCGGGAAAACGGGGTTCCCGTCCGTGCCAGTGATAATCAGCACTGGAGGGAGCAGGATGCATCAAGCCCACACCGGGACTGGGTCCTGCCCCATCATCTTCCCATCCCCGGGTGGCAGTGGGGACACATGGCATTTCCACCCCCAGGTACCTGGCTATGCTGCATGTCCCCACTGCCACCAGGGCATCTCCCCAGTGACACCCATCTTCAAAAGCCCCGCGCTATGGCAGTGACCAAGCAGAGACCCCCTTTGGCACCAACCCTACCTCCTCTCCATGGGCAGGATGGCTTTACCTGCTGCCCCAGCTGGAGCCTGGGGGCTGAGCTCCTCCAAGAACACAGAAAAACTCCTGGTTTGTCCCCAAAACCAGCCAGATAATGTAAAAAAGGGTGGCGGGCACACCACTGAGGCTACACAGCCTGGAGCAGGCTCCCTCACCTCTGGCTCAGAGGGAGACTCAGACCCAGGCATCACATTGTATGCTCCCATCACCAGTAAAATGCTGGTCTTGGAAAAGAAAGCTGGAAAAAGTCTTGGAAAGAAAAGCCAAGGAATAATATTGCAGCCCCTAAACCTGGAGACAACGGGGGGAAAATAACCAAACCCAACCTAAAAAAAATCCCACACAACACACAAAAGAAAAGCCTGGTGTTTACTGCAGCAGGTATTTAAGCTTTTGGAGGTGGCATGTGCCTTTTGGATGTGATGTTTTTCCCAGGGAGAAGAGAAGACGCTCTGATGCCTCAAACAAACACTGGAAATGGGGAGATCCAGGGGCTTTTACCTCTGTTTTCCTTCCAGGTCTGTTAGAAAAATATGTTGACCCTCTGTTCCTCGAGATGCCAACAAGCGTGCAGCTCGTCACCTGCAGCCTCTTAC
This sequence comes from Limnodromus scolopaceus, assembly GCA_028565335.1. Taxonomy (NCBI): domain Eukaryota; kingdom Metazoa; phylum Chordata; class Aves; order Charadriiformes; family Scolopacidae; genus Limnodromus; species Limnodromus scolopaceus. The sequence goes on from JAOXNO010000063.1 coordinate 23,989,425, forward strand.
CCAGGCAAGGACTCGGGAACCAGATGGGGAAACTGAGGCACAGAGAGGCAAGCCAGGACGGGCTCCCCAAGACGCAGAACAGCTTTGCATGACCGGCCTCCATTGCAGGGATGGCAGACGATGTGCCCCGGGGCTGGAGCTGCCTGAGGAGGTGGGCACCCCAGCGGAGACCCTCCCTGCAGAGGGGATGCCCCAGCGTCAGTCACCCGGGTGCTTCACAAAGTGCCCTTGTCTTTGGCCAGTGGCCCGTGTGTGCAGGGGCCAGCCTGCATATTATTCATGGCATCGGCATGCGGGCCTTTCCCGTCACCGGTGGGCGGCAGGGTCCGACCCGGCGCGACTGTTAATGGCCAAGGAGCTGAGTGGCAGCTGCACTGCACCGGCAGCCCGGCCGTGCCAGAGCCTGGGCTGCGGCATCGGCTTTTCCCGGGCCGTGGGGCTGCGCACAACACCCGGCACCCGTGAGCTGAGCTTTGCCAATGGGACAAAACCAGACCTGATAAAGATTCCCACAGGAGCGGCACAGCGCCCTGCCAGATTCCTCCTTCGCCAGCCACTGGCAGCCATCCCTTCCTGAGCAGGCGTGGGCAGAGCCGAGGGGAGGCTGGCACAGGCAGACCGCCGGAGCCCAAGGCTCTCGAGATAGAGGTTTTGCTTAAAGCTGGGTCTTAACGTTCCATATTAAAGAAAATGTCCATTTCCTAAGAAACACCACGGGCAGAAATGTCGCAGCCAACTAGATCACCGCTTCCTCCAGCACCGGGGCCACACGGCACCCAGCTCGGTGGCACACAAAGCCTGTGGCTTCGGCAGGGCTGCAGGCAGCCTGTGAAGGACCAGGTACACCAGCAGCTAATTGCGGGCTGCCATGAAAGGGGAACGAAGCAGTGCAGGTTGTCCTCCCCCGGCACCCCATGCCATGTCACCGGCCTCGGGGGGTACAGACAGCCATCTTTATGGTCCTCTCCCACCACTCAGCCTTCTTCAGGGGCAACCTCTCGGCAACCCTCAGGGGCAACCCTCTGACTCCTGTGGGTCAGTTTGTACTTTCCCTCCACCCAAACCACCACCCTGGGTTTTAAATGGCGTCCAAAGCACCTTGTCCCCTCACAGGTCTCATCACACTCCACACGTGCAAGGTCCCCATCGCCTGCCCGCACCGTGGGTGCCAGGGAAGGGAGGTGCAGGGCAGTGCAGAGCAGTCCAGGACCACCCCAAATCAGACTCCCAGGCATTTGGCACAGGAAGCAGCCAACCTGGAGCCCAGCGAGGGTGATCCCAGTCCCAGAGGGCTTTTCCAGCTACAGAAAAGCCCAGCACAGCCAGGACAAAGGCTGCGGCACCCAAGGAGCCAGGTAAGAAGCCAAAGCACCCCCCCCAGCATCCCTGCCAAACCCCAGCTGTCAGTGAGCTGATGGGAAAGGAGTTGGTGGATCAAGTCCTCCCGAAAAACAGGCGCTGGCAGGCTGCTGCCCAGCTGGTACCACCGGGTGGTAGCACACTGGGAGCTACCCAGCCTGCAGTCTGCAAACCCCACAGGGCTGTGTCCCTCCGACACCCACAGGTGCTACCACAAGGTGCAGGGACGGCCAGCCCCGGCAGTCCCCATCCCGGCAGCAGGCAGTTGCTTGCAAACCTGTTGCTCTGTGAATAGCAGCCCCCAGGCTGCGGGATTAGGAGCTGGACCACAACCAAGTATGCAGCATTTTTAAGCCTTGGCTCAGTTCACATGGGAGCTACAAACCCAGCAAGGGGCACAGCAAAACCCACCGTGGCTGCAGTCCCAGGCTTAAAGGATTTGCCTCCCACAACATCTCCACTGGTGGTGGAGCTTGGAGGGGGGTTACTGCAGCCCTCAGACCGTGAAACGAGCTTTGGCTGCCTTCCCTCCTCACCAGCCATTCAGACTTGTTGCCAGGAGGTTATTCCAGGAGACTTCATTTCAATTCTCCAGCTGGTTTCACTGGGTTTTGCTGGTCCCTCTGGAGGGGCAGCTTGCTGGCAGGGAGCACCCGGAGCATCCCGCAGCAGCGTGCCAGGACCAGCAGCAGCAAGCTGAGATGTTGCAGGAGGAATCCCCCCAACAGGCATTTTAGGGGAGGGAGATCACCCTGTCGAGACATGCCGGCGGTCCCACGGGGATGCTGGGAGGAGGAGGAGGAGGAATGGGGCGCGCCAGTGGGTCCTGCGGGATGGGAGGCGATGGCGGCACAGAGAGCCCGGCAGCAGGGACTCCGTGGGGCTCGGCTGTGCCGTTGGCAGCAGCCGGGAGCAGCTGGTCCCGGTCAGCTCCAGAGGCTTCGTGGCCCCACGGCCTGGAAATATAGCCCGGCTCCAGGGCAGGGGCAAGGGGTGGTGGGGCAGGCAAGGATGAGCCCTGCTTAGCAGGGATGGAGGCTCCACCAGCCAACTCGTGCCTTGGCCATGAGCAGAGACGCCCAGCCCTGCCCGGACGGAGGTGTCGCACCCACTGCTCAGGCGGTGATGGACAAGATGTCCCCGTGCCTACTGGAGCAGGGGACATCCCAAATCCCCCCCTGGAGAACCTCTTAGCTCCATCCAGACGGCTTGCCCCACGAGCCAGCTGAGGACCCCAGGGTGCTGCCCAGTGGCACCAGCCCCAGCCACGCAGAGCCCCAGCGCCCTCCCAGTCCCGCTGGGCTGGCCCCATGGGGAGAGGCACAGATGCCCACCCCACTCACCCTCGCACCCAGCGGGTGCCCCCCTGCCGCGCCGAGGACCCCACAGCATCCCCCCCTCGGTATCCCCAGTAAGGGCGTGCCAGGCAGCGCCCCTTACCGTGGTCTTTGGGACCCCAAAAGGAAACACCAGACGCCCCCACTCCTCCGCCTTCGCCCGGCTCGGCCGCCGCCCGCAGCCCCGGTACCTGTGCCCGGGTCGGGGGAGCGCGCTGCCCCGGTTCCGCTCGGCACGGCTCGGCTCGGCACCTTGCAGCCCACCCAGCCCGGCGGGGCTGGCGGCGGAGCAGCGGGAGAAGCCGTCCCGCCCCTTCCCGCCCCGCTGAGTCACCGCCTGCCCGGGGGGACGAGCGGGGCGGGACCGGGACCGGGACCGGGACGGGTCGCGCCGCACCGACCCCTCCGGGACCCTTCGGTATCGCTGCCGGGGGCGCGGGGCCACCGACCCTCGGTCACGGCACCTGCCCGGCTCTGCCCAGCCCAGCCCAGCCCAGCCCGGCTCGGCTCGGCTCGGACTGGGGGCACCGGGCTGCATCAGCCCGCCCGGCCGGCACCGGCACCGGGCTGGAGAGCCGGCTGGGCTGGGGGAGCAGAGCTGGGGACAGCGGGGAGCGGGGGGTGCCCCGTCCTGCTGCCCTTCAGCTCCGGGCTGGCGGCGGCCAGAGGAGAGCAGGAGCTGGGCGGCTGGCAGGCTGCACGCCTGGCTGCCAATGGGATTAAAAAATAACAATTAATGGGAAAGCGGCCGGGACAGAGCGTCCCTGTGAACCCTGTCCCGCTCCCTGCAGGAAACGAGGGAGGCGAGGAGCAGGGCAAGGAGCCCAGGCCCCGAGCCGGGGGGGGGAAGCTGAGGAGGGGGTCCCCCGTGGTACACCCCCGGAGGAGGTGGGCTGGGATGCGGGGGGCAGAGCCTGGGTGCGACCCCCCCGGCTCCCACCACCCATGCCAAGGCCGGAGATGGGCACCCTGCCCCTTGCCATTGGGACCCCCCGGCGGCAGCGGGAGCTGAGCCTGGAAGCATCATGGCAGTGATGGGCGCTGCAGCAGTGGACGAAGCGGCTGCCAAGCGGTGCCCACATCCAGGCATGCCAGCCCTTTGTGCACCCTGAAAAGCAGCCAGGCCGGAGAAAGCCAGGGCGGCTGGGAGCTGGAGGGAGGAGGGAGGGCAGGGAGGGCTCCGGGAAGTGGCCTGGGTAAACAGTTGCTTTTGCAGATATTTTCAATGGCTTGAATGAGACTTTTCTTTCTGCTGGGGGAAGGGTGGAAACAACCTCCTTCTCCGGCAGGGGAGGCGGTGGAGATAAAAGGCGTCCGCGGCACCAGAGGTACCGTGGCTGTGCTGGGAACCCCGGAGCAGGGGACATCCCGCAGGCTCCCATCTCCACGCAGCTCAGGTTAATTTCCAGCTCCACGCCTCGAATTTCCCCAGCTCCCACGGGAAGAGGTGCCCGCGGGAAGAGGCTCCCATGGGAAGCAGCTCACACGGCCAGACCGTGGCTAATGTAGCTGCCTTTGAAGCCCAACTGTCCCCGTGCCACAGGGAGTGGGGCCGGCTCTGAACCACACGCTGATGGCAGCTGGAGCCACAGGAACACCGTGGTGAGCCAAGCCTCTCGCCGCGGGTCATCCTGACAAGCTCCTTCGGGAAACACCGTAAATCCGCTTCCCGGGAATAACGCTGCTAAACCCAGCGGCAGCTCCCCCAGGATCCAGCCCTCCTGGAGCGGGGGTTCAGGTGCAGACCCCACGTCCCAGTGAGGAAAGGACGCTTTACGCCATCTTTTTGCCGCTGTTTATGGAACAAAGAACCTTTTGTCCACACAACCTTATCAGGAGTTATTTTTAGGTCGACGTCTGCACTTGTTGATGTTATCGGGATTATCTGTAACTCGGCGGGGCCGTGCTGCCGTCTTCAAAGACGCTGGCTGAGCACCGAGAGGGAGGAAATCCTTGTGCTGTCCCTTGCAAGGGACATTTGCCCTTGGGATCAGGCTAGTAGCAGTCACTTGGCCTGATAATGGATTATTGCTTAACCTGAGGAGTTCCTAAAGCCTTAAAAGTTCCTGAAAACCCTGAAATTCCTCAAAGCTGTAAAAGTTCCCCAAAACCTTCAAAGCTACTCAAAATGTTAAAAGATCTCCAAAACTCGAAAAAATCCTAAAGCCTCTAAAAGCTCCTAAAACCCCTTAAAGTTCCTAAAGGTCTAAAAATTCCTAAAAGCCCTAATAGTTCCTAAAAATCCTAAAAGTTCCTGAAGCCCTAAAAGCTCCTAAAAAACCTTGAAGTTCCTAAAAGCCCTACGAGATCCTAAAGCTCTAAAAGCCTTAAAAGAAACTAAAACCCCTTCACATTCCTAAAAGCCCTATTAGGTCCTAAAAATCCTAAAAGCTCCTAAAAATGCTAAAATCTCCTAAAACTCCTAAAAGATCCTAAAACCCCTTCACATCCCTAAAAGCCCTAAAAGCTCTTAAAGCTCTAAAAGATCCTAAAAAAACTTAGCTCCTAAAATCCTTAAAAGTTCCTAAAACCCTAAAAGTTCCTAAATACTCTAAAAGCTCCTGAAGTCCTAAAAGATCCTAAAAGCCCTAAAAGATCCTAAAAGCCCTGAAAAACACTAAAACCCCTTAAAGTTCCTAAAGCCCTAAAAGCTCCTAAAAGTTCCTAAAACACCTTGAAGTTCCTAAAAGCTCCAAAAGAAGCCTAAAACTTCTGCAAATCCCTAAAAGCCTTAAAACTTCCTAAAAGCCCCCCGGAGGTGCTGGTGCTGGCGGCGGGCAAATGGGAGCGTGTTGTGGGACGGGCAGGCTCAGGCCCATCCTGCCAGGCCGCTGCCAGCCACAGCGCGGCGAGAATGGGCCAGCGGTGCCCCGGCGCCGGCTGAAGCCGAGGGCGAGTTGGCGGGTGCCAGCCCTGCTGCCAAGCAGTGCCAGCCCCGGCTCAGGGTGCTGAGATTCCCCTAAAAGCCCCTTGGGAGACCGTAGTGCTCCCGGGGGAGCTGCAGCCACCAGCAGAGGCAGAGGGTGAGGATGATGAAGCTGGTGGGAGGGGATGCCTGGAGGTCCCCCATCCAAACGCGGTGGGCGATCTCAGGGGAACCTCGGAGGATGGCGATCCCAGGGGAGCCCAAGGAAGCCCCGCAGCTTTAAGCAGCTGTGGGTGCTCCCACTCCCCGGTCATCCCGGCTCCCCCTCCCGCAGACTTGCTCCCAAAAAGACATCCGAAGGGGAGGTGGGTCTCTCCCACCTCACACTGGGGTTTCTCCAGCTGGCAGCCACAATAACAGTGACTCACCAGGTGCGAGGGCTGTAAAACCCAACCGTGGAGAGAGCAATAAACCCAACTTAATTGTTTAGACTTGGCTAATCAACCTGTGATGATGTCAGGGAAGTCTAGGGGAAAAATGGCTCTGGAGTCTGTTGCACAAGCACTAGGTGAGAATGCACCCATGGGATGCAGGAACTGGGCTTGTCTGCTCCCAAAGGCAGATCTCAAAGTGGAACTGAGGTCTGCCTCTCTTCCCAAACGCATTTAGCCTCTTCCCTCGCTGCTTGTTTCCCAGGAATTTGGAGAATTTGCAATATATCCAGAACTTACCCCTTGGGTTTGGGCTGGCAGCAGAGCGTGAAGGCACTGCGGTGACACCAAGCCCCCTTTCCTGGGGAAAAAGGGGATGTCACAACCCCACACCAGCAGCTTGGCGCCAGCCTCCTGCTTGATACATTGCAGTGAAAGGTAAACAGGATTATTTCTCCTTGGGGAGGTGAGATGGGCCGGCTCCCCCTTCTCCTGCCCGCAGTGCCCAGGGCTGGGAGGCACCAGGGGTGGTGGGAGCCCACCCTACACTCCCAGGGGACCTCGGGGAGTGTTTTGACCCTGGCTCCTGCTGTGGCAAGGTGGAACAAGTACCTTTTCTGCCCCTGGTTACCAGCAACGGGCTCAGCTCCCCAGGGATCGCCCCGTCCCATTAGTCCCAACACCAGGCTCAATTCCCGGGGACCACCGTGCCCTGCGGTACCGTGTTCCTGCTGCCAGGAGGCAACCACCAAGCGATTGTTGTCCAAGCGCCACCGGATACAGGAACAAGGTTTACCCCTGCGCCAGAGCTGGTGTGTACACAGGCACCGGCAGCCGGCGTGACTCACACCGCGAGCCCCGGAATCTTGAGGTGGGGAGGAAGGGCCATGGAAAGTGCATCCTGAGACCAGCCTGGGGCGGGGGGGCGCGGGGGGAGCCAGCACAGCCGGGATGTGACTCTCCCATGGTGGGGCTCATGGGGGATAAGCCGGGTGCTTGGCACCTCACCAAGCCCCCGGGCTTCTTATTTAATAGCTGAAGTCAGCCGCCGGAGCGGTGAGCCGTGCACAGCTCATCGTCACGCGGTGCGAGTGCGCCCGCAAAATGGGGGCACGTCAGTGGCAGGCGGGGGGCACAGCCCCAGCAGGACGGGCCTTTGTCCTGGGGAGGGATGGAAACTCAGCGGCGCCGGCTGTCCTTTGTGCACGGAACAAAGAACAAGAGCCAGTGGCTTCCTTGGCTGCCTGGGACCGGACCTCGGGAAGCAGCCAGGAAGGGAAACGCCGCTTGGCAGAGAGACACGGGAAGGCAGAGACGTGTCACCCCCATGAGGCTGCCCATCCATGCCTGGTCCCCTGCCACCAGATCAGAAACGGGCAGCACCAGCAAATGGTACCTCGCTGGCACACCCCACAAGCTACAAGCGAGGGGATGGTTGGAACCCTGCTGCCACAGCCACGCCGGCGTCACCGCGCTGTGACGCTGCTCTGCACCCCAGCAGGCAGAGCCGGACGCCCAGCTCCAAAATCTTGGGCACCAGGAAAGGCAAAATCTTGGGTGCTTTTAGTCCCCGCAATTTGGCCTCGCTGTTTAATTCTCACAGACTGATGGCTTAAACCCTGCTAAAGCATTTGGCTGTGTTGAGGACCTCTGCTCAGGGTCAGTCTTCCTAAGCTGGAGCGGGAGGAAAGCCGGGCTGCTGGTTCAGTGCTCACTTCCCACCCTCCCCTCCGCTCCAGCACGCCCACCCAGCGCCAGGCTGGAGCCCTGCTCGCCTGTTTGCCGGCCCACCTGGGGCTGCACGTGGCCTCGGTCTTCACACTGGCTTTGGGGCAAGCCTGTGGGGTGCTGTCATGGGTGAAAACCCGGGGTCAGGGGGGATCTGGTGGCGCCGTGGCCTTACAGCCACACTCCCCAGGCTGCTGGCACCAAACAGGTTGGGGGGATGTAGCCAGGGAGATCCTGTCATCGCCTGTCCCACGTGCAATGCTCCAACGGCAGCTCCCTGAGGGGGCTTGGATGTCCCCTCCTGGCTGTCAGCGGGGTCCCACCTACCAATAAAACTGGCACCATTAACCAGCACTGCTAACCAGTACCGCCGTCTGGCCCTGTGTGTGTGCACAGTCCAGAGCTGGGACCATCTTTGAAATCCTCATGCCATCTAGTGGGACTGTCACTAACAGCACGGCAGAGCGTGGCTGCTGGCTCTGCCAGCTCTGCTAGCCATGTGGCCAGGGGACGGCTATGGGACCCTGGGCAGAGCTGCACCTCCTCCAGCGGCGGGGGAGACCTGCATCGGCAATCCAAAGGTGCTTTTAATGAGCCAATGAGCACCTTTAATGAGAAGCATCCACCAAGCAGAAGTCAATGTTGGTTGCTAATGGACGGGCAGCCCAAATTCTTCCCTTGAAGAAACCTGTGACATCCACGGTGCCCACTGTCCAGCCCGGGAGGTGCCACCATGCCACATCCTTAGGGAGCAGCTCCTGAGCTCCCCTTGCAGCCCCTCACTCTGGCGTTGGGGCACGTTATCTGGAGGTGTTGCTGATGGAGCCCAGCTTGCTCCGGCAGTGCACAGAGATGTACCAGAGGCAGACAAGGAAACCTGTGGGTGGGTGGGAACATGGTCACTGCTGTGGGTGCACTGAGCTCCTGCGAGGAGCAGGAAGGTGACAGGGACAGAGTCCCCACTCCCCAAACTCCCCCCCAGTGCTCCCCACTGACCTTGCAGGGAGTTGAGGATGGTGAAGAGGTAGAGCTGGGGGATGAGGAAGACACCGAAGCTGAAGAAGCCCAGGCCCCAGGTGGTGCCCAGCAGGCAGGTGAGCCCCAGCACCGTCGCCCAGTCCTTCCTCACCTGCCCATTCTGCTGGTGGATCCTCCGCAGTATCATCCCCACCCTCCCCAGCACCAGCGTGTTGAAGAGCAGGATGAGGCCGGCATAGCAGACAGTGGCGTAATGGGCCGGTGGGCTGGTGAGCCAGCACCTGGTGGAGAGGGACTCTCTTGTGGACAAGGGCCAGCACCCCCAGAAAGGGTGCCCCCATGCACAGCGAGATGAAGGTGGGCACCCGGCAAGAGCTGGGCGCACCAAAAAGTGACACCCGACGGAGCTATGGCTGGCTCCTGCTGGCCCCAGCCCTGGGTCAGCCCTGTGTGCCCAAGGTGCCTGGTGTGCCCAGGGTGCCCAGGGTCCATGCTGTGCCATGAGACCACGCCGTGCCCAAGGTCCATGGGGTGCCTGGGGTGTGTGATGTGCCAGGGGTGCCCAGGGTCCGTGGGGTGCCCGGTGTGCCCAGGGAGCTGGCAGCCCCCTTCACTCACATAGTCGCGTTCCTGTAGCCTTCAGAGGTGCTGATGGTGTGGTAGCCGTACGTATCTCTCTTGAAAACAAAAACAGCCACCACAACCAGCATGGGCAGACCTGCGGGCAGAGGGAGAGGCTGTGTGGAGCTGTGCCAGGGCAGCCATGCCGCAAGCAGGCAGGGCCAGGCTGGTGCCCCACTCACCCCAAGCAAAGAAGCAGAGCTTGAGGAGGTAGTGCTGGATGTAGATGTTGTAGACCTTGATGAGGAGGAGGAGAAGGTGGAAGGCCTCAGCAGCCATCCATGCCAGCGCACAGAGAAGGCTGGCGTGCAGCAGGGCAGCAGTGACCTGGCAGAGCCCCACAGTGCGGGTGGCCATCGGTGTGCTCAGCAGGAAGCTGCAGTTGAGCAGGAGCAGTGCAGTCAGGAGGTGCATGTGGATCCTGGTCGTGTTGTCCCTCAGCCGCTGCCTGCAAGAGAGGGGAGGGCAGGGGGTGCTGGCGGGTGCCTGACGGGTACACATGGCATGGTGAAGCATGGCACGGCACGGCACAGCCCGACGAGGCATGTGTGGTATGGAATGACATGGCTCGGCATGGAACAGCACAGTGTGGTATGCATGGCAGGGCAGGGCACAGCACAATGTTGTATGCGTGGCACAGCACGGCACGGCACGGTACAACAAGGCATGCATGGCAGAGCAGGGCACGGCATGGCACAGCACGGTGCAGCCCAACATGGCTCACGTGGCACGGCACAGCCCAGTGTGGCAGGCATGGCACGGCGTGGCACATCCAGTGGCACGGCATGGCAGAGCCACCACGACGTGGCGTGCACGGCACGGCTCTACCTGTAGACGCAGCACAGCAGGAGGGTGCAGAGGGTGGCGGCAGCTGAGAGGGAGCAGCCAACCGTGGTGATGCGGGTGAGCGATGCCAGCTGGGCTGGGCTTAGGGTGCCCACCGGGACCTGCCGGGAGCCGGGAGGAAGGGGGTGAGCTGGGGCAGCACCCGCGGCAGCACCCACCCCTTAGGAAAGGCGGGGGGGGGCTCGCAAAACCACCTCCCTGGGCACAGCCTTGGGCAGAACACCCCCCCATCCAGCCCCCGACCCCCACAGCCCCTATCCCCACCTACACCCACACCTCCAGGGAGGAGGAACAGGAATGGAGGGAAGAGGAAAAGAGGAAGATGGAAGGAGGGAAGGAGAAACGAGTATGGAGAGTGGAGAAAGAGGGAAGAGGGAAGCTGAAAGGAGGGAAATAGGGGAGGAAGAAGGAGAAAGGAGGAAGAGGGAATGAGGAAGAGGCAAGGAGGGAACAAGGAAAGGAAGAAGATGGGAGGAGGAAAGAAGGAAGGAAGAGGGAAGAAGTGAAGGAAGGAGGAAACAGAAAGGAGGGAAGGAGGAAGGAGCATGGGGGTAGGAGGAGGAAGGAAGGAAGAAAGAAGGAGCAAAGGTGGAAGAGAGAAGGAGGAAGAAGGAAGGAAAAAGAGGGAAGGAGGAAGGGGGAAGGAGGGCTGTGGACCAGCAGGACGGCGAAGTAGGTGAGGTGGTCACAGTGGCAGATAACGGTGCCCTTCTCATGCATGGTCTTGCAGCCCTTCTCGCTCCAGCTGCCTGTGCTGCCTGCGCCTGCCAGAGAGCCACCATCAGAGGGTGGCACAGTAGCCAGGGGACAGGGACATCGAGGGGACGTTGAGTCCTGCCAGGGCTACCCAGATGGGCGATGCCTTCGGGGTGGCACCAAGCTGACATTGCCCCTGTCCTGGCCATGGCCACACTTACCTGCTCCAGGCTGCCAGAAGACGCAGGTGGCGTTGGAGGCATCCTGGTGGAAGGGAACAGGGGGAGAACTGGAGACCCTTGCTGCTCCCTGGTGACCCCAGGAACCTTCTGGTTCCAAAGCAAAGCGAGGACACTATCTCTTTCCCCAGCTCCAGGGGAAAAGCTGGTGCTGGGATCCCCCCCTGGCTCGTGCCAGCAGTGGAGCCCTGCTCACCAGCACCATGTCGTGCCAGAACTGGATCTTCACGGGGTGGCTGAGCCCGGCCACATGCCCGCTCTGCAGGAAGGCTCCCACCACGTCGTTGTTCAGCACAGAGCTATTGTGGGCATCCTGCAAGAGTTGGGGTGCCTGCAGGGAGAGTGCTGGGTCCCCAGGACATCCCACCCACCCCACGCATCTCAGCTGGAAGGGTGTGATGGGGTGGTTATGCTGCTGGCTGAGGATGCTCAGGGTGGTCCGTGCGAGGACCTGCGGCTCACCTGGAAGATGCAGGGGCTGTGGATGTAGATGCAGACAAGCTCCTGCTCTACTGCCCGTGCCCGGGTGCCCTTCATGAGCTCCGCTGGGAAGCTAATGGCATGTCTGGACCTGCTGCCGCCACTCTGCTTCACCAGTGGGCAGGGGAGAGATGGGTTTGGCCACCCCGTGCTTGGCTGGCTCAGGGAATCTCAGGGTGCTGTGCACCCCCCCAACAGAGCCACCACAGTTACTGGTGTGGGCCCGTGTCATCCCCGAGCCCCAGCAGCAGCTCCAGCTCTGCCGCAGTGCAGATATGGCAGCTGCTCCCATCTTGGAGCCCTCCCAGCACATGGGGAGCTGTGTCGGGGGGGGGTGTCTATTGCCCATGGGTGGGCGCGCGTGTCCTGCCAGCCCTGCTGTGAGGCGAGCACGGGGCAGATGGCATCACACTGGGATGCTTTCCCAGTGGGGTTTCACACCTTACTGGGCTCCCCCGGATGGTCTCTGCTCCCAGGTCCTGAGCCGGGGGTCCCAGCTGGCAGGCAGGTGCCCCCACCTGCAAAGCCTGCCTTGTCCTGCAGGAAGGGACCTTAGGCCAGAGCAGTGGGACCTCCCCGGCCGGGCAGCCCCACAGCTGGGGGAAGGGCCATGGTGCAGCTGCACGACCCCCTGGCAGGGAAGTTGCCCCACATGGTCTCCACCACAGTTTCTCTCTCCCTTCCCACTGCTGGGAGGTGGGGGCCAGGACTTCCTTTTTCATAAATCAGAAGAGCTTCAGGATGGAAACCCTGGCTCTTGGCTGCAGAACACTCTTCCCCCCACACCTCCCCTCCAGCCTTAGAAGCCTCTGGATTTATCCCAGCAACAGTGCTGGGGACCTGCATCCTTGGCTGCCTGTGGCACCCTGGCAGAGCCATGTCTCAGGAGGCTTTGCTGGCATAAAGCATCCTTGGCGTATGATGGAAACCCAATGTGGGGAAACGTCAGCCACACCAGCACCCCTCCAGCACCTCCCAGTGTGAATGGAGGGGGCAGGGGACATAGGAATCCCCTAGGAATAGCCCCAGCCACACAGGGAGACCAACCATCCTGCTGCTGAGGTTTAATCCTCTGAAGTGCTCGGTTCTGAGCTTGAACACGTAGGTCTCGATCATCCTGCCCGTGAAGTTATATTTCTTTTGGCGGGTCTCCAGCTGATTTAACCTGCACAGGGAGGGTGTTTGGGGCAGGGTGCCGCAGGATCCAGCCCCTGGGTCCGGGGGGACGTGGGGGGTCCATGAGGCAGCGGGGCGGGAGCCGGTGCTCACCTCTCCCTGGCGCGGCGGGTGCTGCCACAGCCCTGCTGCAGCAACTCCTCCATGTCATTCTCCATCACTCCCTGCTCTGATGAAGCTGTTCCGGCAGCGGAGCCTCAGCACATGGCACCCTGCCTGTCGGCCCCAGCCCAGGGAGCCCAGAATGGCCCCAGCCCTGGAAGTGCCCAGCCCAACACCAGCACGGGAGATGTCCTTACCTTGACCCCACAGGATGCAGGCGGTGAGGCAGAGGATGAAGGCGATGAATGGTAGGGTGGGCGTCACCGTGGTCCTCTCCTGCAAAAGGCACCCAGGACATGGGCAGCTCCCTGGAGCCCCCCCATCCCCGTCCCCTGGGACCTTGGTCCTTTCCCTACAGGACAAAGATGGGATCCCGGTGGCTTCCCCCTGCCCCCAGCAGCCAAATCCCCCTGAAGCCATCATGGTGGCAAAGTCCCAGCCTGGAAGCAATAAGCAGCTGTGCCAGCAGCAGATGTGCGTGTGAGATGAGGAGGAAGGTGTTTGCCACAGTGACCAGGGTGCCGGGTGCTCTTCACATCCGCTTCTGCCTTCACCCTGCCCCAGCCGGGACTTGCACATCGCTACCGTCCCAGCTCGTGGTTGCAAGACCCCGGCAAGCAGCCTGGAAAGCAGAGGGTGGCCAGCGTGCTCTGCCGCGGTGCCAGGGCTTGCCAGAAGCGGCCCAGCCCCGGGCTGGGGAGCAGGAAGCGTCCCCTGGCACAGGGTGGGGGGAAGGCAGCCGGCAGCAAGATTTGCAGCCATTGCAACGCGGCACCCGGTGCCTCCCCCACGGGAAAGCCGCCGGGGAGAGAGGCCGTGAGTCCGGCCGTGCCGGGGCGCAACCCCGATGCACAAACGGTTTTGCTGTGGGTGCAGCGATGGGATTGATGCTTTGAGGAGCTGAGGCTGGTGATGGTCAGGAGCAGCAGCAAGGTGGGCAGCATCACGGGCAGCTGCCTGCACAGGCTGCCCTCTGACCCCCAGCAAGGGACAGCCACCATGTCCCCTTCAGGATGTTCTGCAATAAATAACCCTTTTACTTCTTGGGTCACTGTGGCAGCCCATGCAGCGCGTGCCCCAACCTCCCTTGCCACCCAGCACAGACAGGCAATGGCGAACGCTGTCCCTGCTGCCACCAAGCAAGAGAGGGCATCATTTCCTCGCTGCACCCTCCTGAAGTGGCAGGACACCCCGGCAAGCCCTCGACACCCCCCCTCCCTGCAGTGGAGCCCCTACCTTGGCCATGGGGCAGCTCCAGTCGTCAGCAGCACCTCAATGGCACGCCAGCTGCTCCGGCTCTGCCTGCACAGCCGTTGAGGCGACAGAAAGGGAAGTGTTTGTATGCAGATGAGCAGACCACATCAAGAGAGTTTTTAGATTTCCTTTTGCCTACTCGTCTTCACAGCCCATCGAGGGACCAGCAGAGGGGGGAGCATCCCTGGCACTGCCAAGCCCCAAGGACACGGAGGCCGATGCTTGCCATGGCAGGGGGCTGCTATGAAGCATGGCCCAAAGACAATCTGCTCCTGGGCATGTCTGATGTAATTAACTTTCTGTCTCTAATGAGCTTCTCCCCGCTACCGGCTCACCAGCAACCCCAGCTCTCCCAAGCTGAGAAGCCCAGCCGGCGGCTGTGGCAGCACCAGCACCACGGTGGTGCCACCAGGGCAGGAGCTGCTCCAAGCAGAGCATGGACACTTGACAAGTGTTGGAAGTCAAGCCAGCAGGGCAGAAGGCCAGTGTGGCTAAGCAGGGATCTGCTGGTAGGACTCAGGTGGAAAAGGAAAGTGTAGGGACATTGGGAGCAAGGACGGGCAACACGGGAGGAATATGGAGATGCTCTTCACCACTGTATGGAGCAAATTTGTGCAGCCAAAGCTCAATTAGCACTCAAGCTGGCCAGCACTGTGAAGGACAAAAAAGGGCTTTTTTAAATATGTTAACAGAAAGAGGAGGATCTGAGAAAACCTCAGTCTGTTGCTTGACAAGGTTGATCACCTCACAAATAGGGACACAGACAAAGCAGAGATGTTCAATGTCTTCTTCACCTCCTTCTTTAACACCAGTGACGGGCCCTGGGACCCCTAGAGCCCTGTGTTGGAAGACCATGATGGGGGGATGATAGATTCCCAGACAACCCTGAACTAGTTCAGGACCTGCTGCTCCAGCTGGATGCACGGAAGGCTATGAGGCCCGATGAGGTTCATCCCAGGGCACTGGAGGAGCTGGACAATGTCATCCTGGGACCTCTCTACACTATTTTTCAGCGGCCTTGGGTGTCTGGAGAGGTCCCAGTTGACTGGAAGCTGGAAAATGTTGTCCTCATTTTCAAGAAGGGTAAGAAGGAAGACCCTGGTAATTACAGGCCCATTAGTCTCACTTCAGTGGCTGGTAAAATTGTGGAGAAGGTTATTCTGGGAGTTATTGAAAAGCATTCGAGAGACAAGGCAGTCATTTGTCACAGCCAGCATGGGTTCATGAGGGGAAAGTCCTGCTTAACCAACTTAATTTTCTCTCATGACAAGGTCACCCACCTAGTTGACCAAGGGAAGCCAGTAGATGTGACGTTTGGGGATTTTAGTTTTTGGACTTTTGATACTGTCTCTTACAGTATCCTTCTGAATAAACTGTCCAGCACACAGCAAAACAAGTCCCTCATATGTTAGGTGAGCAATTGGCTGCCAGGTTGGGCTCAAAGAGTTGTAGTAAGTGGGGCTAACATCAGGCTGGCAGCCAGACAGCAGTGGGGTTCTCCAGGGCTCCATTAATGTTTTTATAAATGATCTGCACATGGGAGTTGAATGTACATTAAGTAAATTTGCTGGTGATACTAAACTAGGAGGAGCTGTGGACTCCCTTGAGGGTAGAGAGGCCTCACAGAGAGATCTGGATATACTGGAGAGCTGGGCAATCACCAACCATATGACGTGTCGGGAGCAAGTGCCAGATTCTCCACCTGGGATGGTGTTATCCTGGTTACACACACAAACTGGTGGACAAGAGGCTCGAGAGCAGCCTGACAGAAAGAGATCTGCGAGTTGGGTTGATGGCAAGTTAAACAGGAGTCAACAGTGTGCCCTGGCAGCCCAAAGGGCCAACCATGCCCTGAGGTGCATCAAGCACCACATCGCGAGCCAGTCAAGGGAGGCGATTGTCCCACCCAGTACTGCACTGGTGCATCCCCACCTCGAGCTCTGTGTGCAATTTTGGGTGCCTCAGTAGAAGCACATCAAACTACTGGAGTGTGTCCAGAGGAGGGTGACCAAGGTGGTGAAGGGTCTTGAGGACAAGACTTACGAGGAGCAGCTGAGGTCACTTGGTTTGTTCAGCTTGGAGAAGAGAGGGTTGAGGGGTGACCACATCACTGAGGGGTGACCACATCACTGAGGGGTGACCTCATTGCAGTCTACACCTTCCTCAAGGGGGGCAGCGGAGGGGAGGTGCTGATCTTCCCTCTTTGATGACCAGCAACAGGACATGAGAAAATGGAATGAAGCTGCATCAGGGGAAGTTCAGGTTGGACATTAGGAAAAGGTTCTTCCCTGAGAGGGTGGTTGGTCCCTGAACAGGCTCCCCAAGGAAGTGGTCAACCCTGTCAGAGTTCAAGGAGCATCTCAACGATGCTTTTAGTCATATGGTCTGGTTTTGGGTGGTCCCCCGAGGAGCAGGGCATTGGACTCGATGATCCTTACGGCTTCCTTCCAACTTCAGATATTCTATGATTCCATCATGCTACAGTTTGATGCTATTGCTGGGGTGGAGCTGGCATCATCTGTGCCACCCCCAGGCACGATGGCACAGCTCCCCAGCTACGCCAGCCAGCCCAGCCAAAGGAAAAAAGGTCTTCTCTTCTCCCTCCTCCCCCCCCTCAAATGGTCAGTTTTGTGCCAAAAGGCTTCACCTTGTGCTCCAGGGGCTGCCGGATCCAGCTGCAGGGGTGCAGCCATGTGCAGAGACGTGGTGGGAGCAGAAACGGCTCAGCCACACTGGTGCCCACCATGGGGCTACAACGCTGCCCCGTGCTTGCTCAGTGCCGGCAGCCACTCATGCAATGAGTCTCTGCCTTTGTCTGACCCACCCTGAAGCCGGGAGCCCTTTGGGCACAGCCAGGTACTGGAAACCCAGAGCTGGAGGAGGTCAAGAGGGTGCCAAGAGGTCCATGGACCACAGAGATGGGTCACTGTCCATATCCTTAGGACATGTCCCCCTGGGTCCAGGAGGTTTGATTTTGGCAAGGGCAAACCCCACAGATCCCAGGATGCTGCAGTGCATCCTTGATCCTGCCAGTGACACTCCTGTCCAAGCAAACAGCAAAGACACACTTGGAAAAAAACTTTTGTCGACGCTCAAAGCCCAGCTTAGTGCTGGGAGCGGGTTAAAAATCCAACCTGCTGGCACACACCAGCAGCTCTGGCCAAACTGCCTGCAAAATCACTTTACCGGCTGCAAGCGAAGCCGCCGGTTTGGGCTTCCCCAGCACAAAATGCAGGGATAGGGGCGTGGGAGAGCAGAGCTCCCGCCTCCAGCTTTTTGGGGTTGTTTCCAATGGAAAAATACCGGGCCTGGAAAGAACATGTACGGGCATTTGCAGTTTTGCTTTAATTTGATTTCTTTTTCCCTGCTTTGCTTGATGTTGGGGGAGAAAAGGGTGTTGGCATCCCATGGCATTGTTTCCACATCCCCTGCGAAACAAATCCTCTTGGCCACTTGTATTTCCCAAGTTTTTGGATGAAGAGCATCCACCAAAGGGAAAAATAATGGGGGGAAATGGTGGCTTGGGACTTTGCTGCTTGGTCGGGAGCAGGATGGAGCCAGCACCGGGATGTGCAGGGATGCAGAGACAGTGCTCGCGTGGCCGTCCAGGACCCACTCACCTGTGGGACCCTCAGTTGGGATGTCACGTTCCCCCCTGGGTCCCCTCCTAAGCCTCAACCTCTGACTCATGGATTTGGAGCAGAATGATGCCAATCCTGCAGGAGCAGTCGGAGCCACAGGGAAGAAGGATCAGGCCTGCTCCGGCAGCTGGCCCCAGCTTCCCAGCACCGCACTCGCAGCGGGTCCAGGACTTCTCAAACCTCGAAGAGGCCCAGGCTGGAAAGAAGCTGGGGACCAAGCTGAAGCCTGGCAGCTGCAGCCCCATGAGCACGACACTCATGTGCCGGCATGCCTGTGTGCAAACACCCATGGAAACCTGTGCGAGCACGCACACGCATAAGCATGCACTCGTGCAAGCCCCACTGTGCACCACTGTTATGGTTTGAGAAACTCACAACAACTTATTGTCATTTAGACAATTATTCTCTCGCCTGATGACCCACACCCAGCCGGGAAGGGAAATTGGGGAAAACAAGGAAACACAAGGGTTGAAATATAAATGGATTTAATAGAATAAGACTACATAATTAACATTAATAATACTAAAGAACCAATGTTGATCCCGATACCAGTATAAAATATACCAGGATTATACTCAGCCCATTCAGCAAGAAGCTGGGCTCTCACGGCTACAGCTTTGGGAGGAAGGGAAGGGCTTGGGGGTCCAGCAGTGGGGCGAGAAGTTCTCAGGGTCATGGCCATCAAGGGGGAGAGAGCAGTACACAGCAAACTGTCTCATTTATCGGGAATGTGATGGTCATGGTGTGAAATAATCCTGTTGGCAGCCGTGCTCCCGTGCGGACACCCAGGAGGAAGCGTGCTCCCGCGCACACCTGCACGAGCTACTGCAACCACATGCAGCCCCTTGCATGCAAACCCCGGCACGGAACACGCGTGTTCACAAGCATGTACGTGTGCAGCCCGCACATGCTCTCACAACAGGCGTGTGCGCAGGCACCGCCGTACACACACCGCGTGAAACCGACACTCGTGCACACCCCACCCGCGCGAAGACCTGCCTGCAGAACCGCCCGCGACCGAGCCCCCCCCTCCCACGGGCAAACACCCACCCGCGGGCACGTGCGAGCGTGCAACACGCGTGTGCACCGCTCTGCGCGCGGCCTCCCAGGCACCAACACGCGTGTAAAGCCCCCACGAGCCTGCAAACCCCCGCGTGCCAGCACCACCACCACCCCGCGCCCTCTCCATCCCCCCGCGGACGCCCCCACGGAGGCAGGACCCGCACCCGCGGCCACGGGGCCGGGCAGCGGCGTCCTCGTCGGAGGAGGAGTCGGTGGAGC
>JAOXNO010000063.1:24017480-24029755 GCA_028565335.1 Limnodromus scolopaceus
CTCAGTTTCCCTCCACACGCAGTTTTGGCACGGGGGGTGGCCCACGCCGGGAGAGGGAGGGCTGCTTGGTGCAAATTCGGGGGATGCTGGAGTGCAGCACCCATGGGTGGGGGGGTCAGGGCGTTTTGGTCGCCCGCCTTCATGGGCTGGGAGCCGGCAGCAAGGAGCATGCTGGGTAATTTCACGCTAATTAGGGAGAACAAAGAGGGAGCGGGCTTGAGGGGGGGACGGGAGGTGCTTGGGGAGGATGGGCCCCCCACCCCCGAGGCAGGGGCTGTGGGAGAGGGGCCGGGGAGGTGCTGGGATGGGGGTCCCCTTGGGAGCCTTGCCCACGTTTGTTAATTAAGCTCTGTAATTAGTGTTGGCGGGGCGGAGGGATGACGGCAGCCCTGGGGCTGTCCCCGTCCTCAGCATCCCGTTCTGTCCCCAGCACCGGGGGGGTTGGCAGGGCCAGGCAGGGGTCCTGGGGAAGGGGATGGGGACACGGGGACGGGGTGGGGACGGGGACCCCCACCTGCTCCCTCTGGCAGATCTACCGGCGGTGCTGGCTGGTCTTCCGGAAATCCTCCAGCAAAGGGCCCCAGCGCCTGGAGAAGTACCCGGATGAGAAGGCGGCGTGTCTGCGTGGGTGCCCCAAGGTGAGGGGGTGCGGCAGGGGGGTGCTGGGGTGCCCCCGCTGGCAGAGCCCCACGCCGGAGTGGGTGCCTCCTCGCCTAAACTCACTGGGGCTGCAGCCGGGGGGCTGTCGCCCCGCACACGTCGGTGGGTGCAGCTGGGGCTGGGGGAGAGCGGCCGCTGGGGTCCGGGGGCAGCAGGGGGACAGGGGCTGGGGGCAGCAGTGGCCACCGGGGTCTGGGTGAGTCGCGGTCGGGCTCTGGGTGCAGCAGCCAGGATCTGGGTGCCACAAGGGCCAGGTCCGGGTGCTGCAGCTGGGTTGTGGGTGCAGTGGGGCTGGGTTTGGGTGCAGCCCTCTGTGATACCCCCCCACCCCCCTCCCACCCCCTCCACAGGTGACCGAGATAAGCAACGTCAAGTGCATCACCCGGCTGCCCAAGGAGACCAAGAGACAGGCCGTGGCCATCGTTTTCACCGATGACTCTGCCCGGACCTTCACCTGCGATTCAGGTAGGGGGCAGCGCCCAGGGGAGCAGGGCTTGGGGGGGTCCGTGGGGTGGAACACCCCGCTTTGGCCGGGGTGATCCAGGGGCCGCTGTGGTGCCTTGCAGAGCTGGAGGCGGAGGAGTGGTACAAGACGCTGTCGGTGGAGTGCCTGGGCGCCCGCCTGAACGACATCAGCCTGGGGGAGCCCGACCTGCTGGCGCCCGGCGTGCAGTGCGAGCAGACGGGTGAGCGCGGCGGGCGGCAGGGCGCTCGCTTGGGACCCGGCCTCGCTACGCCCCCTGAAATATTTCATTTCATTTATTGGTTGTTTTTTTTTTTTTTTTTTTCTTCTCCAGACCGGTTCAACGTGTTCCTCCTCCCCTGCCCCAACCTGGACGTTTACGGGGAGTGCAAGCTGCAGATCACCCATGAAAACATCTACCTCTGGGACACCCACAACCCCCGGGTGAAGCTGGTCTCCTGGCCCCTCTGCTCCCTGCGCCGCTACGGGCGTGATGCCACCCGCTTCACCTTCGAGGCCGGACGGTGAGATGTCGCCCTCGCTGGGACGGGGGGCCACCGTCCCAGGTGGCACTGCTGCCATCACCCCAGGACAGGCATGATGCCACGGTGTTGGCCATGGCCTGCATGAGGTGCCCCGCAGACAGGGAGGTTTGGGGCTACGGAGGGGACATGAGGACAGCACTTAAAGCACGGGAAGCTGGGCCAGCTGCCATCTGGGGGGATATTTTTTACCATCCCTCAGCTCGGGGACCCCAGTGACGCTCTGTGCCCCATCCCCACAGGATGTGTGACGCAGGAGAAGGTCTCTACACCTTCCAGACGCAGGAGGGCGAGCAGATCTACCAGCGTGTGCACAGCGCCACACTGGCCATCGCTGAGCAGCACAAGAGGGTCCTGCTGGAGATGGAGAAGAACGTCAGGGTGAGCTCCAGCCCACCTCAGTGACATGGCTTGGCAGGGGGGGGGGGTCAGGCTGCCCTGGGTCACCCTCACCCCCTTCTTGTCCTCCACAGCTGCTGAACAAGGGCACCGAGCACTTCTCCTACCCCTGCACCCCCACCACCATGCTGCCCCGCAGCGCCTACTGGCACCACATCACCGGCTCCCAGAACATGGCTGAGTCCTCCAGCTACGCCGGTGAGTGTCCCCATCCCCCGCCGAGGAGCGTCCCCCACGGCACGAGCCCACCCTCTGCTTCATCCCCAGGGGAGGCATATGCAGGCGCCCAGGCCAGCTCGGACACCGACCTCCTCAACAGGTTCATCTTGCTGAAGCCAAAGTCCTCCAAAAGCGACAAGCCTGAAAGCACATCGTCCCCGTGAGCCAGCGGGGGGGACTGCGGTGGGGGTCCCCTTTTTCTTCCCTGAGGGATGGCAAGGACGTGGGCAGCTGCCCCTCCAAGTCCCCAGGGAGACTGAGCTGGGGCATCATCTGCGTGAAGACTTTGGGGGAGCAGGCACTGGCTCGTGCCCTGGCCTGACGTTACAGGAGGTGATGGCTGGCTCTGCCTCGACTGACTTGAAATATATATTGAATATCCATATCATAAGAGATTTTCCCTTCTCACGTGAACACAAACTTGGTGGCTGCTGAAGAGCTCTCAGGCAGAGATGCTCAGAGGTTTTTGACTCTTGGGGATCTAGCTGGGAGGTGGAGAAGAGAGAGGGGGGTCAAGAAATTCGGTGTGGTTTCTGCAAGGGGGGAGGCTGGAGCATCCCCCTGCTGCGGGGCCGGAGCAGCGCTGGAGGATGCAGCTGTGCCAGGCTGTAGGTACGGGGTGCCAGCATCATGACCCCCCCCCATGAAGAGCTTCTGGGGACACCCTGCACCCCTGAGCTGATTTTTGCACTTCTCAAAGCTAGTGAAACACTTGCTGTAGAATTGAGACGACTCAGGAGAAACTGGTTTTCCTTCCAGGGGGTGGGCTGGGACGAGCGGCTGGGCAGAGCTAAGCCCCCCTGGCTTCACTCTTCCACCCGCAGCCACTCTCCTGGCCATGCCCCCCAGTTTATCTGCCGCTGGGCAACCCAGGGACTGGTTTTGGCCAGTAGCATCTGTCCCTCGAAGGGCAGCTTTGTGGATATAGAGTCCCTGGGCAGAGAAGCCCATGCCAAGAGGGGAAGAGCCGTGTTTCTCCGTGGATCCCCATCGTCTTCGCCCCCCCCTCACCCACCAGTGTGGCCAGATGAAAGCCCTCGCCTGGGGGTGGGGAGCTGGGCTTCATGTGCTGAACTCTAAAGCAATTGATTTTTTCTAGTTCTCTTATTTATTGACCTCCTTTAGAAGGGCTATCTTTTTATTGCCGTGCAAGCCTTGGTGTTTCTTTGGAGTCTTTTCTTGGTCTGGGTTGGGTGGGCAGTTGTTTTATTTCCGCCCTTAAAGCTCCAGGTCTGTGCTTTGGGGACAGGGAGTGTTGTGATGTGGGAACCTGTGGTCTGTAAATTCTGTGTCTTGGATTTGTGTAGCTTGTGGCTGAGGCTGGGGGGCTGCAGGGGGGACGGCGGGATGGAGAAGGGCTGCTCCCTGCAGCGCGGCTGAGCACGTGGCAGCTCATCGGCACCCAGCGCCAGCCGGTAGCGCATCCTCCCCGGATGAGAGGTGTAACCCGCTCTCTTTTCCTGGCTACACACCTCATCTGGAAAAGATTTAACATTTATTACCAAAAATGTTTGGGGTTTCTTTTTTTTTTTTTTTTTTAAGGAGTTGCTCAATGAATAAACAACCCTTATCCACCCTTCCTGTTTGTCTGTTCCATCCAAATGCGCTTGGGAAGTGCGAGTGGGAGTAGCGCCTGCCAGGGAGAAAAATGCTGACGGAGGGAGATTTCCCAAGGCTCCCGGCAGCACTTGGCTCAAAGCTTTGTTCTGCCTCCAGCCACGGACAGGACATTTCAAGTGAAGCCCTGAAGCCGTTGGGGAGGGGAAGAAGGGGGGAGCAAGTTGCCACCCTCCATCAAACAAGCCCAAGTGAAACGGGACGCCAGCACCCCGCTGTCACCCCACGGCTCTGGGGACATGCCAAGAGCACTGGTGGCTCCAGATCCCTGGGTGAGGGAGTTTGAAGCCGCTCCATCTCCCAGCTCTTCCAGAATTGTGCCAGTTCAGTTCTCCACACGACGACGGCCTGGCGGAGTGCTTGCCTCAAGGCATGCCAGCCATGCCAGCGCTCCCCCCAGGGACCGGGGCAGCTGTCGAGGAGCTGTGCCATGGCAAGGACACCGAAGCAGCAGCTCTTCACTGGAGGAGGCTGCTCTCTCCGGCTCAGCGTGAGCACCCATCCCCACTCCCCGAGATGTCCCATGTCCACGCTGTGGCCCACACGTGCCTTCCCCCCCTCCCAACCACCACGGTAAGGAAGAGGCAGATCTCTCCAGGGAAGTGTCACCAAGCTCATCCCAAGTCCTGCTGGGCGCCAATGGAGGTGAGGAGAAGGGGGTACCCAGGCCCTTCAGCCGCTGCCACAGTGGTCATGGTTCAGGACCAGCACCAAGCTCTGGCCCGGCACACAACCCACAGCAGGGCTGTGGGCACACTGGAACCTGTCAGCCAGGGGTTATTAACAACAGGCTCCCAGCTCCGTACATAAAGATGATATAGCACATGGGTAGTCTGCTCCAAAGAAGTCTTTAAATCTTTAAGTCTTCTTCTTCTCCAAAGAAGCTCCATCTGGGCTGCCCTGCAGCACCTCACCCACCAGTCCAGCCTCAACCAGCAGCTCCAAACACAGGGCTGGGTCAGCAAGGGACAGGCTGCCTGCTGGGGGGCTCTGCTCTCCTCAGGAGATAACGTCAAGAGCAGCAATCAGCAGTAGAGAGCAATGCTCCCTCCAAAGCAGATCTCGTTAAGGTAACATCTATTGACGAGAAGTAAATGATGTGACATCTCCTCCTGCAGCCCCAGACAAGCTTTCAGGGATGGCAAACCACGGGGGGCAAGGCTTTATTCAGCACAGTAAGGAAGGGACATACAAATAAGGTAGGGTTGTATAACCAAAGTACACACTTCTTGATCCCAAACACCACGTGGCCAGAATTCAAAACTCTGGCCT
Source organism: Limnodromus scolopaceus (assembly GCA_028565335.1). NCBI lineage: Eukaryota > Metazoa > Chordata > Aves > Charadriiformes > Scolopacidae > Limnodromus > Limnodromus scolopaceus. The sequence continues at coordinate 24,022,653 of JAOXNO010000063.1, forward strand.
AAAGTTCTGGGATCACTCAGAGACAAAGCCTGTCCCAGCAAAGACACTCATCAATCCCCCTCGTCCTTTACCCTACACATCTTGATGGCTTTCCCTGGGAAGCAGGGCCAGGGAAGAGGTGTCACTGACCAGCAGAGCTGGGCCAGGGAAGGCGGAGGGAGTTGAGGAGGCAGAAGCCTCGGCCCAGAGCGCTGCCAGGGAGAGGCAGGAACCCTCTGTGTCACTCACGCTGGAGCACTGCTGTGCAAGGGGCCACCTCAGTTTATAGTGAGGACGTCGCTCTGAATCTCGTGGCTCAGCTGGGTCTGGAGGTCGCTCAGTTTCTTCTTCAGGCCAGACAGCGCAGAGAGAACGATGGTCTCCGGGCGCAGAGAACCGCAGGACTCCACGTTGTAATAAAACCTGAGGTTGCAAGTCAGGAGCATAAGTCACCACCTGCCCTGTGAGGAGGTGCAAAACCAGAGAGCACCCGCAGAGTGCACAGTTGGGACTCCACAGGCTGTGAGAGAGCTTCCGAGATGTTTTTCAGTTCAGTGCTGTGACCTGTGAGCCAGCAGAGCCCCACACCAGGAGTTAAGACTGGCTGTAGGCGTTTCTGCAGTGCAAACAGCCCGGAGAGGGGGCACCAGCAACTGGAGCATGAGAGACCCACACGGGTGGAATAAATATCCTAAGCCATTTTTCCCCGCAGGCCTCACACTTCATTGAGTTCTGCACTACTCTGCTTGGTAACACCAAGTCAGGAGAGGCATCTACTGTCTCCCAGAGGGGAAAACCTGCCAGGCCTGGGCATAGCACCAGTTAACTCCAACTTCTGCCCTGCTTTTCGGGGAACACCAGCTCCCTAGGCTGACAAACTTCAGCGCAGAGTGGATACTCTTGTATTAATGAAAGCCAAAGAGACCCACCCATCTGGTCCCATTTTCCAGCTGCAGCAGTGCATTCAGCTTCCTACCTCTCTGGCTTCCCGTTGGGGTCGTAGGGAGCCTGAGCATCCTCCTCGTCAATCTCCGAGTACTCGCTCTTGGGCCTGGAATCAGAGAGCAGGGAAGGTTAGCATGGGGCCCACACCCCAGCCTGGCCCCGTGGAGCCCAGGCACTCTGCGGCACTGCTTGGCCCCAGAGAGTGAGCACTGGGGCTCACGTCCAGCAGGCAAAGGAGCAGTCATTGAGTATCGTCACAGAAAAAAAGCTCAGTCCCATGTTGCCCTTTCTAGGTCCTCATTAACAGTCATCCAGAGTCAGCCAGCAGCACCGGAGGAAGAGGATCAGCCCAAACGCAGCAGCCCAGTGCAGGGTACTGTGGTTCCATCCACCTACACTGGCACAATTCGGCCAATTTCTACTTTTCATTGGGCCAGGAAAACACTGGAGTGCTCCAGCCCTCGGTCTGTGCAGCACAGTTGCGATGGGAAGGCCCAGATGGCTTGTGCCCAGCAGGGAAAAATCTCCTGCACTTCAGACACCAGCAGCAATAGTGAGCTCTGTCCTGATGTCCTGCACCTCCACCCCTCTACTGTGCATCAGCAAGGCCAACAGTTCATCCTTCTACCCACTGCATCCCTTGGCTTATGGAGCATTTTACTGGAGAGACTGTTTGGAAGCACTTAATCCATATAAGAAAATCCAAAGCCTCGAGCCATTTGAGAAGCCAGCACAGAAAATCCCGTGCCCACCAAGGTCTCCTGCTGGCGATGTCAAGAGAGGCTGATCTTAGCACCCTCTCATCAGCTGCCTTAAATAAACCACACTTCTCAAACACATCCTCTGTCTGTAACAAACCAGTGAGAGAGACAAGGCATTAATGGAGCTGGGTCTTCATGTTACTTGGAAAACCACCCACGGCCAAAACCAGGGCAGCTGCTTTGAGAGTCCAGCTGCATGCCAGTGCTGTGCCAACGGGCTCAAAAAGCAACCAGCACATGAAACCAAACCAAAAATAATAGCTAGCCTTGGACAGCAGGGGCCTTTGTCTCTGCATTGTCTTCACAGGGAATCAGATGAACTTGGAAAGACACACGTATCATTAGGAAACAGGCAGCTCCAATGACAATCTTTCTTTGGGATTTTTCCAACTTTTACATACGTTTTGTCGAGAACTTCTCAAAAACTGTTTCCAGGTACCCAGCTGCTTGTACAACACTCCAGGTTCCTGAAGACACAGCCAACTCTGACACTGAACAGAAGAATCCCCATTAGCAGCTGCCTTGGGCCACCCAGCCAGGGAAGCATCTCGTTGCCGAGGTACATGTGCTCAGCCACACAGCTGAGGCTGTTCTCTGTGACGCCAACATCCCCAAAAGCCCAAACTCTCTGAAATTCACACTGTGACATTCCCCAACCCAAAAGAAGGCAAACCCAATGCTACCTCATCCTGCCTGGCACCTGTCTTTCCAACTCCAAGCAGTATTCCAGGTGTGCCAATTCACCAGGGCCAAAGATTTACTATCTAGCATTACAGAAATTAAACCGGAGGATTTTTACAGCAGCGAAATGAAGCCTAAAATTATTTCAAATCCCAATTTGAAATTCCACATCACAGAGACATTCTTACTTCTCAAGCACCCAATCTATCACCCAATCAACTCAACTTTGGGGCAATTTACCTGTCACAAATCATTTGGAAACTTCAGAACTATCCAGTTCGACCCCCAAAACTGCCAGTGACAAAGAACAGGCTGGCAAATCGACTCCTGTGACATGCTCATGGCCACAAAACTGCCAAGCAGCATCCTCCTCGGCTCTGCACCACCTCACCACAAACGGCCTCTCACGGACTTTCCCACTAACGGCCTGGTCTGTAGCTGGCAGTTCCCAAAGTCCAGCTTCAGCCACATGGACAGACCATCGACGCTAAGGAAAATGCCCACTTCCAGATTTCTGGCACTACCAGCTAGCCTGGTTCCTACTGCAGATCCCAGAGCACCACCCTGACGAAGTGCTGAAGGAGCCGAATGCCCGGCACATCGTGTTCTCACCCAGACTGACAGAACCGGACCCAGGAACGCGCCCCACAGAGCCCATCAAAGCCAAGCGGGGTTCGCTCCTTCCATCCGTAAAACAGGGCTGGGATGGCTGCGGGCAGATCCCAGCCCATTTCATACATGTTATGGATTCACCTACATCCCCACCCTCGGCAACAAAAGGCTTCTCAAGTCTCCCGAGTGCAAATCTACCCACACAGATCTCTGTGACAGCTCCTGAGCAGAAAGCCCCCGGCAGTCCGGCTGAGGTGTGAAATCTAGGCTAACTGTGCCTCCAGGCAGCTCGTTTATCGACAGCTAACTGAGCAAGGGACAGCGTAAGGCCATCACCTGTGATGGGTTCAAGCACCCTGGCTCAAAGAGGACAGTGTGGAGATACAACAGCCCACTACCTGCCTGCTGCTGCTTGCTGCCATTTGCAGAGGCAAATCTGGCAGTGCAGGGTCTGGCGGCGACAGGGGAAAACCTGCCGAGCCCCTTTTGCTGCTCAGCCTCCTCCCCAGCTGCAGCTCTGCTCAGGCTCCTGTTCCCTCTTGCTCAGCCTTGGCTTCTGCAGTCCCTGCATCATATCCTGCTCCTGTACCGGGGTCTTCCCAGCCTTGGGCACAGCTCTGGCTGATACAGCAACATATCCACTGTCCCCTCTAGTCCCTGCTCCCAGCCTGCCTTGGCTAAAGCGCCGGGTTCCTCGCTCTGCTGCTGGTTCCAGCGCACTCGGTGACAGGGTGTCTGTTAGGTGGTCAGTGGGACGCAGAGCAAGGAGCAGCTCAGGCGTCTACTCATGGAAAAGTGCTGCTAGGTAAAGTCCTTGCCGTGGCCAAAGAAGGGCAGCAGCTTTCCAAAAGCAAAATCGTGTCACTTTTAGATGAGACACAGCACACTACTGGTGCAGAATGGTATGTCAGAGCAGAGGAAAGGGCCAGAGAGGAAAACCCCGCTGCCAGAGCTCCTGCTGCCGGAGTGAGGAGATGTATGGGTGAGAGCCACACACTGGGCTCTCTCAAACCAACAGGCCTGCAAATTCAGCCTTGCAACCTAAACTTCTGCTCTCAGCGACCGCTTCCCCCTTGGCATGGATCTATTCCTTCCTCAGACCTTACCCTGATCTACTCACCACCTGTGCAGGGAAGAAAAAACAGGAAGAAGAGGTGGGAAAGAACATGAAAGGAGCGAGGTAAAAGAGCTGTGGCAGTATGTGAGGAGAGGACAAGAGGCGGCCACAAACCAGTCGGCCTTCCATGCAGCTGCAACCAAGGCTCTGACCTTGGCCCCCTAACACAGGAACAGAGTCTCCGCGAGGGGAAGCGACACACACGCTCACAATCACTTATTGACCCAAACTGCCCCCAGGCCCAAAACGTAGCTGGCTGCTGGAAAATCTTTTCCAGTCCCTCCAGACAGACATTGGGACTCACCACTCCTCTGGTTTGGGGTACACGGTGTGCCTCAGAGCATTGTCCGGGTCGTACTCGAAAGCTACGCCTGCCGTAGGGTTCCACTTAGCGTGCTCCTTACCAAAGCCCTTCTTGGCGTAGGCTCGCAGCCTCAGCTCCTGGCCCTTCCGCAGCTTCACAATGAGGATGTCTGCGGGAAAGCACATGCCATTTGAGAAGGCTGCAGAGGAGAAATGAGTGTGCAGGGTCACACAAGGGCAAAGGCAGGAATTTTTAGTGCCCAAGATGTCACCAGAAGCCAGGGCTCGCTTAGACCCAAAGGGGTCATCTGTGTCCCCAGAGTAGCTAGGAAACATTGTGCTAAGTAAAAAGAAGTTGCACATCTGCCCAGAGGGACAGCTCAGGCCCCCAGGCAACAGCGGGCAGCACAGCATTTTGCATCTTTGCTGTCTCTAAACTCTCACAAGGAGAGAGAGGCACCCTCTTACAAAGGACATCAGTTCTAGGCATAATCTTTAAGTAGCATTAAGGCAAAATGGTAGCCCCATTGATGCAGTGATGCTGGTGTCTCCCAACTGCCAGGTTTACAGCTGCACGGCTAGTAAAGGAAGAATGAGTTCAAAGAGCTCGAAAGAACTGCCTCCTCCAGGTCTTATTCCCAGTGAAACGCTGCTTACCGTCCTGCTCCACATAGTCATTGGGGTCGTTGTCTCTGCTCCGAGACGTCACCTGCAGAAGGATAACAAAAGCAAGCGAATTAACAGCAAGACCAACAGTTTTCCCCACATCAAACAGCAGTTGCCTACAAAAATTAGAGACTGCAGAGAGTGACTTACAGCAACAAATCCAGCCCATCTGATTTAACAGGAATCGGGACAATTCAGGCAGCTGTGGCTAGGTGTACGATATCCCACCCCACCAGCCTGCTCACCTCCCGAGCTGCCCTCCCCCACTGGACGGAGGGCACTCCAGCCCAGTGCCGCAGCATGGTTCTGCGACACAGCCTGGAGTCACCTCCATCACTGCTGCAGGTGACACACTGCACTCGCAGCACCTCAGCTGAAGCAAGCAAGAGGCAGCGGGCTACAGCTAGGCTTTAAACACGCAGACACTGTCACCAGCCACCAGAAGCAGCCCCCAGGTTGTGGTGACGTCCAGATGCTACCTTAATAGCATTTAAAAGCATTCTCCGTTAAGTGCCTTTGCATCTGTTCTGGTTTGGTTCCGCCAACCCTCCCCAAGGCACCTGAGCAAGAGCTGTTTGGCAGCAGTGCCCTGGCCCCAGCTCCTCACAGAGCAGAAAAGAACCAGAAAACCAGAGGCCTCTGGGTTGCTGCCAGGCCTTCAAAGAGGCTGACCCGAGCCCCCAGAGCCAGCAGGGAGAAGGCAGTTAACATTGCAGCACAACACAAGCACGCCCGCCCCAAGAGTTTGAGGGGAGAGGTAGGGGCTACACTGAAGCCTCTCAGGAGTTTGAGATGAGGGGTGCAGGATGAGGCTTTAACTTTGCTTTGACACACCATCAGAGAGCAAGTGAAAGAACAAGGCGAAGAAGAGGAGGGCACTGGCACACATTGCTTTTTCTGCAGAGATTCCTGCTTTGCTCTCCCACTACATTTAAAGCGGTGCTTTAGGCAACAGAAAAGGTGCTCAAAGGCCTTGTATTGTCCACATCCCACGGGTTCTGAACAGGAATGTAGAGAGGGGACCCACTGACAAGCAGAGGGATTGCACTGACCGGTATGACCCGGGGGTTGTTGGAGATGAGATCGCGGGATGTGACATGACGAGTCTGGTCTTCATTGCACCGGACGTCAAGGGTGAACTCCACAGAGCACTCTGGACAGAACTCATCACACGTGCAGTCCTGGGACAGACACGGGTCAAGACCTTTATGGCAGACCTCTCCCAGCAAGAAATGAGTAGCACTTCCCATCAGATCAGACACCCGTCACTATCAAAATCAGCACCCACAACATTTTGTTTGACTCACTCTGGAATATTGCATCTTATCCACAATGTCATCGCTGGTGAGAGGGATGAGACCTGTGGGAAGAAGGAAATGAGGGGACTGTCTGAGTGAGACCACGGGAGCGCTGACCCTCCTGCCGAGACAGGAAGGTCTGTCTGTCAAAGGTGCCGCAGCATCTCCACGGCCTCTGCGTTCCTGCACATCTTCACCTTCCTCCCCAGACCCCACGCTCACCCAGCCGGTGTGCGATGAATTCGTCATGCAGCACGGAGGAGTTGGCGTCAATCTGGACCCAGTCGATGGCTGCAAAGAGAGGAGAAAGTCACAAGCCGAGAAACATTTCCGTGGGGAAAAGCCGAGCAGCTCGGGAACGCACCAAAAACGTGATGGAGACCACAGTGATGGTGAGACAGCACCGGGGAACACACCGAAAAGGCTAAGGAGGGGTAAGGTGACGGGATGGAGGGGAAACGGAGGGGCACCGACGGGGGCAGCGGGGACGGTGACCACGGGCAAGCGGAAGGCAGTACCTATGATGGGCACTTCTGCGATGAACACTCTGCGGATGGAATTTGCCACCCTGAAGGGAGAGAAACACCCGCGTTAGGGGCTGAGGCGGCTCCGCACCCTCCCGACCTGACCGCAGAGACCCCGCCCGGGGCCGAGCCGCGGCCGCTTCCTCGGAGGCCCCGACCGGGCCGGTCCCGGGGCTGCCCGGCGGCAGCAGGCCGCGGCCCGTCCCGCCTCCAGATC
>JAOXNO010000063.1:24033315-24050269 GCA_028565335.1 Limnodromus scolopaceus
TGGGTGGACCTGCTCTGGCAGGGGGTTGGACTAGATGATCTCCAGAGGTCCCTTCCAACCCCATGTGATTCTGTGATCTGATTAGATGAAAACCAGCTATATTTAGTACTGAACTTGAGCTGCGGTGTGCACCAGATACAAGCGTGAAGAAACAGAGGACAGAACCGTGCAAGACAGCACACAGAGATGCACCTTTCCCAAACCCTATCACTGAAACCCTGGTGCTGGCTGCTGAATCACTGAGTGTATCAGTGCACTGGTGGCAGCAACGCTCTAGGACACGTTACAACAATAAGTTACACGATGCAAAGATGCACAAATGACCAAACTCTTCAGTTTTTTCAGTTGCATTTGCACCACTGGCAGACAAAACGTGTATATATTTTTAAAAACAAGTCTTCAACTACATTTTGCTACTATTATCTAGAAAAAATACTGGTTGTTACGTTCAGTGCTACAAAGGAACAGAGAAATGAAAACACTGGTCTTTATTTTAAAAGCAACAGTTGGCTGGAAAGCTCTGCTGTCTGCACCAGGACCTGCCAGCTTTGATGGGGGAAGTAACATAAGGGAAGTTGCCACTTGCAGCTGGATCTTTCACCTGCCTGAGACTAAACCCTTTGCATTGATTCTTCTCTTGCTCCGAAAAAAGCACCTGAAGGGCTCTCTGAGGCGCAGACATACCCTGCCGAGCTCCTGGCGTTGTGAAGAGGGCTTGCACTGCCAGTAACGTTAAACCCCTTTCCTGGGAAAGAGGGAGGGGGCTTGGCATCCCAGCTTCCCAAGAACACTCTTGTAACCGGTCAGAAGGTGCAAACAAAAGACAAACTTTAGAACCTCTCCTAATCCCTGCATCAGACTTTAGGAACAGCTCAGTGCAGACACCGACTCTGACGTGTTGATTTGACTTTCATAACCTGTAAGAGACTTGCGTTCCTGATGCAATCACAGTCTTTTGGTTCTCTTCTGGTTTATTCTTTTAATTTTTCTGTCATCTTACTTATTTTTCACTGCAGTACTATTTCTCTTTCATACTCAGATAAAAGAAGCTTATTAAAGTAGTTTGTTAAAGCAGTTCATTTACCTTTTCCCATCTCTCCCTACATCTATATGAATTAAAGTAATTTATTAATTGCTTTAATTAAGGGTATAATTTTCTTTTATTTCCTGCCAGAAAGATGAAAGCTTTAATAAGCTACTGGCATTTTTAGGTAGGTTCTTTAAAGGTTTTCAAGTCAAATCTGTAAATGCTACCGCTGGTGGAAGAGACACACTGCTCACTCACTGAATACTGGAGCAACTTCTTAGTCTCAAAATTTCAACAACTTTGTCTGTGTGTTCAAAATAAAAAAGAACACTTAAAAGAGCCTAGGAAAGTAGGTCCTTTTGATTTGCACTAATCCCATTATCACTAATTTGCATGTAGTCCCCTCGGCTTCTAAGTCTCTCTGGAAATTAGACTATAGCTTGTAAGGACCCTTGGGTGCTTCTGAAAATGTATTCCTCATTCAACAAATAGATTGTTTCAAGAGAGACGTGGCCTGACACCTGCTTCAACCCACCATTTGCTGAAGTGCTGAGGGGTAGAACCAGCCGATCTGCAAAGCACAAAGACTTACGTCTGTGGACTGGTCTCCAGCATAGTGCCATATATCATCGATCATGCTGGTGAGGAGGTTGAGGCTGGAAGGGATGTTGTGCGGTAGCAACAGGATGCTCAGAGCCTGCAAAGGAAACACACAGATAAATGGGAGTCAAAGAGAGAAGGACATAGCATTAAAGCAGACCAGTAATGCTCTGCTCTGTTAGCTTTTTCCTGTTGCTGTTAGCTTGCCAATACCTCCCAGTGACAAGCCCTCCCAGCTCTTTTGAGCCCACACCAGCCTTTCCAAGTGCAGGTTTTGCAGGGAATGTACAGTGTAGCAGCCGAGCTCTGGCCCATACTGGAGCCCAGAGCTCACCACTCAGCTCGAACGCCACTGCATTGTCTCTTCTGAGCTGCCTCTCCAGGCACAGAAACACAGCACAGGCTGAGCTGAGTCACACTTGTGCTGTACCCCTACGGGCAGGGAGTCAAATCTCTCCTTTCTCTAAATTTGACTTTGAACTCAAAGCAGCTACCAAGAGCAGAACAGCCAGCCGCAACAGCCCCACCGGGATGCTGCAGCCTTTGAACATAGTAACGCAATGTCAGAAGAGTTACAAACCACCCACATTCTTCACAGACAAGTTATGCTAATCTGGAACAAAAACATGAATCCTGTCTTCTCCCTCTGCAAGGAGTGCTGGATTCCGCTGCCCAGCAGCAAGCAGCAATTCTGGACAACAGAGGCTGACTTCGCAGCAATCTTTGCAGCCCAAGGTTGGGAACTCTTTGATCGTTACCGAGGTCACAATTCAATTCCCTTCCCACCCCTGGGAAGAAAGGCTTGAGACTTAAATCTGAACCTGGAAGCATGGAGCCCTCTCAGTTCACAGATCCATCCTCAGGTTGCCAAGGCTTTGTCATTTGCACACCAGGCAGGCAGCTGCTTACAACAAAGCAGTAGTGCTGCATTTGGAGGCGCCAGATGATACCTGTGCAACCAGAACAATGCTGCAAGAAGCCCAGTGACACTGCACATAGGGCTGAGCAGAGACACAGGGTATCCCCTGGGGATCCGAGAGGTGGAGTCAACAATGGAGGTTTGCCTTTCCAGAATTGCAAGAAATGGCTGTTCTAAGGACACCTTTAGCTGCCTCTTTCCAAGGGTGTTCTACTCTTGAAGGGTATGAATCATTTGAAACCAGGGAGGGTTTAATTTACAGCCCTGAACTATTCTGTGGAGAGACTATGCTGAAAGCCACAGGGTGTTTAAAATATATACCAAAAAAAAGAGACTATCTTGATATTCATTTTATACCTGGGGCCATTTATCAATATATGGAATCAGCATCCTCAATCTGGCTTGCACAGCATCTCTCAGGAATTGATCTGTAGGCTTCTTCCTGGGCAAGGAGAGCAAAATAAAAATATGAAGAACATCCAAGTTAATCTCAATTCTGAACTTGAAAGATCAATCTATTGCCTGCCTCAGCAATAGGTAGGCAAAGTATAATGTATCCTTCGTGTCTCTGTTCCAACCCTGTATCCGGCAAAGTGGTTTTATTTGGGTAAATTACATTTTTTACTTAAAGTATCCGTGTCCCAGGTGGCCTCTCTATCCAGTCCCCAAAGTCTGCCAAGGAATATGTCTTTTCATACCCAATACTCACTCTGCTTCGCCCAGCTGCACTAGTTTTTGTTCCTGCTCCAGCAGCTCAGACAGCTTGGTGTTGCACTGAGACACAAAGTGCAGGATCAGTTCGCTGCCATCACTGTGAAACATCCCTGCGGCAGCACCAGAGAGACCCAGGGTCTGCAGAGAAGGAGGGAGAAGCACAGACTGGGTCATACACTGCTGAGCAGAATCTAGCTAGGAAATACGTCGTATTTATTTTGTGAACAAAAGTTAATGAATTTAAACAAAGCAACACTGCATTAAAAACCTCTTCCTGTACATGTTTTCCTCTCTTTAGGATAACTACATCGTGCCTTAGTTTAACTCTGACAAGGTTATCCCTGTCAGATAATGCTGGGACGTGTTCCTGCCCAATACCACTTGCTGATCAGGGTGCATGACCCAAGAGTATGTGGGGGAAGCATGCAGGCCCGGCTGTCTTTGGACTTCAGCTCCATCCAGTGCAACTGGTTCTTTGCTTCTCTCCCCACATACCTTGGCTCCCTCTGCAATGGCCTCTGCAGTCCAGCCATGTTCAGGCACAAACTCCAGCGCTGCTGTGAGGATTCGATGCTGCAGCTGCTCCTCGCTCTCATAGTCCTCAGACTCCTGGCCGCCCTGGCCAGTGTAACTATGAGAAGGTATTGTCACAGTAAGGGGAACGTCACCATCAAACATCATCAACCTGGACTCGCTGCCACCTCTCTGTGCAGGCACGCTTTGAGATCTGCTTAGCATAGACTTCACCCCCTCCTGTTACATCCTTCTCTTTCCAGAAAAAGGATTCTTAACAAACTTTTGCCATGAGATGAGAAGAGGAAAAAAAAAGGGAGGGCTCAATCTAGGTACCTACCTGGAGACCAATCAACCCCAGATTCCCCCTCCTTTAAAAAAAAAAAAAACTATAAGCTTTTCCAACTGGGGCTTTATAGTTATGGGCACGTGGACAACATAATGCCCATATTTTGTGTAGATTTACACAAAAATCCAGAAGTGAAGGCTTGCACTTTGCAGACAAGTCCCATCCAATCTCCATGGCAGACAGTGGAATTTGCACTGTCACAGCAAACCAGCTCACCAGCTGCTGCAGTCTGAGGCTCCACTAACTCTGGATCTCGTTGTCTCTAAGTTTCAGATGCAAGTTTAAGGAAAGCAAAGCCTTCCAATCCCACTGTCGGCAGGAGAGTGCTAGAAATAGTGACTTACCTGGGGCGAGGGCCCTGAGGTTCCTGTTCGGACTGGTGATCGGTTGGATGCGAATCAAACTGCTGCTGAGAAGAAGATACGAACGGCTCCTTCTGCTCATCGGAGACTCTCCTCAGCACGGCTGAGACCTGGAGAGCACGCTGTGGTGGGGAGAGCTGGCATCTGACCACTAAAAGGGAAACAAAGAGAGTCAGATGTCTCTATCCAACAAGAGGAAGCACAGAAAATTAAGGTGAAGAAGAGAGTTGCAGTAAACACAGCTAAGAAGAACCAAAATTTGTAGAGATGGTCTTTTTTTAACGCTTCTGAGAAGTGTCCCTCTCAGCCAAGCTCACACTGACTTGATGAAAATAAAGTGGAAGTGTTTTGTGAGGAAAAGAACCTTGCAGATGGCATGTGTGACAAATAGAAGGGAGTTTCCCAATCATGGACTGGAAACCAGGCACACAAACATTCACTGACTCCCCTGCAGCACACACTCTCTCCTTTTCACTCCCTGATGAAGGAGAGGAGTTGGAGGAAGGTGCCAAGCCCTGAGCTTTGGGCAAGAGGCGAGCAATACCCTAGAGAGCGAGCAGCTGTAACAGATACAACACACTGATCATGATGCGTGTTCCTCAGATGACTCAAAGCCAACGCAGCTTTCCATTACAGCTACGCTGTGAGAATCCTTCATTGAACTGCAGCAAAATTTAGGCTGTTTTTTTTTGGGTTTTTTTGTTTTGTTTTGTTTAAGAAGCTGGGGTTGCAGAGCTCAGATTTTAAAAAACAAAAACAAAACACCATCAACAAACCCAACTCCCGCTCCACTTCCCTCTCCTGGGGCAAGGAGGCGCAAGGGGCTGGTTGGGCGCCAGGCCTGCCGAAGGGCTCTCCTCACACCCGGCCTGGCACAGCCCCCTTCACCCACCCCAGAGAGACCCTTCGCGCGGCAGCCAGCACACCCAAGCAGGCCTCGGCCCGGTTCCACACCTTGGGCCCAAGGCCGTGGTACCGAGGGCCCGCAACCCCCTGTCGCCCGCTAGTGACGCCCCCCTTCTGCCCTTCACCTCACCTTCCCCCGCTCCGCCCGGCCCCTCCCGGCTCCGTCCCACTCGCCACGGGTAACCACAGCCCCCTCCGCCCCGGCCGCGCCCCCCCTTGCCGCCGTCGCCTCCTCCCTCACCCGCCCGGCCCCGCCACNNNGCCCCGCCACAGCCGCCAGCCCGCCCGCCGCAGGCCGCCCGCTGCTGCCGCCGCCGCCGCCGCCATCTTGGACGCGGGCAGAACTCGATGACGCGGTGGTGACGGCGTCAGCGCGAGACGGGGCGAGCTGAGGCGAGGCGAGGAGGCCTGAGGTGAGCGGGGCCGCGAGGTGGGGGGCGCCTTGGCCGATATTCCCCTTTTCCTCTCCTTAAAAAGGCTCTCCCGGGGTCTCGTCTCTGGCGGGGGGGGTGAGGGTTCCTGTGTGAAATTCCTTTACGTATCTTGTTCCCCGCCCCTGTAAACTGTCGCCGGGTCGGTGATTTAAGAGGTTTATTCTGCCCTTTCTATACGTATTTAAAATATTCGTCTGCTGTCGGAGCAGCACAGGCAGTGGCTGCAGCCTGGGGTCGCACCCTGGCCCGTTGTGCGTCGCAAGGTATGCTCAGAAGGCTTTAATTTAAAGTTTTGACATGCATATAGTGGTAGATTTTTAATCTATTGAAGCTGGAGACCTCCAGTATTGTTCAAAGAGCCTTCCTTGCACAGTTTTGGGTAGTCCTGCTCTTCAGGGCTGTTAAATGTGTGTGAAATTAAGATAAGGCCCCTCTGCACACCCAGCCCAACGCCTGCTCCGATCCAGGCCTTGGGCCTGCTCCCATCCTGTAGGAATCCTCCTCCACGGGACAGAGTGGAAATTCCACCTTCTGCTGGAAAATAGGGAGAAAAATATGGCCGCCCCCACGGGCCGCTGTCATCCCATCAGGAACATGACTGTGCATGCTTTGGGGGTAACTCCTGGCCTTTACTCTGACTGAAGGCAGACATTATGTCATGTCTTTGAGGTGACTTTGAGGTAGCTTCCTACTTTCTTTAGGCTCCGTTTCAAGGGATTGATGCAGGCTGGTGTTGCTGTTGATGTAGTTTGGGCTCAGACTCGTCTTGAAAGGTTGCAACCTGCTGTTCTGAGAAGAAGGTGTAACTTTGGATTTATTTTTTCTCCACATTAGCCCAACAGCTTATCTATATCTTTTGAAGGTTTCAGCCTTCTTCTCATTTTTAATGAGATTAATATGTGTGTTACTATCTGTTGTAGTTGCTTAGCTTGTGTTGTATATGCATACAAGACCAACTGTAAGGTGCTATAAGCTTTAGCATACATCCAAGACCTTCTGCTCCTTACGTGGTCAGCAGCATGGGCTGCGTTAGTGCCAGTTCCTACCAGGGTAGATCAAATGAGGTGCAGGGTTATCCCATCCTGAACGTATTTGCAATTTCCAGGAGAGAGCAGTTCATGACAATTAGAGCCAGAGGAACAGGGGATCAAAATCCACTCCACACCTGGCTGCAGGCAGCTGAGTTAAATTTGGTACAACGTATCTATAAGCCATGCTTTCATGGCAACCTGGTGGCAGTAAGGCATTCCCCAGGATGCGTAATACAATGATTTCTGGTAAAGGCCTTGCTTATAACAGTCTGTCCCAAAGCAAGTGTGTGGCTTGCAGCTAATTGTAGATACAGTGGGCAACTAGTGTGCTCTCTGTTCTCAGTGGTCATGTTAAATTATAAAGAAAATAGGTTTGCATTGGATGAGCAGAGTAAAAGAGGCTAGGTAATTTGCTTCAGTAGCCGGTGGTGCAATGGATACATGTGATATTGTACTGCTGTGACACTTCTATAATGCGGATTTTATTTGGATGCTGTCAGGAATACAGTCTTTCATAAATACTAGTGCAGACAGGTTTCTCAAAACTGTCACATCACTTCTGTTCCCCTTCTCCCTTTGTGTAATCATTCACCCAGCACCACTAGTGATAAGAGTTGAGGGAGTCTCAATCTGGAAAGCTGGGAATACCAAAAGTTAGATTTTTTGTTCTCCTGCACTGCAGAAGCAAACTCTGCTAGGCAATGTCTTGAGTAGGAGAGACAAGGCAGTGTTTAATGTCAAATAGTTGTCACTAGTCTGGAAATTCAGAAATCCTGTGTATGCCTCTATTCAAATATTTAAGGAAAGCAGGTAAGTTTTTTGTTTTGTTTTGTTTTTTCTTTTTAAGCATGGCTTGCAGTCTACCTGCAAAACTAGTCTCTGAACTGGAAAGAAACTGAATTATGTCCGTAAGTGTAGCTATTTCTTAATGTCGTGTTAATGCTCAGCTTGTGGGAACTCTGTACTGCCTGTCTGCAGAAAATACTCCCCATTTATTAAAACAAGTCAATGTTTAAGTCTATGATTAAGTCCCAGTCCACAGGGGTCCATGCTGTGCTTGGCACCCTTTCTCTCTGTCCCCCCTGACCCGTTCCTCTCTCTGCCACTGTCAGGTTTGCTGCTGCTGCTGCGGAAATGGGGGAGTACGGAGTCGCACCAGGCCAGCGCGTGGCTATCATCTGGGACAGCTCCTCACCAGTTGAAGCCCTGAAGGATTTGGTGGATAAAATTCAAGCACTGGTGGGAGCCGATAGTCGTGTCTCTGTGGAAAACGTTAACCAGCTGTTTCAGTGTAAGAATGAGCTTAATTTTTCACTGTTTTGTTTAGAGGGAAAGTGTGCTTCTGCTGCGTGAGCTGACACCTTCCCTGGTTTGTAAGCCAGCGTTACAACAGTAGCACCTACTGCTAAGTCTTACCACTGGCAGTAAGGCAAAGAAATGATATGCTCTGGTCATGGCTTCCTGTGACTGGTGTCTTTAACCAGTTATTGCTGTTGTACGTACGCATGAGAGATGAGGAGGGAGGTGGAACAGATGTGTTAAACAAAGCTCTCTGTGCGTATGTCTAGAGTTTTACCATCTTGCTCTTTCTTTCTTTTCAGCTGCTCACAGGGAGTCCAGTTTTGATGTCATTCTCTCTGGTGTGGTACCAGGCAGTACTGCACAGCACAGTGCGGAGGTACTGGCAGAAATAGCTCGGATACTTAAGCCAGGGGGCCGTGTTCTCCTGAAGGAACCAGTGGTTACAGAATCAGGTGAGAGAATCCTCATCAGCCTTGCTTTCATGGCAACGTAGCAATTCTTCTGAGGATTAGGCTGAAATGGAAAGGACAGGAACCCTGACTGACATTCAGAGATTTTTCATTCTACTGACACACTAACCTGAATAGCAAGATTTTTATCCTGTGTTTTAGCTGGTAGCCGTCAGAGATGTTTGCACTCACTCTCCTGCTATAAAAAGTGCTGGATATGCTTGTTCCTAAACTACATTGAAAAGCTTAGTGGACACTGGTCTTCTCCTAGGGTGCTTAATGTTAAATAGTTGCAGATGTTGTGCTTCTGAAGTGATTTTAGAAACAGATGGCAAACGGTGAGAGAAGCTGTCCCAGCAGCCAGGTGAGAAATAGTTATCCAGAAAAGGTAGAAGTGTTTGGACTAAGTTTTAAGAGTAAAGCCAGAGCACCTGCCATGAGACAGCTGGAGGAGCACACAAGGTGGTGAACACAAGATTACCTCTCTGTCTTATACATGACCTGCATTCAAACCGTGCTGGTGTAGGTTCAGTCTGGAAGTGGGAGATAATATGCCACGTGATAAGAACAAAAGCACCTTTGCTGACAGTGTTTCTGTTGGCACAACCTACAGCAGTGAAAATGGTGGTGTAAGTGGCAGCAAAAACGCCTTCTTCAGCTTGGGAAGATTTGCCAACGTTTTGAAGCTGGCAGTTGCTCAGTGTTGCAAGTGGTACCTTATGGGCAGGGGGGAACATTTCTGGGACAGAACAAAGAACATGCAAAGTCTGGAGTAGATGAGGTTTCTTTTTTCCAAAGTCACATCTGGCAGGCTGGCGTTAGGTAAACTTGGAGTAAAGTGCAATTGGGACTAGCGAGAGATGGCAAATGGATTCTGTTCAGCACAATCCTGTGCCCCAGAGAAGAAGCCTGTAATGAGTTTTTGAGTAACAGTGATTGTAATAGCTTTTGCCTATGAGAGCAAGGCTCTTGAGTGTTACGGTTCTGAATGTAATGTTCATTTGGGAGTCTATGTTTTGAAAACTTCATGAGCTGTTCACTTTAACATGTGAAAATATTTTGGGGGATTTTGTTGTTTGGTTTTTGGGGTGAGTTTTTGTTTCCTATTTTTTTGGCGGGTGTAAATTGGGTTGAGGAAGGTTTTGGCATATATAGGACAGATCTGGAGCTGGAACAGCTTTGTGACCCCAGGCTGTTATTTTCATGAGCAAGCTGCTCGTGAAACCTCTTTCTGGTTTGTTCCTGCTGTCAACTGGAAAGGGCTCTATTTTAAAGCAGGGGTTTGGGTTGAGCACTTCCTTCTAAAGCTCTTACTCTTCCAGGTTTCTCGGTGACCTCTATTCTTGTTCTTCCTTCCTTCTACTTCCTGCTTTCATGTTTTCCAGGAAATAACAGCAGGATCAAGACAGCAGCCAAACTCCCCACAGCTCTGACTCTTTCTGGGTTGGTGGAAGTGAAGGAGGTATGTACACACTAACTGCTTCCAGAAGCTCCTTCCTGCAGTTACCTTGAAATGTAGATGGCAATTCCTGGGGACTTGCTGGGTGACAAGGTGTTTAGCTACCCTGATTTACTGTAAACGTGCATGGACACTGCCTGCCACAAACTTTAGTTACTGCATAGGTAGTGTTTTTCTTTAGGATTGAAAATAGTGACTGGCTGTGTTCACTGGAACATTGCACTGGGTGCTGAAATAAGAGGTTTTGCATGAGATTAACCTAAAAATCTTACATTGCAGCTGCAAAAGGAAGCATTGACCCCAGAGGAGGCCCAGTCAGTCCGAGAGCATCTGGGTTACCAAGGCAATGACCTTCTCATTGTCCAGGTAGAAGGCAAGAAGCCCAATTTCGAAGTGGGGTCCTCAAGTCAGCTCAAACTTTCCTTTGCCAAGCAGCCTGGCCCTTCAGGTAGGGAGTGGTGCGTGCTAAATGTCTGGATTGCCTGCCTTGCGGGGGACAAGCATCCGAATAGGGAAACAGCTCTGGGATAGGGAGTCCTACAGTAAAAACCTGTGAAGCGGGGCTTTCCAAGGTTGTTTGAACTCTGTTGGGAGTAGATGGAGTAAAGCCTGGAGTGACTACTATCTCTTCCTTTGTTTTGGCTCCAGGAAAACCCTCTGTGGACCCAGCCACTGCCAAGCTGTGGACACTCTCTGCCAATGACATGAACGATGAAGAGATGGTATCTGGTCTTGTTTGTGAGGCTTTGCTGTTCCTTCTCTCTCCTCTTCTTTCCTACTCTAAATAGCTTCAGTCATGCCTCTTGGGAAGCTTTACAACTTAAGAGGTAGAAAAGAATCCATAGGGCAAAATATCTCATCTACTATGTGAGGTCTTGAGAGCCCAGGGATGTGGTGAGGGGGCAGAGAGGTCATGGATAAGAGGGCACAGCTGGAGCACTTTCATGCTGGTGCTACAGATTGCTGTGTTATATTTGAAGAAATGGTGCTATGTCGTTCCCTGCTGACAAATCAGTTTCCTGCATGTTATTTTCCATGTTTCCTGTATATTTTCAGGATCTTTTGGACTCCGATGAGCTGTTGGATTCAGAGGATTTGAAAAAGCCAGATCCATCATCCCTCAAAGCTCTGTCCTGCAAAGAAATGGGCAAAAAGAAAGCCTGCAAGAATTGGTCAGTGCTGGGATTAGCATTGGTGAACCTTTTAACTGTAACATTAAACAGTTGAATGGATTTTAAAAAGACTGTAGACCCTTTGCTGCTCTTCAGAGCATAATTCTCTTAGTTCCTGTCCTTTCTTATCTTAACTATTTGAATATAGATCCAAATACAATGAAAATTAACTAACCACACCAAAGCTGCTACAAATTACTACACTGGTATGATCAACAGTCTTGAAGGTGAAGACACATTTTGTGCAGCCTTGGCTAAAGTCCTGGTTTCTCAGATTTCGAAGAGAAATAGCATGCATGACAAGTGCTGTAGAGTCATTTCTCACTCAGTTTTAACTTAAAACGTGTTGAAACACACTCCTCATACCAACCATGGTGTTGAGGGACAAAGTGAAGAGCATGAGAGTCCTGGAGTCAGCTGGGTCGTGTGACAGAGCGAGGGCTGTTGCGTGTGAGTAGGGCTCAAACAAGTGTTGGTGACTGACAACCTTTAAGCAGAAAGATGCAGGTGACTTCTTTATTTTTCTACAGCACGTGTGGCCTGGCTGAAGAGCTGGAACAGGAGAAGAAGAACTCGCAGCCCAAATCTGCCTGTGGAAATGTAAATAGTCATTTTTGTTTCTATACTGTGGTTTGCAGTAGATGATTTGTGTCTAAGAGCTGTGTTCTCTAGTGACTGCTCCCTAAGCTGGCTTACTGCTTCCAAACGCTGCTTTTGCAGCTTCTGCAGAGCTCCAGCCTGTTGTTCTGTACCCGCACGCTCTGTACCAGTGCGTGCTGTTTCAGTGCTGCCCTTGTAGGAGTCAGAGTGAGCAGCAAACCTTCACCTCCCCACGCACGTGCTAACCGGTGATCTGCTCCAGGAAGCGGGAGCACAAGGGGACCTTGTGGTGGTCAGGGAGCTGCTCTGCTAACCGTGCTAACCAGACATGGGTTGAGAGGGGGTAGAAGGGAAGTGGTTTCTGTGCTGATACAGGCTGAGGAGTGTGTCACCTCTTAAGCTAGAAAAACTGTATCACAGGGGGAGAGAACTGAAAGTTGCCCCTGATGACCAAAGGTGCTTGTCTTCCTCTTGTCAGTGCTACCTGGGGGATGCGTTCCGCTGTGCCAGCTGCCCTTACCTGGGGATGCCAGCCTTCAAACCTGGAGAGAAGATTCTCCTGAAAGAGAACCAGCTGCATGATGCCTAATGAAGATGCCTCTGGATGTCCTGTGAAGGACTCCTCTGCTTTTCCATCAGTCTGAGGTTCTTCCTGAAGTCCTCCTCATCCTCTCAAACTCATGCTCTCCCGCCAATAGCCCTTATGGGGAGAGACATTGTGGGCACTGACACTGCTGTGAGCTCATCGCTTGTAATCAGCCTTGGGCTACTTGATAATCTTTGGTGACATGGGGTCTCCTATGTGTTAGACTTCATGGTATGCCTTGTTTTAGCTGGCTTGACTTGATACTGGGATGCTGGCCATCACACCATGTCCCACCAGCAGAGGGAAGTAGAATCAAGTGTCAGGTTGACCTCGTGCTTGTGGCAGGACTGGTGCTTCCCCATGCCCGTGTCCTACACCTCTAATTTGCCCTGATTTTCTCTGATGAATCAGCAGCTCTGGCTCCGCTTTCAAGGTGATACTGGGCTCCTTCTCTCTCTGAAATCTGAACCTTACCGCGTTGCAGCTCCCGTTGCAAGGCAGGAGCAGTGAGTACACTTAGCAGTCTGTTCTCTTAGCATCAGTGAAGTCTGGCAGGCGTGATGAATTTCCAAGTGTTTTGGGAGCCAGCCCATGGTATCCCCTGCCCCCACCTATTTCCATCAAAATGACAAAGATTCCATCCTACTGAGAAAGTGAGAAAGCTCCTGCCCTTAAGGCAGGGAGCAAATTGAACAAGGTCTGTCCTGTCCTCCCACACCTTTCTGTCCAACAGGAGCTGTTAACACAAGGGCAATCTGAGACTGTCACCTCTTGGTGATTACCAAGTGAGTTACCTGCAGTGTCCAATAAGTAAGAACATAGCAATAACTTAATTTCTAGATAATCTGTGGTCACCATCTGTTCCCGCTCCATGAGATACTTTATTTATTTGCGTAATTAGTGCTAGTGAGGCGTCTGCGCAGATGCAGGATGAGGGAGCTGTTCGCGTTCTGTGCCAGACTTGCTTCTCACCCCGGGAGGGAGAGGAGGAAAACCCACAGCCAGTGTCTCACAGCAGGGATTGCTTTGTTTGGAGCTCTTGCTCTGTGGGATGTGACTGCTTGTTGTTGTGCTACTGGAGTTACGCACTGAACTCGCAGGGGGAGCTGGGATAAAAGGCTTTTCTGTTCTTGAAATAAAAGTGACCAACAGCAAAGCATTTAAGACTGGTACCAGTGGCATTCTAAGCACATCTCTCCTTTTTCTCAGCCTCTCAGTGATTTATGGAACCATTTAAATCTTGGGTTGCATCTTGGAGTTCTCCATAAATTGTTCCACTGAAAACATGACTCAGATATGTGGTGCCCAGTGGAAAGAACAGAATCAAGCTGCCTAAATTAACTTTTTTATTTGGTCTAGATTTCAGAAGGAGGCCTTCTGGTTGAGTGGGGAGAAGGCGGCCTGCAGGGAGAGAGGGGAGGGAGTCCCTGAGGTGTGCAAAGCATGCCGTGTGGTACTTACTGGGAGCCAGAGGGGAACATGAGGGACTGGTGGCAATGGAGACCTCCAAGAACTTGTATGTAGAGGGACAGCTGCCCTCCAGCAAGAGCATGGCTTTCCTAGACCCTTTCCTCACCCAAGTCCCTGCCTCTGTCATTAGCAAGAACTCCAAAGGAGACGCGAATCTTGTGATAAACCTCCTGTCCAACAAACCTGTGAGCACTCCCGTCTTAGGAAATGCATGCCTATGACCTTTGGGGATTTTACTGCCTGTTTGCAGCCTCACTGATGGCAGAAGATCGGATCTCTGCATGTCTCCATGTGAAGGGTCCCTGATAAAGACAGCCCTTAACCTGAACCCTGCTTTCCTTTCAGGAGTAAATAAGATAAGAGAGAGAGGAGGAAGCAGCAGAAGCTTTTGTTTTACAGTGATTCACTCAACGGAATTTAACCAAGCTGGGGGCGCTTTCATATGCTGCTAAGTTCAGTTAAGGATGGTTAAAGCCGTATAATCTTGTTCTCTTTAAACTGTGTAACTCGCTCTTGCTGTGGGAGAGGCCCTCAAAGGGTGGGAGTTTGGCAGTGGAGCATCAGCTGGGTGGGAATATGCTCCTGCCAGGCTGAGTTTGAGGAGCATTTGTCCCTTAAGCCCCCTTCCCTTGTCTGCTACAGCCTCCAGCCACCCTGCCTGCCCCCTCCTCCTCCTCCCACCCCCAGTTCCTGTGTCTCACCACCCACCCTGCACCTGGGAGGTGGCACTTGTCTCTGTGGAGGGAGCAGGCTGAGGCTGTGCCTGGAATAGAACAGAATATTTCAGTTGGAGGAGACCTGCAATGATACCTGCCTGACCAATTCGGGGCTGACCAAGATAAAGCATGTTATTAAGGGTATTGTCCAGATGCCTTTTGAATGCTGCCAGGCTTGAGGTATCCCCTGCCTCTCCAGAAGCCTGTTCCAGTGTTTCACCACCTTCTTGGTAAAGAAATGCTTCTTCATGTCCAGTCTGAACCTCTCCTGGGGCAGCTTTGAACCCTTCCCACTCATTCTGTCAGTGGATCCCAGAGAGAAGAGCTGGGCACCTCCCTCCCTTGCTGCTGGGATGGTGGGAAGGGGCTGACAGGACTCGCTGAAGAAGGATTAACTGAATCAGCAGACGCGGTTCGGCTCCCGATGTGCTGTTGAGCCAGCTCTGCAGTGACAATTCTGTGGGGGTCCCCAGCGGGCAGACGTGCCCTGCAGCAGAGTTACGTCACTGTGACTTCATTGTCAGCGAAGCTTCGCTGATTTTTCCCCCCGTAGCTGACCTGGTCCCATGTTCCTCTGAACTCCTTGCTGCAGACGGATGGAGCCGCCCTCTCTCCGAATGACCTGGGTTGGGAACACGGTGCGGGGTAGGGCCTGTGGGGAGCGCGGGGCTGACCTGTGTGCTCACATCTCACGCGGCTGCCGAGAGCAGAAAGGGCTAAAAGTCACACCGCCCTGTGGCAGGGGCCGAGCTGTGCACCCCTGTGTGTGCTGGACCCGGGCCTCCCAGTGTCTGCTGCCTTCGGCCAGACCCCTGAGACCTTGCTGGATCTGCCATGGACTGTCTTCCATCGTTCCAGTTGTGGGCTTCCTCCTTTGTTGGCTCCTATTTCTTTTGGAGTCTGCGTCATCCATCGCCCTCTGAAAGCGTCGCTACAGCACTGCAGGCAAACAGGGGCTGGGCGCTGCAAAGGTGAGTCTTTGATCATCCCCTTCTTGGTGGCTGTAAGTCCATCCCTGTTCCCCTGCTGGCTCATTTGCAGCCTCACCCTCTCCACTGCTCCTCCTCCAAGCCAGGGGCAGGGGCAGCCTGGGGGATCCCACCTGCATCGGGATGGGATTTGGGGCTGGGACAAGAGCGGCCAAGGGTGCAGGATTCAGTCCAAGACTGAATCCGCCATCGGATTCCCTCACCTCGGCTCTTCCCATTTCCACTTCTGCAGCACAAAGATGATGGGTGTGGGTTTTTTTCTAGCTGCAGAAGCACAGAAAGCCGTCCAGCGTGGTGAATGCGGGTCCTGAGTGCAGCCGGGCTGCATGCGGGAGGAGCCACAGGGGAGGGCAAGAGCCCCTGCTGCGCAGGAATGGATGTTCCTCCCAGCCAGTTTGCTCCGGACAGGCTGTTTCCCATCTCCTGACATATCCAAGGGGGTTTTCTGCTCCACTGCCTCCCTCCAGCGGCTGCGCCGGCTCAGAATCGCCTGGTCCTTGTCCTGCCAGCTCTGCGGACCCCCGCGCACACCAGAGCCCAGTGCTGCTGGCTTCTCCTCCCAGCACCACAGGAACCAGTCTTGGTGAGCATCGTCTTGGGACACAGAAATGGTCTAATTTACAAAAAAGGGGGATTAAAATAATCAGGGAAGCTCCTCCAACCCTCCACAGCAGTAAAACTGAAACGGAACGAACTACCTCGATTTTCCAGGGGGCTGCGAGATGCAGCCTTTGTGCCATGGGCCTGGCCGAGCTCTGCGTCGTGGAGCTGAGTGTCCTTCCTCTTGTTCCTCTTGACGGATGAGACCAGCAGCGGTTTTGGCCCTTCTGCCTCTCCTAGCATCCTCTGAATGCCCCATTTTACCCTGGAGCCTGCTCAGGAGATTCCTTATGGAAGTGTTCATGGAGAAACACCCCAGCGCACCTACCCCTGCTCTGGACTCACACCCCAGTGTTAAAGGAGGAGCTGCTGCCTGAGCGTTCACACACCGCTCACAGTGTCGAACACAAACACACACGCTCACTCCTGGGTGTGCTCCCTCCTCCTTCAGGCTCCACCCTCACTTTCCCACAGCAGTCTCAGGCACTGGATTTTAGAAAATAATTTAATTAGAAGGTCCAGCAGCAAGGACAGCCCCAAAGAAAGGGACCTTCAGCAAAGAAATCACCCTTGTGACCCACACACCTGCCCCTTGCGTGCCCTTCACACGCTGTCCATGCGTCTTCTAGTCCAATGGTGATTTTTGATCTGGGGTCCTCTAACTCACTGGATTCTTATAACATTTCACAGAATCACAGAATCTTCTAGGTTGGAAGGGACCTTAAAGATCATCTTGTCCAACCGTCAACCTAACTG
>JAOXNO010000063.1:24061997-24083387 GCA_028565335.1 Limnodromus scolopaceus
CGCCGGCCGGCGGCAGGTAAGGGCGGCTCGGGGCCACTCCCGCACCCCCTCCCGGCCCGGGGCCGCTTGGCGGCCAGGGGAGGCGAGGCCCTGTCTAAGGGCGCCGCGCCGGGCGCGGCCGGGGAGGGGCCCCGGGGGAGGACTTCCTCCGTGTGGGCCGGCGTCCTGAGGTGAGGTGAGGGGTGGGCGCCTGCCCGTCCCGCCTCCCTGAGGTGAGGGGGTGGCCTGCCCCATTCGGTGAGGCGAGGTGGGGGCCTGCCCGGTGAGGCGAGGGGGGCGCCTGCCCCGTCCAGCTCTCTGAGGTGAGGTGGGGCGAGGCAGGAGGCCCTGCCCGTCCGGTCCCGTGAGGTGAGGGCCCGCCCTGTCGAGTCCCACACAAAGAGCAGCCGCCCAAGCCCTGCACCCCCGGTCAGCAGAGAGCACCGTGGGCCGTGGCAGAGCCGTCCCTAGGGCTGCCATGTACCTGCCTGGAGCTTTGCAGCACCGTGACAATGTGAGGACCGTTTTGGTTTCCATGATTTTCCAGCCACTGCTGTTCCTTGCTGCCGCCTGTGACCTCAGGCGGTACCTGCGGGAAGCTGTGTGCCAGGAATCGGCCTTTGCCGTTGCTCATCCGGACCAGGAAGGACCGAGCACTGCACCGGCCTTCTCTTGAGGTGTGGTGGGAGTTGCTCGGGGCTTTGGACTTGCGGGTTATCACACAACCTGCCTGCACGGAGTTAAAAGCAAGTTTAGTAAAAAAAGCATGTCTGTCTCTTTGAGGTGAACCATGTGCACCTTAACCATTACGTACAGAGCTTCGGGTATATGTGTGCCAGAAGGCTGGATGAACATTTTGACAGAAGAAAATGATTTCGCGTATGAGGTGACCTCCAGTTCCTCAGCTCTATTCCTGCAGAGACCTTGCTGGCTTCCAGTGTGATGCCTGCAGTCTGAACCAGCGTTTTGGTCACCTCTGCTGGAGTCCTTGTAGAACTGACAGTTCTGGGGTAGCATCTGTTTTCAGAGGAGTGCATTAACGTCACTGGTGCAAAACCCCTAATATAAAGTGAAAATCTGACTAGTTCCCGTGTAGATTTTTATCAAAGATTCTCATGCAGCCTTAATATCCTTGAGCATGTCACAACCAGTAGCAACTATGTTACTTGTACAGCCCTTGTTACTTGTCTTTCCTTTCTTTGCAAACTCAACGGCTACAACCAGTGGGGTGAAAACAGTGCCCCTGTTGCTGGTGTGCTCCTCCACCATGTGCCTCACCTTCTTTGGAACCAGAGTGGAATTTTTTAGGATGAGTTGGAGAAGCATGAATTGCTTTCTCCTTCTGCAGAGCCAGTGTTACTCTGACCAGCTCCCCGAATGCTTCAATATGGAATCGAATTGAATCCTGTGGGAATCATAAGGTTTTTCGTTGCATTGGGTCACATAAGTGCTTGTTGCTCTCTATCCCAAAAGAGTCAAACAGCTCCTTTCTGTGACTCTAGGATGGGACTTCTAGCTCGCCATGAAATTCAGCAAGAATGGAAATGTTTTGGCACCACAAAAAAGAATGGCAGCTAGCAAGAAGATTAAGAAGCTTTAAGTGCCTCTATTTGAAAATGGAAGTTCAGAATGATGTTGCAGGCGTTGATGATTTCATCTCTCTAAAAGGGAAATTGATTTGTATCTCCTGACATGTGAGATACCTCTTTCAGTCTGGTTTTCACTTCCGGATAAAAGCCCTGCCTTTTGGTGTTTCCATGAGAGGGTCCTCAAAAAAGTGCTCATTCCAGTGTTTGATCACCAGAGACATTGATGCCTGAGGATTTTAATTTCTGAGCGATTGGCTTATAAAAGGCTTTTCATGATTTATGTAACTAATTTTAATTTCTGAGGATTTTAATTTCTGAGCGATTGGCTTATAAAAGGCTTTTCATGATTTATGTAACTAATTTGGTGAGGCTTCTTTGAAGGTTTGAGACTTGCTTGCTGCTAGAGTAAATACATAGAAATTGCACCTAATTCTAAACTGGTGTTGGTCACAGTTTCAGATGTTCCTTTCTCAGAGCCATTTCCATGTTCAGCTGAATCTAGTTTTCTAGCTTTTGGTTCAGCTACTTGTTTTGTGAGATGTGACTTCTGCATGTTTAGTGAGCCCCAGTGGAGTCCTTGAAATTGTCTAGCTTTCCCTTTGACTGCTTGTAAATGGCTAATGCACACAGTATCCTGTGGCAAGGCATTTCACAGCTTACCAAAGCTTGGTGCCAGCAACCACCTCCTTTAGATTGTTTTGATCCTGCTGCCTTTGAGCTCCATTTGATTTGTTCTTGCATTGGGAGAAACAATGAAAAATTGGTCTTTCTCCGTCCTGAGCCACTCATGACTTTATTACCTTCTGTGACATCCTTCTTTTCCAGACTGGGGAATCTTTGCTTGCTTAGGTCATGCTCACGTAGAAGATGTGTTCTATGCCTTTGATCACCTTTGTCTGCATCGTTTCCAGTCTGCTTCCCCTGCCCCAGCCCTTAGAAGAGGAGTATCAGAAATGCACACAGAGCTGCAGAGAACAGAGCTCTCAGGACTTTTGCGATGGCAGGGTGCTGTTCTTCTGGGATCTCTGTTCAGTCTTAGTAGATTGTTAATTGCAGCTGCCTCTCTCCTCAGCTGTGGCTGCATTCTGATACAGTGGCTGGAATGTTGCATCTACCAGTGGCTGAGTGTGTCTGTGAGGTGTGTGTGGTGGGTACCGATATGTGCCCCTGTTCAAAACCTCTTGTTGAACCTCCTGGCACAGCTCTTTCAGCATTTACTCTAGTCCTGCCTGTGCCACGTGCGCTCTATGCCCTGCTCTGTGCAGGGACTGTGTTTTCGCTGATGTCCAGCATCCGCATCCATCCCAGTGTGACTGTCCTCACAAACTGGGACTTTCCAGGTGGTGAAAAGCTGGAGAGGGAATAAGTGGCTATAGGTGGCTCTCAGGTGAGGAAGGAGAAGCATGGCCTCCGGTCAGTGCGACTCCGCGGAGCCCACTGGCTGCAGGATTGGGGGATCTCAAGCCCTGCTGGGCCCTGTAACTGTTCAAGCTGTGTCTTCGTACCCCGGGAGCGCGGCTGCTTTGCTACAAGTCTTTGCTGAGGCTGGGTTGGCCAATTGCTTTGTTGTGGTACCACTGGTGAGCTGGTGTCCTAAGTTGTTGTATCCTCAGGAGTTGGTCTCCGTGGTAGTAAATCACTAGCTTTCGTGGGTTTGTGCCGATAGCTGCTAGAGACACAGACAGAGCAGCACGTTACATTTTGGGAATAAATGAGTTTAAAATGAATTCTGCCTGACTGAGACTTTTAAGAGGCAGTTGGACGGGAAACAGAAAAAAAGTAAAACTTAAAATGAGTGAGTATTACAGAAATCAGCTTATCTGAGTGGCAGTATGCTTTTCATAGCATTTTCAAGGAATTCAACTTTTTCTGAACTTTTTGTCATGTTGTGTAATTTTGATGACATTGAGCATGTCTGTGCAATATGGTGCAAGCAGGCCCACGCCCACCTTGTCTCTGTTCCACCTTGGCTTAGCTTGTGTCTGTTCAAAAGAAGATGATGCTCTTTACTGAAAGCATTTTTTCTTCTTCCAGTCTGTAAACTGCCAAATATAGATGTGTGGGGACTTCACCAGTTATACTTACTCCCTGTCCAGCTGCAAGACTTTATTTTTGTTTGGATCATTTATAGAAGACAAGCCTGAATACAAGCCATCTTTCCTGCCAGTAAATTACCTTTTTATGTAGAACAGTAAATGTTTTCAAGATCCTTTTGACACCATCATTATCTGGGTGTTTTGCTAAGTGTCAGATAAAAAGGAGTTAATTAAATTGCAAATGAACTTTGTTCTTGTTTATAGAGACAGACTATGCTTGTGTCACTGCAAATCTAACATCACACAGAACAAGCATTAAACATACTGAATTAATTCAGTAAATAATTCATAAGTTGTTTTATAGCATCTGTAAACACTTGTGTGTGTTTTGTGAAATATTCAGAAGTGCTGCTGTTTCTGTTTCCTAGTTAGTGTTTTTACCACAAAAATACCTAGAAATTCAGCTGGGGTTGCAGTTTTGTTACGCTGGTCGGTGTAGGTACCCCCCAGCTGAAGAAAATGCTGGTAGCGTGCACAGCATTTGCACTGCACGTAGTTTGACTTACATGCCAGGCCTTCCTCCTGCTGTGTCAGGGTTTGCTTTCATGTGTTATACCTTAGCATGAGTATTTTAGGATGGGGAGATGTGTGACTCTCTTGTTCCAAAACAGATCATGATCCTTGTTGCTTGTGGGGATTTTTTCCAAAGGTGTTGATCTGGTGTTGGTACCGATTCTCTTTGTAACATGGTCTTTGCTTTTTCATAATAAGCTTCTAAAGAAAATTGAATTTGTCACATTTATAAAACGAAGAAAACTTTTTCTTTTAAAAAAAACAATAATTCAAAAAAGGTCAGCAGTGGGTGTAGTATATAAGAATTCAAAAAGGTACAGAACAAAAGCCAGCTCGTAGGTTGCTGCACTGTTGCAGATTGAGGAGACTTCTGACATCTCTCCTCGAAGTTAGTGCTCAAGTGAATGCTAAAGGCAGTTCAGCCACTTGTGGCCAGAAACAGTTTTAAGACAAGCTGGCAAGTAGGGACCCAAAGGCATTAATTTACCAGGAATTACTTAAAAGAACAAGAGAAGTGTGACTTAACCAAATGTGTGTAGTGGGGAATATGATAATTCTGTGCAAGACACTGCTTCCCTGGAGATTAAATGGCATGGGGCAGAAGGAGATATTTTTAAGTGTCCCGAGTTAAGTAAAACTTCTAACTACCCGCAGTGGACTTCAAGGAGTGCCCTTTTCCTTTCTGAGAGCTGTTTTCTATGTATTTATACACTGACATTGCCTCTCCTTGTAGCCTTCTTCTCCCCTGGCTGAGCAAGCTCAGTGAATCCAGGCATTCCCCACAGGACATATTTTCTAGATGTTCTCTGCAGCGGCTCAACTATTTGCCATAAAATTGTTAAGCCTCAAGTAGTTGTTTTCAGTTCATGTCTTTAATTTGGAAGAAAGATTTATGTGTCCAAAAGCTTGCCTATTATTTCCAGCTATCTCAGTTGGTCTAATAAAAGATATTACCTCATCTCACAAACCTTTATCTCACTTAGACACTTACATCATCAGAACTACAGCAGCACTGCTTTTACTGCTGGTGCCGTAGACTCCGTGTCCTGTCCCCTTGACACTTCCTGTCGCTCCCAGGTTGTGCCTGGCTGTCTCTGGTTTGTCCCACCGTGCTGGTGTGCGTTTCTGTACATGCGTCCTGAGTTTTGAAGCTTGGGAGATGCTCATGACTTTGTCAAGCTGCTTCCTTTCTATTTTCGTGTGATAGAATGTTTGATTTGTCCCTTAATACTATTTCTCTCAGGATTGCCATTTTGGGGGGCTGGTTTTGGATTTGGTGTTGTGGTTTTTTTGTTGTTTTTTTTTTTTTTTTCCCCAAGAGGCTCTTTGAAAATTTTGCATGCTATATGAAGGATAGAAGCTAGGGTTTGGGCTAGATGCATTTCATGTCAAAATACGCCTTTTGTTGGTATTGACTTGTAGCTTTTCACATTTTAGGAACTGTGGATGGAACGGAAAGCTGAGGAGCTGAACATTTTATCAAAGGCCTACGTGTAAACCCTGGTGCTTGAATGAATGCAGAATGAAAATGCTTCCTGGAGTGGGTGTGTTTGGAACTGGCAGCACCGCCCGGGTCCTGGTGCCCCTGCTGAGAGCAGAGGGATTCTCCATCGAAGCACTTTGGGGGAAGACAGAGGAGGAAGCCAAACAGCTGGCAGAGGAAATGAACATCTCCTTCTGTACGAGTCGGACTGATGATGTCTTGCTGCACCAGGACGTAGATTTGGTTTGCATCAATATCCCTCCACCACTAACGCGGCAAATTGCTGTGAAGGCTCTAGGTACCTTTTTATCTTTGGAGTTGGACCAAAACCCTATAGCTTGTTGGCAGATTGAAATTTGAAGCTGCTGCCCCAGCATGATGCTGATTGCACCAATGTGCAAATGCAGTGCTAAAGGTTTGGTATGGAATCGGTAGTGCCACCTGCGAGAAAGGTTACCTAGAATTTTTTGTAAAAATACAATTTATAATTGCTTATAGCTTTGCAAATCTTGAACTAATCTGGCTAAAATATCCCATGGCTTCTTCAGACTGAACTTATGGTGGGGAGGTCCTAATAAAAATGAGCTGTTTCAGAGAAGATGATCAGGGGACAAAATACTTTATGCCCGTTTAAAAACAAACAAACAAACAAAAAAACCCGGACAAACAAAACCTCAAGCAATTTAAGTTACCTGATACATTTCAAATCTTCCCATGTACTGCAGTAGGGAACCAAGATTTGCTTGGGGTGGGGGCGTTGTTCAGCTCTGCTTTCTGTTTTCCCCAGAAATAAAACCAAACTTGAAAGTTAAAAACCTTTGAAAAAAATGTTTGCGCGCACTCAGTAGAATCTTTTGGGTTAAGACCTGAATTCTCTGCAGGTGCTGCTTTCAGCCAGCTTGCTGTGACCCTGGCCACCGCCTGAAGCTCTCTGTGGTCACCCATGTCGGTAGCAGGCTGGCAGGGTCCTGGGTGCAGACTTCCTGCAGAAGATGCTGAGTGGGGGGGAAGGAGGATTGCTTGGGGACAGCAGAAGGAATCCAGCAAGATGGGCTGGATTAAAGGTGTCTGGGAGAGAAGGGACAACCCGAACTGGTTGGGCAGGGAGGTGGGAGCCAACTGCCTGGGCATCCTGACATTTCTTCCTTCTCCAGCGTGTGACTTTGTAGTGTTAATGTCCTCTCATATAGTGCAGCGTGGGCGTGAGTTTGCCTGTAATTCTCTAAATAACAAGTGTGATATTTTTACTGTGTTTACAGGAGATCCACATGAGTTAATTTTAGGATGGGTAATATCTCAGACCATGTGAGCCAGGGTGGTTTGTTGTTTTTAGCCTCATTGCTCTACAGTAATTTGTTTTGGAAGTAAACAACTCCCTGCACAAACATTTACAGTGCCACTTAGGCAGAGAGAGATTTCAGGCTTCTTTTTCCCCTCTTTCTTTTTTACATTGTTAAATTTGTTTGTTTACCTTATTAGAGTATTGTCCTTTGAATTTAAGGTATTCTGTTTTTTTTAATATTTGAACTGTAAGTTAGAATTTATCTCTAAAGATGCTAAAAGTTCTTTTAAACCTTTGTTAGGTAGTAATTGTTTCACTAGTTCTCATGGCTCTTGATGGTCAAGTGGGCTAAAAGGAGAGGATTGAACCTTCTCTGGTGAATTATTAACTAAAATGGATTGAGATTCTTTCTTCAAAGGCTGGGAAGCTGTAAGATGGCATTATCCAGAGGAGGAAAGGGAGATAAAGCTGGAGCAGAGGTACAGAGGTGCTGTGTGTGCTTAACTGCAAGTGTAGATAAGTGGAAAGCTGAAAAGGCTGGGGAAATTGATGGAGGAAGTAGTGAAGGGTAGTTTATTCTTTACTTCAGAACATTTCAGGACAGACAGATCTGCAAACCAATGCAGGCGTCTCAGACCTAATACCATGCTGACCTTGTCTTTCAGCTTTCTAGGTTTGTCGCGATGGTATTTATAGATCTGCCACTGAGTGTGTCGTGACATATTTTAAAGCAGTGTTGGATGGCTTGCTATGACTGAGCATTCTGAAGGAACACAGATCAGGGCAGGGCTAAAGATGGGAAGTATGCTTTCTCGGAAAGTTCACGTTAATATAGTGATGATTATAATTGGAGAATTGTAGGCTGTGAATTGTGGATAATAGACTGGTGTTTAGTAGCCCAGAGACTGGGTTTTAGGGAAGATCAGATGTGAGGTAGTGATAACAGTCTTGTGTGTTTTGTTTTGTTGGGGTTTTTTGTTTGTTGGGGTTTTTTTAAGTGCTTACACTTGTATTACTTATTTGTATACTTTTTTATACTTTGGGGTTTTTTTTTAATTTCATTTAAAAATACGTTTACATTTTTATTGCTGGCAGAGGAGAGAGAGACCCCGTTTTTCCAGGCAGTGCAATTTGCTTGCATAGGTTTCTTGCTGACAGGCATCCATAAACAAGCCGAGATACAACTTCGGCTTGGCACGGACAAAGCAGGAACACTGGATTGAGTTCATGAACTAGACAGAACAGATCAAAGCCCAGAGGATAATTCAAATTAAGATCAGTGTAATCTTATGGTTTATCTCCACAACAGGCAAAGCAAGAAGCCGTCCTGAAATTTGTGCTTCTTTTGATCTCAGAGGAACTAAATTAATTTCACGAAATGTCTGTGTTGTGGTTCATGTCCCATGGTTAAAATGCATCCACCTTTGCATCAGGTGAGCCCAGAGCAGAGTTGCTGGCTGCAGTGGAATGTAAAACACAGGATGTTTGTGCGTGAGGCAGTGTTCAGGGAGGCAGAACCTGCCAAGTCCTCAGAGTAAAATTTCTTTGGGATGCAAGATAATGGTGCTGTGTGTACTGAGCCCTGCCGTCAAACGATGGTTTGTGGAGCAGCTGCAAAGGAACCTCTTACTTGTCTCTCTTGGTTTATGCAGGTTGACTGTGTTGTTTAAGACATCTGTGCGACCTAGATTGTTTGACCCCCTGATTTTGTGGAGTTGCTACAAATTGCAGCACATATATGTTAATTATGAAGGAAGGAGTCAGAAGGGGCTCTGTCGCTGCTCTGTGTTGTGACAGATCCAGATTCCCTGTTCTTGAAACAGGATGAACAAGCATGCTATGAGTGCTCTTTGCATATCGTGCTTCCCGTCTCTGTCACCAGTAGCACAGAGGTCTTTTCAAACTGTACACAAACAAGAAATGAAATGAAGGAGTGCATTTAGAAATGAGCGTTCGTTCTTTGGGAGGCTCCCAAAGCAAGTGTGTCTGAAACAGCCAGGAAGACTGGGATTTGGGAAGACTCCTCAGACATTCCCAACTTCTTTCGGTGGACGAAGCAATGGTCTGGTGTGCTTCAACAGCAGCCAGCTGTGTAACTTCCTAGGTGAGTCTGACGTTATTCAGGGGAGTAAAGAACTGGAGCTTCAGTTCGATAGACATATTTACATGGAATAAATACATTTAGTAGTTGGAGTCAACATTATAACTCTTACAGAGAGGGTCAAGGCTTTAAATAAGAGTAGTCTCTCCTGTGTGCAGAGCTAGTAATGACTGTTGTGAAGGGTGCACCTGCCTGGAAGTGCACTGGGTAGAGGTGGTTTGGTGTTGCAGGAGCAGAGTTTGTTCAGGGTCAGGTCTGGTCGCTTCTCAGGTGCTTTGGCTGGGGCTGTGTAGCCAGGTCCTTGCACTCTGGTTTCGCTCAGCCTGTGCATCCGCTCAGCGCTGCCTTTCCCAGGGATGTTGGGGGTTGTAGTTAACGTTCAGCATTAACTACGGTCATGAGCAGTGTTAGAGTTGGAAGAGAGCAACATGGCCTCACGCTGCTTGGCTGATTGCATTAGGTATGTCATTTCACACTCAGCAATACTGAACGCAGCACTGAGAGCAAGAAGCACTTCCCAGGGAACAGAGCTTGCAGAGCCCTCGGAGTCTTGAAGCTGGTAACTGCGGTTACTGTGTAACTGCTGGCAGAGAAACGTCCGTCTTCCAGGATGTGAGGCAGCACTGGATGGCGTGAGGCAGGGCGGACAGCCTAGTTCCTGGCTAAGGACAAAACAAGATAAGTCCAGGAAGATTGACTCTTTCTCTCTGGGATCCTAGGAGGATTTCAAGTGGAGCGATGGTCTGCAGAAGCTGATGTGTTCCCCACAAACAGTTTGCTCTGAGGTGTGCACAGAGCAGACCCTACCCTGAGGCATATCGTTAGGACACAATAACCTGCCAGAAAAAGAGTCAAGATGAGTGAATGTTTCTGTGTTGGGTTTGTACCGAGATGGCTCCTGTACCACTAAATACACGGTGGGGGGGTGCAAGGGGGAGAGCGCTGGCAGAGCACTGCTGGCAGAGCTGTGCCCTGTGTGCATGCAGAGCAAGAGTCGCTTTTATTTTCTGTGAACGTGGAGAACTGCAGGCTGCTTAGGATGCTGTGAAGATCCTTTTGCTTTTTCTTTTTGCTTGTATCTTGCTGTAACCTGGCTTGAGGTAATTGCCATTTAAAGAAGGTGGCAGGTAAACACGACACAGAAACATCTCAAGAGGCACTCAGCTAGCCCTGCAGAGCATTGAACCTTGTGCCTCCTCCCAGCAGCAGAATTGGGGGCAGGAGAGTCAGAAATGGTCCCTGACAGGGAGGCTTAGCTGGGGGCAGCCAGGGTGTCCCTGGGGAGTTTGGCCTTACCCTGTGTTCATTAGAGCTTCTGTTGACTCACATCTGTTTAGGAGATTTATTGGAAGAGTCTGCTAAAAATTGTAGTAGTATTGTTTTCTGGCCAGATTTCGCATGTGTCTATTAGAAATACAGGTTCTGAGGTTTTTTTAGCTGTACTTCCCTGGCCGAGGAGCTGGCTGGCTCCCGGGCTGCTCGGAGGGTGTCCTGAAAGGCTTGTTCCTCGCAGCCAGGAGGTGGAGCCCTGAGAGCAGGAGCTGCAGTGTGGGATCTGGCTTCTGCTCTTGTGCGACAGACTGATTTAAGTGCGTGTGCTGGTGTCTTCTCATCGGGGAGTTGATTAAAAGCTGTTCTGAGCAGGGAGTGGTCTGCTCCTGGCTAAGGAGCAGCTTTTAGAGAAGTGCCTGCTACCACCTGGGGTGATTCCTGCAATTCTTAGGCAGAAACTGTGAGATGACGTTGCCAACCTTCAGGACTGACATCACCAGTTAACATCTGGAGGCTTCTAGGGATACCCCTGGTTGTTACACTGAAAAATGTTTAGATAAATATTTTATCAGAACAGCTGTATATGGGAAAAGTAAATCCATGTCATGAGAAAAGAGTGAAGGTGGGGGAGGAAGAGGGAATACCAGCAGAGCACCCAGTGTAGGAATTTGGTTGAAGCTTGTACTGGGATGCTCTTTTGTATGACATTATTTCTGCTTTAAAGTTAAAAAAATGAATTATTGACTGCCCAGGCTGAGCACAAGATGAGGTGTATCAGTGGGAATAAAAACACAGTGGGTCAGCTTGTGAGTGCAGCTCTCATGTGTGTCACTGTCACCTTTGCAGGGTAATTGTATGAGTAGGCTGTATGTGAGACTGAACTGCTTTGCTTTCCTGTGCTTATGCTTCCTTCCTAACTATGCTTAATCCAGAAACTAAGAATCCACCTACCAAAACATTATTTCTAATTTTTGTGTTCTGTACACAGGCCATTAAATATCTTGTATGTCCCATTTCTATTAATCTATTTAAAATAATAAGTTCATAGTGATGGTGAAATACAAAGTGCAAATCAAGTCTTTACTCGCCTCTTCCCTGCAGGGTACGTGACTGGTTTTTTCCCTCTGGCTGTACAGGCAGTCAAATAATTTTACAGCTACAACATGCAAATTGCATCTTGTTTTGATGCCATGTGATGCCATTTGGCCATTTATCTTTCATGATGTAAAAACTCTGTCTTTATTTGGAGCTTCTCTCTGTGGGAGTTTGTCAGCTCTGGATTCAGAGCATCTTGGAAGCAGCTCTGAGTCTCGCTTCCCTTGGTGTTCCCATTTTAGTTCCTAGACCTTCGCCTTTGAAATTGCAGCAGGAAAGCCCAACTCTTAAAACCTGATTCTTGAAAACCTTAAAGCCTGATTCTTGAAAAGCTTTGGGGCATCTGAGCATGTTTTGCTCATGTGTGCTATATATATGATTTTGGTTTGTGGTTTTTTTTTTTCACTTGTGCTGCAGGAATAGGGAAGAATGTGATCTGTGAGAAAGCTGCTACCTCTGTGGATGCCTTCAGGATGGTCACAGCTGCCAGGTATTACCCCAAGCTGATGAGCATTGTTGGCAATGTTCTCCGTTTCTTGCCCGCCTTTGTGAAGATGAAGCAGTTGATAGAAGAACACTACGTGGGCAACGTGATGATCTGCGACGTACGCGTTTATGGGGGAAGCCTGCTAAGCCACAAGTACAACTGGATCTGTGATGAGCTGATGGGAGGGGGTGGTTTGCATACAATGGGCACCTACATTATCGACCTCCTCACTCACCTCATCAGCAGGAGAGCAGAGAAGGTCCATGGCTTGCTCAAGACTTTTGTGAAGCAGAACACAGCTATAAGCGGGATTCGCCACGTCACTAGCGATGACTTCTGCTTTTTCCAGATGCTAATGAGCGAGGGTGTCTGTTGCACTGTGACTCTCAACTTCAACATGCCTGGATCGTTCATCCATGAAGTCATGATTGTGGGGTCTACCGGTCGCCTCATCGCTCGCGGGACGGACTTGTATGGACAGAAAAACACCGCTCTCCAAGAAGAACTACTGTTTACAGACTCTTTACCTGTCAACAAGGGCCTTTTGGATACGGGCTTTAAAGACATCCCACTGCTTTACCTAAAAGGCATGGTGTACATGGTGCAAGCGCTGCGGCAGTCTTTCCAAGAGCAGGAAGACCGTCGGACATGGGATCATAAACCTGTCTCCATGGCAGCCTCTTTTGAAGATGGTCTGTACATGCAGAGCGTAGTAGAGGCCATCAAGAAATCCAGCAGGTCAGGGGAGTGGGAGGCTGTGGAGGTGATGACCGAGGAACCAGATGCCAATCAAAACCTCTGCGAGGCGCTGCAAAGAAATAACTTATGAACTTTCCTGCTTTGGAGGATAGGACAATTAGCATTTCTGGCTGTAACGTAAAAGCCTCTCCATTTTTAAGATATGTAGATCCTTATTTAATAACCTGAATTTCTTGTTTGTTTGGTTGGTTTTTTTAAATGTGTAAAATATGTCATGTTCTGATTTAAATTGTTTAAAGAGTTTTAAATGTTTCTGGTTTTGCAAACATTTAATTTTTGTCTTGGAGACTGGTAGGAAAACTTGAATTGCCCTTTGCACTTGCAGTAGCTGAAGTGAAGCATGGGATCTCTGCCGTGGCACGGCTCGGGAATGGGACACAGGCCCTGTTGCATAGGTTGCTTATTTTAACAATTTTAACAGGAGAGCATGTAAAGCAGGATCAGGGAGTATCTTCACATGCCTTTTCCTTCTCTTTTGGAGGCTGATTAAGTTTTACTCCTCAGTTTGTAAAATTTTATGAAAGAATTTAGTGATGTTAAGAGGTCTCTAAGCTCCTATAGGACAAAGGATTAAAGTTTGTAACATAAGGATCAGCCTTTTGGTTTCCTGCACGTGGCATATGTCTTTCAGATTCATTTAAACTGGTATTTTATTTAAATGACGCTACAAAATCTGTGTTGACAGTGTTTTGGCAGGAAAATCTTCAGGAAGTCTGTGATGATGTATGCAATTCTTCTACACCTGTTGACATTATTCCTTCTACCCAAGAGGCTGCCAGCATCCAGCAGCTTTTTTCCGTAAGTTCTGTGTCCGTCGGTTGTGTTTACAGCCCGGCAGCACTGGGGCCGTGACTGCGGGGCCACCTTCTCATTTCTGTGACTGTTAATAAACGCCTCCCGGGGTCACGGGATTTCCACAGCACGGTGGGTAATGAAGTTGTACAACACGAACCTTCCGGGGATCTGAAGATGGAAGTTGGGAGGTATTTCCTGCCTCTTGCAGCTCTCTTACCGTGCTGCGGGGTCGTCGTCACACTACACACATCCCAATAGTTGAGAGAATGGGGACTGAGCTGCCATGGGTAAGTCTGCTCTTAATCTCAAACACTGGATATTAATTAACCCTCTGACCCTGCCCATCCTCGCACCCTCCTGCAGCTTGTCCAGTGGAGAGGTCTGTTGGCAGATCTTGGGTGGAAGCTCATTCCGTTTGAGAAACGTTTCTCTCTGAGGCAGGTATGTGGAAGGGATAGTCCAATTTTACTACATTTATTTTGTGTACTTGAAAGCTTTTTTTTAAATGTGTTTCCCACTAAATTGTAATCTTGTGTATTTATGTATATTAACATGCAAACTGCTGTTTCATAAGCTGGTCCTTCCTGAAAAGTATCTTGTTTTCTACAGAAATAAAAAGTTGTGTTTGTTGAGGGCATTCTTTATGCAGCTGTGCGCTCGTGTTTGATTGGGTCGAGCTGAAAGCATCCTAATAAATGTGAACAGGAGACTTACAGCTGGGGCTGGGGACCTCTTGAGCCCCTTCCCTTCTTCTGTGCTCTTTCGCTGCCAGCTGGGTAGCTTGGGTGTGGAAAAAGCAGGAGGCAGCTCTGTGCTGTCCTAGCAAGTGTCACCCATTTGTCACCAAGGGAAAGTAAGTCCCACCAGAAGGTCTATTTCCCACCTCTTTGTGTTGTCCTCAGACTGCAGCTGTGTGTAGCTGGTTTGGGAGATCCTCTTGCCTGTCCTGGACTTAACCATGGCAACGTTTGCGATTAACGGGATCTCTATTTCTCTGTCTGACGCGTTGTGGAAATTGCTTGTAAGAAGCAAAATCCCCACAGCATTGATGGGACCCCTTTCTTTGCTCAGTGTGTAAATCAGGTATTTACTTCCAACGCATTAAACTCCGATGGAGACATGTCTGCTGACGTGCTGATTGAGAGGCTAAGAGCTGCTCCTGTGCTCTGCCCGGTCTCAGCTCTCCTGTCAGCTGGATGGGGGAAGCAAATGGTTGCAACTTGTTCCCAGCTCTAGCAGGTGGAGCAGCGAGAGCTGCGTCTCTGCCAGCCGTCCTTGGCAGAGGGACCTGGTGCTCCTGCTGTAGCTCTGGACATCTGTTGTCTCTGTGCTATGTAAAGCAGGTGAGATAATGTCTCCTGAGCTCACCTGGAAGCCACTGCCTTCATTCAGACAGAACAGCTCTAGCTTACTTCATGCCAGTTTTGGGTCTGTTTTAAAGCTCTCCTTGAACCGAGAACTTGTCTTTGTCAGCTATGTTTGTACTGGGCAGAAAATCCCAAAGTAGAGCTCCTTCTAGAGGAGAAGGAAACACAAAACATCTCCAATCGACCCAGATGGGGAGGAAGGAGGGTGCCAAGGCTCCTGGGTGAGCAGAAGACCTTACCCTAGAAGTGTGCAGAGAGGTGAAATGGGCTTCTCGTAGGCTGCAGCCTCCAGCTGCCCCGCACGGGCAGAGCAGGGCAGTGGCCAAAGGAGCACTCCTTTGGGTCCCTGTCATGAAGTCTGGATTCCCCCGTGCAATCCCTCTCCGTCCCGTGCAGATGTAGTGGGAACACCCCCTGGCTAGTGCTGCTCGTCCCCTCCTGTGTCCCCGTCACAGGGTGATCTCCAGGCTGCTCCCCAGCCTCCTGCCCGTCACACGAGGAAGGAATGACAGCTCCTGCAACCTAAGGCCAAGTGACATGCAGCTGTATTTTATAATGGAAAATAATTGCTTTTCTTTTTTTTCCAGGCAAATCAGGATCTTTGCAACCAGCATAAAAACCCAGTAAGCCCACAGCTGGGCCAGGTGCTGATCGCCACCCTGCAGGTCAGGCTGCAGCAGCCGAACAGGCAGCAGGAAGCCTCGTGACTATTTATACTGGGGGAAGAGCGGTGGCACCAGGTGAGCCGCGTATCTCAGCATCCTGTCGATGTCGACCTGCATGGACTTGTCATCCGCTCCTGGGGCCGGCATCTCCACAGCGCTGCTGGTCCAGGTACCTGCAGGAGGAGTGAGTGCATCAACAGCTGGGCCACCTCCTCGGAGACAGGCCGAGT
Organism: Limnodromus scolopaceus; assembly: GCA_028565335.1. Taxonomy (NCBI): domain Eukaryota; kingdom Metazoa; phylum Chordata; class Aves; order Charadriiformes; family Scolopacidae; genus Limnodromus; species Limnodromus scolopaceus. The sequence goes on from JAOXNO010000063.1 coordinate 24,077,711, forward strand.
GTTTGCACCAGCAGGATGCTGGGGCCCAGCAGCGTAAGTGGGATGACTACTCTGGGTCCAGCCTGACCTCCTGCTTGGAGCAGGCCTGTCACCAGCCATAGCTTTGTCCCACCAAGTCTTGGAAGACAACTCTGGGCCCTGGAGACTGTGGAGTCAACTGAAGAGTGCTGTCATAGCAGGAAAGGTCCTGCTCAGTTTGGCTGGGCCACCAAAGAGCTTCAAGAGAAAACCGAATGGCAGAACTTCTGCAAATAGTGACCCAGAGATGTCTAAGCTGCTTCTCTAAAAGTAGGGGCAAGGGCAGAAGAAACAGCATAAGGTGACAGCCTGCACAGGCAAGGGCAAAGCCTCCATTTCTGGGAGGATGAGCTATGGGCACCAGCAGGCAGGACAAAGCCAGCTCCCTGGGGGATACAGGGGCTGGGTGAACCCATTGGAGCTCACCCTCTAGCTGTGGAGCAGTTGCCATCCTCGGGGCTGCAGGGACCTGGCTTTGCTGTGCCCGCCCTGGGACCTCATCTTCCTCTGCTGCTGGGTGCATCAGCTCTGGCATGTCGAAGTTGATGTACTGGTAGAGGGGTCGCAGGGGTGCCAGTCGTCCTGGAGAGGTACAAGAAGAGCCCCTTTCCCTATCAGGGCTTTGCTCATGGGCTGGAGCAGCCCTGGAGCAGAGACAGAATGTCACCCTTGCCAGGAGGGTAGCTGTGCCCTTGAGCTGGGCTGCCTGGTGGGCTAGAAGCTAGGGATGATCCGTGGCCACATCCCAGAGACAGAACAGCTGCTGGAGGGAAGAGCCATGGAGAGCCTGCCTGGGCATCATGGTGCCCAGCTGAATACTCACCAGTGGCAGAGCCTCTGACATCACCCAACCCACAGGGATGTCTGGGAGAAGCAGAAGGGCTGGGGACCACCCCACTGTACCATGGACCCAGCCTTAGACCAGCATCGTTCCTGAGGTAAGTCCACCAAAGCCTGCGCCGTGCCAGCCCAGCCCAGCTGGTGTGGCTGCAGCCACCAGCTTTGCTCACCCAGTGTGTCCTGGGACGTGGCCCCTCGGGGAGGGCACAGCCTCTTTGTATATCTCTTTTTCTTCCTTTTCTTCTGCTGCTTGGTGGAGAGGCCAGCATCGCCTCCGAGGGCACCTGGCTCCTTGGCGGTGGGCTGCACTCTCTGGAAAGTGGGGTGCTGCAACAGGAGCACTTGTGCATTGGCCCTGCGGGACAGAAACCAGCTGCAGGGCACGGCCAGCTCGGGCGCTCGCTGTGGGGGGAGATGGAGCCCTGCGGCACCGCGGGGGTCTCTGTGTCCTGGAACAGAAGCCGCGTCCAAGCACAGCCCTCCCCCTTGGTCTGTGCCTGAATGTCCTGGTTTGACCGACACAGGACTAATTTATCCTCTAGTGCTTGGAAAAACTGCACTTTTAGAAGACTCTGGTCTCTGAATTGGTGAATATATTCCCTTTACAGCCAGCTCTGGGGTGCGGGTCTCGGGGTCTGAGTGTTTTCCAGCTCCCCAGGAGCAGGGACGAGGAGCAGCGAGACCCGGGCACTTGACCCAAGCTGCCAACGGGGTCATTTCATACCATGAGCACCACATTTAGTATAAATTAGAAAGTTTGCTGAGGATTTTCTCTCTCTCTCCCTTGATGGCTGCCTCCCTGAGAACTCCTTGCCCCGGTGCCGGAGCCCTGAGCCCTTCCCTTCCTCCCGAAGCCGCAGCGCTGGCAGTGTCCCACACTGGCTGTCCCTGGGGTGGAACGGGCTGGGGACAGTCCTCCTGTGTTTTATGTCGGTATCAGGATCAGTGCTGGTTCTTTAGAGTTATTAATGATAATTATTTAGCCTTATCCTATTAAATATGTTTATGTTTCAACCCTCGGGTTTCCTTGTCTTCCCTGATTCCCCTTCCTGGGTGGAGAGGGATCATGGGGCGAGAGAATAATTGTCTAGATGAGAATAAATCGTTGTGGGTTTCTCAAGCCATAACACTGGGCTCCAGTGTGGCTGCGCCGGGGACTGGCTGGCACCTCCCTGCTCCCGCCCTGGCCATGCTGGCCCAGCTCCCTGGCTGGGCTTAACATGGCTGGCGGCCACTGACTGTGGCTGACAGATGGCTCTGGGCTACTGCATTGCCATAGGGGCCGTGCCCCTGTCCACCATGAGCCCTGCGACTCTTCGGGCTTCTCCCTGTCCGCACTTTTTCTGGTTTATCTGCTCTTTTAAACTCGAAGCAGCTCTCAAAATTACTACAAGCTGAGCTCCTCATTTCTCAACAAAATAAAACCAGAACAACGTCCGGCCGCAAATCCTGGATACTACTGTCTCCCATGCCATGCTCATCCCTTCCTCCCAGCCTTGTTTCACCCTCCTGCATGCAGCCCCAAGCCTCGCTGGTGCCTGCTCCTCGCACGGCGATACCGGCTGCGCTGCAGCACGATGTTGGTCGTGAGACGTGGTGACTTACTTTGCCCCGCTCAGTGTGAAACCGCAGCCGAGCAGCCAGGCCTGCAGTGCCGCGACACAGCTGAGAGCCGCCAGCTCTGGGAAGAGCTCTTTGTTCCTCCCCATCTCCTCCTCGTACAGCTTGGTGTGGACAAGGACACCTCGCCCGTCCTCAGACCACTGCGGCGGACACAAGGGACAGCACTGATCAGCAACACCCCCATCTTGCCTGTCCTTCACCCGCTTTCCTTGGGCCCTGGCGTGGCTGCCACCGTGGCCTGGAGCCTTTGCTGGCCATTAATAACCACCTGGATTTAGGGGTTTACACCCAACACAGCCCCGAGGTCTTGGAGGTGAGGCCACCTCGCTGGTGAGTAGGAGCAACCCGTGTTGCTGCAGTGGCTGTGTATGGTGTCTGGGATGGGTGGCCCCATGAGTCCTGCTGGCCCTCCCCAGGCTCTGGTTGCCACCTTGCCCCCTCATCACCCCTGGTGGTACCACCAGGCCCCAGCAGCTGGGGACACCCTCGAGTGTTGCCACCAGGACAGAAAACTGCTCTACAAGGAGGTGGCTGGAAATTATTCAGCTGTCATTTCACGCAGCTTGACCTCATTTTACTCTCAGCTTCAGAAAGACTTCAGAGTAACGTCATGCCTTTTGTTTCTGGGGAGCAGCCCCAGCCCCAGGGACATCCACCATCTGCAGAAAGAAGCTTTTCCCATTCCTTCCCCCTGCCCAAATTTTGGCACACATTGGGACGCCCTGGTCTCACGCAGGGGACAGTCCCTTGCTCATGGCACCTGGGAATGAATCCTCTGCTCATCACAACTCCCGTGTCCCGGGTGGCATTGCTCCTCACCTCCAAAACCTTGATGTCTGGGTTCTCCAGGGCTGCAGACAGCTGAGCGAGGACAGGCCCAGGCTCGTGGCCGCTGTGCTGCCCCTTCTCGGGGCTCCTCTCTGGAGCAGGAGGCTCCCGTCCTGGGGCTGACATGGCAGATGCTCTAGGCCACCAGCAGGGTCTGCGTGCAGACAACATCCCCGTGAGTGCTTGGTTTGGCACAGGGCTTTCCCGCAATGTGCGGTGCTCAGCCTGGCAAGGCTACGGCCGTGCTGCAGGGACATGGGCATGGGCTGAGCTGTGGGGGTCGTGGTTCCCCCTCCCAGCCCCGGGTCCATGTGGCAGCTTTGAAGGGGCTGCGCTCTGCCCAGCACAAGACCCATCATGAGATGCTCCACAGCAGCCAGCCCTAATTGCTCTCCTGATACATCTGGGGATGCCAGGAGGTGAAAACTTCCCAACACATCAGGTGCTGGAGCTCTCACCCCACCCTGAACTGCCAGAAGACCCCCAGCCGCCCCAGCACATCTTGCACCTCTGCCTTGTACCCCCTTCAAGCCAACCATTGGCACCCAGCCCCTGGCTGGAGCCTTGGCATTGCCTCCCCTCCCGCTGGGAATGAGAGTGGACAGTTTGGCTGTTAAATGGACATCTAAACAGGGTTTCAGCATTTCCACTGACTGACCACAACCATGAGAGGCTGCAGGCACCGATTACCCACCCTGAGCATCTCACCGCTAGTCCCCACGCACACTGGCTTCCCTGTCCAGCCACAAAACCTCCGGCGAAGTGGCCCCACACCCAGAAGGCAGTGTGGGGAGGACTGACACAGGCCACTGAAAGGCACAAAAGCCAACCACAAGTGTTTTAAGCCAAGGTAACAAGATGAGTGGTATTGCTTTGAGCCTGTCCTCCCCACCTCTCCCCTTCGAGCTTCCCCCAGCCTCAGCTCTGGGGATGGTTTGAAGGCGCCAGTTGGACAGAAGATTCCGCAAGACCGTTAACCCCTGCAGGGGATGTGCTCTCAACAGCTCCCCCAGATCTGGGCTCCTGGGTGAGAAAGGAGGTGGAGAAACTGGAGAGAGCCCAGGGGATGTTCCCTGGTACGTGGGGGACACAGCAGGGCTGGGCTGATGGAGCTAGCTGTGGTGGTGACAGGTTCAGGGGTCCCGGGGAGGCTGCAGCCCTGGAAAGAGACACCAGGAGGGGGGGATTCTGCATCCTCAGGGACAGCAGGACTCCAGGGACATGGCTGCGGCCATCCCAATCTGGCACTGGTGACAGCCCTGCTACGACAGGGACGAGGGATCCCGGTGGCCCCCTCCCCATGAATGCTGCCACGGGGTCTACAAAGACAAGCACCAAGTCCCATCCCTCAAGCTGGCAGCTGGGAAGACGCCAGGATTTTGTTTCTTTTGCACCCTGGAGTGCTCAGGAGAGGCTGACTGTGAGTGGAGAAGTGGTCTCTGTCCTCATTGCACCACGGCAGGAGGCTCTTGTGCAGCTCCTTTATAGACACGGTGGCATTTGACAGCCCGCAGAGAGGGATGTGGCAATCAGAGGGGTGCTTCAGCAGGCGGAGGCTGACCCCAGCACCCACGTCTCGTCCACTGAGCAACAAATGCTCTGAGACTTGTTTAACCATGGCACTAAGATGTACCGTTACAAGGAAAAAGCGTGGTTATGGGCAACATACCCAGGCACACTGTGGTCTCCTGGTGCAGCAAACCTGGCTCGTGTGGTCATTCTGCTGCTTTAGGTTCCACCAAGCCAAGGGAGCCTTCTGTGCCAGCTTCAGCTCGATGGCAAGCACTCTCCAAGTCAGATTTATCATTGAAATGAAAGTTCAGCTGCTTGACTTGGAAAGAAAATCACAGGAAGGAGAAATAAGGAAATATTTCAGCAAAATATACCCCAAGACTCGTTCTGCAACTGCCTTTCAGGGTTTTCTTCCAGGCCATACACCAAGTTACACATTGAGTTTGGACACCGATGCCCACATTTCTGGCTCGGCGTAGGTGCTGGGCCCTGCTGCACCGGCACTGCTGGCAGCTGCGGTGTGAGCACACCAACAGCGACGGGCTCTGGTCCTGGGAGGGTTGGGGCAGCTGTGGGAACCCACTGGCCCCGGCCCGCTCCTTCCCCAGGCCCCACGGGCGGCAGCCGGGCAGGGATGTCATAGAATCATAGAATCACAAAATCATTCAGGTTTGAAAAGACCCTTGGGATCATCGAGTCCAAACCATCTACCCTACTCTACAAAGTTCTCCCCTACACCATATCCCCAACACCACATCTAAACGGCTCTCAAACTCATACAGGGATGGTGACTCAACCCCCTCCCTGGGCAGCCCATTCCAGTGCCCGACCACTCTTTCTGTGAAAAACTCCTTCC
>JAOXNO010000063.1:24119211-24139859 GCA_028565335.1 Limnodromus scolopaceus
GTCCCTGCCCAGGGCAGGGGGTTGGAACTGGATGATCTTTAAGGTCCCTTCCAACTCTAACCATTCTATGATTCTATGAGGTGTCCCTGCTCACAGGCCGGGGGTTGGAACTGATTGATCTTTGTGGTCCCTTCCAACCTGAACCATTCTATGATTTCTTTGGGTAGCTTCTTCATAAGCCTTTGAGGATGTTCTTGGGGGGATGTCCCCTCTTTCCTCTCCCACTGGTGGTAAATTTGCTGCTCAGCACTGCGTTTTGTGGGTGATGGATTATTTTTTTTTCTTCATGGTGTATCTAATCATTGCTTGGGTATCTTGGCAATGTGCTAAATCCACTGAGATGTGCCTGGGCCCAGTCTGGGGAGGAGAAGGTATTTCTTGGCAACCAGATGTAAACTGTTTTAGTTTAGGCAACAAGCAGAGTGTTGCATTACTTGGGAAACATCTAATCTGAGAAGTTACCAGGGACAGCAAAACATCTGCGTTGTTGTCTTGAGGTCTTGCTACTCCCTCTAAGCAGGTGGAGGGGTTTGAAATTAGCTGGAAAACTAATGAAGCAGAGCTAATATTGCTGGAGAGGTGTAGCAAGTCTGCTGGGCCTTAGAGAATGTTTCCGTAATGGCTTAGTGAGACGCGTACCTCTGTTTGCTGTTGGGGTGGAGGGATGCTGTGACAACAGCAGGGGACACTGGGCAAATACTGTCACTGTAAATAGTGTGGGATTGTGCAGAGACGCTGCCAGCGCGGCGGGAGAGCAGGGGGCTCTGAGCACCAGCGGCTGAGGCAGCCTGGGCTTATGTGGAGCTGGAGTGTGGTGTGGCTTTGGTTCTCTTCCCAGTGCCCGTGTGTGGGAGGCCTGGGCTTTGCCAGAGGCAGCCTGGGAGCAAGTGGGGAGGATGGAGGTGTGGGAGCAGCGGAGGAACTGAGGCAGCTTAGGGCAGAGGAAGGGTGATGTAAGAGGACTTGTAAACAATGATGGTGTGCCAGCTGTGGGTGAGACGGGGGGGCCTATTAGACATTAGGAAAAAATGAGCCTTGAAACTTGCAGAGCAAGGCTGCTGAAAGAGTGTAGGAGTCCCGGAGGTTTTCTGGGAATAACATGACCCTGTGGTGGGACTGCAGTGCTGAATTTGCAGAGAACAGAGGGGACATCACAGGTTTATGAGTCTAGGAAGCTGGGTATGTCCTGGCTCACACGGAGCTGAGTGGTTCTGCTGCTCATGTAAATCCTCTTCATGCCTGCAGGCACAGCTGGACAGAACTTACCTGTTGAGCCACGGGGATGCTGTGGGGCTGCCCTGGAAGCAGGGAGGTTGTGCGGGTGGTGATGGTCCACAGAGTGGCAAAGGAGCAGCTGAATAAAACCAGCTTCTCTGCTGCTTTGTCTCCTGAAATCCTCTGGCAGCTTCCCCCAGTTCAGAGCAGGTCTCTGTCCTTGCCGGAAAACAAGATGAAGGAGAAATGTACTGGATGTCTTATCTCAGGCACCTTCCTTCTCACTGCAGGAACTTCTAACAGGCTGCTTACTTGAGGAGTCATCGAAGTCCTGTTCATCACCAAGGGTGTGCTCAACTCATGGAACATAAAGCTCATGAGAATGAGGTTGCTGCTGAGCAGATGAGCTCTGTGTGTGTGTGATCACTTCCTCTTTTCTCTAGAGAGCTGTTTCACTTGTGCATGTGCTGGTTGTCCCTGGCTGCTGAGGACATGCCAATGGCTGTGCACTTGCCCAGTGAAGTGTTAGAACCTCCCTCTGCCCTTTGCCCTGGGATCCATCTCTAGTTTTTTGAGGCTGGTGGGATTTGCAGAGCTGTGCTGGTCTCTCCTGGGGGACATCAGGCCAGCTGGAGGCCATCCCAGAGTTATCCCCCCCATCTTGTTACCAAGAGGCCAACTGCACCTTCACCACCTCATCCCAGCCCTTCTGTTTTGTTAGAAGCTCTTGAAATGTCTGTCAGTGTTGAATGTTGTCTGAATGTCAAATGGAATATCATGAAGGTAGCAACAGCCCTGGTGTATAGCCAGGGTCACAAACTGGTGGAGAGGGACTTGAGGTCTGTTAATGCCCAGCTGCCTGCCAGGGAGGGTTGGGCAAATGTTGGGAGATGTTGCTTCTAGGTCTTATGTCTGCTTATTGGCCTGTGCTGCAGAGGAACCACCCATAATTTCTTATATTAGCACTGAAAGTTGTATTTGCGGCTTTTTGTCTTTCAGTTGATGTGGCAGTGCAGAGTCAGTGCTGCAGCAACACAACTGGTCGCTCTTCCCAGGCTTCAGCCTCCCTGCCCTTGGCAACCTCGGCTATGAAAAGCCTGGGCTGACCTAGGGCCGTGTGTGCCAGCTTATCTTTGGGGTTATAGAGGTTGTTATGGGTGATACTGGAAGGGAAATCAAGGCCAGGTTGGATGGGGCTTTGAGCAACCTGGTCTACTGGGAGATGTCCCTGCCTGTGGACCTAGATGATCTTTAAGGTCCCTTCCAGCCCAAACCATTCTACGAAATCAGGTTGGTTTCAGGAGGATTTGATGGAAAACTATGTGAAATGCTGTTGTTCAAAAAAACCCCACAAAACCAAGCCAAACCCTCATGTGTGGTTTACCCTACAAGTGATGGTCGTTAAGATCCCACAATTAACAAACTGGAGTTGGTGAATTTACTTGCTGTCTTGTGTCTAACCCTGTCATGGCCAGAACTTTTTAACTGTAAGAAACGAGCTCTCTTCAACCCACCATTCCTGCTCCTGGGGCTTGGCACAACCCTGGACAAGGCACACGGTGGCAGTCCCTGGCTGCGTGGGATGGAGCGTGGCCCTGTGCTCTCTCGGTGTGAGAGCAGGGAGTTCGGTTTGCTCTCCTGCCCTCCCCCATGGGAGCCCCGAGGTGGTGCTGGAGCCCGTCCTGCTGACGGGGCAGAGCGTGGCCGGGTACCTGGAAGGCCCTATCTCAGGAAGCAGCTGCAGGGTAACACTGAACACTTGGGTCAGAGCAGCACAAAGATTAATGGCACCGTGATGTACTGCTCTGGAGGGTGTGGGGAAAAACAATGCTCTCTTACAGACCAAGCCCCAGAAAGGTGGTAAGCACGTGTGTGCGTGCATGGCCTTTGGATAACGCCTTACACAGCAAATATTTATCAAAACATCTCCCACCACTGCACACTAGCTTGGGCATTTAACCTTTCTTTGGGTTTCAAAGCCTGCCCCACCTCCTGCTAGCTGAATTTAACCTTTCTTTGAGGTTTTTAAGTCTGACCTGCCTCCTGCTAGCCTGACCTTGCACTGGGAGGAGGAGGGTGGGCTGCTGTGTCCCTGCTGCCTGGTTACTCCAGGGCAGGGATGCTCGCAGCACCTCCACGTTCCACATGCTTCTGCTATTGTAGGCGGAAAGTCTCCAGCCTTCCTGTTCTTGCTGGAGGTCAATGCCCGGCAGTCCCCTGTCCTCCCTTGTCCTCAGCTCAGAGCATCTGCTAGCAGCAACCTCTGCAGCGGTGGTGGGGCAGGAGAGCTGGCCTGTAAGGGGGCTGTAAACGAACTATACATCTACCAGGACCAGCACATTCCTTCCTGCTGGTGTGAATCGCTGCCCTGGGCAGAGGGATGGCTCTGATGCCCTGGGTCCTGCTCCGCTTTCATTTACGGTGATGGATGCCAGCCTCTGCTTCCCTGCTGAGTGTCTGCTCCAGAGCTGTTCCAGTAAAGCCGCCCGCAGCTCTCCTGAGCTTGTGTCCTGCATTAAAGGGGATTTCCTCTGCTGAAAGCTGTGCTGAGGATGCAGGCAGATGTGCTCGCGTGACACCCAGCAGCGTTGTATCTCTGACTGCAGGTTTCAGCACTTTGCTGCCTCCCATACGTTTGCGCTGCAGAGTCTGGGGTACCCCCCCCTGCGGGGGCTGCAGGGCTCCCTCCCCCCAGGCCTTGGCCACTGCATCAACGTCCCTTGCACTGCAAGCTGCTGGGGAGGGCTGGGCACATGAGAGCCATGAGCTGAAGGACAGAAACCAGAGCTCTTGCAAGGTTAAAGAGGTTAAAGCCTCTTGAATTTAAATCCTTTTGTAATGTGTCTGTGCCCTCCCCAGCTTTCCTGTAAAGAGGCCTCCTGCTCAGGGCAGGGAGGATGCTGCAGCAGCTGAGATGATGGCACTGGGCTGCCGTGTGGGACCTTTGCTGCTCAGACAGCTGCTGCGTAAGCTGAGGCAGGCAGGGTGCAGGAACAACCACAAAACCATGGATGAATGGCAAAGAACAAATTTAATCTTGATACCTCATGGATTGGGGAATCTCCAAAGCAGCACCCGGGCGGAGGCAGGCAAGGAGGGGACGCAGGCGGTGCCGAGTGAGAGAGAGTCCTTGTCAGCAAGGGAATGAGAGAGCAAGAGCTCACACTTGCTGTTCTTGCCTGTATTTCAAGAATTCAGGCAGGCACAGTTTTCCACCGTGCTTTGATCTTCTTCAACAGCAGGGCAGGAGTGTTGGGCATGTTCAGTAAGGTGCCCGAGTCCATCCCAGGCCTTCGTTATCTAAGTGCAGATGTTCTACTTGTTGAGCACGTAAGACTACGCAACAATTAGTGTGATAGATGTGTTTTCCAGCACCCCATGTGCAAGTCACTTGAGCGTGTTTACAGTCCTCCTTGCCAAGCTTCTGTTACTTTCCCACACCTGCTATCTCTGTATGTGCTTCTAACATTTAATAGCTAATTATTATTAGGTAACGCCGTGTCGGTTCGCAGCAGGCAGCCAGTCCCGGGCCACCACGCTGCTTGTCTGGAGGAAGCCTCGGCGGGTCAGTGACCGGCAGTGCCTCCTGCGGGGTACCCGAGGCCATTCACTTTCTCAACTCAGGAAGAAAACAGGGTGGGGGCCGTGGACGGCAGGGCTCCCCGGAGGAAATGTGCTCACCCGGCGCAGGGAGGAGGGGGCATCTGCCAGGGAGAGGAGGAAGGCTGGCACCTTGTCTTGCTCAGGGGGTGAGCGCAGCATGGCTGGGATCTCACCTTTCCTTCTCCATCAGTCTGTGCTGGCAAAATAGTTCACAGGAGCCTTGTTGCTGAGATGATAACCTCACCCTGTCTTGTCCTTGAGCTTGTTTAGGGATGGTTGGGCCCCAGCACCACAAGAGGTGGCATGCAGGGTGGGTGTCGCAAGGAGTGGATGTGAACTTGGGTTTCTAACACTTCCCAAATAGCAGCGGAGAGGCAAGGTGTGCGGAACCCTTCACTTAGAGGGCTCTTCCCCCATCAGGAGGGTGGCAAACCAAGGATGGTCCACAAATCCAACCAACACAAAGACATCCTGGTCCTGTGGTCCTGGGGCCCTTCAGGGATATGGGTTCACCCTGTTACCCTCCAGCAGTAACAGGAGGGCTCCTGTTCCCAGCAGCGTGCCTCAGTTTCCCCACAGCGTGCCTAAAATCAGTGGAGGGGGGAGCAGTTAACAACGTGGGTACCTTTTGAACGGGGCTTGGCTGGGATATTGCTGCAAGAATGGGAAATATGGAATATTTCTGTGCAAAGAGCAAATGAAGAACTGGCTGGAGGCAGTGCGAGGCTTTATCCCCTTCCAATCTCCATCCCCCTCCCGCCTCGACGCATGCATGTCCTGAGTTAAAGCAGTTTTGGCAGGAGAGCCAAGTCCTGCAGCCCGAGCGCCTGCTGAGGGAGGAAGGCAGCGTGTGACTTGAAGGGTGTTAAGGAAACTATCGGAAGATTAGGAAACGTGTGATGAGTTTTGATAACTGGAGGAAGCAGGTCATGTCCTGCTTCCAATGAGATCTGCTTGGAGGTATGAAAGCAGCCTTTGCCACAGTCAAGAATCAGTTGATCCCGTCGGTGCTCTCTGCTCTGGCCGAGGATGCTCTGGGCTGGCAGGATGGGGCTGGGGACCTTCGGCATCTTGCTAATGCTCATCCACGCATCAGCAGCCTGCGAGTTTGGGCCCTTTCCTTACAGCATCACGGGGATCGTCTGCAGGATGACCAAGCCGGCGGCATTGCTGTGTAAGTGTCTGCTATGGGGCTGCGTTTCCCTCTCTCCATCAGAAGTTTGAGATAGATCAACCAAGTGAAGGGGTTTCTTGCTTCCCTGGCTCTTATGGAAACCGTTTATCTAGTAAGAAGTATTGATATCTGCCTGGGAGCATGGGTTCAAGCACTGGATAGGCACAACTTCTCAAAGAACCTAGACAACAGTCCTCAACCTCTCTGCTTGGCCCAAAGTTTTAGCGCCGTTCCTCAGTGGGGGTGTGATGGAAGAGTTGGAGCAAATATGTGTTTGATTTCTCACTTTGGCTGCAATCTCATCTCCTGGGGCTGGTGTGCAGAAGGGGAGAAATGGGGTTCCTCTGCTGCCATGGGTTTATTTGCAAAGATTTTGGGGCTTTGCAGGTAGGGGAAGAATAATTAGTGCTTCTGCAAAGGGTGGGAACAGCTCTGTTCCATCCCCTCCAAGAGTGGTACACACAAAGAAGGATGCTGGGCCAGACTAGGAGAGGGTATTTCTGTAAGGAAGAAGTCCTGTAAAAGCGTTTGCCTGAGGCTGGGGCTGGAACACGCTGGATAACGTTAGGAAAACGTGTACAGAGCCTTCAGTCTCAGAAGTTTACTTTTGGAAATCCAGCAGCTGACTGCAGTACAAGCAAGAGGCAGCAGAGCAAAGTCAACAGCTTGTGTGATGTAAGGAAAAGCAAAGGTTCAAGCTTTCCAAAATCTGCCCTGGAGGTGCAGGTGAGGTGTGTGAAAGCTGGGCTTGAGTCCCTGGGAACGGTCCTGCTGGTGACCGTCACACTGCTGTCCCCAGCTGCCCTCAGCTGTTAAAATTAGGGATTTTTTTTTTTTTTTAAACGTACTCTAAAGCTACTTCTAGGGCTTCCTTAATCTTCTGGAGGGCTTTAATCCAGGGTGCGGGCCCGGCTTTGCAGCCAGGGGAGACTGCAGTTTGGTATCTCTGCCCTTTTCTTCCACCGACAGTGAACCAGGAAACAGCACGGGTCATCCAAGCAGCATTCAGAAATGCCAAATTCCCCAATATCACTGGGGAAAGGTCCATGCGGCTCCTCGGCAAGGTGGCCTACGGGCTGAGCAAGTGAGTATCTCTGTGTCTCTGTGCCAGGGGATGCGTGGGCTGACGGAGGGAAACGGCAACTGGCCACGGAGGGAGCTTTGGTCCAGCGATCCCTGGTGAAAGCAGAAGTCTGGACCAGGGCAGGCACATTTTCTGACCAACGCCTTGCAGACAATTTGCACATTAATGTTTAAGGTGCTGATGTATATTATTTAAAAGCTCTTCCAGCTCGGCAGGCAGGATGTAGAGCACAGTGTGTTGCCGGTGGGTTGGGGAGCTCTGTCCCTGCAGGCTGGAGCTCCTAGGGCCCATCACCGACAGATGGTGTCCACACCACACGGAGTGGCAGCGGGGACCCGGGGCTGCCGAGCCACCCTTGTCAACAGGATGTCACTTGGCGGTGCTTTGTGACTAACAAGGCTGGGTGTCGCTGTGTTACTAACTTTTATTTGGGGACAACAAATGCCACGGCACAAAGGCAGGAGAGATTTCCTGTGGTGGCAGCAGCTGGCACAGAGCACGGCAATAAAATGGGCTGTTTCTGCCGCACGTTGCTCTGTGTTTCCTCTTTAAAGCCTTTCCCCCCCCTTCTGTCTGAACATGGCAGGGGGCAGCAGCACACCAAGGCCCAGCGACAGCACCATGCCCTTGTGATTTGCAAAAGGCACAAGAGGTGGCACAAGGCCCTTAGAGACCCCACGTCCTCAGGAACAAAACCCTCGCCTGGCCACAGAAAACAGCCTCGGGGTTGGGGAACAAACTGGGTTTCTGTTGTTTCCAGCATCCAGGTCAATGGCTTGTCCATAGAGCAGAGCGAGGTGGAGCTGAAGGAGAACGATGCCATTCACATCACCATTAAAAACGTGACGGCCGTCTTCAAAGGGACCCTGACCTATGGCTACGCGGGAGCCTGGTTGTAAGTAGCCGGGGGCTGACTCTGCCCGGCCCCTCGGCCCAGCCCTGGCCTGAGCCAGGCAAGGTTTTACTCGCCAGCAGCGCTCCTTAGCCCCACCACTGCTCTCCTCAGCTTGCTTTCTGCCTTTCTTCCATCACTTCTTTCATCCGTCATGTCTCTTAACACATCAGCAACAAAACCACTTGCCTTGCTCAGGCCTTTAAACACATTTTTATTTTCTTCTTTATCTTCCTGTACAACTTAGTGTGCTGCTGGTTGTTGTTCTGACTTTGTCCTGCGTTGGTTGTACAGTAGTTTGTTCTGAAGGGGATGTCTTTTGAAGGCTTCTAAGCTGTGAACTGAGCTTTGGTAATTCCTATTTATCATGCAATACCAGCTTCCAAATGCTACTGCATTGAGCCTTCAACACCAAAGGAAAATCCATGTCCTCCTCCAAATGAGCACAGGTGGGGTGGTTTGGGGGGGGTCGTTTTGGTTTTTTTTTTTATATCTGTACCCTCTGCAGGGATTCATTCTGGGTCTTTATATAGCAGGGCCCTATGTAGACACTAATATCAGAAAATGATTCTGCCCTCCCCTCGCACAAAGATACAAGATGGCCAAACCGTACAAGTTGTCTTTTTCCCTCCCCCTCATTGCTCTACAAACTTTGAGTGGGGAAAAAGGGGGGTTAATGCTCCTGTTCTCCTGGGTGCTGCTAAGGCGGTGACGTGCCATCAGGGAGAAGCTGCCGCCAGGACTGGTTGCTAAATGTCCTCTCTTCTGCCGTTACAGTCTGCAGCTTTTCCATTCGGTTGATTTTGAAATCGAGTCCTCCATTGACCTCCAGATAAATATTAAACTGAGTAAGTACCAGCTGGGGATCGCTGGCCGCAGGGGGTCTGTGTGTGGGTGCTTCCTCCAGAGCAGCAGGATGGACCAGGTAGGGGACAGCGAGTTTGGCCAGCTCCCCTCATCTCTGTGGGCATCTGATGGCACCCAGAGGCTGAAGTGGGTCTCTGCCACCCTGTGCCCACAGGACAGGAGACAACGTGGCCCTCAACAACCTTGCAGTTTTAACACACCAAGCAGAGGAAGATGGTACAAACCATTTCAGCAAAGTAATGCTGGTAATCCAGCAGCAAGTGAAGAAGGGACTGGCCTTCTGGGCTGTCTTTAGGACCGGCTTTTTATCTCCTGCTGTTCAGGATGACTTGGAAAAAACATGGTGATGTTTCCAAAGGGGGAGGCAAATGAGGGCTTTTTTTCAGGAGGTCTGAACATCCTTACAGTGCACTTTTTCAGCTCTCTCCAGACAAGGCCCAAGATGTGCTCTGGGAAATGAAGTCCCTTCCTTGGGAAGGTCAATAGATTTAGACAAGAACGGGATAGAGACAAACTACAGTCTTCCCCATCCCATAAGGGATGAGAGGGATGTGGGTTATCGCGTGTGTCTCAAAATACATTTTCCTGGTAAGCTCCCAGGGGGAGAAGAGCAGCACAAAGCTTTCAATGACAGCACACTGCAATTCTTAAACTTTTTGCAATGTGACTATATTCCTTCCCTGCTCTGGTTTATGGGTTGCACGTAGTGCCCAGGTTCTCCTGCGTGATGTTAGGGGACAGCTGAGTCCCTGATGATAGAAGCAGGCAGGTATCCAACTGAAGACTGAAGAAGGGTGTCTGGTAGACTTGCTGTCGAGAGCTGTGAGCAGAAACCCTCCATCCAGGTGCAAGGCAGCCCCGTCTGCCCCAACTGTAAAGGGTCCTGAGTCTTTTGGAAACATCCCCCAGGAGGTGCGGGTAACTCAGAGCTGCTCCTCTGCAGTGATGCCCTGCTCCAGGTCTGCAAAATGCACTCGCCCTCCTTGTCTTGGTAGCAAATTAAATATTTTTTATCTTTTTTCTTTCCTCTCACGCAGTGTGCCAGAAGGACCAAGTGGCTGCTGATGCCTCGGACTGCTATTTGAGTTTCCACAAACTGACGCTTCGGCTCCAAGGAGACAAGGAGTGAGTCTGTCCCCCTTCAAAATTGGGCTTCGCTTGCCCCACTGCTGGTCCCTGAGCACTTCAGCCCAAGTGTCACCCACCGTGGGGACCGCTGGGTGTCCTTGACCATGCTCCCTGTCTTGCGCAGGCCTGGCTGGCTGAAGCAACTCTTCACAGATTTCATCTCCTTCACTTTGAAGCTTGTTCTCAAGAGTGAGGTAAGATCAGCCACTGCCCATGGACAGAGGAAGGGTTGGTTTGTTTGGCCCCCAGATTTCACCCTGCAGCCCAGCTCTGCTCCACAACAAGCGGTCCCACCCCCCGCCTCCAGTTTTTCCCCATCTTTTCCTCTTGTAGGTGTGCAACGAAATCAATTTTCTTGCCCAGGTGCTGGCAAATTTCATACATGATTTAGCAGGTAAATATCCTTGTTTTTTGTTTCCTTTCTTAACGTAACATTTGAGCCCCAGCAGGAGAGCAGCCACACCCATCACAAAAGTCCTTCAAAAATTCATATGGGATCCCCAAGCCCTCAGACAACAGCAAAATAAACCTTAGCAATGTTATGCTTTGAATTTTCTGCATCAGGTTGATTTTTAAGGGTGACTGCACTGCTGGAAAGACACTTTTCAGTTCATAAGGTATTTCTCCTTCATTATTTAATGACCAGAGGTGCAGGACAGTTGCAGAAAGACTGATGTTGGCTATTACAGGAGAAAGCACTGGGGCTGAGGTATTACAGCATCTGCATCTGCTCACTGAAGATTTTCCCATGGTTCCCAGGCCCAAATATCAGGGAAAAGGAGCAGAATGTAGAACTGAGAGTAATTACCCATATTTCCCAGTGGAGAAACCGAGACAGTGAGGAGGAGCAGGATCAGCGCTAGCACCCAAGGGAGTGGGACCCTCCAGTCCCATCCCTGTGTCCCTTTATAATTCCCAGTCACCTCCTGCACCAAGTCCTAATAGCAACTGTCACCAGCTCTGCTTAAGGTCATATTTCTGGTGTGAGGTTTTTGTGGTTTTTTCCTGCAGCAAATTTTGTCCAGGATGAGGATATCAGACTTGATATCTCCCTTGCATCAGTTCCTCTAATAAAAGCAAATTACCTGGAATCACACCACAAGGTACAGTAACATGGGCTGCAGAGACGGAAGGTCTCCCTGGTGCTGATGTCCACTGGAGGGCTGGAAGGGATGGGTCCCTTGCTGCGGTGCTGTGGCGTGGGCTGATGCCGACCAGCTCGCTCTCCGCTCTGAGTCCCACCAGCCACGGAGATGCAGGTATTGACATTTTGTCCTCTCTCCCCGCTGCTTGTCGTGGCCGACACGCTTGCTGTCCTTTAAAGGGCCTTGTCCTGTATAAGAACTACTCTGACGTCTTCAGTGACTCCGTCTTCTCCCCGTCGCTGCTGGCCGAGTCCCGAATGCTCTACTTCTGGCTGTCCGAGCACATCCTCAACTCCCTGGCTTCAGCAGTGTTCCTGGACAAGCGCCTGGGACTGACCATCACAGGGGAGAAGCTGAAGGTGACTAGTTCAGGCGTGGTTCCCTCCTTACCTTGTATTTTGGGGAAGAGAGTAAAAAATTGCCTAAATACTGTTTCTTTTGGCGCGAGCTAGTTTCTGTAGAAGACGGGTATCTGTAGTCGGCCAGTACATGTGATCCTGGTCAGAAATTGGTACGTCCTTAGCAAGTGTGTGCTACCAGGTAGTGTCACCTCTTGGAGCAATAGCGTCAGCTGATAGAAAACTTGTCTTCTGAGTTACATGGTGACATGATTTTCTGTGGGAAGTGAAAGGGGGTGAACTCAGCCACGAACTGAGTTGGTCACACACCAGCGCTCTGGGCCATCCAGCCTGCGTCGGGGCTAACCATAACCTCTCTCATTCTCCTACAACCTGTTTCTGGTTTGTTTCTGAAGGCACTGTTTGAAATGGAAGACACGGAAGCGCAGCGGAAGGCGGTGCAGATGGTAACTGCATTTTATGTCAGATGAGGAACTTTTCAAATGAGTTCTGTTGCATTAAAACCTCTCGTGTCCTTCCCTCGACAACTCAAGAGTCTTGGGTGGGCCTGATGGAGAAACCCAGGGAGTGATGGAGAAATGGTTGTGCTTTGCAAGGAGGATTTCTCCACCCTCCATGCCGGCACAGCTTCCCTGAAACCTGGTTATTGGGCTTGTGTGGAGGGGGAATTGGGGACTATGAAGGGGATGCAGTTGTGTGGAAAGTTGGTGTGAAATTGGGACGGGGTATGGAAAAAGCCTGACTCTTCTGTTGCTCCTTATGTGACCAGATTTTTCAAGACACCTCCTATAATGACTCTGTGGCCAAGGTGTGGAGTCTTGCCCATCCCCAAATCTCTGTTCAGCCTGAAGGGACTGTTGTGAAGTCCTTTGTAGGAGTGGAGATCAGCATCTTTCCCCCGGGAGAAGAGCCCCTGACGGTTCTGTACATGGAGAAGGTCAGTTCTTGCTTCTCCTGACTATGAAGACCTTGGGAGAGTCTGTGCCGAGTCTGGACCACTCCTGCTTCTCAGGGACAGTATCAGCAGGGAGTCCTTTGGGAAGGGTGGGTGACTAAACCATGGGAAGTGGAGCAGGTGTATCAGTTCCTTCTAATGCTCCCCTCTCTTCCCTCATTGTCTGAAGCTGGGAATGATGGTAGTGACTGTATTGGCTCCAGGACTCTTCGTGGGTGGGCAAGGTGGTAAGTGCAGAACTGGAAAGCTCTGATGAGCCCCCATTAACCTGTATCGGACAGTGAAACTCCTTTAGTTGAGGTATTTCAGGAGAGAAATGACAGCACGGTGGGAATGTATTTCTTTTGAAATCTCCTCATTCCCAAATTCTAGCTCTGCCCCCCACGTGGAGAATGATTGTCTCTGCAATGAAGATACAGCTGTGACGAATGTGCAGCTCAAAATAGAGCCTTTTCCTCTGTGTTTGTCTGTATGGAAGTTCCTGCTTACACTGTGTTTTACCCCAAACTGCTTTACCCAGAATGTAAGGAGGCAGAAAAAAGAAATGCCAACACCCTTGCTGTCGGGGGCAACATCACAAGAAAGCAGTGTGTTTGTCCAGCCAACTAATCATGGTCTGGTATGGACACTAAACACTGCACAAGAGCAAATCACTGCCTGACTGTAGACCAGACTATTTTTAAATGCTTAAACTGTGATGTCCTGCGGGACTGGAATAGAGACTAATTCCCTCCTGCCCTCTGCAAGTATCACATGTTTGCAGGATGTTAAGGGGAAATATGCAGGGCTCTTCTTTTGTGCTCCAGGTGGTCCTGGTAGGAGTGCAGAAGCACTGAACTAGAGGTGGTCCCTAAAATCGTGGCTCTTTGGATGTGATCTGCTCCTGGCCTGCCAGACCCCTAGTTGTGACCTGCAACTGGATCACAAAATGCTCCTTTTAAACGAATGTTTGCATACAGGGAAAAGCAAGAAAATGAGCCTAAATGGCCAGAATGCAGAGATTGCTTTCTTTTTAAATTTGGTTATAAATGTGAGACTACTTGTGGTAGCCCTGGCTACCCTGGGGCTGGCCTCTCCACATCTGGTCTGAAGATCTTTCACGTTGAGATGGATGGTAGTTGGGAAACAACACCTTAGGTAACCATTTCCTTCCTCAAGCAGGATTTGGTTCACAAAGTGGCAAAACCATCAGTCCTGTGGATGAGCCAGTCCGCAGCCCCACAGACTGAGGCTGTAGGCATCAGGGAGAAGTTTGCTGCATGCAAATGGAGAAGAAAAATCCTTCTCTAATAATATCTGGAGGTAAAGCCAGGAGGAAGTTCAACTCTGGGTCATAGAAATAAAGTAGAATTTCCAAATGCAGCTTCGTGCTATAAGGCAAGATGAGCTACATCTCAGCTCTGCCGCTCATCTCCCTGCAGGAAATCACGGTCACCATCCAAGCTGCCTATGCAGAAAAGAAACTCATTCTGCACCCTTTGGACTCCAGGTGGGTACTATAGACTCTCGTGGGTCTCATTGCCTCTTTTAGCCCATGTCTGAGAGCAGCACAGAAAGAGGATTTCTGTAGCTCTTATTGACCTTTTTTCCCCCCTTTTCCTGCCCTCCAGGACAGAGTTTAAAGTCTTTAAATGCACAGCTGATCCAAGTGGGGTAAGTCCTAAGCAGGTATTCTCTAGGGCATTTACTGCTAACCGATGTCTTTAAAACTCTTTTGTATGAATTTTCTGGCTTTCAGAGTGACCCGTCCATAAGAAACTTCCTGCAGACAATGATCTCGGTTGTCGGGATCCCAGAGGTGATTTCAAGTGAGTTTTCCCTTTGGGGAATTGCCAAAGTACTCCATAAGGTGTCCAACATCACAGCCCCTAAACCTAAGCACTGAAAAAATACATCAATAACCCTGACAGCTGGGGAGGGGGGAACCACGTTACTGATGTGAATTTCTGCTGGATTCACTTGAGGAACAGGGAACCCTTTGTAAATGCTGGGACAAAGGAAAAGTGAGTTTTCCTTCAGGCCGAAGGTTGTGGGGCGTTGGGGCACAATTAGCTTTTGGCAACAGGCACACAAGGTCGCAGTAAGCAGCAAGGCAGGGTGGCCGTACCCGTAACGGCGTGGGTTTACTGATTCCACAGGAATCGAACCAGCTTTGACTTCACTGATGAACAGCAAAGGGCTTCATCTATTTGAGATCAGAAATCCTGAGATCATCACAAGAAAGGTAAGCAGAGTTCAGAAATACCTGACTCCCAAAGCCCTTCGTGGGAGTGTGGCACAAACTAATATAATACTTTTTTTTTTTCCTCCTCCCTTTTTAGGGATATGTAATTGTACAACTTGACTTTAGCTTCCCGAACCATTTGCTTCTTGATTTTCTTGAGAAAAGATTATAGAGCTGATCTCTTCATAAAGGAGCATAGACACTTGTCTACAAACAGAAAGATTGTGTGTGAACCAATTAAAAGACAAGCTGATTTAAATCAGCTTTGGTTGAATTTTCTTTCCTTTTCCTAAGAAATGCTCTGGTTTCTGTGCAATTGTATTTCTATGGAATAGTTTGTACTTCCTTTGCAAAGATCTTGAAGTCTGCACCTCTACGCATGCTGCTTTTTCAGGATCTTTAAAAGACTTGTGTGCTTAGGAGTACGGGCTGGACCCTCGACGTGCGTGGGCTCCGGGTTATCGCTGACGGGTGGCTGCAAGAATGGGCTTTGCCCACTTTTTGGCATCTCTGTCGTTCTATTTCGGAAACGAAGCACCTTTTGCGCTGATCCTGGGTTTCGTTTCTACCATGACACAAGAGGCTCCTGGTTGTGACAGACTTCAGCAACTCACATGACATTATCAAAATCCAAGTAAGCTCGGAAGCAGTTATTGCTAAAAGACCTGGCTACAGCTGAAAAAGTAAACAGGATGTTAATTTACAGTGCAGTACCATAACACAGAGATCTCATCCCCGGGTGCTTTCTTTCCAGAGCCTGTAGAGTCTGTGTAGAGCTCTAGGCAAATCAATATGCCCCTGTTGTCAAGACAGTGGGAGCAAGCTTGAGAGAAGCAATAGAAATGGTAAGGAAGCCAAAGAGATTATATGGCACAGTGCAAGTATCTAGTCAGACAGCAGGTTCCTATTCCTTCCTACTACAGTGCAATAATTTATCTGAAGTGGTTTAGTTATTTTCCTCTATGAATTCATACTTCTCTTTTTTCTAACTTGTCCTTTCACTTGGAAGCGACCTCAGGCGCCAGGCCTAAGTCTGCAATGGGGATCACAGTAACAACGGCTGAGGATGACATTCTCCTCCCTCACAAAGCAAGATTAAAGGGCTCCCACAAAGAGCCCTGCAAGGCTGGTAGCAGCATGGCCTCTGTTTCTTGGGCTCTCTGGGCATGGTGGTTGCTCCCTCCCATGGATGTCCTCCCTGGGGAATGAGCCAGGACTCTCTGACCTGCTCCTCTCCCACACTCATCGCCACTGAGCTGCCCCAGCATCTCCTTGCCCCTCAGAACAGCTTAACATCTCTCCAGTGGCCATGGTGTCACAGCTGGTGAGGAGAAGGCTGGGGCATGCTGAGTAAGCTCACTTGAGAGGTTGCTCTGTGGTGTTGCTCCACGGCATCCAAGGTTTATCTTCCTGGTCCTCAACCAGCAGTGTCCAAGACATCACAGCCAGAGCCAAGTGGCACGAAACCCATGACACCACGGTGTGGCCAACACTGGCCTTGAAGAAGCCCTGGTGTAGTGGGCAACTTTCCTTTTCCTTCCCATCCTCTTCCCATCACTGCCTCCACCAGCTGTCCCAGTACCGGCCCCTGCTCCCTCCTGCTCTGCAGCCACCAATGCTGAGGTGACACTTTCCCTCTTGCGTGGCAACGGCTGCTGAAGACCAGGGGAACTGGCTTCTGTCAAGCCACGGCCCTCCAGTCCTCCTGCATGACATCCCGCCAGAATGAGGAGTATTAATGAAAAAAAGAAATGGCAGAAAAAAGGCATTTGGTGGTGCCTTGCCCTTCCGGGGGGAAGGCGTCCACTGGAGACATCGAGTGGTGACAGGCCCTCGGGTCTGGGCTGTCCTTGCATGGGGAAGCGGAGCGGGGACTCTGCTGAGGGAGGAGGGGGGGAGATGCAAGAAAGCGGCCAGCGGCCCCCCCGAGCGTCCCAGAGGTGCCTCCCCGTGGGGCTGCAGCGCCCGCCGCAAAACGGTGGCCGAAGCCCACCCGCGGGGGGCTCGAGGGGGCGCCTCGAGCCCCTCCGCAAAAGGGCGGCCTCGGCAGGGCCGGGGGCTGAGGGAACGGCGGACGCTCCTCGCCGCTGCTGGCGCTGAGCCCAAGCCGCCGGCGCTTCCGCGGTCCCACGTGCTTTCCCGGCAAAGCCTCTTCGTTGCCCGGGCGGGTTCGCCCCACGGGCGGCCGCGGTGGGGCGGTGCTGAGCTGCCGCCGCCGCCGCCGCTATGGGAGTGCGGCGGGACGGAGCCACACAGCGAGGTGAGTGCCCGCGGGTGGGTCGCCCCCAGCAGGGAGGAGGGGACAGTATCGGACAACGCTGCCTCGTCCTCCCTTCCAGCTCCTCCCCGCCTGGGGCGAAGGGGCTGCGCAGGGGCATCGCATGGGGATTTCGATCCGGGGGGGGGCGAGGGGGCGGCTGCGCCCCTGTGCTTCGCCGTGCTCATGGCTGAGGACATGGCTGCTGGTGACTTTTGCTCCTGGTGTAGGGGAGCTGCAACACCCGGACCTTGCGGCGTTTACAGGCCAGAATGGCGTGCGGGAGCCCGCCAAGGATGGGGTTGGGGATTTTTAGGTGCAAACCTGTGAGTTTGGCTGTAAAGGGGCTGCGCTGGTAGCGCTGTGGTGGCTCCTGGCCTGGTGGAGACACCGCTGGGAGCGGTGGTGGGGTCACCCCAGCAGGGAAGATGGCAAAATGGGGCAGAACTGGCAAAATGGGGCAGAACATGGCGGTAAGTGCTGCCTGTCGCCTCCCCAGCTGCTCCGCGTCACCCCCAGTCCCTCCAGCTGCCCCCAGTTCTCCCCGAGCTCCCTCATCCCCTGTGCCACGCTCGAGGCAAGACCACCAGAGCAGGCGTTTCTCTTACAAGCCTTTGTATCAGGACCTCGTTATTACTTTTTTCCCTGATAAACTCATTTTGAAAGAGCACTGTGGGTCACCTTGCCTTGCCTAGGACTTGGCTGCCTCTGCCTTTCCAACTTAGCTTCTCTGGCACCTAGAAGAGTATTAGTAGCATCTCATTGTTTGGTGCACCCTCTCTGCTGGATCTGGAGATCTCTGCACACAGTTCCAACTAGAAACCTGGGATTTTTTTCCTCAAATCATTCCCATTTACTACATTCTTACTTAAACCTTGTCCTCATTCCAAAGAAAAGGCAGGTTGGTGGTTTTTTTTTTCTCTTAGACGTAGTGGAAATGGTAAATAAGTACTTCCCCGTGTGCCAGAGTGATCAGATATGTGTATACATAAAAACATTCTCATTGTGGGAGCCTTAAGCACAACCAAGTCAGAGGTTACTCCAGTGAGAGTGTTTGCCCCCGAGTCCCCTTTCTTTGGGCCACTCTCCAAAAGCTTTGTGTAAATTATTGCCGAACTGTAGATTTTAGAATAGGGTAACACTCTTCTGCTCATCACGCTGTTTTTGTCACAACCGAGTTGCAGCTGGGGAATTCCTTGCTGTTTTTACTTTCATTTCGCTCTGGCTTTTGCTCCTCAGGTCCCAAAGGCAACGAAGGGCTCTCTGCCCCGGCACCGCGGAGGGTCAGCAAGTGGAGGAATCCAGGCAGTGGACGTTGTCCCCCGGCTCCTTTGTTCTGTGACCCCCACTGTAGTTTTGGTGCTGCTGCTCAGTTTCTGGGCTTCTGGTGAGTAGCACACGCAAGGTTTGCGACAGGGAGCTTCACATTTCGGTTTTATTTTTCATGGCTGGGTATGGCGTGAATGCCAAGTCAGGGAGGGGAGGTGTGATTTTGCAATATTTTATTGTGGTGCTTCTGCATTCGAAAGATGAGGGCAAGGCTCAGAAGTTTTCTGGCTCATCTTGGGAGGTTTTCGTGCTTCATTTTGAGCTCAGGGACATTTCCTGTAGGTTGCTGCCCATCGTTTCTGTCTCATTCAGCAGAGCAGTAGTGGTACAGGAGCTGTGCAGTATCACCTGAGCTTTCATCTAACTTTGCAGTGTTGTTTTGTTCCTGAATATGAGTCTTTCATTAATTTCTATGAGTCTAGTTTTTGTCTGAATGGCTTTCAGTCTTCATTGGCATTAAGGTCTGATTTATTTTTTTTTTCTAATTAACTTAATACGATCTCATTAAGTAGGCCATTCCTGGTCATGAGGGGAATAAACTCAGGGCATTGCTGTTTACAGGCTTCTGGTTTTTGGCTGGAGAAATATAAAATTAAAGTCACTAAAGGTTAACTGATCAGGCTATTGGGAAAGGAAGTTTGTTTTGCAGGAAGCCTTGTTATTTTGCAGTTTCTTTAAATATTAGCACTTAAATGTTTTCTTTGAAGCTTTCCGGTTAATTGAAACATGATTTCCTTTGGTTTTAATGCATATGTCACTATTAGCATTCTTTATTTTTATAATTGATAACATAAAGTGAATTTAATAATAAAACATTTTGATTGAAAACTTTCAGAGTCCTTTCCAGTGAGATTCAGAGTTTCAGTCTTTTGGCATCATGGAAATAGCCTGAGGAGAAAACTGAGCCTGGCTAAGCCTAAATTTCATTTCACTGGGGACTTTTTTGTTGTTTTTGTTAGAATAGTAGGTGAGAGGCATTAGAGAATTTTTACAAACTGGGAGTTTTAACCACGTTTTGACAGATCCCAGAGCTGCCTCACTTTTTGTATAATACGTCCTGGAAGCTTGATCTGGAATGGGAACCCAGGTAGGGCCTTTCTTGCAGCGATGCTGTGTTATAACAGTACACGCTGATGCCGCGTAATAACCAACTTGTGCCCTGGTGAGCCAGGGGTTGGTAAAAGAGCATATAGTATCACCAGCTTTGCTCTTCTCAGGTGTCTACTTGGCTTCTGGAGCACAGAAGCAGGAGAGACTGATGAGGCCCTCCCCATGCAGTCCTCTGCTGCAGCACTTGGTCAGGTTTTGTCCCTTTGGCTCTGTCTCAGAACATCCGAGGCTGGCTGAGAGGCAGTACAGGAGAGGACTGGGTGATGGGAGAAGGGGTATCCTCTGAAGCACGAGCAGAGCAAACTTCTTGAGCAGTTTTACCTCCAGTGCGCCAACCTGGTGCCTGTTTTTTGTTGTTTCTTCAGCTCCTGGGTGCGTGCCATGCCCTGCAGGGATGTGGGGAGGCGATGTTATCTCTGTGCGCTGTGCCCCATGGAGCGGCATGGCTCTACTCCACCATGAGCATAACTTTTCGATGCGTTAGGAGTTGTCTGTGCATGGATGAGAAGGTCTTGACTCTTTCTATCACAGTGCCCTTCTGTCTTCCACTTCTGTTTTGAGTTCTCTCCAGTTCTATAGGAGATCTCCCACTTTCCTCCTTGGCCAGGTCAAGAAGGTGGCAAAAATAAAAAAGCCTGAAGGCCTGTGGCTCACTTTGCTGTAGATACCTGAAGGGTCAGTGCAGAGGGGAGCATGCCTGGGGAGTGAGGGCTGGGCTGAAGAGGGTGGGCTCTGCAGCACAACCCCCTCATCCCTCCACCCTGGTAGTGGTGGGGTAGCTGCTGCTGTTGGGTTGGGGAATAGCAGGAACTGGGGAACGGCACTGCGTGCACCAGCCTTGTTGGGGATAAAACAGTTCTACCCAACAGAATGCTTGCACTCAACAGCGTTACCAGCTTTTTGCTGAGCTAGGTTGTTCACTGTCCTGTCCCCACCCCACATAAACCCAGGTGCTGCAGCAGCTGTGGGAATGTGTCCCACAGCATAGAATGATAGATTTGTTATGGTTGGAAGGGACCTTTAAGATCGTCAAGTCCAACCGTTAACCCAGCACTGCCAAGTTACCACTAACCCGTGTCCCTCAGCACCACGTCTGCCCATCTTTTAAATACCTTCAGGGATGGCGACTCCACCGCTTCCCTGGGCAGCCTGTTCCAATGCTTAATAACCCTTTGTGTGAAGAAATAGTTCCTAATATCCATCCTAAATCTTCCCTGGCGCATCTTGCAGCCATTTCCTCTTGTCCCATCGCCTGTTCCTTGGGAGAAGAGACCGACCCCCCCTGGCTACACCCTCCTTTCAGGGA